>CM042013.1:27096629-28296629 GCA_023525715.1 Cichorium intybus | reverse complement strand
CTTGTGTGAACCTCTAACGTTAGCAATGATGCTAAACAGAGAAGATGGATTGGATCATTGAAATGTATCCAACGTTGAATGTGAATGCATGACATTGCAGTAGCAATTATGAACGTGGCATTTAAGCTTTGGAAACACTACTTGTATGGTGTAAAGCTTATAGCGATAATATCATAAAAGTTGAAATACTTGATTGATCAAAAGAAGCTGAAGATGAGATAGTAAAGATAGATGGGATACTTAGAGATTTCGGGTATGAAATCTTGTACCATCTTAGAAAGGCGTATGTGATTACAGATGCCTTGAATTTGAAAGAGTAACCTTTGAGGGTTACATCCACATGCGTGAATGTGGCAAATTGATTACCTGAGTTGATTCGGGTAGCACAGAAAGATGTGTGCAAGTCTGAAAACATGAAAAGTGAATGAATGATTGAATAGTAGCGGAAGTTAGTTGGAATATCACAGTGATTTAATACCCGTGGAGGTTGTGAATGTGAATTCCAAAGTCAAACGAAACATGAAAATCATCTTGAAAAGATGTATTTTGTATCAGATATGCAGCATACCCGGGGCAATACCAAACTGTATAGGTCGATAAAACCTATGTGTTGGTGGCCGGGGCTGAAGAAAGACATTGAAAGATATGTGAAAAATGATTGACTTGTGTGTAACTACAGTCAAATCATTAGAAGTATGTGGACTGTTGGTCCCAAAAATGAAATGGGACGAAAAATATCATAGACTTGTAGTAAAGTCTTTGCAAGTACCGCATGGGTATGACACCATATGGGTGAATTGCAGGTTGATTGATGAAATCAGTGTAAATTTATACTGACTAAGAAGAAATTAAGAGTGGAAAAGTAGTGAAAAACTACATAGAAAAAGAAAATTGTCGACGTGAGTTATCGGCGCGAATTGTATCGGACAGAGATAACAGAATTATTCTTTGAATTTGGCATTAATTCTTAGAATTATTAGTTCAAAAGTACTAGTAAGTACTGTATGCGAATCCCAGATGGATTGACGAGGTAGGATAATGATGCAGACCTTAGGAGTTATGCCTGAAATATACATAACTGACCCTAGCGGAAACTAGACGACCGTCTATCCTTGGTAGAAGTTGTAGATTAGTATAGGTATTATACTAGTGTTTTATTGACTCGTAGGAAGTATTGTATAGACTACCGTGTTGCACGCTGATTTGCTAGACAGAAGTTGGGGTGAAGCTGTTGATTAAACTTGAGATTGTATCTCAAACAGAAGAAAAGATTTGGCAAGGTCGAGAAAGCTTGGAAATAGACCAAGATCGACAAGAGTAGTATGCGAATTGTCGAGTAAAACCATTGAAACCCCAAGTAAGGGAAGATAGTGGAACTCAAAGTGACCCTCCAGAAGGACTAGAAATTGATGTGGGACAAAAAGGAAAGTTGAGTCCTTGTTGATTGGACCTTTCCGTATATCCCAATCGCAAGAATTGCGGTGTATTGATTGAAAATCCTTGATGAACTTCAAGATGATTGTAAAGTTTTCTATGGGTCTCATGGTTTTGAGAACATAGAGTGATACATGTTAACGAATCCCTCATGTGAAATGAGGAAGATAAGTGATTATAGTGCCCGGAACAACCGGATGAGTGATATGCGCGTGGTGATATAACCACGAGATACGAAGTTGGTATGGTTAAAGAGCTGTAGCAAAACCATGAAGGTTTCCATATGATATGAGAAACCGGAATTGTAACGAGAAAGAATTTCTCTCGTTTGTTAGTATGATTTCGGGGACGAAATCTTTTGAAGGAGGGGAGAATTTGTAACGCCAAGATACTCTTTTTATAATTGTATAAAAGGGTAAATTGGTCATTTTACCTTGGAAGGGTAAAATGGTCTTTTGGACAGAAAAGTATTTGGTTTGAAATAATATTTTGAGTTTTGGACTTAAAATGTTATAAAAACTGATTTTTGGTCGTTTTACCGAAAAAGGGTATTTTGGTCATTTGACCAAGTCAGCGACCAATTATGTAAAAATATTGTTGGTTGTGGCAAAAATGTAAGAAATGAAAGTTTTATTGTAATAAAACTTGGTTATTGTGGTCAAAGTTCAAGAAAATGAACTTTAGGACCAAAATTGTAAAATTTTGGGGTATAAATAAGAGAGTTGACTCTCTTGTTGACTGGCCAATTTTCAGTTACGGGAATGATTCTTGAGAGCAAGAAGGATGCGATCTCTGCAGAAAAACATGGGATTGAAGCAAGAAATTGGAACTATGGCTTGGAATTGTTGATTCCTAAGCTTGAAAGGTTAGTTCTTCAAGTTCTAGCTTGTTATTTCTTGATGAGTTTTGTAGCAATTCAAAACTGCATTTGCAGTGATGATTATGTTGTTAAGTTGATGTAATACTTCCATTAAGTCATGCTAGAAAGGACTTAACTCAAGAAAATGGAAGTAGGTTGTTATTAGTGATGAATTTGAAGTTTGGGGTTGTTAAAACTAAGAACCCTAATTCTTCATTTTGGTTGAATTGGTTGTTTTAGATGGTTGAAAACCTTGTTAAAGTATAAGGTTTTAGTCCTAGAACAAACCCCAATCGATTAAGGACCTGATTAAGGACTTAATGAGCCAAAACTGCTTGCTACAGTGCATAAATCGCGACTGGCCAGGGGGGTCTGCCCAGGCGCCAGGCGCAGTGCGCCCAGGAGCCAGGCGGGGTGCCCCCAGGCGCAGTGCGCCCTGACCCTGGCGCAGTGCGCCTCCAAGGCAGTGGCCAGGCAGGAACTTTGAAACGCTAACTTTTGCGTTGCTTGTCCGATTAAGCTCAAATTTGGATCATAGGCTCGTTATGGTCTGAAAAGTTTGGGAAAATTTTTAGATTGAGTTTCCGACCCCTCGGGGGCACTGTAGACCGATCCGAATGTCCCGGTGAATAGTAAAATTCATATAAAGTTAGTAAACGGAAAGTTTATTAACTAGGCATTGTTTATAACAATGTTTTGTTGAACTCTAATGTATTAGAGTTAGTTGAAATGGGTATTAACCGATAATCATGTTGAAAATGATTAAATTATAGGTACGGGACAAAATTCTACGGATCGTATCGGAAGGCAAGAAACAACCGGGAATTTGATGCAGCTAGCATCCAGGTGAGTAATATCACTGATACCATATGTGATATATGATGATTGAGTTGTTACAGGTTGAAACTGATTGTGGGACGAAATAGATAGTTCAAAGATACGTTTGAAGAGACAAGACCGAATAAGCCGTGAGTCATTGCGATGACAAGAACGGAACCGTGAGTCTAGGCAATAGCGGCTAATCCGTGAGCCATAACTAATTCTGGATTTTATATCCAATGGGTGCAGCCTACGGGCAATGATTTCTGGATTTTTATATCCAATGGGTACGGCCTATATGGCTACGATTTCTGGATTGTATATCTAACCGGTGCGGCCTTCGGGCTATGTCTCCGATGCGGCCTTCGGGCTATGATTTGATGCGGCCTGTTGGCTATGACTCCGGTGCGGCCTTCGGGCTATGTCTCCGATGTGGCCTTCGGGCGATGACTCCGGTGCGGCCTTCGGGCTATGTCTCCGATGCGGCCTTCGGGCTATGATATTTGGTGCAGACTGTTTGGCTATGATTTTGTTACAGGTACATGGTACAGCCTGTTTGGCTATGATTTTGTTACAGGTACATGGTACAGCCTGTTTGGCTATGATTTTGTTACAGGTACATGTTGCAGCCTTTTGGCTATGATATCGGGTTATCAAACCCAGCTGGTGCAGCCTGCGGGCTATGAATTGTATATTGTTAATGTTTTGGTGCAGCTTATATAGCTATGACACAGGGTGCGGCTGTTAGCCATGATATATGATACAGTCCGATGTGACTAAGAGATGGGACATAAATAGTCGTATATGATTATACGTGCAAATAACTGACGTGGATTGATAAATGCAGGTTATTATGTTATAGTCTGTAAGACTATAATATAGGATGTGAAATCCTAGAGTATATATGGTCAGCCAGTAAGGCTAGGAGTTTGGATTTGATATCCAGACAGTTATATGATTGTGTTTTGATACGTGTTATCTGCAGATTTGATTACTCACTGAGCTTTGTAGCTCATACTGTTTGTTACTGTCCCTGCAGGTTAGCATGATACTGATAGGGGACAAGATAGGGTCCGTGACTCGTGAAGTAGGACTCGTAGATGCTGTCAGTAGCAGCCCGGCTTAAAAGGAGTTATGGTATTTTTATACTCTCCTTGATACACTTGTACCCGTATTTATTAAAATGTACCCTTGTTATGGTTTTATGTATTGAAACCTGTGTTTTAAATGAAAAATTTTTCAGGGGTATTTTTGTTTAAAAAGCCGGGTGTTACACTCTATGATACAAGGCCATTGAAATCCATATAGGATACCAAAATCAACGATGTGTAGTTTATCTCTACCATTTGATAGCTTTGCGATGGACTTATTTGCAAATATGTTCGACATCCTATGGAATGGACATGCATTGATGTATGCCTTGTAAGACGTCAAGATTTGAGCAGCTGATATCGTTGCAGAGGAGAAGGTTCGATATTTTTCTAGTCCTAAACCACTCATGCGGGCTTCAATGGCGTTTGCAAAGTAATAGGCCATCCTCTTTGACGAACTCCCGTGAAGAGACGAGTGTTTTTGTATCTTCTTCAAGATTTGAAAAGCGTTGGTTATATAGCCACTAGCCATCTGTTCGGCACATTGGACTAAGAATTCCGTCAAATCCATCGGATCATCCACCTTCTTTTTCCGTTTTTTCCTCACATCACCATCGGTAGTCCCAGGAAAAGTAACCGGAAAGTACGCCTTGTCTAGCCACAGATTCTTAACGTCCTCGCAAAGAACTGCAGAATCATATACCTCCAATCGTTCGGTTTCTTTAACGAGGGGAGAATTATCGACAAGAGCATCATGAAACATTTTTTCGGTAGCTTGGAGAGCCAAGCTGTCTATGAACATGCAAGGCTTTTTCGTTAGATCATCTTCTTCCATGAGCATTTTATCCAAGTAACAAAACACCCCATCAAAGTAGTCGACTTCGTCTGAACCGTTTAGCATATTCGCAGCCACGCGGGTACCCGAACACAACAAGATGTCTTCACTAGTCTTGCTTCGAGGGGGAGGATCAAGTTTCTGATGCATGTTTACAGATTCTGATTTAGGTGTGGCTGAGACTGATCAATTAATGGCGCTTAAAAAAAGCTCGAAACATATTATTTAAGTGACGAAGACTATCTTTTTTTTTGGAAACGGCCAATGCATTAGAAAAAAGCGAACTACCACGCCTAACAAGAAACTAGACTGGCAGAAAAACAAACAGTTTTACAGACAAGAGAAAGGAGAAATACACCAGTTGGACCAATTACAATTTCCCCATTTGCCCCTATGTTTCACCCACAAAAACACCGTGGAGATAATATCATCCATAATCCAAGAAGCCGAGACAATACGCTTATTAAAAACTCTATCATTCCTGGCCCTCCATAAGCTCCAGAACTGACCATATGCGATCATGGTGAGGATGTGGCGTTTTTTGGGACATCTACCCCAGTTGCTAACAAAGTCCAAAATGAATCGAGTAGAAGTGGGAGAATCAAAAGATACTCCACACCAATTACAAATCCAGTTCCGAACCTTGGAGGCAACCGGGCAAGAAACCAAAATATGGTCAGCGGTCTCAATTCTTCCACACAGTCCACAAGATAAAGTCGAAACTCTAATTATGGTTTTATCGACGTCGGATCAATGATTTCGAAACTCGGCACATCATCCATCTGATGTCCAATGCGAAACATGTGGGTAGCAAACAGCGGTCAACAAGTTCGAGCTGGGCCCACATGAGTCAAGACTCAAGATCGTGGACTTTTTATACGTGGCCCATTAAAGCACTAACGATGTCGAGACTTCATAAATGTGTAAATTAATATACCCTGTTTCAAATTATCATATAGAAATAAAATCTAAATATAAGTTATATACGTCGTATCATAATTGCATGCATTTTAAACAAAAATACAACTCATAATATAATTTTGAACGAAAATATACTATACGGTCTATACCCAATTGAAATTCAGGTTTACTAGCAGCAACAATCGTCCCAATCTGCAAAGGGAGAACCAAACCCATCCATTATTTATAATAATTGTCGAGGCTTAAACACTTTGTAGAAGTAGTAGAATTAATTGTATATTTCATATTCAGAGTAATCAGAAACGAAAGTTTATTTTTTCTCATTATAAAAATAATATGATATCATAACAACTGTTTGAAGTGTTCTTTGCAAATATGATTTTTATCTGTTCTCCTATTGAAAAAGAAAAGGAAATGTATATTGTTCCATATTTATAGCTAATTCTTAATGAAACGTCCATTGACCTCAAAGTGATTTTGTTCAAGTATTGTTATATGGGTAACTACAAGAAACTTACCCTTTGCAACACGACTTTTAGGAGGACATGAAGTCATCCTAAGGCTGGCTGGTATTGCGGAAAACATCATTCCCGCAATATAAAGACAAAGATAGGTTATTTTTACTAAAAGATATAATAAATAATTTTTATCATACAAAACTAAAATGAAAAAGACAAAAATAGGTAAAATTGTCATTTTAGAACATACAGTACAGTTTTTGCCATCGACAATGAACATCTATATAAAATTTTCAAAGATTCAACATAAAATGCAGAACTGTGCATAGTATATAATTATAAGGACCATAAATATAAGCAATACATAAAAATTACAAGTACGAAACATGCAATTAGTAATTTCCCAAAAAAAAAAACTATAATCAATCCAAATTAAAAACTATATACACCAAAACTTTAGTTATTATAACTTAAAAACTAAAATTTTAATTAATACAAATTCAAAGCTATATTGACCGAAACTAGAATTATTTAAATTAAAAATTATGGGGGACAAAACTGTAATTAAAGCAAATTTAAAAAAAAAAAGGTATCAATATTGTAATTATCTTCAATGCAAAAATATAGTGACCAAAACTGTGATTATATAAATTAAAAAATATAAAAACCAAAAATATAAATACTTTAATAGAAAATAAAAAATATAAATACTATACGGTAATAATACCATTTCTTTTCCCAAACATTAATCTATTATTTAGAACTGAACATCTTTAATCCGTGTCATTAGTCACGTCATGATTCTAATAAAAGTTTAAAGCTTACTTTTGATATTGGATATTATTTTTGGATCATTAATTGTCATGATTTCGAATTCGATTGTATTTGTGTCGCAAAACATAATTTTGTGTCCATGAAAATTAAATAGTTTACGTTCAAGTAAGCACAGATACGGAAATACGGAATACCGAAATACCCATTAATTCCAAATTGCTTATTTAAAAAAATACAAACTATTTTAAACCAAGTTATGCAAACAAAACGTTAAGTGGGCCAAAGCCCAAATACTAATTTTGAGTGTTAGTGATTTGTAAGGATGTACGTGGTGCGGTGTGGTACGGTTTAGAGTAAAAATCGAAAACCAAAACATATATTTGGTTTGGCTTTTTTTGAAACCGCACCACAAAGGTTTTAAACCGCATTATGCGGTGCGGTTTGATACAGGCGGTTTTGCGGTTTATATATATATATATATATATATATATATATATATATATATATATATATATATATATATATATATATATATATATATATATATATATATATATATATATATATATATATATATATATATATATATATATATAGTGTGGTGCGGTTTGAACTGCGTCTTTCTAACTATAAACCACAAACCGCACCGCATATTGCGGTTTATAAAACTTATGAACCGCAAACCGCACCGTGAACGTTCAAAACCGCATTATGCGGTGTGGTGTGCTACGGTGTGGGCGGTTTATGCGGTTTGGTGTACACTCCTAGTGATTCGTATGTATTTTCTTAAGTTTTCTCTAATCTTAATAAGTGATATGATATTTCAAATATAAGTATAATAACCATAATATTAAAACAATAGCATAATAAACCTGACCTTTTTATAGCTATTCTTTTATTGTTACCATGATAAGATAAGGTATAAAACAAGTAGAAATTATTTATCTAGATGGGCCCAAATACACTAGCTATGTTGTACAAGAAAATGTAGAATGCAAATTAAAAGTTGTGTAAATTGTTCAAAAAAAAGAAAAAAAAATACCCCATCGGTAACGGCTTATCATTTTATATAGATAAGAGGTTATATATATATATATATATATATATATATATATATATATATATATATATATATATATATATATATATATATATATATATATATATATATATATATACTAAATATCAAATGGGAACCATTTTTTTCCTAGGAACCTTTTGACTGAAAAAAAAAATTTCAAAAAAAATGACATAATACACCTAATCGCTTATATTTAAGACCTTTTGTAAAAAAAATTTGAAAAAAAACATGTATACACGAAATGTGTACATATGCACGAAACGTGATCATATACACATTTGCGAAAAAAGTGCATATATGCACATTTCGTGTATACATATTATTTTTCAATTTTTTTTTTTGACAAAAAGTCTTAAATATAAACGACTAGGTGTATTATGTCATTTTTTTTCGAAAAAAAATATTTCAGTCAAAAGGTTCCTAGGTTCCTAGGAAAAAAATGGTTCTTCCTTGAAACGGACTCTATATATATATATATATATATATATATATATATATATATATATATATATATATATATATATATATATATATATATATATATATATATATATATATATATATATATATATATATATATATATATATAGGGTCGAGATCATGAGAGAACCTAAAAAAACCTAGGAACCTAGGAACTTTTTTTCTACACAATATTTTAAAAAAAATGCATCCAATTTTTTTATTTAAAGCGTCTAAAAGATTTCTAAACCCTAAACCCTAAACCCTAAACACTAAACCTAAACCCTAAACCCTAAACCCATATGAAAAAAAATAAAAAAAATGATTTTTTTGCATCCAATTTTTTTATTTAAAGTGTCTAAGAGATTTTTAAACCATAAACCTAAACCCTAAACCCTAAAACTAAACCCTAAACCCTAAACCCTAAACCCTAAACCTTAAACCCTAAACCCTAAACCTAAACCCTAAACCCTAAACCCATATGAAAAAAAAATTAAAAAAATGATTTTTTTTGAAATTTTTTTTGATATCTTCTAGATACATCATAACAAAAATTTTGGTATATTTTTTTTGAAAAATATTGTGTAGAAAAAAAGTTCATAAAATGGGTTCTTAGGTTCCTAGTCTTTTTTAGGTTCTCAATTGAACTTTACTATATATATATATATATATATATATATATATATATATATATATATATATATATATATATATATATATATATATATATATATATATGGAAAGGTTCAAATGAGAACCATTAAAAAGTTAAGAACCGTGAGAACTAATCTCGGCCCTTGACGCAATTCATGGGAGGGTTGTATATATATGGAGTTTAACAAGTGTGAACGCGTTGTAGACGATCAAACCCCATAATCATTAGATCAAAATAATGTGTAGCTTGGATTGGTTCTTATAGTTTTCAATCTTTTAATGGTTCTCATTTGAACATATTCATATATATATATATATATATATATATATATATATATATATATATATATATATATATATATATATATATATATATATATATATATATATATATATATATATATATATATATATATATATATATATATATATATATATATATATATAGTGATTAAGCTTGATATAGGCAGGTTTTTAATAAATTTGGGTTTTAGTTAATAAGAACTTGAAACATATAACGATTAAATTATCACATTTACATATATGCTCAAGATTAGAATACGTAAACAGAATTAATCAAACTAACACTTTGATTATTATGAGAAAATCACTCAAAACTCACAATGTTTACAATGTCTCTCTATGATCATAACTCGACTTGGAACAATGTATTTATAGGTTCTAATTACCGACTTGTATTAGATAACAATAAAAAACTAGATAATGACCAACTTGTAATTATCCCTTTATTGTGATAAGGAACCCCCGTGACTTTAGGATTCCAACAATCACCCCCGAATCTCTAAGTCCTTCTAGAGACATCTTCAATCCTGATCAAGCTCCGCATATCCTTGAACTTGACTCGAGCTAGTGGTTTTGTAAGAATGTCCGCCTTTTGTTCTTCATCGGGAATATACTCCACCTCCACTTGTTCGTTTTCAACACAATTGCGAATAAAATGAAATCTTGGGTGAATGTGTTTACTTCTTCCATGAAAAACGGGATTCTTCATTAGTTCGATAGCCGACTTGTTATCAACTCTTAGAACCACCTTCTCTTGCGCTTTGTTCATGATCTCTCCTAGCAAATCTTGAAGCCATATTGCTTGACACGCAGCCGCAGTAGCTGCCATGAATTCCGCCTCGCAAGATGATAAAGCAACGGTATCTTGTTTTTGCGAACACCATGTTATCGGAGATGACTCATAGTAGAAAATGTGACCGGTTGTGCTTTTTTCGTCATCCGGGTCAATATTATGACTACTATCGCTATAACCGATGAGTCGGTTTTGTCCCATCCTCTCATACTTGATTCCGTATCCCGTAGTCCCTCGTAAGTACCTTAGGATGTGTTTGATTGCTCCGCCATGTGATTCTCTTGGATTTTGCATGTATCGGCTAACAACTCCAACCGCGTATGCCATGTCGGGTCTTGTTTGCAAGAGATATCTAAGGCATCCTACCACCTTTCGAAATTGTGTCAGGTCGATTTCGGGTTCATCTTCGGCCTTTGACAATTTATTTCCCGGTTCCATTGGAATGTGGGTCGGATTGCAATCTTGTAAACCGGCTTCTTTTAGAATGCGTCGAGCATACGCTTCTTGATTTATAGTGATCCCCGATTCTTCTTGTTTTACTTCAATGCCAAGATAGTAAGTCAATCTTCCAAGATCCGACATCTCCAAGTTCTTGGACATTTCTAATTTGAATCTCTTGATCATGTTCAAATTAGTACCTGTGACAAACAAATCATCAACATAAATTGCTAAAATTAGTAAGTTAGCTCCTTCACTTTTCCGATACACCGATGGTTCTTTCATGCATTTTTGAAAACTCAAACTTTTCAAAATCCCATCAAGCTTCGTGTTCCATGCTCGAGGTGCTTGTCTTAGACCATATAGTGCTTTTGTAAGGCGATATACTTTATGCTCATTGCCTTTCTTTATATAGCCTTCCGGTTGTGTTACATAAACGGTTTCCTTCAAATCTCCATGCAAGAAATCCGTTTTGACGTCTAAGTGGTGAAGCTCCCACCCATTTGCAGCGGCTAAGGCTATAAGAAACCGGATAGTTTCGATTCGAGCTACCGGAGCGAATACTTCTTGAAAGTCGATACCGGGTTGTTGCACGTAACCTTTTGCAACCAACCTCGCCTTGTGTTTACTAATAGTGCCGTCTGCATTTTTCTTTACTTTAAACACCCATTTGAGTCCGATTGGCTTCACCCCCATAGGCTTGTTCACGAGAGTCCAAGTATTATTCTTGACTTTGATGACATTGAAGAACTTCTCCTATCAACCAATGACGAGCCGGTATCGGTTGAGGAGGCGAAGAAGGAACCGGAATGGGTCAAAGCCATGAACGCGGTTCCTGGCTTTGGCCCATTCCGGTTCCTTCTTCGCCTCCTCAACCGATACCGGCTCGTCATTGGTTGATAAGAGAAGTTCTTCAATGTCATCAAAGTCAAGAACATAATCTTGAAGTCGAGTTGGAGGTTTCCTTGATCTCGTAGGCCTTTGGTTTTGATCATTATTCACATTATTGTTGACCGAACTTGGTTGTTCGTTTTCTTGTATTCCCGCTCCGTCTTTTACCCCGTGATCCGATTCAATCGGTTCAATTATAGGATCATCGTTTCCTTGGTCGTTGTTCGTCTCATCTTCCGGATAGTCCCATGGTACTATGAATGAGCCCGGTTTATTATTGTCGGTTATTGCTTCTTTACTCCAATCCCACCCTTTGGTTTCATCAAAAATAACGTCTCGGCTTACGATTATTTTTTGCGTTGTCGGGTTAAAAAGCCGATAAGCTTTTGTACCCGGTTCGGAACCAAGATGCACTAGTGGTCTTGATCTTGCATCCAACTTCTTAATATTCACCGGTTCAACTTTTGCATGTGCTAGACACCCGAATATACGAACATTTTCTAGATTGGGTTTTCTTTTATACAACTTTTCGTATGGAGTTGTATCGCCAAGGACTCGTGTGTAAACCCGATTAATTAAATTTGTAGAGTGATTTACCGCTTCTCCCCATAAATAATTAGGAACATGCATCGCCTTCATTATGCTTCGTGTCATGTCCATAAGTGTTCGATTTCTTCGTTCCACAATTCCGCTTTGTTGCGGTGAGTATGGGGCGGTAAGGTGGCGTTTGACTCCGTTTTGCTCACAAAATGTATTAAACTTGAGAGAAGTAAACTCACCTCCTCGATCACTTCTAAACACTTTCAAAGGCTTTCCTATTTCATTTTCCGCCAAAGCTTTGAATTTTTTGAAGTGTGTAAACGCCTCACTCTTTTCTTTCATGAGATAAATCCACATAAATCGGGAAAAGTCATCAATTAATGCGAAAACATACCGATTTTGTCCTTTGGTTGCCGGCGTGATCGAACCGCATAAATCGCCATGAACTAGTTCCAAAGGTTGCTTCGCCTTGTATGTCGCCATAGTGGGAAATGACTTTCTTGTTTGTTTACCGACCAAACAAGATTCGCATAATTGATTTTCATGGTCAAAGTGGGGTAACCCTTTGACTAGACATTTATTGGACATCTTTTTCATTGACTCGAAATTGATGTGCCCAAGTCTTGCATGCCATCGCCACGTGTCTTCACTTAGTCTCGAATAAAGGCAAATAGGTACTCCAATTTTTAATTTTATTTTATAAAGGCGGTTTGGAGTTCTTTGTACCTTCATTAATAAGTTATTATCGGCATCATGCATAGTCAAAAAATTATCTTTCATCCGAATATCGCATCCGGCTTCGGTTGCTTGCCCGAGACTAATAATATTATTTTTTAAATCCGGTATGAAATAAATTTCCGTCATCAATCGTTGTTGCCCCGATTTTTCTTGGAAAAGAATAGATCTTTTTCCTTTAATTCCTACACACGAATTATCACCGAATTTAACCCTCCCAGTTATGTTTTCGTAAGTTCGGAGAAAAACAAACGATTTCCCGTCATATGATTACTTGCCCTGTTATCCAAATACCACACGTTCGTGTCTAAAGAGTTGTATTGAGACGGTATTACTTTCTCTTCGTTTAAAAATACGGTCTCATGTAAAAACACGGTCTCATCGTGCTCGTCGCCCTCAGTAAAATTACTTTCCTGAAATTTTTGAATCCGATCCGGGCATTTTGACGCGTAGTGACCCGGTTTATCACATCGAAAACAAATAATTTTGGACATATCTTTTTTCTGGGCTTTATTTTTATTTTGGGCCGAACTAGAATTGGGCTGGTTATTATTGGGTTTACTCGAATTGGGCTTACCATCTTGTGTTTGTGAAGTCCGATTTCCTTGTCTGGGCCCACTTCCCCATTAAACCCTTTTGACGTTCCTTTCCCTCTTGATCCGCCATGCGAACCAGACCCGCCTCCACTTCCAGTCGTCTTGGAGAACAACGCCTTGCCATGACCGTCGCCTTCTTCCTCTGCCTCTCTAATCCTCTCCTCGTAGGCTTTCAACCGTCCGACGACATCCTCAAAGTCCACAGTCCTCAAATCGAGAACTTGCTCAAGGGAAGCCACAATATGGATGAATTTTCTAGGCAAGGATTTTAGAAATTTCTTCACCATCTTTGTTTCTGCAATCGATTCACCAAGGGCTGCGGATTTGGACGCGATTCCGGACAGCTTTCCGGCGAAGCTATCGATCGATTCTTCTTCCGACATCCTTATTCTATCAAATTCGGAGGTTAGGGTTTAAAATCTTGCTTCCTTGACCCGATCAGATCCAACGTGACGGGCCTTGATTGCATCCCAAAGAGCCTTCGACGACTCAGCTTCTCCGATTTGCATAATAAGATACTCCGGTAAAGCTCGGTACAGAAGTCCCATGGCGAGACAGTCCTTTTCTTCACTTGCATCGGTTCCTGGATCAATCATGGTCCAGACCTTGTGGATTCGTAGCACCACCTTCATCCTCATCGCCCACACCGTGTAGTTGGTGGACGTGAGCATTGGACACGCAACGGAAGTCGACCCACTCTCCTTCATCCTTACCGGAGCAGCTCCTCCTTCTCCCTCCGCCATGTTGACCGACTTGTCAACAGGTATGATTTCAAAGCCCTCACGATCTTAGCTCTGATACCAATTCAAGATTAGAATACGTAAACAGAATTAATCAAACTAACACTTTGATTATTATGAGAAAATCACTCAAAACTCACAATGTTTACAATGTCTCTCTATGATCATAACTCGACTTGGAACAATGTATTTATAGGTTCTAATTACCGACTTGTATTAGATAACAATCAAAAACTAGATAATGACCAATTTGTAATTATCCCTTTATTGTGATAAGGAACCCCCGTGACTTTAGGATTCCAACATATGCTGACTCTAACTTCATGAAGCTTTAATGTTATGGATATTGTTAACATTTCTATTTCGAATTTAGATCAAATTTGTTTCGAGTCCTCATTCCTCAAAAGAGATTACGTTAGATCTAAATGCATCATTAATTTTTTTTAGAACGGCAAATCTATCCTACTCCTACTCCTAAACTTCTCCTTGTTATGTTAGTGTCAGGGTTTGAACACATGACCTCCTTGTTAGTATATCACCTTGTTAGCCAAGTGGGCTAGCCCCAACTTGTAAATGCATCATTAATAAGTGATAAAACAGATGATAATTATGCGTATGTGCATCAGTGCATGTATGTATGTGTAAATGAAGACATTTATTTGGAGATTATATTTGGGGTTTATAAAGAAAAAAGAAGAAGGAAGTCAAGTAGTCAACTTATAAAATTTACTTATATTCAATACGATCTTGGAGATATAAATGGTGGAATGATTATGACTTATGAGTAAAAACAAAAGTCATTACAGCTACGACGTCGTGAGCGACACGAAGGTTGGAGGTTACTCATTTCCACACGCTCGGGTGGGGCTTCTTGTAAATTTCCTTTTCACTTCTTGTAAAAAATAAAAACATCAAATTACAACTGATTTTGCTTGTCATTGAGTAATTTTTAATATATAAATTTAACATTTTGGTTTTATTAAAAAAATCGAGAGTTTGTAACACTTGATTCTACGTACTGAAGATAACCCTTTTAGTATTAATTGAATGTTACCTTGATATAATTTAAATAAATAAAAAGCTAAAAAAACCGTGTCATAAAAAGTCAATGTAATAAATAATAAGACTTGTTTTTTTGGAACCAGCGAATAGATATATATATGGTTTCACCTGAGGGTAATCAGCCCCGCAACCCAGAGCGGTTGGCGATTACCTATTTCCAGAAAAATCCCCCACATGGGGTTAGTCGGAGTCGAACTCCAGACCTCCCACCACATGGGTATATAACCCGGGTGCATCCACCCAGCTAGGCTGGGCTTCACTTGCAAATAATAATAAGACTTGTATAACATAGGGTTAGTATTTTATTTAGGTAATTAAGTTATACATCAAAATATATAATAAGCGAGTATCTTTATCATTGTCTATAATAATATTTTATTTGTGTCGAAATTTTATCAACGGTTTGTAGCATAAAATGATTGCAAATTGGGACATGGTTGCATATACTGATAAAAAAAGCAATTTATAAAAACGTGCAATGTGCTTACATAAATAAGTCACTAATTGTAAAGAAAAAATTAAACATATAAATATCCTTTGTGTAAAAAAGGATTAATAATAACATAAAAAAAACTTTTTAACTTTCACTATTGAAGATGTATTTTATTTTTCATTTTTTAATTTATACTACTTTTTTTTATATTAGGATTGCGATCCTTATTTTGCAAACCTAAAAACGATCTTGATCTTAACAACTTTAGGATAAACATTTTGTATATTAAAATAGTTACTAATAATAGCCCATATCTAAAATCATAATATACAAATTTGCGAACTTAAAAACCTATATCCAAAAACATCTTTTTTAGTAAAAAGAATAATAAGTGTTTACTTGTGGATAGAAACTTTAACCTACAATGGTGTTCATGTGAAGATTAAAGGTTGTTTCAATCTAACAGATTCTTTTTCCAAATTTTTGTAACTTTAGGAAAAAACAATAAAACAAATTGAAATAAAGCAAATGTATATTTTTAGCAAATTGCCAACCTTGATACCTTTCCATCAAAGTTTGGTAAAACCCGAATATTGTCATGAGGGGTGGCATGCAAGAAGGGAACATACCACCATGACTCATTTGAACTTTCAAATATTAAATTACTAAAATATCCTACGATTTCGATAAGTCGTGTGGTAGGCAATGTAGAGTTCTATAATACGAAATCAAATATTTTGGTTAGACTATTACTTGCAAATTATCAACAATGGCGCTTTTAAATTTAGAACATACACTAAGGGTGGACGGTGTGGTGGTTCGGGCTCGATGCGGGATCGGAAAACTTGGGTGCGGTACCGCCGGTACCGCTGCCCCGTGTCCATCGGGTTCGGCGGTTTCGGGTGTGGAGGGGTGAGGCTTGGGATGGTGAAGCCGATGATCCCACCTATTATTTAAAAAAAAAAAAAATTTAATCTTCCAAATATTATCCTTCCTCAACTCTATAAATACCACATCTTCACTCCTTCAAAACTCACACCTTTACCCTTCTTTCTTCCTCTCAACATTAACTCTATTTTCCCCTTTCCAAAAAAAAAACCCTCATTTCAAATTTATTTTAAATTGAAATGAGTTCTTCCGATTCTTCCGATTCTTCCAGTTCTTTCGGTTTGTATGTTCACAGCAAACTACTGGATGAACCTATGCCGTTGGTATCGTCATCGTCTGATGACGATATCGATGTGAATACGATCGCGGTTATTGCTGAAGCTGCACATTTCATGTTCCGAAATACTGCAAGTTCTAGCGTTCCTCGTCATAGAACTTTTCTCCACAGAGATCGAGAAACTGCTAAGCAGCAGCTTATGGCAGATTACTTTGTCCCCAATTCAAAGTTTGGGGATGTTAATTTCAGAAATAGGTTCCGAATGAGTAGACGACTGTTTGTGCGGATTGCTCAAGACTTGGAAATGAATTATCCAATTTTCCAGACAACTTATAATGCCGGTGGAGTTAAAGGGTTCACTGGATTGCAGAAATGCACATCAGCGATCCGCCAATTGGGGGGCGGTAGCACCCCCAATTCACTTTATGAATACTTGAATATGTCAGAACGAACTTCCCGTGAAAGCCTCTACAACTATTGCTCTGGTGTTGTTCAGTTATATGGTGCAGAATACATGCGTAGACCAACAACCAGTGACATTCAACTGTTGTATGCTGCACACAAAGCCAAACATGGCTTTCCTGGTATGTTGGGTAGCATTGACTGTACACATTGGGATTGGCGGAGTTGTCTAACGTATCTACGAGGCCAGTACATGAGAGGTGATCACAGGTATCCTATAATTATACTTGAAGCAATAGCATCATATGATTTGTGGATATGGCATTCATATTTTGGTGTTGCCGGGGGCAACAACGATCTAAATGTGTTGTACCAATCACCGCTATTCAATGATACCATTCTTGGTACAGCACCATCATGTTCATTTGTTTTGGAGGGGGAAGAATACAAGCATAGGTACTATCTTGCTGATGGGATATACCCTAACTGGGCAACATTTGTGAAATCATTTTCACACCCTATTACCCCCAAAAAGAAGCGTTTCAAGGCGGCCCAAGAAGCGGCAAGAAAGGACGTTGAACGAGCCTTTGGCGTTCTAAAAGCAAAATGGGCTATTATCAGACAGCCTGCACGGTCCGTCGAGGTCGATCGATGTAAATATATCATGTACGCTTGCCTAATTTTACACAACATGATCATCCAGGATGAAGGTATGGCTATATGTCCAGTACATGTTCCAGATTCCCCAAACGAACAAGAAGTTAGCCCTGACTTGATTCTCGAAATACGCAATCAAGGAATTCACCAAAAACTTCTTGCGGATCTTGTAGACCACATCGAGCATACATACATAGCTACTTTGGATCACTAGGTGTTTTAACGTTTTTAGTATTTCATTTCCGTTATTTAGGTTTTATTATTCCGTATTTAGGATTTTATTTCTAGGTATTACTTTTCTTTTTAATTTTTGTAATGGTGTGGTTTTTTAATTTAATGTTATTTGTGATTTTTATTTTATTAATTGCATATTATCATTATTTATAATATTAAATTAAATATTAAAAATCATTTATTAAATTAATAAATGAATTTAAATATCAAATATATGATGTGGCATTGTGGGTTCAGTGGGTACTGGTTCCATGGGTGAAAGATTAGTGAAAGATTGGTGAAAGATGGGGAAAATGGAAGTGAGAGAAGAGAGAAAAGCTAACGTGGCGCGTGGGTTCAGTGGTATGGGAGGGATCTACTCCCCCCACCTTAATAAACGTGAAATTATAGGACTTGTATAAAGTATGGCCGTGATAGCCAAAAAAAATCGTACCGCCCACATTATGTCATTTATAGTAGAATAAACAAAAGAATAGCGGTGTGAACGTGAGGCTGCGGTGTAACGGAACTCTACATATAAAAAGTCAAAATTACCCTTTATGAGTATTTCGTCTGCGTAACTAATAAAATATCTTTTTTTATGTTCTAAAATTTTAACATGTTTCATTGGTCTTCAAATTTTATTGATATTGACTTGTGTTAATCTTCGGAATGTAATCATAAGCCGAAGCCTATATTATATTTATATGTATTTTAGAGAAACTCGAAAATCTTGTTCAAGTAAATGGATTTTATGTTGTTTGCTTACTATTATATTATTGGTAATTCCTAAAGTAATGTCATAAGTTGGATGTTGAACATATTTCGAGAATTTAAAGGGTTTATTTCATAAAAAACCCTATATTTTCAACTTTTTTCTATTTAAACTTAAAACTTTATTTTTTTCAAAAAAGACCTAAATTTTGGAGAAACTTTTTAATTTAGACCCTTAACCGGTTTAACAGGTTATACATATTTTTTTTTTTTCAAAAAAAAACCCTAATTTCTTTTCTTTTTTCCGAAAAAAACCTCAATTTCAATAATTTTTTCGCAAAGAAAATTTTTTCTTTGTTTTTGTAATTGACATAACTTTCATATACGATCTCCAAATTCTACGAACTCTATATCACTGGAAAGGTCGTAAGTAATACTACAACTTTGCTTTACTGACTTTTGTTTGAATATGTTGAGATATTTCGCTACACTGGCTTGTTTTCTTATAATAGCTGTATCTTTTGCATACGAGCTCCGTTTTCGACGTTCTATAAGTCGACGTATTCGTAAACACGAATACATCGTGTAATGAATATTATTTAAACCAAAATATTATTTGTATGATATATCGAATTTTACGATACTATAGTCTATTATTCGAAATTATAGCGTTTACTCGATAATTGATTCGAAATAGCGTATTGTAGTATTATAATTTCCAATAATACATTAGGAAAGTTTTGAAAATTACATTTCAACGTATTATCCTAATTTGCGCTCTGGTTGACATTTGTTGACCAAATTTGACGGATGTCACAGACGGGGTCGCAAGAAAGTGACGACGTGGCACTTATGTGGTTGGAGTTAGAACGGTACAATTTAAACCTTCACGAGCGGATGGAATTTGAAAAGAAAAAGCTTACGAAGACAAACAATGAGCCCGCCATGATCGACAACGAGCCCGTGAATAAAAACAATGACTAAAAGACATAAAGTTTTTGTCGTCGAATCCGGAGGAGGGTCTCGAAGGGGAAGCACTCGAGATGGTTTTAAAATACAAAACTGATATGAAAGATATTGTTTGTGGTTTCGTTTTTTTATGTTTGTGGTTTGTCGTATTTTTTAATTTGTAATTTTTATTTTAAAATTTTAAATTCCATCTGCTTGTGAAGGTTTAAATTGTACCATTCAAACCCCAACCACAAAAGTGCCACGTCGTCGCTTTCTTGCGACCCCGTCTGTGACATCCGTCAAATTTGGTCAACAAATGTCAACCAGAGCGCAAATTAGGATAATACGTTGAAATGTAATTTTCATAACTTTCCTAATGTATTATTAGAAATTATAATACTAAAATACGATATTTCGAATCAATTATCGACTAACCATATAATTTCGAATAATAGACTATAGTAGCGTAAAATTCGATAAATCATACAAATAATATTTTGGTTTAAATAATATTCATTACACGATGTATTCGTGTTTACGAATCCGTCGACTTATAGAACGTCTAAAACGGAGCTCGTATGCAAAAGATACAGCTATTATAAGAAAACAAGTCAGTGTACCGAAATATCTGAACATATTCAAACAAAAGTCAGTAAAGCAACGTTGTAGTATTACTTACGACCTTTCCAGGGATATAAAGTTCGTAAAATTTGAACATCGTATATGAAAGTTATGTTAATTACAAAAACAAAGACAAAATTTTCTTTGTGAAAAAATCACTGAAATTGAGGGTTTTTTTCGGAAAAAAGAAAAGAAATTAGGGGTTTTTCTGAAAAAAAAATGTATGTATAACCTGTAAAACCGGGGTAAAGGGTCTAAATTAAAAAGTTTCTCCAAAATTTAGGTCTTTTTTGAAAAAAAATAAAGTTTTAGGTTTAAACAGAAAAAAGTTGAAATTGTAAGGCTTTTTATGAAATAAACCCGAATTTAAATAACTGATGTATACAAATTGATGGGAATATTTTCAACTTCTATTTCCAATTCGCGATTAATGTCTACTAAAGTGTCCAGTTTCTTGAAATTTTAATAGAAACTGTCATTTGGTTAATGTGGAAAGCCGGTCAAGATTGGAGTATTAGGAGAATGTCCGCTATGTTAGAATGTAATCCATAGTTGTCAACTCGTAACTCGAAATCCTAAATTTTGATTCGTGACTCGACTCGTAAGAGTCGCGACACTAATAATTATATACGAAAAATTATATATAACATCAAGTATAAACAAAATATAACTTGACTATATAAACACATTCATTGTTACAAATTCACTAGTTTGGAGTTGCACACTCACAATTCATTGTCGTAATACACATCAAAAAGTTTCAAAAACTAACTAGCGATTTAGTAACAAAGCAAATGATAAAAGACCTATAGTGTTAGAATCATATAACTAAACTCCGGGATTAAAGTGGTCATCATTTTCATCTTCATCTTCTAACACCCTTGTCTCGCGGAGATCAATATCATCTCCTTCTTCATCCTCCTCCTCCTCATCATCATCATCCAAATCAACAATTTGGCTTTTTCCTTTGTTTTTAACATTAGCCACTTTGTTTCGGTTTATTGGTCCTAAAAATAAATGAACGTCATATTTATTATACTTGTTATTATTACTTATTAGTATTATAATTTATAATATATAATGAATTATTTGTATAGCTTACCTCTCTTCCTTTTATTAGCACTAGTTCCTACATCCTCCTTAAAGCATTCATGAACATCCATCCATGAGATATATTCGGGGAGACATGCATCCTCCTTTTCGGTAATCCATTCATCATCCGACTCCATATCCGACAAACATATTGGATCAAACGCCTCCCCTCTTTCTTTTCTCTTTTGGAGTCTCATATCAAGATTGATATTGTATTTCACATACACCAATGCATTCAACCTTTGTTGCTCCAAACGGTTCCTCTTCTTGGAGTGTATATGGTCAAAAGTGATCCAATTCCTCTCACATCCCGTGGCACTACATGTGAGGTTCAAGACACGAATAGCGAGATGTTGAAGTTCCGGACACTCATCACCATAACTTGACCACCATTTAGCTACAATTTTTGATAAAACAAAGGAATAATTAGCTACAATTTTATATGTTTTAGTATTTTTCCCATGTTTTCATCCTAATAGATTACCCGGTTGCATTTTCTTTCTCATTAGCACGGCCGCGAATATGCCAAACATTCCAATGCTCTCATTGAACTTTACTAGTTGTTCATGAATTGTCACCATTGTTGGCCTATCGTACATCATTTCAATAACATCATACAATCCACCTTTGACTTCTTTATCGACATTAAAGTTCTCCTCGAAATGAAGACTGGTTTATAAAATAAAAAATTATGAAATGTTTAGTCGGTAATAATAATTGTTAGTGAATAATAAAAATATATACCTAGGAATTAGATAATATCCCGCGGCATGAAGTGGCCTATGAAGTTGCATATTCCATCTAAGATCAATCTTTTCCCAAATAGGTTTATACCTCGATTCAACACCTTTAAAGTTTTCTTTTATTTGTTCTTTTGCACGATCCATGGCTTCATATATATATATATCCCATTGTCGGTTTCACATCACCGTCCGTAAGCCTTAATACCTTAAAAATAGGGACTACACAACTCAAGCAATATTTTATGGCCTTCCAAAAATTGACATCAGCTAAAATAATATTTTCAACTAGCTCCCCTTCACTTGTAGAAGCAAAGGTGGATTCGGCCCAAACTTTATAAGCAAACAATTCTCGAAGAGGATTTCTTAACTCTTGAAATCTTTTCAATGTAAGAAAAGAAGTAGCAAAACGTGTCACTCCGGCTCGTGTCAATTCTTGACCATTGGTGAACCTTCTAAACATAGATAGCAAAACACACTGTCGGTAAATATAAACGGTGACTTTTCTTGCTTTATCTATGGTGTCTGTGAAAGTTTTTCCACCTCCTATGTCTTGCAACATCAAGTCAATCAAATGGGCGGCACATGGTGACCAATACAAACGAGGCCTCTCTTTCTCTAACTTTGTACCGACTAACACATAAGCCGAAGCACTATCGGTGATGACTTGGACCACATTCTCATCTCTAATTTCTTCAACAACTGGATTTTGCATTTCAAATAATTTATTTTCATCTTTAGCAAATGAGGACATGTCAATCGATTTCACAAATACCGTGCCACTTGGGCTATTAACAAGAAAATTTGTGATTGACCTTTGTTTTCCATCCGTCCAACCATCGGACATAAGAGTACACCCCGTCTTCTTCCACTCTTGCTTGTACTTATCTAACCCTTCTTCAACATTTTCTACCTCTTTCTTTCGATATGTCACTCTAACCTTATGATATGAAGGACGCTTCAATCCCTTCCCATACTCCCCGACGAGTCTCAAAGCTTCTCTCCATAATGGAGACTTCACTAAGTTAAATGACAAAGCTTCACCGTATACAAGCCGACATAAAGCACGGGTTACCGGCTCTATATCCTTCAATGATTGATTCATTGTCTTTTGTGTCCCTTTCTTAAAGAATGATTTCACAGTTCCGTCACTCTCAAGTAGAAAACATTCATCATCCATTGTCTTAGACTTTTTTTCCTCAAAACTCGTCAATAATTTAATGAAAAATTGTTTTATATCTTCATCAACCACCGGGCATGCGACAATATCTTTTTTTGTTTTGGAAAGGTGATTCTTCATTCTATTAACTCCTCCATTCATAATTTTCTTGCAATAGTTGCATTGCACTTTAGTTCTATTATTTGGCTCTACTCGAGTGCAATGTTCCAAAGTAATATCGGGCTTTGCCTTTTCTTTTGGCATGATTAATAATTAATATCTACAAAATTAACAGTAAAGAGTAAAGGCAATGATAATTTGAACAAAAGCAATCAATCATCTTATTTTTAAGTCTAACATAGACCAACAGCCCTTACATTACAGTGAAGCCAAGATTAGGTGAAATCTTCATAAAAAGAAGAAAAAGAA
Source organism: Cichorium intybus (assembly GCA_023525715.1). Taxonomy (NCBI): domain Eukaryota; kingdom Viridiplantae; phylum Streptophyta; class Magnoliopsida; order Asterales; family Asteraceae; genus Cichorium; species Cichorium intybus. The sequence continues at coordinate 28,272,570 of CM042013.1, read as the reverse complement.
CTAACACTACAGGTTCATGTGATGTGAGATTAAAGAAACTTAGAAGCTAGAAAGAACTAACACTACAGGTTCATGTCATTGTCTAACACACCAACAACACTTACATTACAGTGAAACTCAGTCCACCACTACCACATTACAGCCCTTACAACCCTTACATTACAGGAAGCTGCCATTGCTGATAGAAAATTAGAAGCTAGAAAGATGAAGTAATCAAAGAAATCAGAATTAATGAACCAAAAACCAGATTAATGTGAGATTAAAAAAATATATATCAAAGAGCAGACAAGAGAATCTAAAGATGAATAACCTTCCATTATATTACAGGAAGTAGACAAGAGAATCTAAAGATGAAAAACCTTACATTACAGGAAGCTGCCATTGTGAAGAACATAAAGATGAAGAAGGCTGGCAATGGGACGATTACAAGATAAAAAGAAGAACACAATATAATCTAACCTGATGCAGAACCGGAAACAAAAAAATTGTAGAACAGGACAGGAAACAGAGGCTGAGAGGCGTACCTGAGGAAGATGACTTTGTAGAGAAGAGAACTCATAGAAACATGAAAGAAGAATAATTTGTAGAGAAATTACTAGAGAGAAATAGAGGATAGAGGAAAAGTAGAGAAGAACATCGGGAAAGGGTACTACTTTTTGAAGATTTTTACCTTTTTGCAAAAGGTTATGTTCCCTATAATCCAACATACATTTTTGCAGATTTCTAGTTTAAAAAGTGAATTGAATTACCCAGTAGAACCTTACATTACCTAAAGTATATAAGACTCGTCCGAATCACGAGTTGACTTGACTTAGTCCGAGTCACACAGTGAATCACAATTTTATACCGAGTCAGAGCTAAAATCGAGTCACCTTCCGGGTCACATCTTTTTAGGTTCAAATGACTCGACTCGTATGTAACACCACGATACTTTTGATAAGTATTAATATGTTAATCATAGTGTATTTATGATTTAATACGGTGTTCTAAGTATTAGAAAGTTAATACTAGAAAAAGGATAAATTGGTCATTTTACCATAAAAGGGTAATTTGGTCATTTGACCATGTGAAGGACCAATTATGTAAAAATATTGTTTACTAGTGGTAAATATGTAAGAAATGTAGTTCTTATGTGATGAAATTTGATCATATGGCCAAAAGTTCAAGAAAAAGGACTTGAGGGGCTAAAATGAAAAATTAAAAAATATAAAGAAATGAGAAATATCTCTCATTATTGTTGGCTGAACTTGAAGAGGCTACGGGAAGAATTCTTGGAGAGGAAATTTCTGGAATTCACAAGGTATTGAAGTGGAGGACGGGATTCTAGCTTGGAATTGAAGATTTCTAAGTGTATAAGGTTAGTAAATTGAATTTCTAACCTAGGTTTTGTGTGTGTTCTTCACTTGAGAAATTTGATGATTGAAAATTTCAGTCAAGAATTATGAGTTTCAATGGTTTTAAACTTCCAATAAGTTATGCATAAAGAACTTAATGCAAGAATATGGAAGTAGGTTGTTATTGTTGAAAATTTGGAACTTTGCTCAAGAACCCTAGAATACATGTTTATATGATCCAGTGGATTCTAATGGGTTCTAATGAGTTCCAAATGTTTCTAGAGATGAGAATAAATCAGTAGAAGTGATAAATCTTTGGCAATTTCGGTTTTGGACCAAAAATGTGAAAAACGGGAAATGTTAGAAATGGATTGGAATTACCAATTCCATTGTTTAAAACTTGTGGTAAATGAAAGGTTTTGGTCCTAGAACAAACCCCTACTGATTAAGTCGTGTATTAAGGGCTTAATATGAGAAAATGGGATTTTGTAGCATAAAAATCGGAGTTTCTGGCCTGCTGCTCAGCGATCGCGACCCGACCATATGGTGGATCGCGACGCGACGTAGCGTCTGCATGAAAATGAGCAGATTGCTCCTGCCTTCTGTTATGCTTTGGTCCAATTTTGGGACTTGATGCTAGACTTGTCCGTTTGACCTCAAATTTTGAACATAGGTCTAATATGGTATGAAACTTCGTGGAAAATTGTCGGAATACGTATACGACCTCCCGAAAGTACTGTAGCAAAATACGTGTATTTTGGGAAAATGTATAATTTAAAGAAAGATGGTAATTGAAAGTTATCATCTAGAAATGGTCCCCAATTGTATTATATTGGACTCTTGTGTAATAGAGTCAATTGAAATGGTTGTTAACCGATTATCATTTGGTATATAAATGAATATATAGGTACGGGATAAATGGTTGTGGTGTACGCAAAGGCAAGAAACAACCGGAATTAGATGCAGCAAGTATCCAGGTGAGTAATCTCACTTATATCATATATGATATGTATTGACTGGACTGTTACAGATTGAAACAGATTTGGGGGGACGGAATTTGACAGTTTACAGATGTATTGAAAAGACAATACCAGATAAGCCGTGAGTCTGCGACAGACAAGAACGGAGCTGTGAGTCATTAATACGACAATACCAGATAAGCCGTGAGTCTATGAAAGACAAGAACGGAGCTGTGAGTCGATAATAAAAAGTAAAAAGACAATACCAGATAAGCCGTGAGTCTGTGAAAGACAAGAACGGAGCTGTGAGTCAACAAAAATAAAAAGACAATACCGGGTAAGCCGTGAGTCAATGAAATGACAAGAACGGAGCCGTGAGTCTAGGCAAAAGCGGGGCAAACTCGTGAGCCATAAATGATTATGATATTTGACTTTAAGTTCAAATGGTGCGGTCTTTTGACTATGATACCGGGTTATTGAGCCCAGCTGTGCGGCCTTTGGGCTATGACTTGTATATTGAAAATGTTTTGGTGCGACTTATTTAGCTATGATACATGGTACAGCTTATATAGCCATGATATACGGTGCAGTCCATTGTGACTAAGAAACATGGGACAGAAATGGTTAGACATGATTATATGTGCAAATAACTGACGTGCCTTGATAATTACAGGTTATTATGATTCAGCCTGTAAGGCTACAAATTAGGATGTGAAATCCTAGGAGATATGTGGTCAGCCAGTAAGGCTAGGAGTTTGGATTCGATATCCAGACAGATATATGATTGTATTTTTATACATGGTATTTGCAGATACGATTACTCACTGAGCTTTATAGCTCACGTTATTGTTAAATGTCCCTGCAGGTTAGCATGATCCTGATAAGGGAAAAGATAGAGTCCATGACTAAAGAAGTAGGACTTTTAGATGTTGTCAGTAGCAGCCCGGCTTCAAAGGAGATTACGGTATTTTATACTCTCCTTGATACACTTGTACCCGCTTTTAATAAAATATACCCCTTTTGTTATGGTTTTATGTATTGAAACCTTTGTTTCAAATGAAAATTTTTCAGGGGTGTTTTTGTTTTAAAAGCCGGGTGTTACAAGTTGGTATCAGAGATGTGGTTTAAGTGAACTAGGTGTCTATAGAGTATATTCCTGGACTTAAACCTAGAAATAGTAGACACGATGTATAGTTAGGTGTATATAAGTTGTTATTATACATATATAACCTAACTGTTGCCGACTTCTAATGTATAAGAAGTATGAGCATCGAATCTTATTGGGAGGAACTTAGGGCGTGGAGCTTTTAGCGGTGGACCAGCCCATTCTCAAGGCTCCATTGAAAGAGGGGCACAGAGACAAGTTAAATAAAATCCACATGACAAGCAATAGTGGCTGATGTGGTCAGAAAAAGAAATTGGTTGCTCACCCTGACTGATATTCAAGGTGACAGAAAAGTAGTTGAGACTACAAGAAAAGCAAAAAAAAAATATTAGTGGACGCTTCAGAAGAAGTTAACACGAATTAGGTCCAACCTTAAAGGGAAGGGACCAAAACAAAGAAGTGATGTGGTGTGAAAAGTGCAGGAAAAGCACTCAGAAATTGTAGAGTTGAGACTCTACCGTCGGATTGTTGAAATCGTAGAAAACTAGAGCATATTGCTAGAGCCTGTTGGATGGAATGGAAGTGTTTCCAGTACGGAGCTATAGAACACTTTCCTATGAAATGTTCACATGCTAAATGTGAAGTAACGGGTGATAAACCCAGGAAAGAACGGGGAGAAAAGAAAGAAGAAACGAATGGTCGAGAAGGACCAGTGATACCATGAGCATTCCAGAAGACTGTGGAAGAAGCTCGTGAGAAGACGGATATGGTCTCAGATATATTTACTTTGAATATAATCCCCGTATATGTTATATTTGATCCATAAAGCTGTGCTTGGGATCGGTGACTTTGATGTCTTGTTTGAATATTTCATCAACGATTATGGATGAAATTTTGGAAGTAGCTATAGCAGTTAGCAAATATGTTCAAGATATTGAACACCTGGAAGGTAGTCTGCCTAGGATTTACGGGACCATTTTTCGCTATAAATCTGAAGCCGATGACTACCAATGAATCTGAAGAAATTGTGCATATGAATTGATTAGCAATGAATGATGCTAACATGAATTGTAGAAAAAATGAACATTATGGTTCAAAAATCAGAAATGAAACGGATGAAAATCCACGATAAATAACCGTTGTTAAGAATACCCGTTATTTTCCTTTGCTTAAACTCGGAAAAAAGTTAGTAAAGAAAGGATGTTTTAGTTGGCATATGCAGTATTTGCCAAGCTAAATAAAGCGGTGACAGAAGTGTAAAAACTTTAAATGAATTCTTGGATGTTTCTTCCAAAGAACCTCCAGAATTTTCACCAGATTGATTAGAAGAGTTTATGATTAAACTAATTTTGGGAGCCGTTTTTGTTATTTAGGCTCTAAACTGATTAGCATCTGCAGAGATGGCAGAGCGGGAAAACAATTAGAAGAAATTGTTTTTGAATTGGGGTCTCATATGGCCGAATGTGTCATCGTGTGGAGCCCTATCTTGTTTGAAAAGAAGAAAGACAAGTTGATGTGTATGTGCATTGACTACCGAGAATCTGATATTCTCAAAACTAGAACGAATATGATGTACATTTGTACCAGATATTGGAGTTACTTCATGGAGAAAAGTGATATGCGAAGTTTCCAAGTGTGAAATTTAGTTAAAAGAAGTTTCAATTCTTTGGGCATGTTAATAGTGCCAAAGATGATAAAGTAGATCCGGTGGAAATGATGCTGTGATAAAACGGGAACCGCCTGAGGAATTTGACTAAAATTTGTAGTTCCTTGATTGGCGGGTTATTATAGGAGAGTTGTAGTAAACTGCTCCTTTATTTCTGCCTAGTTGACCAGAGTTGACTAAGAAAAGTGAAAAGCTTGAGTGGGTATAAAGACCACAAGTATCTTTTCAAAGGTTGAAATAAACCTTGTATGAGCTCCGGTGTTAGCATTATCGCTAAGCGGAGAAGATAATTTATTTTACAGAAATGTATCCAGAGTAAATTTTGGGTATATAACATTGCAGTAGCAATTATGATTTTGGTATTTAAGCTTTGGAGACACTACTTGTATGGTGTAAAGCTTACTGTTTATACGGATCATAAAGGTTTGAAGTACTTAATTGATCAAAAAGGAAGCTAAATATGAGATAGCAAAGACAGATGGGTTACTTAAAGATTTCGGGTATGAAATCTTGTACCATCTCGAAAAGGTAGATGTGGCTATAGATGCCTTGAATTGAAAAGAAAATATCCTTTGAGGGTTACATCCACATGTATGAGTGTGGCGGATTGATTACGTGAGTTGATTCGGGTAGCACAAAAAGAATTGTGCAAGTCTGAAAACGTGAAAGGTGAATGAATGATTAGCTATTGAAAGAAGCTAGTTAGAACCTCACGGCGATTGAAAACCCTTGGGGTTGTGTATGTGAGTTCCAAAGCAAAGCGAGATATGAAAATTTACCCTTAAAAGATGTATATTGGGGTAGATATGCAAAATGCCCGGGGCAGTACCAAACTGTGTAGGATGATATAACCTATGTATTGGTGGCCGGGACTAAAGAAAGACATTGAAAGACATGTGAAAAGTGTTTGACTTGTGTGAAAGTAAAGCCAAACCATTAGAAGCATACGGAAAATTTAGCCGTTGTCGGTCCCAAAGAAGAAATGAGACGATATTATTATAGACTTTGTAATAAAGTCTTCGCAAGTACCGCACGGGTAAGATACTATATGAGTAATAATAGACCGGTTGGTGAAACCAGTGCAAAGTTATACTGACTAAGGAAGAAATTAAGAACGAAAAGTAGTGAAAAAAAAACTACTTAGAAAGAGTAAATTTGTCGACGTGAGTTACCGGTGTCGACTGTATTGGGTCGAGATAATAAAATTATTCGCTGATTTTGGCATAAATTCCAGGAATAATTAGCTCAAAAGTACTAGTAAGTACTGTATAAGATTTACAGATTGATAGACAAGGCGAAATAATGACGCAGACTTTAGAAGATATGCTTTTGAAATTTGCACAACAGACCCTGGTGGAAGATGAGAAGATCGTCTATCTTTGGTAGAATTTGTAAGAAATAACAGCTTGTATACTGGTATTCTGATGGCTCGCATGGAGTATTGTATGGAGTACTGTGTCCTACTTCGACTTGATGGATTGAAGATGTGGAAAAGCTGTTGGCTAGATCCTAGATTGTGGTACAAATTAAAGAGAAGACTTGACGAATACGAGAAATTTGAAAATGCCTAATAATTAGCAAAAGTGGTATGTGGATCACTGAGTAAAGACTGTTAAAATTTCAAGTGTGGAAAGATGGTGGTACTCAAAGTAAACCTTTGGGAAGATTAGAATTTGTTTGGGACAAAAAGAAAGTTAAGTCCTTATTTATGAGACTTTTCCATATGTCCCAAAGAGTAAAAATTGTGGTGTACTGATCAAAGTTTCTTGATGAACATCAAGATATTTATAATGTTTTCTATGGGTCTCATAGTTCTGAGAACATGGATTGATAAATTTCAACGAATACCTCATGTTGAAATGAAGGCAGATAAGTAGTTAAGGTACCCGGGACAACCGGAGGAATGATAGATAAACAGTGATATAACTATGAAATAAGAAGACTAGTATGGTAAAAGTGCTTTGGCAATACCATAAATGTTTCCATATGATATGGGAAACCAAAATTGTAACGGGATAGAAATACCCTCGCTTGTTTGTATGATTTCGGGGACGAAATCTTTTGAAGGAGGGGAGAATTTGTAACACCACGATACTTTTGATAAGTATTAATATGTTAATCATAGTGTATTTATGATTTAATATGGTGTTCTAAATATTAGAAAGTTAATACTAGAAAAAGGATAAATTGGTCATTTTACCATAAAAGGGTAATTTGGTCATTTGACCATGTGAAGGACCAATTATGTAAAAATATTGTTTACTAGTGGTAAATATGTAAGAAATGTAGTTCTTATGTGTAACGCCAAGACATGTTTTATTATATAATTATAATAAAAGGGCAAAATGGTCATTTTACATTGGAAGGGTAAATTGGTCTTTTGGACAGAAAAGTATTTGGTTTGAAATAATATTTTGAGTTTTGGACTTAAAATGTTATAAAAACTGAATTTGGGTCGTTTTACCGAAAAAGGGTATTTTGGTCATTTGACCAAGTCAACGACCAATTATGTAAAAATATTGTTGGTTGTGGCCAAGATGTAAGAAATGAAAGTTTTATTGTAATAAAACTTGGTTATTGTGGTCAAAGTTCAAGAAAATGAACTTTAGGACCAAAATTGTAAAATTTTCAGGGGTGTTTTGTTTTAAAAGCCGGGTGTTACAAGTTGGTATCAGAGCCGTGGTTTAAGTGAACTAGGTGTCTATAGAGTAGATTCCTGGACTTAAACCCTGAAACAGTAGACATGATGAACTGGTAGGTGTATATAGTTGTTGTTAAACATATATAACCTAACTATTGCTGACTTCTAACGTATAAGAAGTATGAGCAGCGAATCGTATTTGGAGAAATTTAGGGCGTGCAGCTTTAAGAAGTGAACCAGCCCTGTTTCTCAAAGCTCCATTGAACGAGGGGCAATGAGATGAATAGCAGAAAATCCACATGACGAGCAATGTTAGCTGATGTGGTCAGATAAAGAAATCGGTTGCTCACCTTAGTTGATATCAAGGTGAAAGACAAGTAGTTGAGACTACAAGGAAAAGCAGAAAACGATTAGTGGACGCTTCGGGAGAAGCTACCACAGACTGGGTCCAACCTTGAAAGGAAAGGACCAAAACAGAGTCACTATGTATAGTGATCAGTGCAGGAAAGGCACTAAGGAAGATTGTAGAGTTGAGACTCTACCGTTGACATGCTGAAATTGCAGATGATAGGAGCAGATTGCTCGAGCTTGTCGTATGGGACGGAAGTGGTTCCAGCGTGGAACTATAGATCACTTCTTTATGAAATACTCACATGTGAAATGTGGAGTAACGGGTGATGAACCCAGGAAAGACAGAAAGAACGAATGGTTGAAAAGGACCCATGGTACCATGAGTATCCCAGTAGATTGTGGAAGAAGCTCGTGAGGAGACTGATATAGTCGCATATGTCATAGTTCTGAATATAACTCATGTATGTTATATTTGATCCATGAAGTTATGCTTTGGATCAATGACTTGATGTTTTGTTTAAATTTTTCATCAATGATTTTGGATGAAATATTTGAAATAGCTATTGTAGATAGCAAATATGTTCAAGATATTGAACACCTGGAAAGTAGTCTGCCTAGGATTTACGGGACCCTTTTCCCTATGAATCTGAAGCCGATGACTACCAGTAAATCTGAAGCAATTGTGCTTATGAATTGGTTAGTAATACATTATGCTAACATGAATTGTAGAAATATGAACATGATGGTTCAGAAAGCAGAAATGAACGGATGAAAATCCATGGTAAATGACAGATGTTGAGAATACCGGTTAGCTTCTTTGCTTAAACTCGGAAAAGAGTTAGTAAAGGAATGATGTTGTAGTTGGCATACGTGGTATGGGCCAAGCTTAATAAAGTGGTGATAGTAGTGTACTACTTTAAATAAATTTTCGGATGATTCTTTTGAAAAGAACTTCCAAGATTTCTGCCAGATTGGCAAGAAGAGCTTATGATTAAGCTGGTATTGGGAGCCGTCCCTGTTATCTAGGCTCTGTGTTGATTGGCCTCTGCAGAGATGGCAGAGTGGTAAAACAATTGGAAGAAATTGTTTTTAAATTGGGATCTCATATGACTGTAGGTGTCATCAGATGGAGCCCTATCTTGTTTGAAAAGAAGAAAGATAAGTTAATGTGTATATACATTGACTACTGAGAATATGATATTCTCGAAACCAGATTGAATATGAGGTACATTGTACCAGATACTGGAGTTACTTCACTGAGTTAAGTGATATGTTAAATTCTCCAAGTATGAAAAAAATTTGGCTAAAAGAAGTTTCAACTCTTTGGGCATGATAATACTGCCAAAGATGATAAAATAAGTCCAGTGAGATATATGATGTGGTAAAACTGGAACCGCCTGAGGAATCTGACTGACATTGTAGTTCCTTAGATTTGGCAGGTTACTATAGGAGAGTTGTAGAAAACTGCTCCTTGATTGCTGGTTAGCTGACTAAAGTTGACCAAGAAAAAGTGTAAAGTCTAGGTGGTAGAAAGACCACAGATATGTTGTAAAGGTTTGAAATAAACCTTGTGTGAACCTCTAACATTAGCAATGATGCTAAGCAGAGAAGATGGATTGGATCATTGAAATGTATCCAACGTTGACTGTGGATGCATGATATTGCGGTAGCAATTATGAATTTGGCATTTAAGCTTTGGGAACACTACTTGTATGGTGTGAAGCTTATTGTGATAAGATCATAAAAGTTTGAAAGACTTAATTGATCAAAAAGAAGCTGAAAATGAGATAGCAAAGATAGATGGGTTACTTAGAGATTTCAGGTATGAAATCTTGTACCATATCAGAAAGGCGTATGTGATTACAGATGTCTTGAATAAGAAAGAATAACCTTTGTAGGTTACATCCACGTGTATGAATGTGGCAGATTGATTACCTGAGTTGATTCGGGTAGCACAGAAAGATGTGTGCAAGTCTGAAAACGTGAAAAGTGAATAAATGATTGAAAAGTAGCGGAAGTTAGTTGGAATATCACAGTGATTTAAAACCCGTGGTGGTTGTGAATGTGAATTCCAAAGTCAAACGAAATATAAAAATCATCTTGAAAAGATGTATTTTGTATCAAATATGCAGCATACCCGGGGCAATACCAAACTGTATAGGTCGATAAAACCTATGTGTTGGTGGCCGAGACTGAAGAAAGACATTGAAAGATATGTAAAAAAATGTTTGACTTGTGCGTAACTACAGTCAAATCATTTGAAGTATGCGGACTGTCGGTCCCAAAAATGAAATGGGACGAAAAATATCATAGACTTGGTAGTAAAGTCTTTGCAAGTACCGTATGGGTATGACACCATGTGGGTGAATTGCAGTTTGCTTGATGAAATCAGTATAGATTTATACTGGCTAAGAAGGAATTAAGAGTGGAAAAGTAGTGAAAAACTACATAGGAAAAGAAAATTGTCGACGAAAGTTATCGGTACGAATTGTATCGAACAGAGATAACAGAATTATTCTTTGAATTTGGCATTAATTCTTAGAATAATTAGTCCGAAAGTACTAGTAAGTACTGTGTGCGGATCGCAGATGGATTGACGAGGTGAGACAATGATGCAGATCTTAGGAGTTATGCCTGAAATCGGCATAACAGACCCTAGCGGAAAACTAGACGACCGTTTATCCTTGGTAGAAATTGTAGATTAGTATAGGTATTATACTAGTGTTTTATTGACTCGTAGGAAGTATCGCTTAGACTACCGTGATGCACGTCGATTTGCTAGACAGAAGTTGGGGTGAAGCTGTTGATTAAACCCGAGATTGTATCTCAAACAGAAGAAAAGATTTGGCAAGGTCGAAAAAGCTTGGAAATAGACCAAGATCGACAAGAGTAGTATGTGGATTGTTGAGTAAAGCCATTTAAACCCCAAGTAAGGGAAGATAGTGGAACTCAAAGTGACCTTCCGGAAGGACTAGAGATTGATGTGGGACAGAAAGGGAAGTTGAGTCCTTGTTGATTGGACCTTTCCGTATATCCCAAACGCAAGAATTGCGATGTATTGATCGAATATCCTTGATGAATTTCAAGATGATTGTAAATGTTTTCTATGGGTCTCAGGGTTCTGAGAACATAGATTGATAAATGTTAACGAATCCCTCATGTTGAAATGAGGAAGAAAAGTGATTATAGTGCCCGGGACAACCGGATGAGCGATATGCGCGTGGTGATATAACCACGAGATACGAAGTTTGGTATGGTTTAAGAGCTGTAGCAAAAACCATGAAGGTTTCCTTGTGATATGAGAAACCGAAATTGTAACGAGAAAGAAATACCCTTGCGTGATAGTATGATTTCGGGGACGAAATCTTTTGAAGGAGGGGAGAATTTGTAACGCCAAGACATGTTTTATTATATAATTATAATAAAAGGGCAAAATGGTCATTTTACATTGGAAGGGTAAATTGGTCTTTTGGACAGAAAAGTATTTGGTTTGAAATAATATTTTGAGTTTTGGACTTAAAATGTTATAAAAACTGAATTTGGGTCGTTTTACCGAAAAAGGGTATTTTGGTCATTTGACCAAGTCAACGACCAATTATGTAAAAATATTGTTGGTTGTGGCCAAGATGTAAGAAATGAAAGTTTTATTGTAATAAAACTTGGTTATTGTGGTCAAAGTTCAAGAAAATGAACTTTAGGACCAAAATTGTAAAATTTTCAGGGGTGTTTTGTTTTAAAAGCCGGGTGTTACATTATGTGATGAAATTTGATCATATGGCCAAAAGTTCAAGAAAAAGGACTTGAGGGGCTAAAATGAAAAATTGAAAAATATAAAAAAATGAGAAATATCTCTCATTATTGTTGGCTGAACTTGAAGAGGCTACGGGAAGAATTCTTGGAGAGGAAATTTCTGGAATTCACAAGGGATTGAAGTGGAGGACGGGATTCTAGCTTGGAATTGAAGATTTCTAAGTGTATAAGGTTAGTAAATTGAATTTCTAACCTAGGTTTTGTGTGTGTTCTTCACTTGAGAAATTTGATGATTGAAAATTTCAGTCAAGAATTATGAGTTTCAATGGTTTTAAACTTCCAATAAGTTATGCATAAAGAACTTAATGCAAGAATATGGAAGTAGGTTGTTATTGTTGAAAATTTGGAACTTTGCTCAAGAACCCTAGAATACATGTTTATATGATCCAGTGGATTCTAATGGGTTCTAATGAGTTCCAAATGTTGCTAGAGATGAGAATAAATCAGTAGAAGTGATAAATCTTTGGCAATTTCGGTTTTGGACCAAAAATGTGAAAAACGGGAAATGTTAGAAATGGATTGGAATTACCAATTTCATTGTTTAAAACTTGTGGTAAATGAAAGGTTTTGGTCCTAGAACAAACCCCTACTGATTAAGTCGTGTATTAAGGGCTTAATATGAGAAAATGGGATTTTGTAGCATAAAAATCGGAGTTTCTGGCCTGCTGCTCAGCGATCGCGACCCGACCATATGGTGGATCGCGACGCGACGTAGCGTCTGCATGAAAATGAGCAGATTGCTCCTGCCTTCTGTTATGCTTTGGTCCAATTTTGGGACTTGATGCTAGACTTGTCCGTTTGACCTCAAATTTTGAACATAGGTCTAATATGGTATGAAACTTCGTGGAAAATTGTCGGAATACGTATACGACCTCCCGAAAGTACTGTAGCAAAATACGTGTATTTTGGGAAAATGTATAATTTAAAGAAAGATGGTAATTGAAAGTTATCATCTAGAAATGGTCCCCAATTGTATTATATTGGACTCTTGTGTAATAGAGTCAATTGAAATGGTTGTTAACCGATTATCATTTGGTATATAAATGAATATATAGGTACGGGATAAATGGTTGTGGTGTACGCAAAGGCAAGAAACAACCGGAATTAGATGCAGCAAGTATCCAGGTGAGTAATCTCACTTATATCATATATGATATGTATTGACTGGACTGTTACAGATTGAAACAGATTTGGGGGGACGGAATTTGACAGTTTACAGATGCATTGAAAAGACAATACCAGATAAGCCGTGAGTCTGCGACAGACAAGAACGGAGCTGTAAGTCATTAATACGACAATACCAGATAAGCCGTGAGTCTATGAAAGACAAGAACGGAGCTGTGAGTCGATAATAAAAAGTAAAAAGACAATACCAGATAAGCCGTGAGTCTGTGAAAGACAAGAACGGAGCTGTGAGTCAACAAAAATAAAAAGACAATACCGGGTAAGCCGTGAGTCAATGAAATGACAAGAACGGAGCCGTGAGTCTAGGAAAAAGCGGGGCAAACTCGTGAGCCATAAATGATTATGATATTTGACTTTAAGTTCAAATGGTGCGGTCTTTTGACTATGATACCGGGTTATTGAGCCCAGCTGTGCGGCCTTTGGGCTATGACTTGTATATTGAAAATGTTTTGGTGCGACTTATTTAGCTATGATACATGGTACAACTTATATAGCCATGATATACGGTGCAGTCCATTGTGACTAAGAAACATGGGACAGAAATGGTTAGACATGATTATATGTGCAAATAACTGACGTGCCTTGATAATTACAGGTTATTATGATTCAGCCGGTAAGGCTACAAATTAGGATGTGAAATCCTAGGAGATATGTGGTCAGCCAGTAAGGCTAGGAGTTTGGATTCGATATCCAGACAGATATATGATTGTATTTTTATACATGGTATTTGCAGATACGATTACTCACTGAGCTTTATAGCTCACATTATTGTTAAATGTCCCTGCAGGTTAGCATGATCCTGATAAGGGAAAAGATAGAGTCCGTGACTAAAGAAGTGAGACTTTTAGATGCTGTCAGTAGCAGCCTGGCTTCAAAGGAGATTACGTTATTTTATACTCTCCTTGATACACTTGTACCCGTTTTTAATAAAATATACCCCTTTTGTTATGGTTTTATGTATTGAAACCTTTGTTTCAAATGAAAAATTTTCAGGGGTGTTTTTGTTTTAAAAGCCGGGTGTCACATCGTACGAGTCGACTCGTGACTCGTACGAGTTTGACAACTATGATGTAACCAATAATTGTAACTTTTAGTTGCTTGTTAGTTTTATTCAATGAAATCCTTTGTCGTTCTAAAAATGTATATGCATGGCAACTAGTAATTCATTTCATAGTATTAGATTCCATTAGCATAAATGTGAAATACACTTAGATACGTGATATCATATGAATTGACAATAGTTTTTGTATTCTTTTTAGGGAAATCTCCAAAAAAGTCTTAATATTTTGACTCGGTTTATAAAAAAATCCCAAATTAGTTGTTACTTACAAAAAAAGACAGAAAAACTAGCTAATGTATTTAAATTAGCCTCTTTTAACATTTTCAGCAGGTTACATTGCCACGTGGAAAGTCTACATATTTTATCTTTAATAAAGTCTTAATATTTTCGCCTAGTTTACGGAAAAGTCCCAACATGTTTTTGTTTCAATAAAGTCCTAATATTTTGGTTCAGTTTATGGAAAGGTCCCAACATTTTAGTTCAATTTTACTTAGAAAACATTATGTATTTTTACATGTATTTAGGAATTTAATAACATATTTATATGTTTAAAAATGTATTTTTTGTATTTATAAATGTGTAAATACCTTTTATAAATATGTAAATACATAAAAAGTAAAAACATCAAATATGTCAAATACATCAAAAATTATGTATTTTTATGTATTTATAAATACGTCAAAATACGTAAAAAGTAAAAATGATGTATAAATACCTTTTATAAATGTGTAAATACGTAAAAATTATGTTTTATTCGTGTATTTATTCCAAATGACGGATATGGATTTTGGTAAGTTTGATTACAGGGATTAGACAGACTGGAAAATGACCGAACAAAATTGAATTGCACGGAACTAGATGATTAATATTTCTTATTTAATTTAGGTTCTGATAACAATGATTACGTGGTTTCAAGAACGATATCCAATATTAGTTGCTATAAATTTCGTTAAGATTTCATATTGTTATGTAATTATGAAGTTATTATGTTGCTTACTTTTATGCATTTTTAAGTATTTTTACATATTTTAAATAAATTTATGTATAAATATGTAAAAACATGTTTCAAACGTATAAATACATTATTAAAGACGTAAATACATGTAAAAATACGTAATTTTTTCCGATTAAAATGAGTCAAAATGTTCAGATTTTTTCGTAAATTGGACCAAAATATTAGGACTTTATCGAAAATAAAATATGTTGGGACTTTTTCGTAAACTGTGCCAAAATATTAGGACTTTATTAAAGATAAAACATGTTGTTACCTGCTGAAAAGGTTAAAAATAGCTAATTTGAGAACATTAATAAGTTTTCTGTCATTTTTTGTAAATAAAAATTAATTTGGGACTTTTTTATAAATTAGATCAAAATATTGAGACTTTAGTGGAGATTTCCCTTCTTTTTATTATGGGTTTATGTAGAACCTTAGACAGGGATGGACCTAGGGGGTTTCCAAGATTGCTTGCTACCTCTCAAAATTTTCGACATACTGTAAAAGTTTTTGTGAACTTTTCCAGTGTTGTGTAAATTTTCTGATGTACTGCTTCTAAAATCATGTGTGTTACCCTTAAGATTTCATTTTGGGTCTGCCACACACGTAGAATTAAAATACACAGCTTAGACTTTGATGTTTAGATTATTTTTGACGCACTACATCTAGCTTAAAAGTTAACTTATTTTTCAAATATTTTTAGATTGTCTTATTTGGTAATCTCAAAAGTAACTTAGAAACTAGTTTTTTTAAAAATATTTTAAACTATGTTTGTCAAACTAACTGTTAGTAGAAAAGCTAGTTAGTAGCTGATAAAACATTATGTTTAATAAAAACTACTTGGACAAATGAAATGACATAAACGGGTATAAAGGTATGTAGAAAAATGAGTTTTTCTATAATTAACTGATAATGTATTTGAAAGAATTCTTAAAAAATTCAATAAACTCGTTGAAACGCTAGTCAAAATGCTTTATTTGGCGCGTATAAACATAGTCGTAAACTAGCGATTCAACAAAGTTATGTACTTTTTTTATTTTCTCAAATATATCTTTAATTAATTAAAAAAACCATTTATCTACATATTTTTATGTTATTTTAATTTCTCAACTATTTTATCAGTTAGTTTTTTTCATACTTTAATTTTTATCGATTAACCTGTCAACCATTACCTTAGTTGAATTTTATGTCGACAAACTAAAAAAGGCATAAGGACTAGATGATTAGGTTAATTGTTACATGATATGTATACATGTATAAAGTCATGCGAGGTTCGGTTATATGGAAAGTGACAATTACATCAATGATTCAAATCTTGAATATCTAATATTTTGAATGGACCTAAAGGCATGTATTATTCACATAGTTTTTCCTCTTGTAGCTTTCCGTCAATAGGAAATGATGTATTCTTTTATCTAAATTCTATCCATTCGAATAATAAAGGTTTGTTAAGGCTACACGGAGTGGTGGCCAATGGCCAACGGATGGCCAAAGGGGTTTTTGTGGGCCAGACTATGGTTGGCAGACGTTGGCCATTTTGTAGGGAGTGGTGGCCAATGGCCAAGGAGATAATAAGACAAAGGAAAAATGCTGGTTTTTTGGCTGTTGGCATCTCGCCAACAGCTTGGCGATTTGTCTTGGCGAGGATGATAGCGAGAATGGAGGGAGTGGGCATGGCGAGTGGAGGTGGCTCGCCAAGAAGGTTGGCGACCTCTTTGGCGACCACTGCTCCGTGCAGCCTAAAGGATTGGGAAAAAAAGTCAAAAACTGAAAAACAATGATTAGATAAATTAAACATGAAAATACGTCATTTCGGTCAATTTTAAATTCTAGGAAATATTCGGAATTTAACGAGTAATAACTATTACAAGGAGACAGAGATTTATGCTGTAAACTTTTTTTATAAGCAAAATATTTTATTTTATTAGAATTCATGCTTCATGTTAATATTCAAGTCACAGAGTTACCTATAGTATGTAAGTTAACTTTGCTATCTAGGTTTCTTATAATATTAGAAATTAATATATATTAGGGGATAATGATCTATAAAGGTAATTAACTTTGTATCATTTAAATATTTAGTTATTTATGTTTTTTTCCATAATTAGTCATTTTTTTGTGTATATATAACCATAAAACTTGTTTTTCTTGTACATATATAATCATTAAACTTTCTTTTTTGTACACACACGACCATTTAGTTATTGGTCATATGTGCTATAAAAAAATAAGTTTAATGATCATATGTGTACAAAAAAACATAAGCGATTAAATGTGAACAATTTTAAAAAGTTTATGGGCAAATCAAGCACAAAAATAAGTTGAGTGACAAAATATGAACAATTTTAAAAATTCGTTACTCTATCAAATCATTAGGTTTCTTATTTAATCGTAATTATATCAAGTCATTAGGTTTCTTATATAATCGTAATTATATCTTTGAAAATAGAAATATACTAAAATATGTTAAATTTATATAAAGTTTATGCAATTTTATTTAGCTAAGGCTCAATATTGTTGGGAAATTTTTATTATCCATGTTTTTATGTATTAATATATAAAAGTAAAAAAACAACTATTCACAATTTACTTAAGCGTTGTATTTTGATGGCAACAACAACAAACTCAATAGGCAACAGAAACATAAAAAAGGTATAATCAAAACCCAAAAGTAGGAAAACAAGTCATGCGACAAAACTAACATAAAAGCATAATTAGGGTTTATACTTTAGATCATGGATGAACTAAGGTCAAAAGTAGTATTTTAATGAAAGTCGTACCCCAAGGCAAGATCAATGACACAATGCAATCAACTCCAAAACCATATCCACATCCACCTAAAATCGTGGCCAAAATGCTCAAAAAGTGGTCTTCAATATTCTAGGTTTTTGTAACCCTAGATTGAGGATGAAGCACTAAGAAAAGGTAGGGATGAAAACCAAGTTGAGGGTGGTGGAAAGATGGTGGAAGTCGATAGCTACCTAGGATTTCTTTGGGCCGAAGCCAAGGGGTGAGGAGAGGAGAGGGCGATGCCTCCAAAGAGGGAAATTAGAGTTCTCTTTCACTTATTTGCTCCTTACGTTGCCCCGCCTCCTCTATTTATACTTGAAGAAAAATCTAATTCCTCTAGTTTTTTCCAAAGATTTTCGAAGGCTTTTATTAAATCCAAAACTAACTCTGAGGTCCCCGATGAAGTTCTTCAGCCAAGCCGCTTCCTTTGATGCTTCACTTGCAGCTATGTACTCTGATTCACCAGCTGAATCAGCCATCTTTTCTTGTTTAGAACTCTTCCAAGTTACCGCTCCACCGTTTAAAAGAAACACCCAGCCCGACTGAAACCGAAAGTTGTCTCTATCTATCTGGAAGCTGGTGTCACTGTACCCACTTACTCTCAACGTATCATTGCCACGAAGGACTAGAATCATGTCCTTCGTCCTCCGTAAATACTTGAGAATGTTCTTAACTGCTGTCCAATGAGCTTTGACTGGATTTCCCTAATAATGACTGACCATGCTCAAAGAAAAAGACACATCCAGGCGAGTACATGTCATAGCGTACATGATCGACCTTATAGCCAAAGTGTAAGGTACCCGACTCATATCGGTCATCTCATCATCTGTACCAGGACTTTGAGTCTTACTCAATTTGGCATTGCTTTGGATCGGTAGCTCTCCTTTCTTGGAATTCTCTATAATAAACCTCTTTAGTATTTTATCCAAGTATGTACTTTGACTAAGTCCAATTAGTCTATTCTTTCTATCTCTTAAAATCCTTATCCCGAGAATATAGGCTACTTCTCCAAGGTCTTTCATGGCAAAACACTTTCCAAGCCAAGACTTAAGTTCTTGCAAGGTTGGAACAAATGAGCAATATGTCATCAACATATAGCACCAGAAAAGTTACTATACTCCCACTATCCTTGATATACACGCAGGACTCACCTTCACTCCTAGAGAAACCAAACTCTTTGACTTTCTCATGGAAGCAAAGAT
This sequence comes from Cichorium intybus, assembly GCA_023525715.1. Taxonomy (NCBI): domain Eukaryota; kingdom Viridiplantae; phylum Streptophyta; class Magnoliopsida; order Asterales; family Asteraceae; genus Cichorium; species Cichorium intybus. The sequence continues at coordinate 28,253,473 of CM042013.1, read as the reverse complement.
TCCAGCTACGAGATGCTTGTTTCAATCCATAATTGGATTTCTCAAGCTTACACACTCTATTGAAAAACTTTGAATCTACAAAACCATCTGGCTGATTCATGTAAACATCCTCAGCCAACTTCCCGTTAAGAAAAGCAGTCTTGACATCCATCTGCCAAATTTCATAATCATGAAATGCAGCTATGGCGAGCATTATCCTAATAGACTTTCTATTGGCCACTGGTGAGAAGGTCTCATCATAGTCAACCCTGGGGGTTTGAGTGAATCCCTTCGCAACCAGTCGAGCCTTGAAAGTGTGTACCTTTCCATCCATCTCGGTCTTCTTCTTGAAGATCCATTTACACCCAACCGTCTTTCGACCTGGTACATTATCAACCAAATTCCAAACTTGGTTGTCATACATGGACTTGATCTCGCTGTCCATTGCCTCATTCCATTTAGCAGCCTCAAGGCCTGCCACTGCTTCCTTGTAGCTAGCTGGCTCATCCAAATTTACCAATGTCCTATCACTGACAGACGTGTCACCATCTGTAGTAATATGGAAACCATAGGACTCGGGTGGCATGCTAACTCTATTGGAATGCCTAAGAGGTAAGGAATTGTTTATCAGTTCAACAGGAACTTCTTCCTCTGGTTGAGTGCTAGTATCATCTAGGGTTCCTTCATTGGTTGACTCCTGAATTTCTTCAAGGTCAATGGTACTCCCACTGTCCTCTTTGAATATGAGCTCTTTCTCTTGAAAGACTCCTTTTCTCGCTACAAAGACCACGTTCTCACTAGGTTTGTAGAATAAATATCCAAAATACTATTTTAGGTAACCAATGAAAATACACTTATCACTTCTAGTTGCTAGCTTTTCATGAGTCTCTCATCTTACGAAAGCTTCAGAACTCCAAACTTTGATATGTGCCAACAAGGGAACTTTCCACATCCACATTTCGAGAGGTGTTTTGGCAACCTTCTTTGTAGGGACAAGATTGAGGATGTGGGCGGCTGTCTCTAAGGCATACCCCTAGAAGTGAATAGGAAGAGAAGCTCGACTCATCATGTAACGAACCATGTCTAACAAGGTCTGGTTATGTCTTTCAGCCACACCATTCAATTCTGGTGTCCTAGGAGTAGTCAACTATGAAACTATTCAACATTCCTTAAGATAGTCGTGGAACTTGATACTAAGATACTCACCGCCTCTGTCAGATCTAAGAATCTTTATCTTCCTGTCTAATTGATTCTCGACTTCATGCTTGAACTCTTTGAAATTTTCAAAGGTTTCTGACTTATGCTTGATTAAGTAGATATAGCCATATCAGCTGTAATCATCTGTAAAAGTCACATAAAATTGATTAGCATCCCTTGTGGATGATCTGAAGGGTCCACACACATCTGTGTGTATGAGATCTAACAAACCTTCACCTATTTCACAAGATCCCGTGAAAGGTGATTTTGACATCTTTCCCAAAATACAAGATTTGCATGCATCATTCGACCTAAGGTCGAATGATTCCAACACTCCATCCTTTTGGAGTTAGGCGATGCGTTTCTTGTTAATGTGTCCAAGACGACAATGCCACAAGCACGCCTTGTCTATACCATTAGACGAATCAATTTAAAATACACTATTGTCTAAATTACCTACACATGTCACAATTTCATACACACCATTACAAGGTAAAGCTTCAAATATAAAAACACCATTTTTATAAACAGAAATATAACCATTCAAATTATCAAAAGAATATCTATAACCTTGTATGAACAATGCATGAAATGAAATAATATTTCGTGTCATTTCTGACGAGTAACAACAATTTAATAAATCTAAACTAACATCGCTACTAAGCGCCTAGATCCAGCAGGACCACTTTGATAGCCAAAATTACACTCATCGGGCCGACAATGTCAAGATTCTGTTTGTTGTGCTCAAACTTGGTTATATTATATGACCGTGAATTTTCCCTTATTCCAGTTGATATTGTCCTTGAAGCAGGAAAGAAACCATACCACAAAGCAAATTCTGATTTGGAAAAGTCGAGGACTCTACTTAGAGAGCTTATGGACATGTGTCTTGCTCATATTAATAATTCCCAATTTGACCGCCTTATGATCTACACGTGTCATTCATAAATCTTAGAGAAATATAGAAAGTCTTGGAGCATTAGTACAAGGAAAACGATGAGGGTACTAACAAGTAACTTGTGTCTAAATACTTAGACTACTAGATGGTCGATGAAAGAGCAGTCTTAGAGTAAGTGCATGAGCTTCAGGTCAGTCAACAAGATGACCATCATTTCCATCTCTCTACAATAGCTATTCTAAGTGGATGTAATTATCGTAAAGTTTCTAGCCTCCAAATACTTCTATAAGAGGATAATCTATAGGTTTGAAAACTACTCCTTGGATGATTCGTTGGAGCACTTCCAGAGGGAGAAGGAAACGCACAACAAGGACAATAGGGTAAAGTCAGATTGAGTGTGCACCACATGTCACTTTTGGAGTTCTAGCCAAAGGGGGGAAGAATGAGTTTAAAAATAAGAAATGAGGCTTGACACCCAATAAAAATGAGTTAAAAAAGTCTAACATCAGCAAAACAAACCAAAAACCAACCTAAAAGAATTGAAAAATGCCATGTTTGCAGAGAGATTAGTCAATGTGCATGAGAGTGGTCCTTGTAAAAACCTGGTCCTACACAAGACTCCATAAATACGATTGAGTACCTTACCCATTTGGTTGAAAACGTGGGTCTTTAAATGGTTAACAAGATTTTCTCTACACTGGTAATGGTGATCTGAGGTTGGTTTGTGGGTTTTGGGGCTATTGTGTAAGTGTATCTAGCCTACATACTTATGGTCACATACAATAATAGATAGTACTGGTATGTGTTGATGGTCACATAGGGGTTCGCGACATTGGCACGATGGTGTTGAAATTTTAGAATGGTTGCAAAGTCGCCCTCCAAGATATGTTGCCTGTTTCAAGGATCTCGAAAGGACCTATATCGGCGAAGAAGTTTTACAAGAATAAGTATAAGTTGGTGATCAAGAATGGTCATGTGGAGTTTACCAAAAACAACTTCTTTATGAGCCAAGTAATCAACACACATGGAATGTACCAGCTTGTCTTGAATGAAGGAGATGTATATAATGGATGATCCTTGTATATTGATTTTTGTTAAATGTTGATTTTAGTACTAGGGATAGTGATAGTAAGGGTATTACCAGTGCTAGTGAGAGTACCAATACTAGTGATGTAATCGAGTTTAAGACGAATGAAATTACCTTTCTTGATTATATCAGTTGTTCAATTTATTTGTGGTAGAAATTTTTAGCACATACAAATGTTAATTTTTTTAAAAAAAAATACAAGCTAAATAAATGTTAAAACTAAACGGTGAGAAATTCATAAATGTGATACCTGTGTAAAATCGAAGTTTACAAAGAAACCTTTTCCAAGTGTTAAATGTGATACATCATTACTAGAGTAAGCCCATTTAGATATTTATGAACTAAATGGAATGCTCACACAAGGAGGTAAGAGATATTTCATTGCGTTCTGTAAAGACGCATGTCGTAACTTACATGTTTACTTGTTGAGATCAAAAGATGAAGTTTTGATGCATTTAAATGATATTAGGCCAAATTAGAAAATTAACATGAGAAGCACACAAAAGTTCTTCGCTCCGACAGAGATGAAGAATACTTTAATCGAGAGTTTAATACGTTCTACTAAGAGAACAAGATCAAACATGAAAGAACTTCATCTTTACTCCTCAACATAATGGTTTAGCTAAAAAAGAACCAAACCCTAGTAGACATGGTCATCTACATGTTGAACCATTCAGGTTTACCGAAAATTTTGTGAAGGGAAGCATTATTGACTGCTTGCTATATACAAAATATGATCATTAGTCGTTTGATTCCTACAAGTCTCTATGAGTTATGGAATGGAATAAAACCTAACCTAGATTGTATGAGAGTGTGGGGGTATGTTGTATACAATCTTACACCCAACTCTAAGCATTCCACATTGGGAGCCAGAGCTATGGAGACTTTATTCATTTAATATACTCAGTACTAACTGTTGAACAATGAGTCATGTGTCGACATAGAATCCAGAGACCTGTAATTCTTTGAAGAAAAGTTTTCAAGAGATGATGAAAATTCAGACCCCATAATTATGTCAAGTACTTCTCGGCATAATCTTCAACCTTCACAAATTGTAAAAGAACCAATGTGAAGTATAAGGGTGGACAAAAAAAAAGAATTTGGGAGACACTTTTTTCTATACTTGGTTGAAGGGAAACAAAAGACAATGACGAGAGAATTCATTTTCTACATTAACTTGGATGATGCTCCTAATACTTATGATGAAGCCATGACTTCTAGGGACATTCGTTCGTAGAAAGAAGTCGTCAATGATGAAATGGATTTAATCTTGAGTACTAGAACTTGAGAGTTAAATGATCTACCCTGGGGAAAGAAATACATAGGATCCAAATGGATTTTCCAGAGAAGGTATGATCCTAAAGGATCCATATTTGTCTATAAAACAAGATTAATTTGTAAAGGATACAAGCAAAGAGAAGGAATCGACTACTTGATACCTATGCTTTAGGTGCTAGGAATAGTTCTATTAGAACTCTTATAACAATATCAACATTAATATGTTTGTACACTTATCAAATTGATGTGAATACAGACTTTCTAAATGGTTGTCTCAATGAGAAAATTCTTTTTTGGAGATACTATAAGAGTTTGTAATACTTGAACATGAAAACAAAATGCGTAGGCTTATTAAATCCTTGTATGATTTGAAGCACGCTCTCAAATAGTGGAATGAGAGGTTTGCTACCATTGTGATTGCTTCCGGATTTCAGTACAATAGTGCTGATAGATGATTTTATTCAAAATTTATAGCCAAATACACAATCATTATTTGTCTTTGTGTCGATGATATATTGATTACTAACAGTCACTTAAAAGGTATTTTCGAGATAAAGAAATCCACATCCAAAAACTTTAATATTAATGATCTGTGAGATGTAGATACCATTCTTGGTATCAAGGTGAAAAAAAATATATATTCAAATTTCTCTATGTCAAACTCATTACATAGAGAAAGTACTGAAATTTTTTTTAGCATTTGGATATTAAGGAATCCAACACTCCTTTTGATTCAAGTGTGAAACTTAATGGGAACTCTCATTGAGCAGTGGCTTACCTGGAGTATGCAGGTGCAATTGATCGCATGATGTATGCCATGCATTACACTTGACCTCACATCCCATTAGTTATAAGAAAATTGAGTCAGTTACCCTCAACCTAGGGATGGAGTGTTGGGAGGTAGTGAGAAGAGTATTAGGGTGCCTGAAAAGGACAAGTACTTTAGAGTTGCCATACATGTCATCTTTCAGTACACTAGAAGGGTATTCCAATGCCTTGGATTAATCACGCTGGTGATTTAGCATGGTTTAGGTCGGATTGGGTTAGACCGACATTGTCACTAGGAGTTGAATAACTCTTATTTTTAACATGGTTTAGCTCGGATCGGGTTAGACCGACCCGGTCACGTGTTGGCTTCATGAATAAGATCCACGGGGTTTCCAAAAACCTTCAGAAAACACACTGACTTCGTGGATAGGCACCATGTCAAAAATGCGTAACACATGACAATTTGTGAGTGGATGACCGTCGCCATCGGTCCCCATTTTTGGGGGTTTTCTATGGTTTCATATCGATATAAATACAACTCATAAGGAGTCGTATTCCACGTCCACGAATTTTGAGATCTGCTTACCCAGCACCTCTGATTTCATCCGAGTTCACGAGAATTCAATTTGCATCTATCAGTTGTTCCATAAATGTTGGAACGATAAATAATCTGCATTAAATCATGGATTTTACACTGAAGCTTACAACCATTGACTCATTGAACGACGTATAAACTTTTAAGGATTGAAGTTCTTCCGTGCAGTTTCAAATGTCAAGAATCCATAATCTTCAGATTGATTTTAATTTTTTGTCACATATCTTAATTTGTCGCCAACGAGACAATTTCTTTAAATATTAATTGTTATCCAATATGATCGTGAAGTATCTTCTGATTTTCGGATGAAATTCAATAATTAAATAAAAATGATTCAATTTATTATTTACGTTTTTGTTAACATAATCGCCTTTTGTTAATAATTTTGTATTAGTTCACAATATTATTTGTCAATTATGAAATACAACAACGTAACTACGTAATAACTTTTCGTGTAATCTGTAATCAACGAAATTATCTTTTTTGAGACTTTTGTTTGTGTTATATACTTATCAAATTATCCCTAAAACTATTGATTAGAAAGTAAAAACTAAAAAGCGGAGCAAGGATATTTATGTCATTTTACACGTAACACCTCAACCAGCTAAAAATAGCCAGTAAATCAGATCGCTTGTGGTTTTAAAGCGGTAATGTCTTAAATTGATCAATTTCTCCTCGCTCTCTCTACATACTCGCGCGTCGACACCATCATCTTCAAAATCCAACGGTTTATAACGCGAGTGGATCTCAAACACCTCCACTGCGCGTGAAGGTAACAAGCAATTCCAAAAATACAAGAAATTTATGAGATCATCGGTTAAAGCATAGGGGGACATAACAGTAAAATTAATGCAAAAAAACAATTATTTAAACAAAAAATCAAATACTTTATTTGCATGAACAACTCGAAAACAGAGAGCAAAACAAGACGAGACGCTTGGCGTGGTGGCGCAACGATCTTTCACCAATTGTAAAACTTCTTCTGTTTCTAGAGAGAGAAACCTATAGATACAGAGATATATATGTATAGATAGATAGAGAAATAACGTGAAGCTTTAGAGAGAGAAAGGAAGAGAGGGCGGTAGTGGTTTGCTTTTTGGTAAGGTATCATATTCCACAATTAAAATCTGGGAAATGAATTTTCAGTGATCTTAAGAACTGGTTTTGTAGAGAGAGTGAAATAGAAGAGGAGATGGGTTCATGGCGGAATTCCACCGCCTCATCTACGAAGCTTCTATGGCTGATTCTGCCGTTCATGGCGGTGGCTGTATTTATTGGGGCAAGAAAGTCAAACATGGTTGATGGGTCAAAGTATTACCCTTGGGTTTGGAGCTCTGTGATCACTTCGTATTCTTCTTCTGCAATTAAAGATAACGCAGCGGTGGCAGCGGCGGGTCCTGCGTCATTAGGGCGGCGGTCAACGGCAGTGGAAGGCGGTGGTGAGGTGGCAGAAGGGCCGTCGGAAGATTATGGGTTTAACCAGACTTCTAATTCTTCTTATCCACCGTTGGCTATGGAAGATGAAATGGACGTTGAGTTGCCTGTAAGTTCCCTGTTCTCACTTGAATTTTACAGAAAATTTTAAATAATAATCAGGTTTATTAATATCGATAATAAATATAAAATAAAAGTCCTACACATCTTAAATTCTAAATCAATGTAATTAATTTCTATGTAAATGAAAATAAATAAATTAAATCTAAAATCTTTTCAGGGGAGGGGAGTAAATTCCGACATTCGAATTGTGAATTTATATTACGCTTTAAATTGGTGAGAAATGGATGGTTTATGGTAATCAATAACACAATATGTTCATCTTTTTTTTTTTTTTTTCTTTTCGGATTTAAGATTATAAAAGTATTTATAGTTGAATATTGTAGATAAATGAATTTGGGCCATTTTGATTTTAGCTAATCTAAGTATAGTCTTTTGATTCGAGAGAGTTCAAATATAACCATAATCGATCAGTTTATTTATAAATTGGTCAAGATTGTTACCATTAATTTTTTATTTCTCGAAGTTAACCGAAAATTGTTATTAATGGGAAATCTGCTTGTGATATCTTTTTAATAATAAGTTTTTAAGGTTCCGAATGGCATTATATTGGTGTTTTGGGAACTTTAAAGATAAATTTATGGTTAATTATTTGTTGTTTGTATACTGAGGTGGCTAATTGACCATTGGATGTATTAGGGTGACGAGTCAAAATCAATGAAGTTACAAAAATTGATGAATGGATGTTTACTAAAAAATAGAGCAAAATTAGCTGTTAATGAGATGAAAATGGTTCGGGTCGGGTCGACCCACTAAGATGCAGACACCTATTTTATTTGCGATTTAATATTTCTTTTTGCAAAGAGAAGTTTTGGTAAAGACAAATATATTGTGGAAAGAAAAGGTAAAAATATATAAAAATTTATTAATGTTATGTATCTTGAGAAAGTATGGATGGATTAATATATTCGGTTGTATCTTTTCTGCTTTTTATAAATAAATATATCTTTAATTTTTTCAGTATAAGATCATAATTAACTATTTTTTGATTTTGCATCCCTTTAACACGGCTATTTTTGCTTCTGTGAACCTTAAAACATTGTTGTTTGAGATTTTCTTTGGAGAAAGTAACTCCTAAGTATTCGTTACTGATGCTAGGATGTGTGTATATATCTTTGTATTACAAACTTGTTATAATCACTTTCTTCAAATAAATAATATTGTTAAGGCTGGTGATATTAAATTTTATAACGTTTATAGTTTAATATGCTTTTTTGGCATAAAAAGTCAAAGTGAAATTCCTTTTTAATTCTTTTGGAATTTGATGAAGTATATGTAGATAAGGACCATTCATATGACAATATTCTTTTTACGCCATCATTTCTGTTTTCATGCTTCTTTTAGGGTGTTATTGGGCCCTCTAATCTTTCCGGTTTATGTGAAATTGCCATATGCCTAAATTGGGTAAACATTTTTTCTTTTTGAAAAAACGAGCATAGTCATTTCTAAGAATGCATAGCAATTTCCAACCTTTTAGAGCATAAGTACAAGTTCTAAAAGAGTTGTACTTACTTATGACACTTTTTGCAGGCTATTGCCAAGGAAGATGACATGAACGTGACATTGGGTGGACCGGACATTTTCGTATCTGTCAATCAAACTCATAGACTTCCTGTTGATACACGAATCAACAGGACGTACACGAGTTTGGATAAACTTGAAGCCCATCTTGGACGGGTTCGAGCTGCGATAAAAGAAGCAGAATTTGGAAATAAAACGCATGATCCGGATTATGTCCCGGATGGTCCAATGTATTGGAATGCCGCTGCTTTTCAACGGTAAAATATATTTTCCTATGCATTGATAACTTGTATATTCTATGCTTATTTAGTTCTTGCATGTTTGCCATAACAATAAAAAGATGAAAATTCATAAGTGAGGTCTCACACTAGAAATAATGTGATTTATCTTTTTCATGTTGTCATGGACCCCTAGAGGTGGCTTTATCTTTCAATTACATTCCATGTATTTAACTATAAAGTTGTGACTCTTAGTTTGACATGTATAGGAGTTACTTGGAGATGGAGAAGCAATTTAAGGTGTATGTGTATGAGGAAGGAGAGCCCCCAATATTTCATGATGGTCCTTGCAAGAATATATATGCAATGGAAGGTAACTTTATTTACCACATGGAAACCACAAAATTTCGAACAAAAAACCCTGAAAAAGCACACGTGTTTTTCCTCCCGATGAGTGCAACGATGATGGTACGCTTTATATTTGAGCGTAATCCAAATGTTGACCATTGGCTTCCCATGAAGCAAACAGTTAAAGATTATGTCGATCTTGTGGGATCCAAGTATCCTTTTTGGAACCGAAGCCTAGGAGCGGATCATTTCACGGTTGCTTGCCATGATTGGGTGAGTAATATTTTGCATAACCTAGTTTCTTTGTCGATTTTTATTTTCCCCATTTGATTTTAAAGAGTAACTCTTTTTAGGGGCCGGAGTTATCGAAAGCTGTTCCATACCTTTTCAAGAACTCTATCCGAGCTCTATGCAATGCGAATACTTCAGAAGGATTTAACCCTTCGAAAGATGTGTCCATCCCAGAGATTTTACTCCCAGATGGAACGACACGTGGGATATTAAACGGGCCGTCGCCAAGGTACCGACCCGTTCTAGCATTTTTTGCAGGCGGGGTCCATGGCCCCATTAGGCCAATACTTCTAGAGCATTGGCAGGACAAGGACCCCGACCTGCAAGTCCACAAGTACCTTCCGAAGGGTGTTTCCTATATGGCTATGTTGCGACAAAGCAAGTATTGCATTTCCCCAAGTGGTTATGAGGTGGCAAGTCCAAGAATGGTGGAAGCGCTTTACACCGGTTGTGTCCCGGTGCTCATCAAGGACCATTATGTGGCCCCGTTTAGCGATGTCCTAAATTGGAAATCATTTGCGGTTATACTTGCGGTTGAAGACATCCCAAACCTTAAAAACATCTTAACCGGAATATCCACGAGACAGTATTTGAGAATGCAGAGAAGGGGGAAACAAGTTAGACGACATTTCGAGGTTAATTATCCTCCGAAGAGGTACGATGTTTTTCATATGATACTGCATTCGGTCTGGCTTCGTAGGCTAAACATTCAAATTCAAGGTGTTGCTGATTCTTGAGAAATAATTTTGGTTGTTTTATTTTCTAATGGGGCCAAATGGTGCATAGTAGGAAAATAGAGGGGTTGTATGTGCTTCTTTTATTGTGCAAAATGGGTCGGGTTTTTTCAATTCATTTGGGCTTGATCGTCACTGGTGAAACCCATCGGGTTATGCCCAATGTACTTGGTTTGAAAATAGGTGTGTTAAAGAACTGAAATTGAATTAAAAACCAAAAATTCATGGCAAGATACACCGATAAATTCTATTTAACTTAGGATCAATGATCAATCGAATTTTACTAAAAGCTAAAACAGACTAATACGTTCTTTTTGTGCATGGTTGATGAAGACTTTTCAACTTTGTTCCTTATTGTCGATCATGGATTATATCCATTATCCCACTACGAGATTTCAGTAATGCAATTGGTGGCTAGGAGACTTTAGCACCCATTTCCTTTTATTCCTATCCAATACTTTTGTTATGTTTTATTAGTATCAATATTAATAAAAATCTATAATGATTTTTATAGTCCCGCAATAGGAACATATAATCATCAAATGAAATTTCAGGACCAAACACATAGCGTTCATCTGATCGTTATTGTTTCTCGATTTGTCTCATCCATGATAACTATGGGACATTTGCAACATGACCGTCATATGTATGAGTCTATCTTCTTTTTTTTTTTTTTTTTTTTTTTTTTTTTTTTTTTTTTGTAATAATAATTATAGATGATATTGGAAAATTTTATATATATTTTGATACGAAGGATAAAAAACAGTGATGATATAAATATTGGTCTCAGTTCCATGTTCTCGTGAGGGTTTCTTCGTGTTCCATTAATGGACATCCTTCTAGCAATACATTCGGTTAAATGTTGTTTAAAAACATGTTTATAGTTTAATTGTTTTTTTTATTTACGAAACTGAACTTTCGATTAAAAGAAGAAAAAGATAATAAAATTTGTGCATGGTTAACTTCTATGACTGCCATTTATTGGATATTGTAACTTATTTTGATTTTTTAAAAGATAAAAGAATTTCAACTCATTTTTGTCCTATTTTCACCCTTAATTTTTTTTTTTTGGTTCAGCGACTTGGTCTATATCTATACATCAAATTTTAAGCATGAATGCGTGACTTTTGTGATGGCAATGGCATATTTGGTATCACGAAATAAAATAAAATAAAATCATATTAATACATGTAAATATCATGTCGACGGTCAAGTAGTCAACCCAAAAATAATTTGTATTGGGCTTAGACATTTAACTTGTACATTGGGCTTACACACCAGGAATAATAAGGCTTATTAAACTCATAACGTGATTAAATAGTTAAACGTTTGTCATTTAAAAACTCAATTAAATAGTCAAAAAACGACGTATTCCGTAAGTTGTTAGATTATCTTCAACCCACCTTTATTTTTTACTCTATTTTTGAAGTAAAAATGGTGTAAAAAGTGGACCATCTCCAACCCACCTCTATTTTTCACACTATTCTTACTTTAAAATGTATATTCTTAGCATATTCTTTTTTCTTCATTTACAAAAATTGTCAAAATCTTCCTTCTACTTATTAACTTTTAACATATTATTACTAGAATATTCATATTGTATTATATATATATATATATATATATATATATTCTACGTTTTTTTATAAAATATGTTATCGTGTTTTATTTTTTTTAAATATACGTAAATTTTTATACGAATACAATATATAAATATTTAATTTTGATAATTATAACTAATTAATATCATTTAATATATATAATATGATTGTAAATATTTGTTATTATATTTAAATAAACTAGAAATGTATAAATTTAAAAACTGGAGGACTAAAAATGACAAGTGAAACATTAACTCTATATTTGGTGTAAATGAATAGTATTACTCTATATTTGAAGTAATACTATTCAAATACCTAAATATAGAGTTGGTTATAATGTTGGGTTGGAGCAAAATAGAGTAAAAAATGAAGTAACTCTATTTATAGAGTGGGGTTGGAGATGCCCTTAGAGATAATTTATCTCGTCAAACATATATAACTTACACACAACTCCATTATTTTCTATCTCGGTTTTGAAAAGCGGACTGAATTGGTTGATTCAATCTATTGAACCGGGAATCAGTCGGTTTTCGGTTTTTTATAGAAGTACACTTGTGAACGAGCCAGTAAAAAACCGACCAGTTCGATCGATTAAATTGGGAACTGATCCGGTTTAAGCTGTTAAACACCATTTTTTCTAAATATTTTTTTTTAATTTTAACTTTTTAATTGCTTATTCCTTCAAATTTCTTTTTCGTTTACTTTCTACAACTATATTTAAAAATACATTAATATATTTATTATTTTCTAAGCTCAAATTTAGTATTTTACGTATTCTATCAATATTATTATAATTCTTCCATTTGAATTTAAGTTTACTTAAGATTCAATTTCTATTTGATATCAAAGAATATGCAGAATATGATAACGATGATCCCATAACAGATATTGATTTAAAATTTTTAATAAAAAATATGGTGTGTAGACTCTGAGTTTTTAACACACTATTTTCATAATATCATAATATTTTGTGTTGATTGCTGAAAAATTAAACTTTAGATAATTGATACATTTATTTAGTTTTAACAATTAAACATTGTATGCTCCATATTTTAAGTTGTTGATCGAAAGTTAAATTTTAAATTCTTGGTATTTCAGTTTTGTAGTATTATTTGTATCTTTTATAATTTTAAAATTAATTATAATATAATACCGATATCATTAGATTTTTTTAACGTTCCAATCGGTTGAACCATTGAACCTATAAGCCGATCAATTTGATAACTGGTTCAGTTTTTGAATACATGTAACTCTTTCCTCCAAAAAATGTAGGACACGATTTGACTCGAAATTTATTTTTGCAAACATCTTTTATTTACAAAGTTTAATAGTCTATAGATACATAAGGATGATTTTAGTAAATATAAATATAATGGGTGTAAATTGACTATTAAGTCATAAGTTTGGATGCGAAGTAAAATATTTTCCCCTTTGCATTTCTTCTTTCAACTGGACTTGCACACCGAAAGAGCAGAAGTTGTAAGAGCGAAGGAAACGATCTAGCAAGCCACCGGATCTCCTCCTATCGTAGCAACCAACTTGCAGGTGTGTTTTCGATCTTGCCGATCCACATCGTCTGGCACCATTACTAACCGGATTACCTTGATTCATTCATCGATCTGTACTTTTTACACTGCAGGGGTGGTCAAATATTTGCACTTGAATTAATCGCCATTGAACTTCGCTACTCTCCAAAATGGTAATTAAGTTCACTAGATTGTTGAATTCCATACTTCTAAAGTCGAATTCGTGTTTACTTAAGAGTTTTGGCATCGTTACTGATCTCCCGAGTTGCTTGCAAATCTAGGGTTTCTGGTGCTTAGATTTGGTTGCTGATTCTGTCTGTTTTGTTATAGGTTGTTCTAGCAGCCTCCATCATCAGCAAATCTGGCAAAGGTGAGTTGTTTGTTTCACTTTTTTTTTCCCTTCCAAGTTTAAACCGTTCAACAGATTCGGATTTGATTGTAATTTTAGTTAGCCTGAATGTGAAACTAAAATGTAAACCAACCAACACATGTTCTATGAACTTGCTAATGTTTTTAATCTAAATTAGTGCAAATGTGTAGAACTTATGACAACATCCCGGATCTAAATGATAGCTTTTCAATAGAACAAAGATAAATGAAAACTAACACGAATACACAAACTCAGCTGCTCTGTGATTGAAGATTTTTCCAAATCCTCCAAATTTTTTCACAGAACAGATTCAGCTCATGTGTTGACTTGCTAGCAGCTGAATTTGACTCTCTATGATGCTTTTAGGCTGTTAGCTAATACTCATATGTTTTCTACAGCACTTGTTTCAAGGCAGTTTGTTGACATGTCTCGAATTAGAATCGAGGGCCTTCTTGCAGCTTTCCCTAAATTGGTTGGAAGTGGGAAACAACATACCTACATTGAGACAGAAAATGTCCGCTATGTGTACCAGCCAATTGAAAGCCTATATCTACTACTTGTAACCAACAAACAAAGCAACATTCTTGAAGATCTGGACACACTCAGGCTTCTTTCCAAAGTTGTATCCTTCTTTTACCAATTTAAATTTCCTCACACCAATTTAAAAGGACAATTGTTTTTCTATCCTATTGTTATTGACTTAACGATCAATAGATCCCCGAGTTTTCTGCTTCTTTAGATGAAGAAGGCATTTGCAAGTATGCTTTTGAGCTGATTTTTGCTTTTGATGAAGCCATTTCCCTTGGCCACAAGGAAAATGTAACTGTTTCCCAAGTGAAACAATACATTGAGATGGAAAGCCATGAAGAAAGATTACACAAATTGGTATTACAAAGCAAAATCAATGAAACCAAAGACGTTATGAAACGTAAAGCTAACGAGATCGATAAAAGCAAGGCAAGTTCATTATTTTATTTTCCAATCGTCATCATACTTTCTTGACTTCATAGTTTTAACCTAACAAATCTTTCTTCAGATTGAAAGGGGCAAAATGGACAAAGGTGGCTATTCATCTATACAATCAATGGGTTCAATGGGCTCTATAGGAAGAATGGATAGTGGATTTGGTAACGATTCAGGCATATCAAGTGGCAATAATTTTGGAAGTGGTTCTGGATTTGGATTGACCTCTGATGTTGACTCCTTTTCAAGCAAGTCTAAAGGTCTTTAAAATTTAAATGTTTTATTCAAACATGTATAGTTATTCTTTTATTGACTTTTTATTTACATTGTTCCTTGTATTTTTATCTTTTAGGTCGTCCAAGTGCAGCTGTTAATGCTCCAAGTAAAGGAATGGGTATGAAATTAGGTAAAAATCAACGGGCAAACCAATTCTTGGAATCTTTAAAAGCTGAAGGTGAAGTTATTGTTGAAGATGTTAGACCAAGTGCTAATCCGGGCAGGTCAGCTGCCCCACCACCTACTGACCCAATCACTTTGACCACTGAAGAAAAACTTAACGTGACTTTAAAAAGAGACGGTGGTGTCAGCAATTTTGATGTTCAAGGAACTTTATCTCTTCAAGTACTTAACCAAGATGACGGTTTTATCCAAGTTCAGGTTTGTATTAAAGTATTAAACAATTTAATTTCCTCATATAAACATATAACTACAATAACACGAACTTGTTTATTGTTTATGTGTAGATTGCAAGTGGTGATAATCCAGAAATTAAATTCAAAACACACCCAAACATCAACAAAGAATTATTCTCCAATGAAAACATTTTGGGATCGAAAGATCCCAACCGTCCATTTCCAGCTGGCCAATCTGGCGATGGTCTCGGTCTCCTTAAATGGAGATTGCAAAGTAAAGACGAGTCCGATGTGCCATTGACAAGTAAGCGTAACTACTTTATCCGCGTGGAATTTTTAATATTTTATAATTTATAACACAAAATTTCGAAATTTAGTTAACTGCTGGCCCTCTGTTTCTGGAAACGAAACGTATGTGAGTATCGAGTATGAAGCTTCTTCGATGTTTGATTTACAAAATGTTGTTATTTCCGTCCCTCTTCCCGCTCTCAGAGAGGCACCAAATGTTAGGCAAGTTGATGGTGAATGGAGGTGAGAATTTTATCTTTTTGTTATTTTACACTTTTGGTCCCTCAGTTTTGTGGGTTTTTAAAAGTTTGTGTTTTTTTGTACTTTAGGTTTGACTCCAGGAATTCGGTATTAGAGTGGTCTATAGTTCTCATTGATGACTCAAACCGCAGGTTAGTAGATATTAGATAATTAATCTTTTCAAGTTTAATATATTCTTTTACAACAAATAATAAAAAAAATATAAAAATGAAAAACTGTGTAGCGGGTCAATGGAGTTTGTTGTTCCACCAGCTGATTCCTCGGTCTTTTTCCCCATATCTGTGCGTTTCTCAGCAACAAGTACTTTTAGTGACATGAAGGTATGTGGGTTTTTATTTTATTTTTTTAAAACGTAAATTACAAATTATATGATGAATATTTGTAGGTTGTGAATATCGTGCCACTAAAAGGAGGGTCTGCTCCGAAATTTGCTCAGAGGACACAGTTGGTGACAGACAGCTACCAAGTTGTTTGATTGAGGTTGTGTCGTATTAATGTGTGTTATTATAGTTTACATGCAATACAAGGATTTTTCGTGGACTATTTTGAAAGGAAATTGAGTGGATTTTGTTGGAAAAAACGTTAATCGAAGTAGTTGCATTTTGTAGACTGAACCGATTTGTAATAAAAAAAAGTGGATCTGGTATCTTTTGTGTTCGTCTTTTTCATGGAGTTTTGGTTAAAAGTTATCGGTTTTGATGTAAATCAAAATTTACAAACGCTATATTGGCATGTTTCATGGTATTATAGATAAAAAACAAGGATACAACTTAGCAAATAGACATGGATCAAATTGAATTTGGATTGTGCTTTGATTGATTCAACTTTCTGTTTTTGTAGAAAGCAAATTAGAATTGTGCTCTTTGAGTTCTTTGAATGAATGACATTTTTTTTTTTCCTACGTTTCATATCTTGTTTCAACTTGATTTCCTAGTATATAGTGTTCGATGACAAGCTCATATCGCTTTTTCCACAAAGTTTTCTAAATTTATATTTATATACTCAATCTCATTTTATATAATCTTTTTTAGAGTGTCTAAGGCGCTTCCTATTCAATTTCTAAATTATACATTTTGTCTCAATTTTCTAAATTATACATTTTGTCTCAATTAAGACTTGAGCCTTCAACCTACAACTAAGTGACATTTCTCCATCAACACCTAATACCACTATGTTGCAAGTCCTTTAGGTTTTTATATATCTAAGTCTTTGTTTGATAGTTTTAGATCTGACTGAATAAGATGTCTGATTCAATAAGCATTATCTTGTTACTGATTCAGTTAGACGTGTATGAACTCGGTCAGATGTGTTTTTTAGCTTATCAAATGCTCGGACTCAGACCGAGTCAGACATCAGATCTGACCGGACATGGTCAGACACAAATCAAACACAACCTAAATGTCATTTTATGTTGATTTACATTTGTCATCGAACTTATCAAATAGTTTTTCGGAAACACTATTACTTTATCGTCTAACAGCTAGCTTTTGAAACAAAAACTACTTTCTCAGGTTGTCTGCCAAATACAACCCAAATGCACTGAAAATCTTTTAATATGATCTTCACACACAATCTAATGATCCTCAAGTTGAAAACAAAGATGAAGAGGTAACAATTTTATTCATTTGTTGTCGGTAATTTGCAACAAAGTTGACATTTCATGACTAGTTAAACCAACAAACAAATTTGATACGTTTATCATAGAAATATTTAGACCTTCTTTATTGGTAATTCAAACCAACATATATTTTATTAAAAAGAATACAATCTTTTTTATTAAGTGATAGATACTAATCTCATTTATTAAGTGATAGATGCTAACCATCCAAACCAACCCACTCTTCCATTTAAAATAGATTTGATTGATAACCCTTTTCAAATTTAAGATCATTACAAGTATAGTAAATTTATTTTATTTTTAAAATAATTACAAGGGCACAAATTTCATAAAAGATACCAAATTTTCAAAAAAAATTCGATTTTGACACTGTGTTATTTTTTTCTCAATTAAGTCACTAAATTTTCAATTTTTTTCAATTAAGTCATTATGTTTTCAATTTTATTTCAATGTTGACCACTTGACCCGTCAACCTGGTTGTTAGCTGACGTGACATGGTAACGTGACAGCTAGATGTCAAAATTAAAATAAAATTAAAAACATAGTGACTTAATTAAAATTTTAAAAACTTAATGAATTGATTGAAAAACAAATAACAATAGTAAAATCGAAATTTTTAAAAACTTAATCTATTTTTTGAAATTTGTCAATGAGAAAATTATACTAAAATATATCTATTTAATAAGTAGATTGATGTGCATTTGGTAATAACATATATGTATCAATTTAATGTCTTCTAAATAGAACATTGGAGAGCATGAGCGAAAACAACCCAACATACTTTAATCAGAATTGCGATTGCCGTTATGCAAATTAATTTCATCATTTGAAATGTCAAACTAAAAATCTTTCTCTTCTAATCTTTCTCTTCTAATAAAGGAGTACTAGGAGTGCCACGTGGCATCCTCTCATTAACCCTCATTCTTCTTTTCCCTCTCAAAGCTCAAATTCGTTCAGCATTTTCCTGATTCCTGAATTTGTGCACTTGATTTCAATTACAGTTATCTATTTCAGGAAACAAGCATTCATTCTCCATTATTCTACAATAAATCACAATTAAACCCTAACAATCAGTTACAGATTCATTAATCAATGTCTTCCTCCTAGGTCTCCACCATCTCCAAATCTACTACAACATCAATACCTTCGAACAACCACTACTGCAACGTTTTGCATAGTCCCCTTGCAGCTACTCTGCACGCCTTTTCTTTTTCTTCTTCTACCAATCTAGTTAACAACAATGTCGGAAAAGAAACTAGCTTCACGTAGTCCCGCCGCTGAAGATTCATCAATAAATCACAATTAAACCCTAACAATCAGTTACAGATTCATTAATCAATAAATCACAATTAAACCCTAACAATCAGTTACAGATTCATTAATCAATGTCTTCCTCCTAGGTCTCCACCATCTCCAAATCTACTACAACATCAATACCTTCGAACAACCACTACTGCAACGTTTTGCATAGTCCCCTTGCGGCTACTCTGCACGCCTTTTCTTTTTCTTCTTCTACCAATCTAGCTAACAACAATGTCGGAAAAGAAACTAGCTTCACGTAGTCCCGCCGCTGAAGATTCATCAATAAATCACAATTAAACCCTAACAATCAGTTACAGATTCATTAATCAATAAATCACAATTAAACCCTAACAATCAGTTACAGATTCATTAATCAATGTCTTCCTCCTAGGTCTCCACCATCTCCAAATCTACTACAACATCAATACCTTCGAACAACCACTACTGCAACGTTTTGCATAGTCCCCTTGCGGCTACTCTGCACGCCTTTTCTTTTTCTTCTTCTACCAATCTAGCTAACAACAATGTCGGAAAAGAAACTAGCTTCACGTAGTCCCGCCGCTGAAGATTCATCATTCGATTTCATGTATTTTAGGGTTCGAATCAGGTTTAACAAGCGGATGCAACGTCACTATCTCCGAATTCAGTTAAACTTCCCGTTGATTGCTGAGGAGATTCACGAGCTAGGTGAGCAAGGTAATCGTTTAAACCTATAACCGCACGTTGATCTAGATTCACGAGTTAGGTTATATATAGTTCGTGAATACCCCGTTGATTGCAGATGAGTTTCCGGAATCGTCGTTCAAAATAAGCAGCAACTGAGCAAGGAGAAGAAGCTGTGTAAAGCGTTGGGTCAAAATCATCATCATCATCATCAGGGTACAAGCAAAATCAGCAGCAACATCGTGGAATAGTCTTATTCATCTTCTTCTAAATGGAACAACTTCCTGGTAAATTGTTTGCTATTCTGTGATTATTATAAAGATATTAATATCTATTTTTCTAGGTTCTTTTTTTCTGGATTTTTACTATAAAACATATTGGCAATCAAAAATCAGATAAAATTGAATGGTATTCTGTTATTATTATAAATATATTAATATCTATTTTGTAGATTTTTTTCTGTTTTCGGAACCACGTTACTTAGATTATTTAGTTTCTCTCTGTCATTTTATAAAATTGTTTGCTATTCTAAATGGAAAATTTACATGCTTATGATTTTTGTGATTTAGTTTCAATCTAATAGAGTTGAGAATGGAACTTGATATTATTTTATTTTTGTCTTGCAGGTTAAGAAGGATGTATTAGGAACTTCTAAAGTCGTTGGTTAAAAGAAGGTAAACAATTCAAATTATTTGATCAAGTTATAACGTATTTCCTACAAATGATTTAAATGACATTATTGTTTGTTTTTTGGAACCATTATTGTTTGTTATATTCTAACAATCAAGTGATCAATAAAATTCCTTGGTTTTTCATTAAACACCAACCGTTTAATTAAATTTCCGATTGAGAACACATGTTGTTTATAGAAGATTCCTTTTACTAGCTAAGAAAAGTACAGTTTAGGTAATATTCTAGATTAATAGCAACCTACATTAATCCTGCACTATCAAGTTGAAGACATAATTGATATGTTAAATTAATAGCAACCTACTATTAGGTGAGTCCAAAAAACGGGTCTGCCTTTAGTGTCCAAAACTGGAAAATTAGCTAAACTCAATGACCAAAAGCGTAATTTACTTTAAAATTTAGGAGCCAAATTAAGGAACTGGATTTCAGATTACACACCATCACAGGGGATTAGTGTCTTTCTAACTTTCAAGAGAAGTCCGTGCAGGTTAAGAATTAGCTCTCTGTGAATGGTAATACCCTGAAAAGGCTTGCACCTAAGTCATTATAACTTCAAGAGAAGTCGGTGCATAATTCAAGATCTCTTTGTGAATTACGAGTAATTGGGTTTGAATCTTTGTGAATACTTTTAGGCGGAATTCGTGCTCAAACATTACAGAGACCTTACACCCTTCCTAAGGGTATGCGATTCGTTACAGTTTGGTCTTGAATGAATGTTTCTTTAATCCATAAGTTAAATGCCAATAGAAAAACTCACATACAATATACCAAAGTCCAAATCACGCAGAAAAGTTGATGTATGGTCGAGATGTTAGATTAAATATTAAATGGAATAAAGGGGTCTGTTAGTTATTAATTCTTTTGGTTTAACTGATCACGTCCAGAAGGCACTTAAGGTAGCAAAAGTTGCGATGTTGGCTGAAAATTCGTTCCTACAAAAGAAAAGGCCACCAAGGGTATAATGGTCATTTGTGTGATATTAGTGTACCAACCAAGCTAAAAAGCTTTATTTAGAAAAAACGTTGTTTTTTTCATAATGGACAATTGATGATTTAATATTATATTTCAAGAAAGACAATTGTCAAAAGTATATGTGTCTAAAAAATATTTTGGGGAAGAAGTTTTAAAATTTTGCAACATTTAATGATATCTTCAACTTATCAGAGTTTGAAGAAAATACTTTGGGCACCAATCTCATTTTCTTTTGAAATCATGTCCTATGATACTGAGACTTGTGATTATAATACTACTTTTTCTATAAATTATTAAATATGTTTAAATAGAATATTATCATTTTTATTTTTACATAGATAAATATAAATAATTTATAAATATGATTATTATTATTTAAATATCACAAAGTTTCAAAATTTTCAAAAAAAAAATCAAAACATTATCATATTTTCAAATAATATGGTGAATTATAAGTATTACTAAATTCAAACAATTATCACCAAATTCAAAAAAAAAACTCAATTTTTTTGCAATTTTAAAATTTTAAGGGTATGAAAACATTAAATGGATAAAATACAATAATTTGTTAACAATTGTAGCATCCTACTCCTTTTAATACTGTTAATAGCAATTTACACATGACTATAAGTATTACAAATCCCCATTGTTAGTATGTGCTATAATACTTTCATCACCTTTCTTATGACGTTCAACGCATCGAGGGATTCTACAGTAAAATTCACTCTTTTCTTGCGTTTGGTTGTTTTTGATTGATTTATTTTATTGATTTTTATGATTTGTTTTTATATTGGTTTCAGATCACCTCTTAGCCCAAGAGTCTGATTTCTCTTTTTATTTGTTTTTCTATAACTTGAATATAAGAATGAAAAGAAAATAGTTGAAAGTAATTATCTTTTTTTGATTAACTAATAGTAGATAATTTAATTGTCAACCCGTGTTTAACACGAGCTTATAACCTAGTATAAATATATATAGATATAATAAAATACAACTTACGTGCGTCATATTATAATATTATATAAGTATTATATAACATGCTGAAAATGCAAGTTTAAATGTTTAATTTATAAATAAAATGGTTAAAAAATAAGGTTGCATGCAATGATGACATGCTATCACTAATATTATAGTATATAACATCGACAATTAAATAAAGTTTCTTTTTAAAATCTATAAATTTTTTGTCGTGTATGAAAATTTATTGTTACGTAAAACTATTACATCATAACCTAATTAAAAAAAGACGTGCTAGAAAAAAACTAATCCAACTTAAACAAAGCAGTAATGGCTACAATAATCAAATAAATATGGTTTATGGCCGACATGTCTCATAGTAAAGTTACGAGAAATATTTTAGTACCTAAATTTTCTTGGTCTAATTTTTTTAATTATAAAATGAGTTAATATAATAAATAAAAAAATTAATTATGTTTTAACAATCAATAAATGTATTTTTTTTCAATTAAGTCATTAAGTTTCAGTTTTTTCCAATTAAGTTACCATATTTTCGATTTTGTTTCAATTTTGACACCTAAATGCCACGTCACCATGCCATGTCAGTATCACATTATCAAATACCGACACGTCAGCTGACAACCGGGTTGACTAGTCAAGTTGTCAACATTGAAACAAAATTGAAAACTTATTGACTTAATTGAAAAAAATTGAAAACTTGGTGACTTAATTGAGAAAAAAATAACATAGTATCAAAATCAATTTTTTTAAAAAACTTAGTGACTTTTTGAAATTTGCTTTAATTACATTTATACTTATTTTTATTTAGAATTATAAAATTATATATATATATATATATATATATATATATATATATATATATATATATATATATATATATATATATATATATATATATATATATATATATATATATATATATATATATATATATATATATATATATATATGGGATAGTCAATATGTGGCTGTTATATACCTAAGCTTAGGTGTAGAACCACTCAAACAAGCCATTTTTAACAAAAATAAAAGCCCAAGCAACTTAATTTCTTCTAAATCGTTGTACACAATTTGTTGTTCCATTCAATTCAACTTGTTTACATGCTATTTTAGTGATGTTTCTTCTTACCGCCAACTTTTATGTTATCGCCACATGCAGGTGTAATACTTTTAATTACTATATTGTATGACTCATACCAAACTTTTTCATTCTTTTATAATAAATCACATGGATTACGTATATTAAAGAAAATAAAATTGGATATTTTTCATAAGAAAGTTTAGGTGTATAACAGCCATATATTCACTTTTCCTATATATATATATATATATATATATATATATATATATATATATATATATATATATATATATATATATATATATATATATATATATATATATATATATATATATATATATATATATATATATATATATATATATATATATAAGGCAATTACAATTAAAAGTTCAAATACGAACTCTTTAAGGTAAGGGAACTCAACAAACCAATATAAACCGTTAGAACAACCTTATTTTTTCATGTTTTTATTTTTTTTACACTTCTTTATTATATTAAAATATAACAAACATAGAACTTTTATTTTATTTTTTAACACTTTTTACAATATTCATATTTAGATGAAAAATTGTGCTTATTAAATTTTGAATGCAGTAATATATATGTTTTTTTGTCTTAAAAATATATCAATATCGATCATTAATTGTGAATAATAAGAACTTATAAATTTTGTATCTTTGATATTTTGTTTATAATAAACAAGTGTTACACAAGTTGGGGCTAGCCCACTTGGCTAACAATGTGATATACTAACATGGAGTAGGATATGTTTGGCGTTCAAAAAAATAAACAAATGTTACAATTTTAAAATAATACATTATTAAACTGTGAATGAAGATGGTCTTACAATTCATAACCTTTAGGAGTTCCTATTTGAATAACTTCTTATATTAACATTAGTTTTTAATTGCAAAGAAAAAATCAATAATTTAATCTATATTATTATTTTCCCGTAGTTATAAAGTATAATTAACTAGTGGGGTGCCGTGCTATGCACGGCTTCGGTCAGCGGGGTGTGTCAGGACGGTTTCTTTTCGCGGATCCTGAAGCCACTTTCTAGATGAGGGGTGTGTCAGGACGGTTTCTTTTCGCGGATCCTGAAGCCACTTTCTAGATGATGCAATCCTGTCAAAGATAAAACTATATAAAGCATTTGCAAATTAACGTACTTTTATTGTTTCATTTTTTATAGTTTCTATTACAGCATTATAATTATACTTTGAAAATCTTCCCGGTTATAGCGCCACCACCCAAAATCCAAATAAAAATCAATGTCAATGCTACAATTGAGTAAACTTTTAAAGGGAAACCGAAAATACAATGCTATAATTGGGTAAGCAATGTATAAAACCAAAACGTGAACACCACATAAAACAAAAAAAGATGGATAAAAATGTCATCTTTTTCATCTTTATTATGAAAAAAAATCCAGCAACCGAAATACCTTTTTTATACCTCCATTAGCAGTGCCTATGAGAAGCTTTGTCAAAACGGACAATCAAATAAATGTAGGACCATTTTTGAATGTTTATAAACATATATTTATCTATTTATAAAGATATTAAATGTGGGAATTAAATTAAAATATTATACAAAGCGGTCAGATTTGCAGTCCTATTCAAGTGACATGATTTCTGCACCACAATAGATGGTTGCATTTCTTGATGCTGAAGTTAATGAGTCATATGTCCATACCCTTCATTAAAATATATGAAAAATCAGAAAAGAAACATACTTTTTGACATTGTAAATGTTTGATATAGAATTAAACATCTTTGAAATTGTGAATATATACAAAAAAAGGATTTTGGTCACATTCTATAAAGCATACAATTACCAAAGTATGTTTTCTATTGGTCAATTGTTTAGAATTCTCATATTATCCCCTCAATTTTAGTTATATTTCATTTGGTCACCCGAAAAATTTTTTTTTAGAAACCTAATATTTTTTTCTTACAATTTTTGCCAAAGTTTCAATCTTTTTCTATTACCCCCCCTCAACTTTAGTAATATTTCATTTGTTCAACCTGTAACTTTTTCTTTTTTTTTTTTTTAATTTTAGTCCAATTTTATTTTTTTCACAAACGTAATTTCTTTTCTTGCAATTTTTGCGAAAGTTTAAATTTTTTTCTTATATGGTTTCAAGAACTTTGTTTTTTTAAAGTTATTTTATTTTTAGCTTTTTTACAACTTAGTTTTTAAGAATCCATTTCTACAAAATTACTTTTTTTACATGTTTGTATGTGATGTTTTTGAAAAGTTTTTCGTTTTTACAAATTAATATTTTTTTTCTCATAGTCCTATATATTTGGTAGATTGTGTTTTTCGAACAAACACAGATTGTGTTTTAAGAATCCATTTATACAAACCCTTGTTAAGCATCATTAGCTTTCGATTCTTTTTTTAAGCAAATACACTTTGAAGTTTTATATTGCTTACAAGACAAATCAGCATCATTACCTGACTGTTCCATCCACAGAAGCACTTGCAATGTTGTCCCCAGATGTAGAAAACCTACACCAACTAATTAGACTTGTATGGCCCAAAAAAGTTTCCTGCAAATCATATGTTTTTTCAAGATTACAAACATAAAACAAAATATATGATAAGAGTGAATAACTATGAAAAAAGATGAGTGATTGCACCTGGAAGTCTACTTTCACTTCTGGGAAATCTTCTTCTTGCTGTAATTCATCAGTTCCTGTTGCCATAACTTGGTAAGAAATCCACTTTGTTGCATATTTTGGAGAAAATGTGTAACTTTGTTGCATAAAAAACTCATCAATCTTTATCTTAATCACAGTTCAAGATGGAAGATGAAAGAAATGCCTCAATTTCTTACCAACAAAACCATTTTTCTCATCACCATATCCACCATAACTGCTCTTTGAAGGGCTTGCACACTGAGCCTCAGGTAAATGAATCTCCTTGTTTAAGGACTTTCTCCCACTCAAATGAGTGGATGATGAATGAGCTTCATTTGATGTAATAGTGGATTCTTTAGGAAAAGACTCAGGTGTTGTAGAGCAAAGTTCTCCATTGTTACCACTAATGCTTAGTTGGCGTGTTGTTGAAAGATTGCTGTCATTAAGGTATACTATCAGTAACACAGATGTTTGAGATTGAAAAGAACGGGAAGAAATCAATAAACAAATTTACCGCCTGGAGCGACGTAATTGAGATTCCTTTTCCTCCAACAAAGCCTAAAGTTGTGATAATCTGGTGTTAAGATGCTTGATGTCGTTCTTGAGATGGTTCATTGTATGTTTTTCTGAACTGATCTTCAGCAATGCAGGAATGTGTAACATCAATAGTTAACAATTAGCATAAATCCTTAGGGTTTTGTTAACTGACCTTGCTACGCCGACCTAGATCTATAATCGATCCGGTTGAATCTTCATTATCATTATCACCGGCAACATCCTGAAAGAAAATCAAAATTACAGAAAATCAATTCTCGACAACATATAACTTACGCGAGATGCAGCTAGGAAACGAAGAGGAATAGAATGACAAAACCATGAGTTACACGCGGATTCATGATTTTGCCGACAGGATAACCGGAGGGAGGGGATCAAATTAAACCATTCGAATATGTTTAAAAAATATGAAAATTTATACTGTTAGACGACAATTAACTACTAACGAAAGGGAAGAATATTGGAGTAAAGTTTACCAATCGAAGGCGGTGATGAGGACACCAGCCCAAAGGGGTAAAAACCCAATTGTCAGAATTTTGAGAGCAATAGCACTTCTAGTGACTTCCTGAATATCGGCTCCAAGTGGGGGTTGGGGTAGGGTTAGATCCAACTTTCTATGAGATATTTCATCGAGCACTTTGGGTGCATGTTCTGTAAACCCATTATCAGCCACCGTTTTTACAGTCACTACACAGAAATTCTACGAACAACGAAAACAGAATGCAAATCAAATATCAAAAGAGATGGATGTGTAAAAATTACACGAAAATAGTATAATACTTCACCTTGATTATAGCCGTGATTGAGTTTGTGGTGCGATGATCATAGTAGGGAGCTCGTCGGAGAAGGTGAAGCAGGAGAGTCGCGATGATGGTGGAAAGAAATAAGAGAAACACGTCAAAGAATATGCCACACGGAACAATACATACACCGACCCTCTTCAAACGACAGCTGTTGTCAAACAAAGGAACGTGGCATGTGTGTGTACTATGTTTTATTTCCTCATTAACGAATTAAATGCCGGATCCAAATAAACCTACCAACCAACAAAAAAAAAAACACTATGCAAACAAAAAACGTGACACTGATAATGTTTCCAAAAAATACGCAATTTAATTAATAGAGTAATAACTACTTGTGTCTTATCTATAAAGTTAATTATATTGCCCAATTTAATCATGCCAGAAAGTTAGCGTTAGCCTCAATCTCTTGTGACTTTGGTTTGCCACCACACATGGCATGCCTTTTTTTTTTTTGAGAAATTGTTTTTTTCCTACATTTTATTTCTACTAATATTCATACTCAAGTTAAATTTTGACATGAGTGTTAAAATATTATTAGTTTTATTAAATGTGACACTTGTCATAATTTCATATGGGTAGGAATATGAATAGGAATAAAAGGTAGGAATCAATACAATTACTCTTTTTTTTTTTTCTTTTAATTTAGTTGTCTTTGCCTTGTTAGATTTTGGAAGGTCGGCTAATCAATAGAACCTAAAGACCATGTTATGTTTAAATATCATGCCAACACACTCAAAAATTAAGTTTAATGAATAAAAAACCAAACACTTAAAAGTAATATGAGTAAGTTTATCAAGTTTCAAGATTGACATCTGTTTGATTTTTTTAGTTTTTTGAAAAAGGTCGAGCAAATGAATTTTTTATATTAGAAACAAAAATACAGTATTTAGGTACTAGCTATTTTTTTACGAGATATGCTTACTCAAAACGTTGAAGTTTGTCGTCCAAACATTATTATATTTTAATTAATTGACAAGATTACTCTCCCGTTCATCTTCCTCCTTCGTCCAGCGCTACAGTAGATCATGATACAACAATCGATGTTGGGCCAGAACCTGGTAATGGCAAGAAACGGAGTCGAATAAAAAACTCGAACACAGTTTCGAATCGATCTTTCTTCCCGATCCACCTATGATTTCTTTCTTCTTCCCGATCCACCGGTTCCTAGCTCCGGTGGTCGCTGCTACTGCGATCTGTAATAGCTCCTCCACCTTCGAGCTCAATTAGCCCTCCCTTCTTTCTCCCTCTCACCTGCTAGCGAACCAACACCTGCAACTTCCGAACACGGCGACCAAACCTCCGGTTCACGCCCAAATACCACCGGTTCCTAGCTACGGTGGCCGTCCGAATCAAACCCCTGCTATCTTTCATCCCGATCTGCAACCGGGTTCGGCAACTCGGTCATCAAGGCGAGTTGACTCGGTGAGGAGGTACGAGTCATGTTGAGTCTTCACTGTCGGGTCTAGTCAGGCTCTGGTCATTTCAGCGGCTCGGTTCTTTTTTGTGTGGTCCAGTTCACGTATCCTTTTCTGTGAGACCAAGTATCGGGTCAGTTCACGCTTCCAAAATTGATAACAGAGGAATACAAAGTCGATGCATAATTGAGGGTAGTTGGATTTTTCCTTCAGGCTTTTTAGCACGTGTGTGATCGGTGCTTAATAGAGGGTAGATGGATGTACGTAGGAGTGTTTTTGATAGGATTGGACCGAGTGGAAGGAATGGAGGTAAGGTTTCGGATGAAACTCTAAATGTTAAGGTGTCTCACAACATTTTTATCACGAATTTCCCGTCCCATTTTTCTGTACGAGAACTGAGGAATACATGTGAGAAGTATGGAGCAGTCAATGATGTGTTCATTCCGAAAAAACTCTCAAAAGCCGGTAAGCATTTTGCTTTTGTTAGATTTGTCAAAAATGGTGATGTGCAAACCCTTGTTAATAATCTTAATTCTATTTGGATTGGGAAAATTAGATTGTTTGCCAAGGTTGCTAGGTTTGATAGGAATGTGGGTTATGCTACTAGGCAGAATATTTCGCCAATTAATGCTGCATATGTGAAAAATGTGGGTCCAATTGTGCGTAAGAATGAAGTTAGGAATTATGCTGATGTCCTTCGAGGGGCGTCTCAAACTGTTGTGCAGAAAAAGGAGGGAGGATCTAAACCTGTGATTGTGTTGGATCAGGAGTGTGTGAATGATCAATCTAATTTGTTTACTTTAGTGGCTTGCGTAAAACAATTTGGGTCTATCCCAAATAATCAGTCGATATGTTCAAATGAAGGTTTTGATGGGCTCCAGTTCAAATATTTGGGTGGTTTTTGGATTGCTATTACATTCAAGTCTTTGCATGCATGTGATAGCTTCAAATCTCATCAAGGTATTGCTTCGTGGTTTGCTGAAGTAAAGGATTGGTCTGATGATTTTGAAATCAAGGAGAGAGTCGTATGGATTGATGTGGAGGGGATACCGTTATTGTTGTGGACCACAAATACTTTTGTGAGAGTGGCTAGGCAATGGGGTGACCTTGTTTACTTTGAGGATGCGAAGGGTACTAATAGATATAGTGTTCGCATGTGTGTTAAAACGATTTTAACAAACCTTATTTCTGAATCTTGCAAAGTGGTATTTGAAGGGAAGGTGACAGAGATACGAGCTAAAGAAATCACGGGTTGGGTTCCAGATTTCGTGGTAAAGGACTATGTCTTAAATGAAAAGGAGGATGCTGAAGGTGAAGATGATGTTTTCATGAATAAAGATGGAGACGATTTGATGAAAGATGGAAGCTTAGAAGATGATGATGGCGAGTCCGTTCATGTTCCTGATTCGTTTGCTAATGATAACGGGGAAGGTGTAAAAACACTGTTGGATGAAGACCCATTTGGTTTGGATGATTTAATTCGCAAGGATGGAGTTGTTAATAATTGTTGTTCAAAGGAGATGGCTAATGACATTTCTTTCCCACCTGGTTTCACTCCACCTTTTGTTGCGAGGGAGGGGGTTGTGTATGCTGACTATCAACAACATCCACACGCTGTTCCTTCCCCGGTGAATTTTTCCAAACTGTCCGACATGCGTTCCCTTCAGGACTTCGCGTCTGATGACGAGCAAGAATGTGGGGTAAGGAGGGAAGCTTCTTGGCAGGACTCAGTTGATGGTATGCGAACAAAATCACACGTTCCAGGTAGATCGAAAAATTTTAAAGATGGACATCAGGAAGATGATTCTAACTCGGTAATTGGTCCAGTTGATGGAGTTTTTGGTATACAATCTGAAAATACCGACTCAATGAGTCATCCGAAACCTCCTGTTAATGCTGTGTCGATTATGGATCAATTTAACAGGTTTATTGAATTGGGTCAGGCGAGCGGTCTTCGTATGAAGGGTTGTGAAAAAGATTTGAAGATTTTTCTCAAAAGAATTGGAGTTGGTAACGCTTTTAAATGAATATTTTGTCGCTAAATGTTCAAGGCTTGGGAGGCAAAAGGAAAAAACAGTGGGTTTATGATTTATGTAGTGTTCATAAGCTGAATTTTCTGGCTATTCAAGAGACGAAGAAGGGTCAAATTTCTCCTTTGTTGGCTAAAAGGTTGTGGGGTAATTCGTTTTTTGATTATTCGATGAGTCCTTCAAGGGGAGCTTCGGGCGGAATTGTTTGTATTTGGGATAAAGGGGTTTTCAGGTGTAAAAAACAAGTGATACAGGATGCTTTTCTGATGTTGGAAGGCTGTTGGGGAGGAGATGAATTTCCTATTATGATTATTACTGTTTATGCTCCTCAAAATGCAAATGATAAAAAAGATTTATGGATTACTATTGGTGGGTTCTTGGATTCATGGGAAGGTGAGGTCATCGTCATGGGTGATTTTAATGTTGTTCGATGGGAGTTTGAGCGACATGGTTCGTGTTTTAATAAAAGACAAGCTGATGATTTTAATGATTTTCTTCGTTCGGGTAGTTTGTTGGATGTTCAACTAGGGGGATATTCTTTTACTTGGTCGGATAAGGTGGCGGGGAAGATGAGTAAACTGGATAGATTTTTGGTCTCAGAAGGTTTGTTGTCTTTATTTCCTAATCTATCGGGAATTATTCTTGATAAGCATCTCTCGGATCATAGACCGATTTTTCTTAAAGATTATGATCTTGATTATGGCCCTACTCCGTTTCGTCTTTTTCATTCGTGGTTCTTGGAGGAAGACTTTGTGCAAGTGGTAGAGGATTCTTGGAGTAATGATGGATGTAACCATACGAATGACATGGTGAAGATGAAGGAAAAGCTAAAGATCTTGAAGAAAAATTTAAAGTTATGGAATTATGATAAGTTGAAAAAACGAAATAAAAGGAAGAAGGAGATTCAAAAAGAAATGGTGGAGATAGATAAGAAAGTTGATATTGGGGGTGGCGTGAGTGGAAATATGGAGAATAGAATGTTTTTGGCTAAGGAATTGGCGGATATAAATAGAATTGAAACTCTTGATGTGGCTCAAAAAGCCAAAGTGAGGTGGGCTATTGAAGGGGATGAAAATAGTAAATTTTTTCATGGCATTCTTAATAAAAGAAGAAGGAACACGGCTGTTCGTGGTGTTTTTTCTGATGGTCGTTGGATTGAAGAGCCAAAGTTGGTAAAAGAAGAATTTAGAAAGCACTTTGCGGAGAGATTTGCTAAACCAGACTGGGTTAAACCTCAGGTGGATCAACCTTTTTCTTGTGTTTTATCGGTAGAGCAGTCGGAGGAGTTGGAGTCTGAGGTTACAATGGAGGAGGTTAAAAGGGCGGTCTGGGATTGTGGTTCTGACAAAGCTCCGGGGCCGGATGGCTTTACTTTTGAATTTTTCAAAACGTTTTGGTATTTGGTTAAGTCTGAGGTGGTTGATGCGGTAAAGTGTTTTTTTAATATGGGGCATTTTCCTGGTGGTTGTAATGCGTCTTTTATTGCCTTGATTCCTAAAGTGCAGCAGCCTAAATTTGTTGAAGATTATAGACCTATTAGCCTGATTGGTTGCCAATATAAAATTATTGGCAAACTTTTAGCTAATAGGTTAGCTACTGTGATTGATGGTATTGTTAGTAAAGAGCAGTCTGCTTTTATTAAAGGTAGGCAGATTTTGGATGGTCCGTTCATTCTTAATGAGTTGGCGTCATGGTGTAAGTATAAAAGGGAGAAAGCTTTTGTGTTTAAGGTTGATTTTCAAAAAGCGTATGATTCGGTGCGGTGGGATCATTTGATTGAAGTTATGTTGCATCTTGGTTTTGGTGACCGGTGGCGAGGTTGGATTTCTAGTTGTTTGCACTCTGCCACTTCTTCGGTGTTAGTTAATGGTTCACCTACGGATCAGTTCCAGCTCGCCAGGGGTCTCAGACAGGGAGATCCTTTATCTCCGTTTCTTTTCATTTTGGTGATGGAGAGTCTTCATATTATGGTCGAACGGGTTATGGAGAGAGGATTGATGGGTGGCTTCACGTTTGGCAGGTCAAATCAGATTTCTATTTCTCATCTTTTCTATGCAGATGATGCTATCTTTATTGGGTCATGGGATAAGGAAAATGTAGATTCGTTAGTCTCTCTTCTGCATGTTTTCCATCTTGTGTCGGGTCTTTCTATAAATCTGCAGAAGAGTAAACTTTTGGGCCTGGGTGTTACGTTTGAGGAGGTGCAACATATGGCGACTAGTACAGGATGTGAGCCGACTAAATTACCTTTTGACTATCTTGGTCTATTGGTCGGAGGTAATATGAGTCGTTTGATCTCATGGAAAAATGTGGTTGATAAGGTTGATTCTAAACTCTCAAAGTGGAAACTTAGAACCTTATCTGTTGGGGGTCGGCTTACTTTAATTAAGTCGGTCCTGGGTGCAATTCCTACATTTTTCATGTCTGTTTTTAAGGTGCCTGATGGTATCTTAAAGAAGATAGAGGCGATTAGAAACAAATTCTTTATTGGGGCGGATGTTAATGAGAAGAAAATGTCATGGGTTGCTTGGAATAAAGTGCTGGCTTCAAAATCTCAGGGTGGTTTGGGTATTAATAGTTTGTTTGCTTTGAATCGAGCTCTTCTTTTTAAATGGATATGGCGTTTCTTGACTGAACCAGACTCTTTGTGGGCCAAGGTAATTTCTGCGATTCATGGCTCAAGAATTGGAGTTAATTTGCCTAGATCTTCACATAATTCGATTTGGAAATACTTAATATGTGCGGTTGAAGATTTGAGGAAAAAAGGAGTAGATCTCTTTCAATATTGTGCTATTAGGGTGGGTAATGGTAAACATACTAAGTTTTGGACGGATGTTTGGTGTGGGGATGTTCCTTTTCAAGTTAGATTCAACAGAATTTTTGCTTTGGAAACTTGCAAGGAGGTTTCGGTGTGCGACAAGTTAGCGCAAGAAGGATGGGTTACCACTTTTCGAAGACTTCCTAGGGGGGGTGTTGAGGCTTTGCAATGGAGTGAGCTCGTAGTTATTGTAAACCAAGTGGTGCTTAGTAATTCACAAGATAGATGGAGGTGGACGAAAGATGGGTTGGGATGTTTTTCGGTGGCGTCGGCTAGGGAAGCTATTGATGAGGTATGTCTTCCGAGTGGGGTTTCGGTGGTTAAATGGTGTTCTCTTGCTCCGATTAAGCTGAATGTGCTAGCTTGGAAGATAGCGGTTAATGGGCTTCCTATTAGATGGAATTTGGCGAGAAGAGGGTTTGATATCCAGTCCATTGCTTGTGTTGTGTGTGAGAAAGGTGGTGAATCGAATGACCATCTCTTCTTTGGATGCTCTTTTGTGACAGATCTTGTTACGGGTGTTGCTAAGTGGTGGGGGATAAATATTCCTTTTGTTGCGAATCATGCAGATTGGTCTTTTTGGTTTGACAATCTTTGCATGCTGAAACATAGGAAAATTTGTCTTCAAGTGGTTTTTATGACAGTTTGGTGGTGTGTGTGGAACTTTCGGAATGCTTCTATTTTCGCTTCTGAAAAGCCTAAGAAGTGTATGTGCTGGGATAATGTTGTTTCTTACTCGTTCTTGTGGATTAGGAGTCGTTGCAAAAAGTTGTGTCTTAGATGGGATGCTTGGCTTTTAGATCCCAATTTAGCAATTTCTGTTATGTAATTGTTTCGGTGTACTTTTGTCTAGCTTCTTGCTAGCTGCTTTTTTTGAGTTTATATATTGGTTGCTGTTCTAAAAAAAAAAAAAAAAAAAAAAATTAATTGACAAGATTAAGAAGAGAGTATGAGAGGTGAATGTGTGGTCCAATTTTTTATTTAATTGAATACGACGAGAGAGACAATGTGCCTTTTCGGTTGTATTGTCTTTATGATAATAAATGAAATTATGTTAAAATTGACCGAGTCGAAAAAAGATGTTTAATTATAATTATAACATGATCAGAAAATATCGTGTCAAGTTAGGTCGTCACGGTTCTAACCTCTTTGACCTTTGTAACGTGTCAATGGTCCCTTTTTGTTTATTTTTTTTACTAGTCTCTATATGATTTACTTGCATCTATTTTAAATTTGATATTAGATAAGTTTTGTTTTTTAAATAAATTTCCTCCGCTCTAAGAAAAATATAACTTTTATATTGGACCGTGACTCCAAAAAAATAATTAGTTGCCAAAATTTTGTTCATAAAGCGACTTTAACATGGTGTGATACGACGGTTAGTATTCAAATGTTGATCAATCATTAGCCAATTCTTCTAATGATTTCAAGAAATTAGCCAATTCTTCTAATGATTTCATTCTTGAAGCCGACTTAGTTGATATTCCACTTGGTGGTTATAATTTCACGTAGTCTAATAAGCAATATTCAAAAATGAGCAAGTTGGATCGATACTATTTTGAAAGGAAACTAAGTGGATTTTGTGGGAAAAAAACGTTAATCCAAGAAGTTACAATTTGTAGGCTGAACAGATTTTGTAATAAAAAAAAGTGGATCTGGTATCTCCAATGCTTGTATTTTTTTTCATGGAATTTTGATTAAAAGTGATTGATTTTTAATATAAATCAATTTTTTAAAAACACTATCTTGGCATGTTTCATGGTATTTAGATAAAAAAAAAACAAGGATACAACAACTTAGCAAATAGACATGGATGATGGATCAAAGTCGAATATGAATTGTATCCTCAATTGATGTACCTTTTATTTTTGTAGAAAGCAAATAACAATTGTGCTCTTTGAGATCTTTGATTGAATGATGTGATGTGTGTTTTTTGAGTTTTATTTCGTTTCTCAACTTGATATTAAATAATATGAAAACTTACTCAAATTTACATAATTTATTGGATAAAAAATTAGATACTTTAAAAAAAAAAACCTAGTGTAGGTTTATCAAATTTCAAGATTAGTGTCTAGTGGAATTTTTTTTACAAAGACAAGTGGAAATTGACCTTTTTGTCTTAATGAGGCTTAGATATCATTTAATCTTTTGATCCGTAAGCTTTAGTCAAAATGTGAGAATGTTTGTCGTCTAAGCATTATTATATTTAAATAATTGGTAAAATAAAGAGAAGAGAAATAGAGGCGAGTGTGACATCCGTTTTTTTTTATTTAATTGAACAGGGCGAGAGAGACATGTGACATTTCGGTTTAATTGTCGTTTCAATAATGAATGACAAAAATATTAAAGTGGGCCGAGTCAAATAAAAACAAAAATCAAGAATCAAAACAGATAATTTGCGATACTGAAAAAAAAAAAAAAAAAAATGGTGTCAAGTTAGGTAATCACGGTTCTACACCCTATGTAACGTGTCCACGGCCCCTTTTGTTTACCTTTTTTACTAAGTCATCTATAATTTCCTTGAATCTATCTTAATTTTGATATTAGATCACTTTTGTATTGGAGTATGGTACCAAATATTCATCTACTTACCCAATTTCAATTAAAAGTTGATGAAGTTACGTATTTGATCATACTTTTACGGCCAAGTATTAGTTTTGAAAATATATATTTCAAAATAAAATTTGATTGAGATACAATTTTATTCGATAATATTTTTTCTAATTAAAAGATATATTCTATATTCGTTAAAAGTATACACACACTACAAAAGGCTATTATGCTTAAACATACTAGGCCCAAAACTTGCCTAACGTATACATAAAACGTATATTTATACATGAAGATCCTCCGTTCCCGACGGTGATTTTTATCGGGATGTATGATCACAACATATAAATTCGAGTGAAACTCATGAAAGAGAGATGGCGAATATGAATTGAGACATAATGAGAAATTGATAGGGAATGCAATTCTCATCCCCATACCTGTCAGGATGTATGATCACAACATATAAATTCGAGTGAAACTCATGAAAGAGAGATGATGAATATGAATTGAGACATGACGAGAAATTGATAGGGAATGCAATTCTCATCCCCATACCTAATCCCAGCTCTTCATACCTATCATTTGGTGTTATAAATAACAACTGATGAAAAGAGTTTATGGATCGCAAGTGAAAAATCAAAATTGTAACACCAAAGTCATGAATCAAATTAGACAAAATCTTACCAACATCGACAACCAAGGATGCTTAGGAGACTTACCATTAAAGTGTAAGACCATTGAAACATGTTATTACTAAGATGTATCCATACAAGTCAATCTAGATGATTGTTAGACCTTCAACTACGAAATCAAAACATCAATGGAACAACAATAATGATGGACAACAATGGTGTGGTTTAGTTTTGGTCCTTGTGTGGTTTAGTTAATATCTCTACTGGTGCTAATGGGGTTAGTTTACGTACGCAAACATGGTAGCATGGACAACAATTGTGTGAGAACACAAACAAACACAGAAGAGAGAGAAAGAGAGAGAAAGAAAGAGAGAGAGAGTGTGTGTGTGTGTGCGTGTGTGAGGGAGAGAGATATATAGATAAACAGATAGATAGATAGATAAATAATGGAGGTAGTGTGGTAGGGTGGGTAGGGGCGTATTTTTCTATTTTTTAATTAATAGAATAAATAATACATTAAGAGAAAAAAGAAAAAGAAATTAGAAAGGGTATTCTGGTCTTTTTACATAGACCAGAGATCAACAGTAAAATCTTTTGGCAACCAAAAGGACCAAATTATGAAAAAAACTTGGACCAAAACTAAAAAAACGTGCCAACCACAGAGACCAAAACTATAATTTACTTTAATAATAATAATAATCTAAATAATATTAAAAGACAATAAAAGAAAAAACACAAAAGACAAAACACAAAAAACATAAAAAAACAGAAAACAACAAAGGACAACAAAATGACGAAATAAACAATAAACAAAAAAAAAAAAAAAGACAAAAGGGAGGTGCATCAAGCAATTGAGAGGGAGTGTGTAAAGAAAATCCCATATCTATGTATCTATCAATCAATCTATCTATACTTATAATAGAGGCCATCAAAATCATATGGTTAGAGATAAGTTGATATCTCAAACCATATTGATTTGAAACCTACAAAATTTTCATATCCCCTAAATTAATGACAATTACTAATTTTATTTCATTTACTATAAATTCCTTCAAAAACTCATTTTATAGTTTATAAAACATATGTTTATTCAAGCTTCAAGAGCTCTCATAATCCAATGTCATTTGATCTTAAAGTCGTCGAAGATTCCTTACGAGTTTCATGTCAATACAAACGTAAGTATTCAGTTAACCAAATATTATATTTTATTTTTAATCATTTTGGTTCAATCCAAAGTTGACATCGTACTCCTAATATTCTTCTTATTTTAGGATTAACTTAATCAATTTTTACTCTCAATATTCTCTTGGTAACAATACGTATTTTATTCTCGCATTTTTAGATTTTTATTTTCAAGATTGAAATAATGATGAAATGTGTATCTTATTAGTTTGACTATCAATATGATGGAAAATACGTATTATTTCTATTTCATCTTTCTTGATTCTTAATGTGATTGAATTTGATTTTTAAGTTTTTGAAATATTGCAACGTGTTGGTTTATTTAAACTAAGAATGCATTAATACTTATTTTATTCTCGCTTTTTTATATTTTTATTTTCGAGAAATAATGATGGATTGTATTTCTTATTAGTTTGACAATCAACTGATGAAAGATGTATTATCTTTATTTCATCTCTCTTGATTCTTAATACGATTGAGTTAAATTTTTATGTTTTTGAAATTTTGCAACGTATTGGTTTATTTGAATGAAGAATGATGTTATTATCAATAAATTATATATTGACTTGATTTGCCAACATGTCAACTACTTATTAGCTTTGTTTGATCTTTCTTCAATTATGAATTTATTTGTTTTCATTGTGATCATTCTTACATTTTTAACATTAATCTTATATTTATTTTTATGATGTTTGATTGATGTTTTTAGATTGAATGACGTAGCATGGATAAGATTGTTGAACAAAAAAACTACTAATTTAAAACATAGTAATAATATAATAGAAAAGCTAATAATTTAAAACTTAATAAAAACATAATAGAAAAATAATAAAACTTTATAAAACATGATATAAATATAATTATAGTTATTTTATGCACCGAATTCATTATAAAATGTTATCTAAAATAAATGACCAAAATCATCTATCATCTATCATCTATCATCGTTATCATTATCATTATCATCACTATCATTATATCATTATCTTATTATTATCATTGTCATTATCATTAACATTATCATTATCATTATCATCATTAAAAATCATATAATAGCATATGGTTTGCTAAAGTAAGTATCTCTTATATATTAATTTCAAAACTTTTATTTAATTAAATTATTTATAATTGATTAAATCGTTATCTTTCTTTATTTTTATATTTATCTTTATAATATTTATAATTATTATAATAAATACCTTATAATTCAACGTGGTTCAAGATATGTCATCTATCTTGAACCATAAACTACCAAACTCTTCAACTTAGTCTAATTAATTGGTTAGTAATTTATATTGGTTAATCATAAATAAAAACCTTTCAATTTTCAACTAATTAATTACTACAACTTAATAGTTTTTCTAACTTATGATATTTAATCGGTGATTATGGTTAATATATATATATATATATATATATATATATATATATATATATATATATATATATATATATATATATATATAGTTTATTGAGATAAATCAATTTGATTGAGTTAAAGAATGAGAGGAAGGAAAATAAGACTTGAAACACATTTATATATTTTGCTAACATCCCTTGAGATTTCGTGCTTGAGTTTCATTAACTTACCTCAACATTTCTTTTTTTTCTAGGTATTTATGTATTCATCGGATGAAAAAGAGAAATATAGAGAACTTTTTTTTTTTGCATGGTGTTATATGTATATCAAATTCTTAAAAATTCATACTACGATACTATTCAAGAGACAAAAGTGATTCTTTTTTCTTTAATTATCAATTAGAGTTAGTTATGTTTAAAGAGAGTACTTAAGTTTGATTTTGTAAAATTATCTAGAAGTCAAAGTATATTGTTTGTTTTTATAATAGATAAGGTAAACAATGAAATATAATGATTCGAATGTAACTAAATAATAAAATCTGCAAAAGTTTATATTCATTACTTTGATGAAACTCATGAAGAAAAATTGTCATACCAATACAATTCTTTCTCAATGGTAACATTTGTAATATTATTACTATGTTTATTTCTATTTTATCTTAGATGTTGAGCTAATTCATGTTAAGACATTTTCTTATGTTTTAATTACACTATTCATATATAATGCAAAATTACTATCGGATGTTTCATTGATGTTGGTTAAATTAACATGTTGATAACATTATATTATATTAAATATATGATTATGATATTGTGTTTGAGTTTTGTGATAAAAGTTATAATTGATAAATGATATATATTGTGATGACATATTTATAATTATACTATTTATATTAGATCTAATGTTTTCAGATTCTTATATGATATGCCAATATATTTTACCAAATATATTTTATTCCTGCGCAATGCACGGGGATACGCCTAGTTCTATATTATAATAGAGGTCGTTCAGAATAATGTGGTTCATATAATTTGATTTCTCAACCCATATTCATTTGAAACTGAAAACCTTTTATATGCCTTAAATTAATGACACTTAATTTCATAACAAAACTTCAATAACATAATTTGTTTACATATTATTTTAATATTGTCACATCATATATTATAGTTTTTTAGAATAATATCAATAAGATAAATAACGGATATTCAAAATGGTCATTTAAATGAATTTAACTATTTATTTAAATAGATAAACAATTAAAACTTTTTCTATCAGATGAAAATATAATTTACACTAAATAATAAAACAAAATATAAATAGGTAAACATATTAACGCCACTTCGACATATGTCAACACCGCAAGTAACGACTTAAACTACATATATGTGAAGGTTATAACAATAACCCTAATTTTTTTATTAGTTTTGACACCAAATTATTAGTGTACTGATAAATAATTAATTGTTTATTTGATAAGGCAATGTAATATTGAAAATAAGTTGTCTTTTTTTTTTTCTTTCTAATACCTACTAACTTTAATAACCTCTTGGACATTTTTTCAATCATATGAATGGTCATTTTAATTGTATCAAATCAAACATTTTAGTAATGTAGGATAAACGTAGCATATGTTTTAGGGAATAAAAATGAATGATAACATCAATAAGATAAAGAACGGATATTCAAAATGATCATTTATATAAATTAACAATTCATTTAATGGATAAAACAATTAAAAGTATTGCTACCAAAATAACGAAAAATATGGTTGACATTAAATAAAAAAACATAAATTAGTTAAACATATTAAGTTCACATCCACATTATACTTTGATGTATTATAATAAATAAATTAATAAAAACGTATTGTCATGAAGTTAATTATAACTTCAGTAACCATGTTTACCCCGAAATTTAAATATGACTTTTCCAATATTTCTCAAAAAACACCTTCCTATTATTACCAATATACCATCACATAGCCCGTAAGAGCATAGAGTTCTTTTTTATATATATGAAGGTATTCATTTTTCCAATCGTTAATCGTTTGAGTTTATAAGATCTAAGTCCACTCTTTTTAATAAAAAAAAACAAGTATACTCGTAATATAAAATAAATTTGAGCTCGAATTAATCTCCCATTAAAAAATGTAATTATACCCGGCTCTTGAATGTAACATGACTTGCATTCAACACAGTGGATGAGTACAAAACGTAGGGGTCATAGGGTGGTCATACCAGATTGAAAGGAAGCTTCGTATCACGTTGCATATGACTATATATGCAAATCACGAATGGGACCATGGTTACTGCAGGTGCACCCTACTTCGAACTAACGTTTGTGGTTCACATCAAATGGTCCATGGCCGACAATATACATATATATATATATATATATATATATATATATATATATATATATATATATATATATATATATATATATATATATATATATATATATATATATATATATAGTTAGTATTAAATGAAATTCTTAAATATTGTGTTAATGTAGGACTCAATGTGGATCATCAGATTTCAATAATCAATGGCTGGGATGAGAATGACATTTTTGTAAATAAAAACAAAGATGTACGCTTGTTTATTAACAAACGGCCAATAAAGGGCAATACAGTCAAATTGCTAGTATCACATCGATGGTCTCTCCCCGCCGATGGTCTCTTATCGGTTTTCAGAATCCGGTTGCGCGTTCCTCCTCGTCGATGGTCTCTCATCGTGCTCAGACCTGGTAAGTCTCGTATCCAGCCCCCTCTCCGTCGATTGTTTCTCATCGATTGTAATTGTTGGATTCCGATTTTCAAACAGAGATATGCAAAAAACTACTTATCGTATTTCAACCATTGTCGCCTGCACTAAAACCCTACGTCTTTTAACCTGCTCGTGTGACTTTTTCACGATCGATTTTGAAGTCGCAAAAATTTGTTCCGAAATCGCTATCGGTGCTGGATAATAGTAAATACGAGATTGATTCTTTGGGTTTAACTATTCCTAGTGATGTTGAAGATCCGATTAAGCCTGCAATCGAAAACCATGAAGAACTTATCGCTATTAGTAGGACCGATTTGGATAATAGCGTGGGGATATGAAAGCTATTCTCGAAGAATGACCTAAAAGAAATATTAACAACTCGTAATTAGTGCATGCTCTGAGAATTGCAAATTACCATTGTGGACCGTCCATTCTCAGAGAATGGGAATATGATAAACTGTTCTCTTACTATGTACATTCTTATAGAATGTTATTACACATTATATTCTACTATTGTAATACAAGTTACAATTATATATGTACGATCAAAGTTCAAAATGCATTGGAGTACAAAATGCATTGGTTATGTTCAATCTCAGATAATGTGAATATAATATCGAAACAAAACCATGTTTATTCAACTGTTACTGTTTGACTGCAAAGTTTGTTGGTTTTTTATACATTTTCAAAGAATATACATGATTAGTACATGATTTTATGACATATGTATGACTCACTTTGTTATTAACCTTATTCACAGGGATAACACCATCAAAATCAAGAAAGAAAAGTGATATAGACAAGGAAAAGACAAATGTCATTGATTTTGTAAGTTCAACAAAAAAACCCAAGATAAAAAGAAAATTGAACATTCACCCAAGAATCGGAAGGTAGCAAAAGAATTAAACGAAGAACCAATTAAAGAAAAAGAAGACAAGAAAGGGGGGAAAGGACACGACAGATGTCATTGATCTGTAAAATGTCTGCAAATTATAAAATGTGTTTCTCATTCTCTGAGAATATGTTTCTCATTGTCTGTATTCACTAATATTGTCAAAGAATGATAGTTTTATTTTAAAAGTTATGTGTATTCTCAAAGAATGCATGTTGTTTTTAAATTGTTAGGGTTGCATTCTAATAGAATGAATGTCTGTTTACATATTAAATATATGTATTCTTAGAGAATGCATGTTTACATATTACATATACATATTACATATATGTATTGTCAAAGAATGATACTTTTATTATAAAAGTTATGAGTATTCTCAAAGAATGCATGTTGTTTTTTAATTCTTTATATTATATTCTAATAAAATGAATGACTGTTTACATATTAAATATATGTATTCTTAGAGAATATTTGGTTATATGCATTCGCAACCCAGTTAAAACGAGAATGATGTTTTTAACAACCATTTCACTTATTCTCAGAGAATTCGATTGTTAGAAAAAAATCCAAACTACGTAATGGAAAAATTACACGGGAAATGGTGTAAAAAGCACACGATTCTTCAAGAATATGTAAGCTAACACTAAGGTTAATACATAAATGATGCCATATATATATAGTTTACTCATGCTTTTAAGTTTTCATTCTAATAGAATGCAGAAAACCGGTGTACAAATGTGTTAATAACCCTTTTTCGCTTCTTCTTTGATTTTTTATTGTCGGTACTCATGATGTTTATTACTTCTGGTTTGTGCTTGCTTGACTTTTTTTTTCTTTGAGCTTGAAACATCAATCACCTTTGCTGGTTCTTTAATGTTATCACCTTTGTTAATTACTGTTGTTGATGGTATTCCTGAAAATAGTTTAAATAACCGAAATGTTACAAATTGCATACAACTTGAATACAGGAATAGTCTGAGAATGAAGAACTATAATGAATGTTACAAATTGCATACAACTTGAATACAAGAATAGTCTGAGA
The DNA here is from genome assembly GCA_023525715.1 of Cichorium intybus. Classification (NCBI taxonomy): domain Eukaryota; kingdom Viridiplantae; phylum Streptophyta; class Magnoliopsida; order Asterales; family Asteraceae; genus Cichorium; species Cichorium intybus. The sequence goes on along the minus strand of CM042013.1, from coordinate 28,209,359 downwards.
ATGAAGGTCTATAATGAATGTCTATAGGGTATAGTGTTTCTTATTACATTCTCAGAGAATGGGATGTCATTATGATATGATACAAGAATATTGGAAATCCACTTTGATAATAGAAATAACATCATTCTCTGAAAAAACAACTATGTCTGTTTGTTTTTAACCTCATTCTCTTAGAATAGAACTAACTGTCATTCTGAGATAACATAAATGTTAACATATTCTAAGAGAATGGGTTTACAGAAATCATAAATGTTTGTTTCTTTTGAACTCGGTTTACGGAAATCATAAATGTATGTTTCTTTTGTACTCTCATTCTACAAGAATAGTCAAGAATAGTAAAAAATAGAACTAACTGTCATTTACCAATTTTTTATCTCATGTCTGTTTGTTTTGATAATGTCTGTTTGTTTGTTTTTTAACCCCATTCTCTGATGATAGAACTAACTATCATTTACCAGGTCATTATGTTAACTTAAATGATAATATAATGTCTATTTGTTTTGTACTCCCATTCTACAAGAATAGTCAAGAATAGTGCGAAATGTTCTTTCATACTCCCAGAGAATTGTCATTTACCATGTCATTATGTTAACTATTCTCAAAGAATGACTTACCAAAACACAAAACCAATAAAAACTAACACTCATTCTCAGATAATGGACTTACCAAAACACAAAACAATAAAAACTAACACCCATTCTCAGAGAATGTGATACTAAAACAAAAAACCCATCACATAATACGATTCTCAGAGAACGTCGTCAAGTATTGAACAAATGTCAAAAGGGACGGATTCTAGGTCTAATTTGCTGGCTTCTCCCCATATTTTTCCTGCTTGCGCCAACTGTCTCCGGGACTTTTTCTGCGTTTAGGAAAGGAACTCATACTTGGTCGGATGAAGCAGCCAATTCATGGATACTCCTTTCCAGTTGTGCGTAAGAAACCAGTTGTATAACAAAAAAACCTAATTCCATTAATTCGATTGATAGTTAGCGAAATTGGAAGAGAAATTCGGTTAATTCAATTCGATGAAACTAACTGAGAAATAGACTTACCGCCATTCAATTCGATTGTTAAAGGAATTGGAAGAGGAATTCGGTTATTGGATTGATAGTTAGCGAAATTGGAGAAAAATGGAGCAACTGATCGATCTTGCTGTCTAATTTAGGTTTTCAATCCTCTGTGATTCCGTTTCTCTGTCATGAAAACTTGCAGTCAGTTTGATGGTGCTCAAAACGGGCCACTGAATCGAGCATCAGAGAGGGAAAGCGGAGGTGTGGTGCTGCTTTGGTTCGTTCGATCCGGTGTGGTGGCAATGGTAGTGACGACACTGTGAGAGGGTAGCGCCGCCGGATTAGGGCTGAGAGAAGCAGGCTCGTGGAAGGAATAATGGGGGAAGGGTAATGACTCTATAATAAGGAGAGAGAGAGAGAGAGAGAGGCGGTGACTGCGTATCTAAATGGACTAATTTGCCCCTATCAAATGATTGGTCCAGAATTAGTCCTACAATCACACAATATTTAGAAAATGCATTTGAACCTACATATATATATATATATATATATATATATATATATATATATATATATATATATATATATATATATATATATATATATATATATATATATATATATATATATATATATATATATAGAGTTAGGATCAAATGTGGAACATAAATATTGCGTGAATGTATGAGACAATATCGGCCATTAGATGAAAAGAATGAATGGTTAAGATGATGGTGGCATGATCGTATTTAATTGAATAAAAATTAATTATTTTTAATTAAATAAAATCAATAAGGGTAAATTAGTCAAATTTACCCATGAGAAATTTAACTTATTTTATATATATATATATATATATATATATATATATATATATATATATATATATATATATATATATATATATATATAGGGTAAAGTTCAATTGAGAACCTAAAAAAGCCTAGGAACCTAAGAACCCATTTTATGAACTTTTTTCTACACAATATTTTTCAAAAAAAAAAATATACCAAAATTTTTGTTATGATGCGTCTAGAAGATTTCAAAAAAAAAATCATTTTTTTAATTTTTTTTTCATATGAGTTTAGGGTTTAGAGTTTAGGGTTTAGGGTTTAGGTTTAGGGTTTAGGGTTTAGTGTTTAGAAATCTCTTAGACGCTTTAAATAAAAAATTGGATGCAAAAAAAAATCATTTATTATTATTTTTTTTCATATGGGTTTAGGGTTTAGGTTTTAGTGTTTAGGGTTTAGGTTTAGGGTTTATGGTTTAGGGTTTAGGGTTTAAGTTTAGGGTTTAGGGTTTAGGGTTTAGGGTTTAAGGTTTAGAAATCTCTTAGACGCTTTAAATAAAAAAATTGGATGCAATTTTTTTTGAAAAATATTGTGTATAAAAAAAGTTCCTAGGTTCCTAGGGTTTTTTAGGTTCTCTCATGATCTCGACCCTATATATATATATATATATATATATATATATATATATATATATATATATATATATATATATATATATATATATATATATATATATATATATATATATATATATGGTTAAGATCCGGTAGGAACCGTGAGGACTCTTCTCGTCCAATCATTCTTATAAGGGCAATAATGTCAAAACGTCTTCCTTCGACGTGACGCAATCACGTACGACGCACGTCCACGGAATGAAATACGAACTCGAATATTTAAGTGGGTTTTTTAGGTGAGGTTTTTTTTCAACGTGATTTAAGTGAGTTTTTTTTCTCGTTTTTTTTCCTTTTTCGTTTTTTTCGTTTTTTTATTTTTTATTTTTTATTTTTTATTTTTTATTTTTAAATTATTATTTTTTTTCAAATTTTTTTTATTTTCGATTATACTCGGTTTTTAGATTTTTTTTAATTTTTTTAATTTTTTTTTATTTTTTTGAATGCTACAGTACTCGATTTTTATTTTATTTTTTGTTTTTTTTCATATTTGATGTATATTTTTTCATTTTTAATATTTTTTAATCTTAATTTTAACGTTTTTTTTCGTATCTTTAATCTAATAATTTTGGATCATGATATTTTTAATCATAACGTTTTGGATCATGTATTTTTGGATCATAACATTTTGCATCTTGGATCATAAGTTTTGAATTATTTTGTCGTTATATGTTTTTTTTAACTCGTTTTGGATCATAACGAATTTTGGATATTGAATCATAACGAATATTGCATCTTTGATCATAAGTTTTGAATCATAAAACATATTTTGGTTTTAATATTTTTGGATCATATGTAATTTTTTTTTGCTATTTTGATGTGTTTTTTACTTAAAATATAAAAATGAACACGAAAAAAACCTTTTTTTTCAAATTTTTTTTTTGCAAACTTACTAATATAATATCTATAATTATCCATTAAATTTTCATAATTTTTGGAATTTTTTTTAATTTTCTATTTTTTATAATAATAAAAAATAAAAAAATAATTGTTTTCAAATTTTCATGATTGTGCTTGTTTTGTAGAGAATTAAATTTTAAGAACTTTGGTTTTTTTTAGAATTCTTTTTTTACAAAGAAAAAAAGTTATGGCCCAAAAATTAAGTGAGGGGAATAAAATAAACCCAGCAAATCATGTAGCGACAAGTGTCGCAATCTGGTGGGGGGTCTCATTGCAATTATCATATTATCCTTATTAACTTGTATTATCCACCCAATAGTTTTGATTTTTATACAAGTAGCCCCAAGCTTTTAAGATGTGATATTTTATTCATATTGAATCTTATCCACCCATTTTTCATGATTAAAGGTCCAGATTTGTCCTTACGGTTCTTACCGGATTTTGGGTTCCTACACGATCCTCCTTTTATATATATATATATATATATATATATATATATATATATATATATATATATATATATATATATATATATATATATGTGTGTGTGTGTGTGTGTGTGTGTGTGTGTATGTGTGTGTGATTAAACATTGTTATCATATATGATTAAGTTTTTCATATGTGATAAAACCTTATTATTCACATGTGATTAGAACTTGTTATTCACTTGGGAATATGCACATAACGAATTTCTTATTTCTTAATAATTTATTCACATATGGTTAAAACATGTTACTCACATGTAATTAGACCATGCTATTCACATGGGATTAAAATATGTTATTCATATGTAAATATGTGCTTAATGAATTTTTTATTTTTAAATAAATTTTCTTATTATATGTATTTAATCACATATGATTAAGCTATTCATGTGTGTTAAAACCCTATTATTCACATGTGATTAAAAGTTGTTTTTCACATGTGAATATGCACATAACGAATTTTCATTTCTCAATAATTTATTCAAATATTATTAAAACCTGTTACTCACATTGAATTAGATCATGCTATACACATGAGATTAGAATTTGTTATTCGCATGTGAATATGCTCAAATTGAAACTTTGAAACTTACTGAATTTGGTGGACCTTAGAGGTGCACATAAGTTGAAGAAGAAGGATGCACATAAGTTGTTCGATGAAATGTCTTAACTAAATCAATCAGATGTGATATGTTTTTTCTTCAATCACATGTGATTAAACCTTGTTAAATACATAATTGCATGTGATTAAAACATGTTATTTATATGCAAATATGTACATAATGAATTTTTTTATGTTTAAATAAAATTTCTTATTATATGTATTTAATCACATGTGATTAAACATTGTTGATTACACATGATTAAGCTATTCACATGTGACAAAACCCTATTATTCACATGTGATTAAAAGCTGTTTTTACATATGTGAATATGCGCATAACGAATTTTTTATTTCTTAATAACGTATTCACATATGATTAAAACATGTTACTCACATGTAATTAGATCATGCTATTCACATGTGATTAGAATTTGTTATTCGCATGTGAATATGCTCAAATAGAATTTTTATTTTTATTTTTAATAATTTTTCTTATTATATGTATTCAATCACATGTGATTAAAACATGTTATTCATATGTAAATATGTGCTTAGTGAATTTTTTATTTTTAAATAATTTTTCTTATTATATGTATTTAATCACATGTGATTAAAATTGTTAATCACATATTATTAAGCTATTCACATGTGATAAAACCATATTATTCACATGTGATTAAAAAATATTTTATTCGCATATAATTAAATTATTCACATGTGATTAAAATCATGTTATTCACATATAATTAAGTTATTCACATATGATTATAACATGTTATTCATATGTAAATATGTATATAGCAAATTTTTTATTTTTAGATATATTTTCATATCATATGTATTTAACCACATGCGATTAAACATTGTTATTCACATATGATTAAACTCTTCACATGTGATTAAACATTGTTATTCACATATGATTTAAAAAAATTTGGTTGGTGGGTGCTGGAGGGTGGGGTGGAGCAAAAGTCGGTGGTAAAAAATAAAAAAATATATTTTTTGGCGGTAAAAAAATTAAAATATTTTTGGTGGGCGGGTGATTGTAGGGTAGGGGTGGTGGTGGTAGGGGTAGGGTAGGGTGGGGGTTTGGTAGGTGCTGGTGGATGGGGTGGAGCGGGAACGTGTGGTAAAAATTAATTTTTTTTGGTGGGTAGAAAGGGGGTAAGTTATGGTGGGGTGGGGTGGGTAGGCTAGGGTGGGTGTTGGTGGGTAGGGTAGAGCGAGAGTGGATGGTAAAAATAATAATATTTTTTTTGGTGGGCAGAGTAGGGTAGGTGGGTAGGTAGGGTGGGTGCTAGTGGGTGGGGTGGAGCGAGAGTGGGTGAAAAAAAAGGAAAAAAATTTTGGTGGACGGGAGGAGGGCGTAGGGTGGGTTCTGGTGGGTGAGATGGAGCAGGAGTGGATGGTAAAAAAATTAAAAAAAAAATTTGTAGGCGGGGTAGTCAGGTAGGGTGGGGTGGGGTAGATAGGGTAGGGTGGGTGCTGGTGGGTGGGGTGTAGCGGTATTAGGTGGTAAAAAAATAATTTTTTTGGTGGACAGGGAGGGTGGGGTAGGATAGGGGTGGCGTGGGCCGAGTAGGGGTAGGGTGGGTACGGTGAGTGGGTGTTGGTGAGTGGGGTGGAGCAGAAGTGTGTAGTAAAAATAATAATAATAAATTTTTGGTGAGCGGGTTAGGTACGGTGGGGTGGGGTGGGTAGGTAGGGTGGGGTGGAACGGGAGTGGGTGAAAAAATAAAATAAAAAAAATTTGGTGGGCGGAGGGAAGGGGTGGATGGAAGGGTAGGGTGGGTAGAGTAAGGTGAGTGCTGGTAGGTGGTAAAAAGATTAAATTATTTTTGGTGGGCGGGGTAGGTACGTAGGGTGGGTAGGGTAGGGTGGGTGCTGGTGGGTGTGGTGGAACGAGAGTGGGTGGTAAAAAAAATCAAAATTTTTTTGGTGGGAAGGGTCGGGTAGGGTGGGGTGGAGTGGGAGTGGTGGTAAAAATTATTTTTTTTTGGTGGGATGGGAGGGGATAGGGTAGGGTAGGGTGGGGTGGGAGCTGGTGAGGTGGAGCAGGAGTGGGTCACGTAAGATGGATTGGCGGTGGATATGGGAGGTGTGGAGATGGGTGGTAATGGGTGGGGTAGGGTAGGGTGGGTAAGGTAAGTGGGTGGTCGTGGGTGGGGTGGAGCAGGAGTGAGTGGTAAAATTGTGTGGTAGTGGTTGCGGTGGAAGGGGGCCGATGGGGGTCTCTTATAAAATTGTGTGGCTTATATTTATTTTCATGTTCTCGATTTCAATAATTGCTTTCATTTGAACCATTATATATATATATATATATATATATATATATATATATATATATATATATATATATATATATATATATATATATAATTATATATATATATATACTCATTTCGGAATTCTAATTACCGTATGACTGTAGGACCTAATACGGTCCATTGATTTCACAAGGTTAAAATGGGTATTTTATCTGTTTTGAAATATAGAAATTTGGATCGATATACTAGAAATTAGGGATTTGATTTTCATAAATAATATATTATCATCGTAAATACAAATTTAGTTGCAGATTCAATCGTATCTTTGTAAAATTCCGGTAAGATGACTATAGTCGGATTGAATTTGGCGATTGGCTGATATTGTTATCTTGTAATTCATTCTATTTATCGAAATTGTTAGGATTGAACAAGTTTTAAGGTTTTTATTTTTGCGTCGCAGTAACCGTCTGTGGTATAATTGAGCCGAGGTCAAACATGAATTTTGAAGATGTTATTTGTAATATGTATTTTTTGCATTCCGGATTGGTGAGCAATTACATGATAATAAGTTGAACATTTTTTTGGCAGTGTAATTTTTGTTATCGAAAGTCATTATCTGAGAATGTCTATGAGAATGGTTCAAGTTCATTATCTGAGAATGTCTATGAGAATAGTTCAAGTTCATTCTCCGAGAATGGTTCAAGTTAATCCAATTTTTTATATTTTTTTACAGAAAGCAAAATAAAATCGTTATACCCAATTATTCTGGGATGTGATTGTGGGTTTGTTATTTAAAAGTAGTTATTATTAGAGATAAGAATGAAATTTGTATTTAAACATATCTAATAATTATGAGATTGGTATCAAAACAACTGTGTTACCGAGAACAAATGAATATATAAAGCCCAAAATACCTATTTTTTGAGAATGAGAGTCATTCTTTGTGTATCAGTTCTTTGAGAATGAGAGTCATACTTCACGTATGATTTTTTTAAGAATGTCTACATCTCTTTCTGTACCCATTCTTGGAGAATGAGAGTCAGTTACGTGAATGAATGTATCACATGTAAATATTATTTTGTATATATACATGAAAATTTATGTATAATGTTATTTCGGAATAATAATGATTTATTCACATATAAATATTATGTGGTATATTCTCATGTGAATATTATATGATATATTCACGTGTGATATTTCATGGTATAATGTTACATATGTATTTTGTTTATACTATGGGGGTAGGGTGAGTGGGGCGGGGGTATGTGTAGATAGGGTTAGGGTGAGGGTGGTAGGGGTGGAGGTTAATAGGGGAGGTAATGGGGTGTGCGTATATGATGGTGTGGGTAGCAGTAGGAAAGATGTGATTGGAGATTTGTGTGGGTGGTGGTAGGGTAGTAAGGTAGGAAGAAGCGGAGTATGGTAGGTTAGGGTAGGGTAGGTGTAACACCCCAATTTCACACGAATTCTTTTTACCTAGACTTTATAATACAAAATTTTAGTTGTACATACGGGGTATTACTCTTCCGTATCATTACCACAATTTAAACAGCACATACTTTACACAACGAAAGCTACCGTCCCACACTCGACTCTTCTAATTCCTTGTTGGATCACCTGAATACATAGCATTTTAAAAAAAAAACATACGTAAGACATACGTCTCGTGAGTAATATGAGTTTTAGACCCAAAACAGTTTCCATATTCCAAGCTTTAAAATTTTCCATATTATTTAATTTCCTATGAGCGCACCCATAGGTATCCTTACACGAGCGCACCCGTGTATGCCCTCCTTTGATAGCATGTCCCTACGAGCGTCCCCGTAGGCGCTTTATACGAGCGCACCCGTATAACTCCTCCCTTAACAGCATGAAACGAATTCATCCATCAAGGTACAACGAGACAACTACTTCGCGACGGGAGGTACCATCCCAGTAGTGTCTTTTGACCACCCCTACCGCAGCAGGCCGTGATCTTTATCCGGATACTTCTCAACTCATCAACAAGGCTCAATCACTTTATTAATTCTCTGTATTTCTCATTTGTCATTTCTGTACACATTGTATTTACTATTTCATAGTATCATTTCCAGTTTCACAAAACTATTTCCAGTTCCACATAATCACTTTCATTTTACTTACTATTTCATAGTATCATTTCCAGGTTCACATAACCATTTCCAGTTCCATAGAATCACTTTCATTTTCATTAAACCATTTTAATTTCCATAAAACCATTTTGACTCTCAAACATTGTATATAAAATTCATTTCTTTGCATAAAACCCATTTTGATATGTACTCAAAAATCCACATACTACTCACCTCAGCTAGTTAGAGAAGTCTAACTAGAACTATTCCCTTCCTCGTCCCTCGTATTCATTGATCTTTTACTCGATCAACCGTATTTGAACCACCGCCTATATACGTATTTAGTACACATATTTGGTTAATACAAACTGCAACTGACTCTACAATACAAGAGTCCCATTTTATACAGTTACGGGTCATAACTAAGCTACAACCCTTATTAAACTAGCTTTCTTTAATTTGTAAACTTTCCCGAGATACGCGTATTTTGCTACAGTACTCTCGGGAAGTAGTATTTTTATTCCGACAATTTTTCATAAAGTTTTAGACCATATTGGACATATGTTCAAAATTTCAGGTCAAACGGACAAGTCTAGCATCAAGTCCAAAACTCAAGCTTCACTTGGCAGGAGACTCACTTCATTTCTGCATCGCCGCCTCGCGTCGCGACGGGGACCCTGGTTGCGTCACGACCTTAAAGTTCATTGCCTTATTTGGCGATTTTCCAAACTACAGTTGCACTAATTGTTCACCTTAAGTTCTTAATACTTGACTTAATCGATTTACAACCATTCTAGGACTAAAATAACAACTCCTTTATACATTTAAACCATTGTTTCTTCAATTTCATCACTTTTGCTTGAAATCATTCCCGAAAGACTCATTTTTACTCCAAAAATCATTTTAATGAATTTTCAAGAAGGGAACTGATTTCTCATGTCCTTTATGACACTTTAGGCTTATTGGATCATTTAAAATCAGTTTCAAGCTCATAATTTCTGTTGTTCTCATAAAATCCTGTTTTTGACAATTTTCACCAAAAATACAAATTTTTGAAAACAATCACTTAGGAATGTATTTATACATCTTAAATGATTATTAGAACTTAACAAAACCATAAAGATCACTTTCAATCTCACAAACCCATTTCTAGGGTTCTTAAGCTAAAATTCTCATTTCTTGATTTTTAACACTTTCAATGGCTAAACTATGTTTAGATAGTAATTAAGACACAAGTTAATGCTAGGAATCATAGGATATTCCTCCTCTAGCCACTGAATTTTCAAAGCTACAGTAACCTACTCACGAAAAATGGGTTAAACAACCCTAAAAACGAGTTTACTAACCTTAGAAGACTTGGAATTCTTCAATTCCAAGTGGGTTTTCTTCCAATTCCTGATAACCTTCATGAACCCGATCACCCCAGCTCTCTCTGGCTCTCTCTAGAAGTCTCTCCCGTGTTCTATGAACTGGGAGAAGATTTTTCTCCTTTTTATACCTAGCCATTTTACACTTTGGTCCCTCAAGTTCTATTTTTCCCAAAATAGCACAAAAACTTCATTTTATAACATTATAAATTTATTTTCTTTCATTCTTACCCCATAATTATATTTTCTTTACATAAAAGTCATTTGTGTGCCAAATGACCATTTTGCCCTTTTTGACAATTTTACTATTACGCCCTCGTTCAAACCCAACTTTTCATATGTTCATTTTATGACTTTTACCAAAATTTTCTGGTTCTTACACTCTCCCCTCCTTAAGAGGATTCCGTCCCCGGAATCTTTTCGGCTTTTGCATAGTACAATTATCTTTTCTTTACTTACACTTTTTATCTTTGAGGAAATAACCTTTTACTCCCTCAACTTTTTAATCTTTTATTTAAGATGCGTAACTTTCTGAATAGTTTTCAGGAATTTGTGTTTTAAAGATTATCCCACTTCTAATCTTTCTTCTTATAATAGGTATATTCATCCGAATATCCTTTTAGTAATTTACATTTACACACCTAACCAAAATACATTTTTGGTTATTTTACCCTCTTTTCCTTATAATATTCAGAATTCTTATCATAACATATATGATACTTTTATAAATGACCAAAATACCCTTTTAGTCATTTTATCCATTTTCTCAACTTTTTAGTCGCTCACTCGTACTTCATACTCTATGTTTTAATTACATTCATTTTTACCTCGTTTCATTCATATGCAAATCTCTTAGTGAAACTTATTTTACAAAGTAGTTTCATACTTTCATACTTTTATCGAAAATAACAGTCTACTTTGTAATTCTTCTCATATCTTTACCAAAAACACATGAGATTATACTAATCATATTCTTTACTTGTAAAACTTTTTCCAAATACAATTAAACATAATTTGTATTTATACAAAATTCATAAATACACTAAATCTTTTCTTGTAAAATTTTGTCCCTTAGTGGACATTTTACTTAAGCAAATTTGTTTTACAACACCTCCTCAATCTTTTCACTCTTTACTTATAATATTATTCATTTATTTTCACTCTTTTTTTTCTCATTCCTCTACTCATTCATTATTACGTTAGATAATTTATTACTATTTTTTTGTTTCTTTTCCAGAAGTTTTACAACTTCTTATCTTTTATATATTCTATTCTTTAAATCTTTTAAACTTCAAGTTTGTTCTTCTTTTTCTCTACTAACAACTTCCGGTTCATTACCATTTATAAGGTAAGTATTCTCTTTCTTTCGCTACTCTTTACATCCTCACTTTTCTATTTGGGACAGAATCTATCGAAACAGTACACCTCACACGAGAATTTACATATCTCACTCCAGAAAAGTCAAAATGACATACCGCTTTTTGTTTTAGAAACTAGACATCCGTAGGTTTCTTTCTATGTATGATACATACTTTTTAGCCTAGTAGATTTGTAAAGTTTTACTGTTGAAGTTGACATATTGTTGCTGTCAAACTTCATTACTCTTACTTTCATCACCTTTACTATGTAATTATAGGATTTATTTAACTTTATACTATCGTTCATACATCCTCATCATATTGTTTTCTTCCTCCTTTTATATTTCGCATGGGTTATTCTCATGAATACTTATCTTGTATCCCGTGGTACTCATAGTATCTTTGTATCTTGATTTATTAATAATTCAAACGTTACTCCCATTCTTATTTCATGATTTACGAAATCTCAATTTCACGTGCATTTTACTCGTTCCCTGTACATTATATGTATTACTTTTACAATTACTTACCCTATATCACTCTTTACTTGTATCATTTTCACATTTTGACATATTAGTAACCAAGATACTTCTTTCATCCTTCTTTATTATTTATGAGATTTCGGTCTCACTTACTCATTACACTTACTAATATAACCATGTCTTTTTCATGTTTCAGCTTTTTTTTATAATACTTTTATAAATAAACTTTTCATCTTTTTAGGTATCCCGTGTACCATTCTCATGATATTACTTATGTTTTAGTACTTTCTTGTCGTTCTTATTTCTCACACTAGTGCTTAGTTTAACACTTTATCTCCTACTCACTTGTTCTCCACCGCCCCTTCAACTGGTTACCATAATTGATTCAATTTTTCAAACGACTTATAAAATCTCATACATTTTGTGTACGACAATTCATCTTTTCATACTTATTACCTTTTTCATAATGTTCTAACCATTCTTTTAGAATAACGTTCCACCTTACCATTTAGACTTATCTTGTATTCATTAAACTTTATTTTCATATATCTTTCATTCTTTTAAATTATTTCAACTTGCTTGGCCTATCAATTATGCTAATCAATTCATATTACTAATTTAGGTACCAACCGTGACTCATCCACCTCCTTATAGAAATGTAGGTATCATTGGTCTTTAATTAACTTTTACTTACTAACTTCTTATATCTACCTTTAGTTTCTTTGAAATTACCATTTCCCCCCATTCTTTCACATTTACCGGGAATGAATTTAACCAACACATTTTTAATAATACTTTTTTTTTCATACTTAATTCGTTTATTACTTCCACATGTAATTTAGGTTTTACCTGTTTATCATTTACTACTCTATACTTATTATGGCTAATGCCAAAAACTGGTCTTTCCTACTACCCAAATACGTCATTTTACCATTTGATTAGAAAAACTTACATTACCAATTCAAGTATTTACTTCCTTTCCTCATTGTACTCTTTTAACATATATTATTTTCGTATTTATATAGGATGACCCTTCTTTCATATATATTAAATATTTATATCTCATTTTTTTATACATTTTCTAGGCTTTAAGCTCAAATTTATTTCATCATATTACCGTCTTTTTCTATGTGTTATAAAACTATATGCCCAACACATTACATTATATTTTTTTTTTCGTTTACAACTCATTCCTTTATACGCTCTATTTCTACATATATTAAAGCTATAAGCTTATTCATTCCTTTACAGTATTATATATCTCGTATTCCACGTCATACTTCCTTCTTATGTATTTTATGATGAAACACTGATACCATATTTTTTTTATATCATTTACTCTCTTTTATTTTGAGGCTGTATGCCAAATACTTTATCTCATTCTTTCGCCTCTTAGTTTATAATATTCTTATTAGGATACATATTTCATATCCACCTTTACACTTATATATTATATAAGTTTCATACTTACTCATTCTTTCACACTCATACACGTATATATATACACTACATTTCATAAATACTGGCCATGCACTGACCGTTTTTCACAATCATTGAATATTTTTACCCGTTATATTCATTCACATTCGGAAGTAGCAACTTCCTATCTGTTTATTATAGTCCTTATTTTCATTCTTTTATCTTATCTTTGATTCTTTGCCTAGTACTTACTTAGGCATTCACTCTTATTCCTTACTTCATATTGATTATGACCTTTAGTCATGTTTCTTACATGCTTTTGGTTTCCCTCGGTTAACATACCCCGAGATACCCTTTTTATTATTTGTATTTCTTTTTATACTTCCTTCATTTAGTTGCAAACTTTAATTCCAAACAACCAATATCTTATCATCATTTTCTTTAATAATTTTTGTTATATCCCTCTGATTATCCACATCATTTGTCTTATCTTTAATTTCTCGCCTAACACTTGTTTAGACATTCAATCTTTATTTTTTTTCAATTCATGTTCTTATAATCACATTATAATAATGCAAAATACTTAAGATATCATAATCCTTAACAGTCTTCCATTTTTTTCATTTCTTTCTCATTCGGGTATCTTACTTTATCATATTACCCGTTATAGCACTATACTTATGACTTAGCTATTTGCTCCAACCATTAGATGTCTTTACTTGTCATATTTCCTTCGGGTTTGGAAGTCATGACTTCCCATTTCTTAATTTTCTTTTTATTCCTTATCTAATACTTTGTTAAGTATTTTACTTTCATTTTATACTAACATATTCGATCATAACTTTTAGTACACATACTTCAATTCCCTGGTTGTCCCTGGGAGACATATCATACTACCTCTCAGTATTTATTCTTTACCCTTTCACACAGCCATTGAGTTTTATTGACATATATGTATTCATATTCTTTTCCAATCTTTCTTTCTTTGGTCACTGTAGTGACACTACTTTTATCTTTATTCCATGATCATAATTCAGTTCCGTTAGACAACGGAATTTTCAACTATACATTTCTTTTATATTTATATTATATAACCTCATTTCTTCTATTTCAAAATTCTCAATAGATTTATACATTCTTGTCACCTCTTTTATCGTCTTCTATCATAGTTTCTCATGTTTATTACCTATACTTTACATTATTTCTCATATGGTATGGTGGTTATCACAACCACATTTGGATTTCCCGTATTATTTTTCACACACTCGTTATCTTGTTTTCTAATTCTTTACGTTTATACTTTAATATTTCCCATCATACTTGGTTTTTTATTACATAGGTATATCAACCCTATGTCACTCACACCTTCCACACACACCCTTTACAGATTCCCATGATTCCCTTTTGGTTCCACCAAACTCAAATATATATCCTGTGATTATGATAGTACGGGCCCATATTATTATAACCACATATACATATTTGCTTCCGGTTTCACCACCAGGACTCATGTTCCACTGTTTCAGGTTTACCTCCTCTTACTTACAGTCTTATCTTAGTCTGTATCTCTCTTAACCCCTACACAGTTTAAGTCTAGGTTCAAGTATTGACACCTAGTTCGCTTAAACTATGGCTCTGATACCAAATTGTAACACCCCAATTTCACACGAATTTTTTTTACCAAGACTTTATAATACAAAATATTTAGTTGTACATACGGGGTATTACTCTTCCGTATCATTACCACAATTTAAACAGCACATACCTTACACAACGAAAGCTATCGTCCCACACTCGACTCTTCTAATTCCTTGTTGGATCACCTGAGTACATAGCATTTAAAAAAAACATACGTAAGACATACGTCTCGTGAGTAATATGGGTTTTAGACCCAAAACAGTTTCCATATTCCAAGCTTTAAAATTTTCCATATTATTTAATTTCCTATGAGCGCACCCATAGGTATCCTTACACGAGCGCACCCGTGTATGCCCTCCTTTGACAGCATGTCCCTACGAGCGTCCCCATAGGCGCTTTATACGAGCGCACCCGTATAACTCCTCCGTTAACAGCATGAAACGAATTCATCCATCAAGGCACAATGAGACAACTACTTCGCGACGGGAGGTACCATCCCAGTAGTGTCTTTTGACCACCCCTACCGCAGCAGGCCGTGATCTTTATCCGGATACTTCTCAACTCATCAACAAGGCTCAATCACTTTATTAATTCTCTGTATTTCTCATTTATCATTTCTGTACACATTGTACTTACTATTTCATAGTATCATTTCCAGTTTCACAAAACCATTTCCAGTTCCACATAATCACTTTCATTTTACTTACTATTTCATAGTATCATTTCCAGGTTCACATAACCATTTCCAGTTCCATAGAATCACTTTCATTTTCATTAAACCATTTCAATTTCCATAAAACCATTTTGACTCTCAAACATTGTATATAAAATTCATTTCTTTGCATAAAACCCATTTTGCTATGTACTCAAAAATCCACATACTACTCACCTCAGCTAGTTAGAGAAGTCTAACTAGAACTATTCCCTTCCTCGTCCCTCCTATTCATTGATCTTTTACTCGATCAACCGTATTTGAACCACCGCCTATATACGTATTTAGTACACATATTTGGTTAATACAAACTGCAACTGACTCTACAATACAAGAGTCCCATTTTATACAGTTACGGGTCATAACTAAGCTACAACCCTTATTAAACTAGCTTTCTTTAATTTGTAAACTTTCTCGAGATACGCGTATTTTGCTACAGTACTCTCGGGAAGTCGTATTTTTATTCCGACAATTTTTCATAAAGTTTTAGACCATATTGGACATATGTTCAAAATTTCAGGTCAAACGGACAAGTCTAGCATCAAGTCCAAAACTCAAGCTTCACTTGGCAGGAGACTCACTTCATTTCTGCATCGCCGCCTCGCGTCGCGATGGGGACCCTGGTCGCGTCGCGACCTTAAAGTTTATTGCCTTATTTGGCGATTTTCCAAACTACAGTTGCACTAATTGTTCACCTTAAGTTCTTAATACTTGACTTAATCGATTTACAACCATTCTAGGACTAAAATAACAACTCCTTTATACATTTAAACCATTGTTTCTTCAATTTCATCACTTTTGCTTGAAATCATTCCCGAAAGACTCATTTTTACTCCAAAAATCATTTTAATGAATTTTCAAGAAGGAAACTGATTTCTCATGTCCTTTATGACACTTTAGGCTTATTGGATCATTTAAAATCAATTTCAAGCTCATAATTTCTGTTGTTCTCATAAAATCCCGTTTTTGACAATTTTCACCAAAAATACAAATTTTTGAAAACAATCACTTAGGAATGTATATATACATCTTAAATGATTATTAGAACTTAACAAAACCATAAAGATCACTTTCAATCTCACAAACCCATTTCTAGGGTTCTTGAGCTAAAATTCTAATTTCTTGATTTTTAACACTTTCAATGGCTAAACTATGTTTAGATAGTAATTAAGACACAAGTTAATGCTAGGAGTCATAGGATATTCCTCCTCTAGCCACTGAATTTTCGAAGCTACAGTAACCTACTCACGGAAAATGGGTTAAACAACCCTAAAAACGAGTTTACTAACCTTAGAAGACTTGGAATTCTTTAATTCCAAGTGGGTTTTCTTCCCATTCCTGATAACCTTCATGAACCCGATCACCCTAGCTCTCTCTGGCTCTCTCTAGAAGTCTCTCCCATGTTCTATGAACTGGGAGAAGATTTTTCTCCTTTTTATACCTAGCCATTTTACACTTTGGTCCCTCAAGTTCTATTTTTCCCAAAATAGCACAAGAACTTTATTTGATAACATTATAAATTTATTTTCTTTCATTCTTACCCCATAATTATATTTTCTTTACATAAAAGTCATTTGTGTGCCAAATGACCATTTTGCCCTTTTTGATAATTTTACTATTACGCCCTCGTTCAAACCCAACTTTTCATATGTTCATTTTATGACTTTTACCAAAATTTTCAGGTTCTTACAGTAGGTGTGGTGAGGGTAGGTAGGGGAGTGATGGGGTGGGTGGGATAGAGGTAAGGTAGGGTGCTGATGTGGGTTGGGCGTAAATACGGGAAGGTATGGGTGAGGGTGGGGTAGGTAGGGGTGGGGTTAGGTGGGTGTGCATATGGGTAGGGGTAAGGGTAGGGTGGGTGAGATGATGTAGGAGTGGGGTAGGAGTAGGATGGTTAGAGGTGCGTTAGGGTTGGAGATATGTTGAGAAGGTGTAGGGAAAGGATAGGTTAAGGTAGGTGGGTAAGGTGGTTTAGGGTATGTAGGGTTGGGATATGGTGGGGTGGGGTGGGTTGGGGTAGGTGATTAAGTTCGTTTGAACATATATATATATATATATATATATATATATATATATATATATATATATATATATATATATATATATATATATATATATATATATATATATATATAGGGCTAGGTTATAGTAAGAATGACAATAATTGTGTTACCTTGTAACCAAATCCTGGCCATCGGATTTCATTCTCATAACAATGAAAAAAACACATTCTTAACAGAATAAGTTTTTGACATAATGAGTTCTTACCATTCTTAAAAGAATGAACTAAATTTTGTACATTCTTAAAAGAATGTGTTTTAAATGAGTGGTCCAGATTGAGTTTCAAGGTTATACAATACTTGTATGAATATATTTGATCCTAGTTATATATATATATATATATATATATATATATATATATATATATATATATATATATATATATATATAAAATATATATATATATATATATATATATATATATATATATATATATATATATATATATATATATATATATATATATATATATATATATATATTGCAAGTAGGGATAAATCCTATTACACGGGTACGTAATATACTACAGCCTAGCTAGGTACATGTGGGACTGTTCGGTCGCTATGCCGTTGAACCTTCCCTTTCTCCAAGTAGATGCTGCACAGAGACTAGACCCGCATACGCAATCGGCAAACCCTGGCGCAAGCCACGCCCCAACCCGTAAGTGACGTCCTGCAGGCAACTGACTGGGTAAACCAGCCCCGGGTACACAAACAACAGCTAGCACAGAGGCTACAAATGGAGCTTTAATATCTTTGGATACC
Source organism: Cichorium intybus (assembly GCA_023525715.1). Taxonomy (NCBI): domain Eukaryota; kingdom Viridiplantae; phylum Streptophyta; class Magnoliopsida; order Asterales; family Asteraceae; genus Cichorium; species Cichorium intybus. The sequence continues at coordinate 28,190,734 of CM042013.1, read as the reverse complement.
ACTTGCACGCGGCAAGGTTCGAACCCACAACCTCGCATACGCGAGGCGAGAGTCTTACCCGCTACGACCACCCTTGAGTGTGTAATATATATATATATATATATATATATATATATATATATATATATATATATATATATATATATATATATATATATATATATATATATATATACATACATATATATACATATATATATATATATATATATACATATATATATATATACATATATATATACATATATATATATATATATATATATATATATATATATATATATACATATATATATACATACATATATATATATATATATATACATATATATATATATATATATATATATATATATATATATATATATATATATATATATATATATATATATATATACAGAAACTAGTAAAACGAAAAGCATATCATCGTAAGAAATCATGCTATCTTCTTCCTGGAGTTTCAATGAGATACCTCTCACTGGTCCTTTTGGATACACTTCATGAGGTGAGTAGGAAAACCTGCAATCCTGTTCAGTAGACACTAGGAAGGGATGATTGCAATCAAAGATGGGAGATATAACATCTATATAAAACGAGGTGTTTACAAGTGACTACTTTTTAGTTTTTTGTATAAATGTTCATGCATGTTCGGTTATGAACATTTGAGTTTTCATAAAAATATTCATCCATATTCAGTTATTAACATTTGAGTTGTGTTATAAATGTATAAACATTCATCTATATTCAGTTATGAACATTTGAGTTTCTGTATAAATATATATAAATATTTAGTTATGAACATTTGAGTTTTTGTATAAAAATCTGTAAATGTTCATCCATGTTCAGTTATGAACATTTGAGTTTTTTTTTTAAAATTTCATAAATGTTCATTTTGTACATTTGTGTTTTTCTATATTCAATTATGAACATTTGAGTTTTTGTTTAAATATCCATACATATTTAGTTATGAACATATGTTCACAAGTAAATGTTCATCCATGTTCAGTTATGAACATTTGAGTTTTTATATACATGTCTGTCTATGTATAAATATTCATCCATATTCAGTTATGAACATACAATTCGGTTATTAACATTTATGAACATGACTAATTTTCTTGAACAATAATTTTTTATGAATGTTCATATATTTCTCAAAGTTCATCTATGAACATTAATCGTTAGTGTTCAATTATAAACAATAATATGTTATGAATGTTGATACATGTTCAGTATTGAACATGTATGGATTTTCATATATTTCACAATGTTCATCTATGAACATTATTTGTTAAAAAAATCTACAAAAATTGATTAATGAACCTTTACATGTAATTTAGGAAACTTGTATCATTTTGGGATTTGATTTGTATTGATTGAATAAAACTGTGATATTTTGGATATATATTAATCAGATTTAATAAATACCGATTTTAAGGGATTTAATAGGTTATATTATTTTTTTATAAGTAAATAATATTTTTATATTTTATCATTATACATTTGTCACCCTAATTTGATTTACGAGTCAAGATGATGGTTCTATTGTTTTGTGTCAAATTTTAGTTTTATGTTGATCCCAAGTATATATCTTCAGGTTACATTTAAGGACATGTCATATGATTTTTTCATAACTCATAAAACTTTAGGTTCAATGTAACCGTTCACCATTCACGACACTTCCCACCATTTAAGACCTTGTGTGCCATGTCATAGCTTCGCTCAATGTTGTGACAAATTTGACATTGTAAAGGAAACATGGTTTGCCATATTGACAAAATTGGCTGTTAACCGGAAGCTGTAGCCATTTTATATAAAAATGTTTGGCAAAATTAATTGTTAGCTTTTAAATATGTAAAATTATATAAAAATAAAAAGCTAAAAGATTTATAAAGCTAAAAGCTCTCAAAAGTTATTTAAAATAATTTTATTTAAAATAAAAACTAAAAAATCATATTGTCCAATGAAGATTTTCCATTTTTTCGAGCTTTTTGTTTTCAAACTTTCTGGAAATTAAGGGGCCGTTTGGATGTGCTTATAAAAACTACTTATTGACTTACTGACTTTTTGGAAAAGTCATAAGTCATAAGTAATGGCCTCTTTACTTATTAAAAATTGCTTATTTATCTTTAAGTAAGGAGGCCTTACTTATGGCTTATGACTTTTCCAAAAACACAATAAGCCAATAAGCAGTTTTATAAGCACATCCAAACAGACTCTAAAAGCTAAAAGAGTCCGGAAAAACTCTTAAAAATTGTATGTGGAACACACCGGTAATGGATCTATACAAAAAATACTCGAAGGCCTCTTTTCAAACTTATTGTCTTAGGCGTAGTTTATCAACAAATGCGTTTAATTATGGCAACAAGTTTTTGTTAAAAGCAAGTGCGATTATTTTTATATATGTATTAATTTTTTGTTCATTTTTGTTATATTTTATTTTTAACGAAGTAATAGATAAGATTTCGAGTCAAATATAAAACATATTAAATTCATTTAAATGCTTGAAACCTCGTCATATAAAGAATTTAGATGATTTTTTAGAAGTATGTTGTCTATAATCATTATTAATAATTATAATTTTATAATCCGTTAAGAAAGAGCAAAAATTACTTGATGGACCCGGTAACTTGTTTTAATCTCTTAGCCACTTTAATAATAATTAAAAAAAAACGTCAAGATGTTTAAATACATAGTTACATGATAAAAATACCAAAATATTTGGCCAATTCCATCCTTTTTCTTATAATTAGATTTTGTTTGCTTGTGGCAAAAACAAACGACTGCTATTTGCGGCGATAACTGATAAGAAAGAATAAGATGACCTGTCCCTCTTTCTTGCCATGCTAGACTAGTGTCGACAAGTGTGGATATAGAATATTATCAATTATATGTTATATCATATTAACCAATTTTATAAAACTAAATTATAACGTATGATTAGATAATATTTTGATCGACTTCTATACTTCATGTTTTTTACCAAATTAGAGGTGAATATCAACATTTTTCTGGCTTAGTCATCATATTTACTCAACATTGTTATGCCAATGGTTTGGCTTCTCTATATTGCATGTGATGTTTCAATGGTGAGCTACGAGCTTTTGTTTATGTGGAATACCAAAAGAAAAAATGTTCGTACTTGTAACACTTTTATCTTATTACTTGTATCAAACTTTATCTAATTTTTACTTATATTGGTGATAGAAACCCATTCGAGCTTACAACCATAATAATATGTAGTTACTTTAAAGAAAGGGAGAAGCGCAATAGAACGGTTTAATGTTTTATACAACGACACTTATAAGTAGTTAAAGGGGAAAAAAAACTTCATCTGATTATCCTGAAAAATGAAATTGAAATCTAAAGGATATGTTGATTATCTTATGGGTTTCAATATTCATGTGATCAAACAAAATTAAACATATATAATTATGAATTCACACATGATACAAAGAACTTGACCAGATGGCTTTTGGAATGTCTGTAAATAGATTAGATTGTACGACGTGTAATGCATTAACATACATATAGTTGTGTGTGCAATGATGCATACATGAAATGTTTTTTTTATATTGCTTCCATTTTGGAGCTTTTCTTTGGACAATAAATGTTAGTATATTAAGTAAGAGTATACGAAATATATATCAACTTGCATTATGAATGTAGATAACTTGATATACATAAATTAATGTGTATACAGGGAGGACCGAATTTTTTTATTTTTTTTCAAATGAGAGAAAATGTATAGGTACACATGGACATCGGGACCAGGTTGGGAAGTCGATGTCTTGGTTTTTTGTCTTTTTCCTTTTTTTTTTTTTTTTTTTTCTTTTCTTCTTTCCTGCATCTGCATCTGCATGCTTCATGTATCTTTTTCTCATCCCGATTTATTCAAAAATTTAATAAAGAAAAATTATTACAATAGTCTTAAATAAATATATAAACATATCATTGAATGACATATGTCCACAATGTTCTTGGAGTGGGTTCTCCCTGTCTATATGTATACAAATGTACTTTTTGTCCATCTAAAGAAAAACAATAATCGTTCTTAAAGTAGTATATCGTACTCATAATATTGCAAAACTACAAAATTTGGGAGTTTATAAAAGTAGAGTTTACATGTTCGGCAAAATTAGCTGATAGCTGTTAGCGGTTAGCTGAAAGTTGGTAGCAGTTAGCGGTTAACTGGTAGCTGTGACTTTTATTAGTACAGAAGTGTTCGACAAAAACAGCTGTTAGCTTTTAGTAGTGTAAAATAATATAAAAATCAAAAATCAAACGCTAAACGCTCCCAAAAGCTAATTGAAATGACTTTTGGAGTATTTCATCAAAGTTTTGGTCACAGCGAGCAAAACTATCTAGAGCTGCAAAAATGAGGCCTTTGGGCCGCGTCAGGTTTTGCCCGTGGTTCTTTGCCCAAGGGTGGATCAAAACCATTGGAATTGCCATTGGTCGGACAAAATGTGGTAACAGAAGCTCAAGATTTACATGAACTACTGATGAAACTTGATAGTGAAATTTCATAATGAAACATACCATTAGATCGCCTAATACATGAGATAATGCTAAAGTCCCATCAACAAGCCTAATGTCGTGAACCTCTTTTATAACCAAAATCGAACCATTCATATTTTGTTTTTTGGACGACATTTATGCATTCAAATTTTGAGTTCCATGTGACCATATGTTTTTTTGACTATGGGTCGTGGATTGGGATAAGCTACAATATAATTACATGTGCTTATCTGCATCTGGTTAATCCTAAACCAAGTGTTAACCGAGTCTATATGAGCAAGAAGATACACGCTACATTTTTTAATTATATGGGGGAAATGAATGCGCTTATCCACATCTAATTACTTGTTATATGTATTTATGTATACCTCAGTCTTAAAGAATAAAAATGGAACAATTTTTCTTGTATCTATAAAAAACTATATCTATTTAAATTTGGTTTTGAGTTAGTTTTAACCATTTGAGTGCTAGTCTAAGTTTATTTCTATCATTCATGGCTTGATTTTGGACTTAAATGAGTTTTTGAAACCTTGAAGCTTCAATAACGGTGAAATCCAATTTTAAACACTTCTACTGAAATTATGTTAGTTTCAACCTTATTTTAATGTTTATAAACCATATTTGGACTAAGGAGTCTGTTATTGGTTGGTGACTTTATGATTTGAATATTTGTAAAATTTGAAGACAATACCTAGCTTTAATGACCAGATTGAATTTTTGATCCATTAACACTCACTGTTTTTCTGCAAGCTTGACTTGTTCAGTCAATTTGAAGTTTATTGGTTAGATTGAGCTTTTGATCTATTAACACTCATTTAATTCATGAAATAAACATTTTGGGAAATGTTTCAATGGGAAATGTAAAATTTACTTTAAAATTGTTTTGAGTGTCTTTTATATGCATATAACTTAAGATGATATAGGCTTAAGTGTGTCCTTGACACTCTTTAGGAATTTTTCCTATTTATCTGTGTGACTAGTGTTCATAAAATATGTGACGAAGTTTGTCATTGCATGAATGTGTTCATCAAATATGAGATGGTGTTCGTCACTACGTGATGGTGTTCATTAAATACATGACAGTGTTGGGTTTTGGATGTGATGCCACTATCAGATTTTAGTAACTGGGCAATTGAACTCTAAAAGGAAAGGACTCGTTTGTTCTAGAGGACTTGAGTTAGAATTTAGAAGCATGCACATTGCATTATATACTCTGGGTTGGTTTTGAAATGGTTGTTACAATTATTTGTATCCTTACGCAATTATAAGTATAAATGGTTTTGGAAATATTCTTAGGAGTTTTACTTTGAAGTTGGATTCCTACAATTATCCAATTCCATTCAATTGTCAAATTCTGGCTTTGCTCACTAGACTCCTCAAGTCTAACTTTATTATTTTGATGTGTACTTGCAGAAGAAGAATAAGAGAGTTAGGAGATTATTTTTAGACTTTTAGAAGACCACAATTATGTGTGGTTCCCTTGAACTATTATGATTTATTTTGTATTGTACACTCCAGATTTTGAAATTTTAAACCTTAGGTTGACAAAATGGCTTTTGGGACCTTACTTTTGCAACAACATCTTCAACTTGAATGATCATTTCCAATTGTATTAAAATTTTAAAGTTGAACTAAATGAATGGTTGTATAATTGGTATCAGAGCATTGGTTTAAGTGAACTAAGTGCATAGTTTAGTACTTAGACTTAATATGTAGTATATATTTTTGGATTAGATAATAAGTAGGATTAGGAATTCTATGTCTTAAAATTCTAAATTTCTAGTTATATTTAAGGATTTACATGTAGCACTTCTCATAATGGTGATTAATCATGGTAATTGTGTCCCTCCTAGAGTGGGAAATGAAGTGAACCTTTTGGAGAAGAACCGACTCCAAATATGCTACAAAACTTCTAAGCTATGATGGTTGTAAGGTTTACACGGTAAGAGAAGAAGATTATTTACCAATTCTAAAGCATGCTTGATAGGCAAAAAGAAAATACGAAAAGTAGAAGATGAATGAAAGAGGTTCTACTCAAGAAGGGTATGAAGCAAGTGGGGAAGGATATGGTGATTCTCACCATAGTCTGGGGAGAGATTAATTCATGAGTACCAACCCTTATGAATAAGAGAGAAGTGGTGAAAATGGATTACACCTACAAGGACGTTAGCATGTATCAGTCTCCAATTAAGAAGGACACTTGATCCTGCTGTGGTGTACAATTAGAGCATATAATTAGATATAACCTTTTGTATATGAAAGTGCAAGGATGAAAATTAGTAAACTTTATGGTGATAAAACTCAAGAAATAAGCTTTGAGATGGTGATTGGAACTCAAACAAGATTTGACTGCTCGAGAAATGAACCGTTTAACTTGGGAAAATGTAGCAAACATAAAAGTGAGTGAGATGTAAGTAAAAAGTGGCCCTGAAAAAAAGTGGAAGATAGAAGAGAAAAGCAAGAGTTGGGACATAAATGACGATATTAAAGGAAGACATTACTTGTTTCAGATGTGGAAAGAAACGACACCTTGCTAACGTTTGTTCAAATAGGTTGAGGAAGTGATATAAATTGTGATGAAGAATTACATATTTCCATGAATTTCCCAAACAAGAAAAAAGTGGAAATCTGACTGAGGATTATCCGAGTTACTCCAAAGCTCCTTTTAAGCCTACTATTGAAACGTATCCTTTTATTTTTGAGATGATAACAAAAGGTTTTTATCCTTGTATTTATTTTTTATATCATGGTTTATGTGAGAGCATGAAGATATGATCTCATGTTGTTTATCGAACTTTCTTAGTGTAGGATAAATGTTGATGGACAAGAGCTCTGTCAGGTGGTGGTAAAGGAAGCGAGGTCTCAAGTTTGTGTAACTTTTTACTTCATACCTGATGACTATCCTCAAGGTATGATACTAGTCAACAAAGTTATTGACGTTCATATTCACATTCTCCAAAAGGGAATGGAGTGAAATTTTGTTTGCGTTTTTCATTGACAACTACAAAAGTGAATTAAAGTTTAATTTTAGTATTTTTTTTATCATATTAATCATTTATATATTAATCACCCTTGTGTTTAATGAAGAAATTAATTCTATAAAGTCTAAGAGCCACATCAAGATCACATTTCCATGCTCTGATGATCATACACACAAGAACACATATGATTGGTAGGCGATGATCACTAATTGCATCACTATGCGACTCTTGAATCATTATAGAACTTTGGACAGTAAACAAATATGTGTTTCATCTTTATTCTCATCCTTACCTTATGCTTATATCTGATTAGCTCCCAATTAAATCGTCCAAACTGAAACATGTGAATTTCTCGCATAAATCTGACCCGACCCCATAAATTCACCTTGTTAGGCTATGTGGTGTGGATGTGAGGAAGGAGGTGTGAGGCTGAGATGGACTCTCATAAATTGAGGGAAACATTACTACAAATGTACGAGGAAGTTGATAGAGGTGAGTAATGACTATTTCCAAGGTGGAAGTGAAATAATGGATACTAATTGGACGTTAAATTTACAGAGAAAAGAATAAAAGATTAACGATTACCACATCCCATAACATTATATGTCTAAGATGATATACTTGCAATAAATTAGATTTTTCAAAACAAAATATTTTAATAAATAAATTAATAAAAACATTTATTAAAACACATCGTCAAAATAATATTCGCCTCTCTTGACTCTTCTATAAAGTCGGGTTACATGTGAGGGCTAACATGCCTACTTGTTGGCTGTATGCCTGTAATCGTCTTCTTCCCCTCTGCGTTTGTGGTGGTGCCAACATAGAACTGAGAGAGTAAAACAGAGCATCCATGGCGACGAGAGGGTTTGTATTATATCTATTAGCCGGTTTCTCCGTCGCCGTCTTATCGGTTTTCATCATCTCAGACCATGAAAGTTACAAAAACAATCACCTCCCTCACCGTTCTTCTCCCAATTCAGTCACTCTCGATTCCGACGAAAAAACATGGCCTGTAAGTTCCCATAATTCACATCATATTCTTTCTGTTCTCCTCATTATCATAAACCCATTTCCGATGGTTGCGAACTTTGGTTTTTCTAATTTTAAATTTGGGTTTTTAACTTAGGAATTGGAGTTCGATGGGAGAATCGTCTTGGCTACGATAATAGGGTTCTTGGGCTCTGCATTTGGAACCGTGGGTGGTGTTGGCGGTGGCGGCATTTTCGTACCTATGCTTACATTGATTGTTGGCTTTGATACAAAGTCCGCCGCTGCTCTTTCCAAGTGTACTCTCTCTCTCTCTCTCTCTCTCTCTCTCTCTCTCTCTCTCTCTCTCTCTCTCTCTCTCTCCGTGAATTCGAATCTGAGCCGTAATCGATTTGCGGGATAGAGATATTTTGAAATTGATTAATTTTATGAACAAATCGTGACGTTTGATGTGTGTATTGTGTTTCAGGTATGATAATGGGGGCATCGGCATCATCCTTTTGGTACAATCTAAGAGTACAGCATCCATGCAGGGAAGTACCAATTCTGGATTATGATCTAGCCCTCTTGTTTCAGCCGATGCTCATGCTCGGAATCACACTTGGTGTTGCTCTTAGTGTCGTTTTTCCCTACTGGCTCATCACTGTCCTCATCATCATCCTGTTCTTAGGTAACCCTAATTTCCCCATAATCCTCCATTAAATTTATAGCCAATCTTATCTCGCGAATCACGATTTGGTATATGTGGATCTGAAATAATGACGTATTTATTTTAGATTAAATAGTGTATTATGATTAATTTATATTAACAAAATGTAGACCACACGATATTAGACCAAGGTAGATGTTTATGGTTACGTATTAATTTATACAACAAGTTCCTGCAACATGTAACAGTTTAGTGTTCAAATCAATTGATAGATCCACTAAGCTTTATTAGTTTATGAGCTACGTTACTATAATTTATGCTCTCATTCCCTAAACTGTCTAAGATTCGTTTATTATGTCATTGTTATGTGTATCAGTGTATGTATTATTATAATTTTGATAGCAAGGTTCGTTTATTCTTCCATTATTCAGGATTACTATAATTTTTTTTTTAATATTCGCTAATTATTGTTAACAGGGACATCTTCCAGGTCGTTCTTTAGGGGCATTGAGATGTGGAAAGAGGAGTCTATACTAAAGGTTAAATATTTTACCTTTTCAATTTACCTTTTAATTATTTTTATATGTAATTTTTTATATTAAACTGTATGCAGAAAGAAATGTCAAGACCACGAGAAACATTTGCGAATTCTCGAGGCGAACGTGAGTTGCACAATAATCGTTTCTCTTTGTTTATTTCTCTAATCCAAATTTACTATTAATCATTTCAATAACTTGTTCACATTTTTTTTTCTTTTCTCAGTTCTAATCGACACTTATGAGCCTTTAATTCCAAGAGAAGAGAAAACTCCAATGGTGTACATCGACGATTTAAATTATTTTTTGACCTTTAAATTTTGTTAAGTATAATGTGATTATAATTTATATCTAAACGTGCTTATAAAAATTTACAGCAAATATTCACGTTTAACTTACGCTGGAAAAAACTTATGCTCTTGGTCGCCGTATGGGCTGCCTTTTTAGTTCTTCAAATCATCAAGGCAAGTGTTTAACTATTTTTCATTAATGATAAAGGGTAAATATGTCAATTTACCTAATTATTGGCCTTTTTGTTACAGAACGATTTAGTAGTTTGCAGTACATGGTACTGGGTACTCACAGTTGCACAGGTACATTTTCTACATTCTGTTGTACTGTACAAACACTTAATGCACGAATACGCATTCGATCTGAGCCATTGTTTGTTTCAGTTTCCGGCGACATTAGCGGTGTTTGGATACGAATGTGTTAGGTTATACAAAGAAAGCAAGAAGAGAAAAAGCTTGGGGAATACTGAATCGGTGTGTGAGGCTTCGATCGAGTGGACTGTTCCCCACCTTATCTTCTGTGCTCTTTGCGGGATCTTGGGCGGCACTGTTGGCGGCCTTCTGGGCTCCGGCGGTGGCTTCATCCTCGGCCCTCTTTTACTTGAGATCGGCGTCATTCCACAGGTACACAAATCGAAATACACATAGATTGGTCATGAATGTTTGATTTACACGTTGGCTCCTTGAACAAGTTCTTTTTGTTCGGTTTACACCCTTATGATCGATGGTTATGTCGACTATCTGTGTTCCAAAATGGTAACTAATGTCTAATACGTATATTTCACTTTTCTAATTTTTTCCAAGTTATCACTTTAGAGAAGAATAGAGTGCAAAAAATGTTATAAAAAGTACAAAAAAAATGATATTATGTATGAAAAAAATAAAATATGTAGATAATAAGATCCTAGCTTTCAATAATGGTATAAAAAGGCACAAATAGTTTTTTTTTATGTTCATGACCTAGATGTACAAAAAAGGTTCTGTGACAATTTTGTAACACAATTTTGGAACAGAAAAATGCTTTGACCGGGTAAAAAAGCTATGTCATATGGATGAAACGAAAAAAAAAAACATAGATTAGGGACCAGTCAACTAAAGAAAACTTTTATGACGGGTATAGTTGGTTGCTGGAATTTAATTTTGTCCCTCTTATTTTCAATAAATAAAAAATGGTCACAATTGAGAAAATGATGTTTTTTGTATTTGTGATTTTTGTTCCGTTTAGGTGGCAAGCGCGACAGCAACGTTTGTGATGATGTTTTCCTCATCTCTATCGGTGGTCGAGTTTTATCTACTCAATCGGTTCCCAATCCCATACGGTATATTCCACGTCAGCATTTCACAATAATCACATATACAATTTCAATAAACGTGACACCCGTTAAATCTTTTTACATTTTTGCAGCGTTATATTTAATGTCGGTATCAATTTTGGCGGGTTTTTGGGGACAATTTTTCGTTAGAAAACTTGTCACGTTCCTAAAGAGGGCTTCACTTATTGTGTTCATTCTTTCTGCTGTGATCTTTGCTAGTGCTGTTACAATGGGTAAGTTTTTAAAATCCTTTTGAATGTTGTTGTTGTTGTACTTTATGCTAACAGAATTGTACTTGGTGTTTTACAGGGGTTATTGGTATTGAGAAGAGTATCAGAATGATTCAAAACCATGAATTCATGGGGTTTCTTGAGTTTTGTAGCAGTCAATAAGCATTCAAAAATTGATGGTGTTTGTGTACAGAAGTATAGCGCAATGTTAAGAGGTGCTTTAGGCCAATGTTCGTTGGCCATTTGACACCTATTGCTAGCAAATTGATGTTGTTTTTTATGTTCAAATTTATTGTTACCGGGTGTTGTATGTGCGTGTGGAAAAAGGCTTTAGGGGTCGGATTGAGATGCTAGATGCCGCCACTATTGCCGCCAGTCACCGCCACCGTGGTGTCAAATTGTAGTGTTGAATAAAGTTTATGGTTTGTGGTTGCCAATGAGTGTTAGCCAGTCGTTGACACGAAAGCAACCTTCAACTGTTGAATTGAATTGGGTATTTGCATTTCATTAAATTTGTATACAACTATTTATTTTAGATATAAGTGGAATTTCATCAGATTTGTTGTCTCCTTTTGTTTTTCTTTAATATATTAAGAAATGTTTATTAAAAATATCAAGTAGAGAAGATCGGATTCCGTAAGCGAAGTCGCTGAGTCAAACGTGGGTTTTACCATTATTTTACCTACCCCATGTTGGCTGGCTGTAAAACCTGTTAGTGAAGTGGTCATTCTTATTTTTCATAATTGTAAAGTATAAATGATTGAAAAAAACACTCGGTTCAAAATGAAAACTACAAGAGATAGCATATGTTTATTTGTTGAACTAGACAGGTGATGACTCATTAACTTCAACAAAAGTTTAACCAAGATTATTGTTGTCTCTATAGTATGAGATTGTTCGATTTGATTTAGGCTGTTTTTGATAGCTTCTTAATATGAATGATTAAGAGGCTCTGAATGAATAAGAGCGTTTGATTCGTAAATTTATTACATCTGAATGAGTAAGAGCCTCTTAATGGCCTCTGAACCATTAAGGGTTAGAGACAAGTCTGAATGAGTAAGAGCCTCTAAATGATTCAGACCTTTTAATGATTCAGATCTGAATGATTCAGATACTATCAAACACAGCCTTAGTCATAGCCTTTTCAAATCAGCCCCTATTTTCTAGGAGAGATCTAAGGCCTTCAGGAGTGCCCTCTCTCCTGAACTCACTTTTTGTCTGCCATCTAAGCATCCAGTCAGCTTTTCTTTTTTCTTCCCCTTAGGCTGTGGGGTGTGCTTGACCGGAAGAACGCGAAGAAGAAGCTGGGGTGGGAGAGAGAGAAAGGGAACAGCCAATAGGAAACGAGAATGAGTGTTACTGGGTTGTCTCCCCAGGAACGTGTGAGAACGTAGGACGCGGGGACGCGGAGGAGGAGCGGTGTTCATGGCGTTCCCGGGTGCCATATCAGCAGAACGCGGGTGTGTGCGTCCGGTACACCCCACAGCCTTACCCCGGAAATGGTCACCTCTCACTACCTCTCACTTCCTCTCACTTTTTAATTTAAAAACTAAATTTAAATTAAAATAAAACTAATAATTTCAAAATAAGATAATTCATTAAAATATAAAAATTACATTAAAAATAAAACCTAAAAATTTAAAAAACACATTAAACTTAAAATTAAAAAAAAACTACATATTTTAAATAAAAACTAAGATCGTCACTCCCATTCATCCTCCTCAATATCGGGCACCGGTGCCGGCTCAACTCTAGCCCGATAGATATGCTCGACTAAATTCGCACGAAGGTTGTTATGGATTTCTTTGCTTTGGGCCTCGTTTCTGTTTTCTAGATATGCCGCTGATCCAAGCGGTAGCGGCTCGTATGTTGGCATAACTTCGTTTGGATCAAAAATACATATCGCTCTCCCTTTGTCTTCCAAAATCATATTATGTAATATGATGCATGCGTACATAAGGTCTCGTATTCTCCTCGGATCCCAAGCCCGTGACGGGTATTTGATCATGTGAAAGCGCCGTCGAAGAACTCCAAACACTCGCTCCACATCCTTCCTAGCCGCTTCTTGTGTGACTTTGAACATTTGACGCTTTAGATCCATTGGACATGTGAAAGACTTCGCAAACACGGCATAATCCCGATATATTCCATCGGCTAGATAATACTCGTGTTTGTAGTACGTTCCGTTGACCTGAAACAGACAAAAAGGGGTAACGCCTCTAAAATGTAGTTAAATATCGGCGATTGGTCGAGAACGTTGAGGTCGTTGTTTGCACCTGAAACACCAAAAAACGCATGCAAAATCCATAAATCGTGGGACGCCACTGCCTCGAGGATGATGGAAGGGTGTCGATGATCGCCTGGTATGAATTGGCCACGCCATGCATTGGGACAAGCAGCCCACTCCCAATGCATACAGTTAACGCTCCCAAGCATTCCGGGAAAACCATGTTTGCTTTCGTGTGCGGCGTACAACGTTTGAATGTCGTTCACCGTTGGTTTTCGCAAATAACGTTTGTCGTAAACATGGATGATAGTGCTTGCAAACTCATAAACACTTTCCCGAACCGTGCGCTCCGACATCTTGAAATAGTCATCCCATAAATCAAATGCCGTGCCGGTTGCAATTTGCCGAATCGCAGCGGAACATTTTTGTTATGTCGTGAAACCCCTTTTATTTCTACCATTGTATTGCAATCGCAAAATCGGATTGACTTCGCTCACATCACGAACTATACGCAAGAAAAGTCGCTTGGTCATCCGATACCGTTGCCGAAACTGGTACGCCGAATACAACAAGTGTTCCGCTAAATAGTCGCGGACAAGGAGATCGTGCACAGCTTCACGATCTCTGTTTATTGTAGCCCGTCTTGATAACCTAGTTTGATTTTCTGAACTTGCTGCGGCGTCGGCGGTTATCTGGGCAGCTTAACGAAGCAATGACGTTGCTTGCACGGTAGCTTAAGCAACCAACTCTCGTCTTCCGACAAAGATGACGAATCGAATAACACCTCAAATCTTGGATCCATTTTTTTAAGTTGTAGTGTGGAGAGTATGTATTGTGTAGATGTAAAATGAATGAGATATGTGTGTGTGTATATATATATATATATATATATATATATATATATATATATATATATATATATATATATATATATATATATATATATATATATATATATATATATATAGGTAAAATAAATAGTTCTTTTTAAATCAAATGGCTATATAGCCGTTGAATTGCCAACGGTCACACACACCAAGCAAGACGTCGCACGACGTCCACAATCTGCACGTGCTCCATAATGCGACGCCGCCGCAGGGGGGCGGTGTTCACCACGAGCTCGCACACCTCGCACAAGCCCGAGCTCGGGCACACCGGACGGCCTAAGTTTGCTTCAAGTCAATATCTCCCACCAGTAGCTCGTTCAGTTTATGGAACAAGGGGGACTCCAACATATATAAACACTTTTAGGATCACGTCATTCCAATATGGGATATACTAACACTCTTCTTCAGAGATGAATGCTCGATGAAGATAGATAAGGTTGTGTTAAGCCACCCATAAGGGTGCGTGACACCGACTCTATTACCATGTAGATACATGTGGAGTCCTTATGGAGAGAGGAGATACTCTGACATATATAGACACTTATAGGAATGTGTCACACTAATGTGAGATACCGAGTTGTATCCATAGTTAAGAAAATTTTAGTAGGACGATCATGTCGTCTGGATCATAAGTGGAAACCATGTCTAAGTGAACATTGTTTTCTCACCAAAACCACAAATAACCTTGAATGAATAGTTTGAAAGGTTTCTTCAAGAATTTATCTGAATAATCTTCTTATAACTTTCAAACTCCATATGTCTTCTTGTGGTTTACCTAAATTAGCATGGAAACGAATGATTGTCATTATAATATTTGTCAAAAATGTTCATGGTTGACTTGATAATAAATTGTTCGTGGCAAAAGAAAACGGAGTGATGAGAATATCAATCTGATCCAGTAATGAGATTTCAGTAACAAAACTCTCTTTTGGTAAAAGGTTGAAAAGTACATATGTATTGAAAGCAAGCTCGTGAATTGTACCTTCTGACCATACCTTGTTCACATAGCAAATATCTGCTTCAAATTGATTTCTATTTGGCATGATGGAGATTTTTTGTCTCAGCTTTAAGGCATTCTCCTTCTCCAGCTCTCTAGTCTCCTATTTTCTTATCTCATGTGTAATTCCCT
This sequence comes from Cichorium intybus, assembly GCA_023525715.1. Classification (NCBI taxonomy): domain Eukaryota; kingdom Viridiplantae; phylum Streptophyta; class Magnoliopsida; order Asterales; family Asteraceae; genus Cichorium; species Cichorium intybus. The sequence continues at coordinate 28,174,981 of CM042013.1, read as the reverse complement.
TTCCTTTTTCAGTTGCACCTAAACTCGCACCAGTTGTAATAGTAATTGTAGAAGGTATAGTTGAGATGTTATGCCCTGCAAAATACCCTTAGTGAATGTAGTTGTTAAAGGCATATTCCATGTACCTGAGATGGTGGTTGGAGTAGTAGAAATGATTGTTGTTGGAGTCAAAGTAGAAATAAATTTTATTGGTGGAATAAATAGAGGTATGTTGTAAGGTGGAGGACCATATGGTTGTCTTGGTCTTAACAACTGAATAGGCCCAACTGGTATTTGCATACTAGGTCCAACTTCTCCCTATTGTGATGAAACAGCTTGTTTCGGAGCACCATGTAGTAACCTTAAGATAAAATTGGAAATATGTTCCAGTTGTACCTATACAACAATATGCACCTTTTCATGAACAATATTCTCATTGTAACTATCAGCCAATTCCTTTTGATCATATACTCGTACTGTAACGCCCCAAAATCCATCATCGAGTATTACAACATTTACATAAAACTGTACAAATATTAGTTTTACAAATTCAATACTCGATGTCTGGGAAGCGTCAAGTGGATATCTTCAAGATCGTTCCACGATCCAGCCGGGCGTAACAAAACAACATAAGCGAAAACGCTTAGTGAATAACTCTACTGCAAAATAAAAAATTCAACAAACTTATTTAGTCAAACCACACGTTAAGGTTTCAGCAATTCATTTGCCACCTAAACACCAGCACCAAAATAGTAAATTATAATACCAAATCACCGTTAGTATAAACACAACACATACAGAATTAGCACAACTACTATAACGTTCACCGAATGATCTTGGGTTTTTCACCAACCCGAAGATCTGTCACCAACATTCGATTACATCGAGTTATCACCCAGCTTGGATTATACCGTATGGTTGTAAACTATACTTATACAACCGTTAGAGCACCGTATAAAACACCAAAAAAATATCAACACTTACGATTTCAATAATCGCATCTAAAGGCAACTACTATGTGAGTTGCCTATTATCACATAAGGTCATTATACTATTATTTATCAAAGTAGTTAATCCTAACACCATCATATAATATATATGAATATGTATTCACACAAAATACAAACTACAGCATATCACAAATCAATTTGAGTAAAGTTACTCACCTGTAGTCCAAGCTCCAAAAGTAAGTCATACTTGATGTTTTGTAATCATCCTTACACCTTATTGTCTACACGGAAACAAGAATAAACCTTTCTTAGACACAACCCAGCTCAATTTTGTGAAAAACACGTTTCTGTCCTCATCAGGGAAATTAGCAACGCTAATTTTACACTTGTGCATAGTTAGCGCCGCTAACTATGGACAACAGCACTCCTTTGACGATTTTTTTACATAAAACTCCGTTTTAACTTCCAAACACCAAAGGATTAAGAAACACAACACCATATTCAATTATACACCTAAAACCTCCAATTTCACAACTTCTATATCAACCCAAATCAACCATTTTAGCTAAATCAACTTAGCAATTACATACATAAGAACATACTAACCTTAATTTTTGATTTGGGTGTAAACCACTTTAAATTTCACCCCAATTAGATGGTTAGATGCCCAAAAATCACCTGGAATTCGTCTCCCATTCATACATTCTGGAATGAGAATAAACTGAAGTGACCAAAGTCAAGGGATTTAAGTTGTTTGCTGTCAGCCGATATTAGCGACACTAATCTTATACATTAGTGACGCTAATGTGTTTGATAAGTGATTTCTTGCACATTTTCACCATTTCCACCTTTTGACCTATAATTCCAAACATAGCAACCAAACTCTATATTAAATCATAATATGGACATTTAAACATCCTTAACACCTCAAATGCCAAGATTTGATCCATTCTTCATTTTTAACATTGTTGGTCCTTTCACCAAAAACACGATTGTCTAATCCAAAAACTCCTTAAACGCCATCAACATGTTTTTACAAGTTGATAAGAATGCATATATGCGTCCTGGGTATTACATGTACAGAAGGCTCTAAGAACTTAATTATGAGAAACAACATCAGTGAGTGACTTTTGTAGAATAGTTTTTTCTAATAAGCATCTACAAGATACTTGTATACGTCTTGCGAGTAGGTCCCTTTGACATTCTTCAACTAGCTTTCCAATAGGCTTACTCAAATCCAAACTTGCTTCTTTGAGATTTGAAAATTTAGAATCTAAAGATAACTTCATTTCTTTAGAACCTTTTAATGAATCCACTTCAAAAATACTTATGAATTCAGAAAAATTTTGCACCAATTCTTTAATTACTTTCTCTTGTGTAAAAAATTTCTTTAACCATTCCAGATGAAGAACATCCACAGCAGCTTGCTTGGAACCTTGAGTTTGCGTAAAAAAAATTTGTACCAGTAAATTTGGCTTTCGGTTCAGAATTTTAAATGTCATCAAATTATCATCATCAACATCATATTCTTAAACATCCTCATCAAATCCAATTGGATCCAAAAAAAGCATTAGTTACAAAATCTAGATTGACTACATCATCATTACTAAGAGTATATGTCTCTGTATCCAAAGTTTCCTCGGTAGATGTGACTTATGGCAAAGTAATTGGGAATGAAACATCAAAAGAATTTTTTAATAGATCATCAAAAATATTATCATGTGGAGGAGTAGTGATTGTAGAAATGGGTACGATTGAAATTGGAACTTTTTCTTAGCTAATGATGGGTTCAGAAACTGGTGGTGTTTCGATTTTGCTTGATATATGAATATTAGCATGTGAAGTGATTATGGGAGTGGAGACCATCTGTGTAGTATATATGGGTTTTCTAACAACCGGTTTACTAATAATTTTTTCGTTCACAATTGGTTTGCTAACAATTGCGTCGCTCATAATAGGTGTATCAACAAATGAAGTTTTCAGTTGAAAGGTTTTAATAACAATATGGTCTTCTTTAACATCAGTCAAAGAAACTTCTTTACTCTTTTACTCCTCTTGGACTTTTTCTTTGGTTCTGGAGAAGTAGACGGTTCAACAATATGATTTCTCTTTTTCTTTGATTGCTTCGCTGCCTGTGATTGAATTTCTGTATGGATTTCCTTAGGAAGTTAACAATCTGGATAAGAAACTGAAAGGTTTTCTGCAAACCATGAACTAAATAACCTAAGTTCACATGCAACCTATGAGGATCTATGTTTTCTTCTAATTGAACATATAACAAAACCTAAAGGCCATAAGAAAATTAACTAAAAGAATAAAATTAGAAAAACCAACCTTTTAGAATTTTCTGGAAGCTGAGCAGCAAAATTATCCTGCCTCAAATGAGATCACACCCAAGCAGGAGGAGAGGGGTCACGAAAATCTTAAGAGAGTATATGAGAATGGCGAATTCAATGTGGTGCCTGGGAACCCCTATTTATAGTTTTTCAAATGGCCAGTTGATAAACCTTAGAGATAAACCTTTTTGAATTCAAATAAGATAAACCTTTTATCTTATAATTCAAACTCCTATTTATCTATTTATCAATTTCGAAATCTATATATTTCCATATATGGATTTCGACTTCCACTGGTCACTATCACACTGCCACTTACTCAACTATTGAATAATTACAGTTTTAGTCCCTGCACCTTTAATTAATTAATTTAATCCCCAAATTAAATCCGATTAATTCTGGATTAATTCCTAATTAATTAATATAGTTTCTAATTAATATATTATCACTTTAATATATTAATAAACCATATATTTAATTCCTGTTGATTTATTAATCCCATAAATCAACATTTCTCTCTACCGAATTTTCTACCAAACCTCCAGCCATGAGGGCAACCCAAATGGACTGTGCTTCTATTAATTAGGTAAATACTAATTATTAGTCATGGCTTAGACACCTAATCCAACAGTCTCCCACTTGGATAAGTCTATGACTATAATTACCAATTTAACCTCTAATTAACCAGCACTTGTAGCTTCCTAGAAACCAATGCCAAACTCTGATCTAATCAGTCCTGTCCATAGATAAGTGATCAGATGATCCTCCGTCCAACAAGATATTTTCAGACTCAAGACATGGATAAAATCAATCTAGTCTGATTCACTGTTCCTCGATTTCCGATTTGCATATGACTCTTAGACTACCAATTTAGTCCCGGTTGGCCAACCATTTTAGTCAACTTCAAAATCATCGAGAGGCCTACAGATATCTGTTCCCCGTCAGGGTCAAGGGACGAATAAACTTTGACTCATATACTTATGTCTTTTACCAGACAAATCACTCACAACAATACGTTTTATAACACCGAGTTACCGATGCGTTTTCGTATTATGAATAACCGTCTAGTAAATCATAACTCATATGTCTTAGCTTAAAGATCAAAAGATATTATCGTCTCAATATTGCTCGTGATGTAATCCATGAAGCAATCCATTGAGCGCGGGTTTATCCAATACTCAAATCCCCATTTCCAAGTACTCACGAATGGTGCAGCAATCCAATTGCAATGTCTAACTCCTTAGACAATCTATTACCAATTCAGGACAGCCTTACTTCATACTTACTCCCTAAAAGTATGAGCGACTGTGGATATTTAAATAATCCAATTATTCAGGAAGTAAAACATGCAAAAATGAAACACAATGATATATATTGACAAAATTAGTAAACCATTACTCATTAATAAATCTCTATTATTACATCACGAAGGTCAAATACAATAACATTGTTACAAGTTTCAAAAATCTATCTAATTACAAAAACTTATATCATCTCTTAATCCAATGCTCCTAGCATGCTGATTATGTTTAATCCTACTCAGAGCCTTTGTCAAGGGATCTGCAGGATTATCTTCCGATGATACCCTCTTTACAAGGAGGTGACCTTCTTCTACCCTATGTCTGATGTAGTTGTACTTTCTGTCGATATGTCTGGACTTTCCATGATCTCGCGGTTCCTTTGTCAAGGCGACCGCACCTTCGTTATCGCAGAATAGTTCCAAGGGCTCCTGAATACTCGGGACTACTCCAAGGTCACCGATAAAGTTCTTCAGCCAAGCCGCTTCCTTTGACGCTTCACTTGCTGCTATATACTCTGATTCGCATGTAGAATCAGCCACTGTTTCTTGCTTGGAACTTTTCCAAGTAACTGCTCCACCGTTCAAAAGGAATACCCAGCCCGACTGAGACCGACCATTGTCTCTATCCGTCTGAAAGCTGGCATATGTATATCCTTCAACTCTCAAGGTATCACTGCCACCGAGGACTAACACCATGTTCTTTGTCCTTCGCAGATACTTGAGTATATTTTTCACAGCTATCCAATGCGCCCTTCCAGGGTTACCCTGGTACCGACTGACCATGCTCAAAGCAAAGGCCACGTCAGGGCGAGTACACGTCATAGCGTACATGATCGATCCTACAGCCGAAGCATAAGGTACCCGACTCATTTCAGCTATTTCTTCGTGTGTACTCGGACTTTGAGTCTTACTTAATTTCACATTACTTTGGATAGGCAGCTCTCCCTTCTTGGAATTTTCCATACTAAATCTTTTCAGTACCTTTTCCAAGTATGTACCCTAACTAAGTCCAATTAGTCTCTTCTTCCTATCTCTCAATATTCTTATCCCGAGAATATAGGCAGCCTCTCCTAGGTCCTTCATGGCGAAACATTTCCCAAGCCAAGCCTTGACATCTTGCAAGGTTGGAATATCGTTTCCCATGAGCAGTATGTCATCGACATACAACAGCAGAAAGGTGACTATACTCCCACTAGCCTTGACATATACGCAGGACTCATCCTCGCTCCTAGAGAAGCCAAACTCTTTGACTTTCTCATGGAAACAAAGATTCCAGCTGCGAGAAGCTTGCTTCAATCCGTAGATTGATCTCTCAAGCTTACACACCTTATTAGGATACTTTGCATCTACAAAACCCTCTGGCTGATTCATGTAAACATCCTCAGTCAACTTCCCATTAAGGAAAGCGGTATTGACGTCCATCTGCCAAATTTCATAGTCATGAAATGCAGCTATGGCCAGCATAATCCTAATAGACTTTATCTTGGCTACTGGTGAGAAGGTCTCGTCATAGTCAACCCCTGGGGTTTGAGTAAATCCCTTCGCAACCAGTCTTGCCTTGAAAGTGTGTACCTTTCCGTCCATGTCGGTCTTCTTCTTGAAGATCCATTTGCACCCGACTGTCTTTTGACCCGGTACGTTGTCAACCAAGTTCCAAACTTGATTGTCATACATGGACTTGATCTCGCTATCCATGTCCTCTTTCCACTTGGCAGACTCAGGGCCCGCCACTGCTTCCTGGTAGTTAGCTGGTTCATCCAAATTTATCAGTGTCCTATCACTGACAAACGTGTCCCCATCCGAAGTTATATGGAACCCATAAAACTCGGGTGGCATGCTAACCCTACCGGAACGCCTAAGAGGTAAGGATACATCTGTCGGACCAACAGGAACTTCTTCCTCATGTTGGTTGCTAGTTTCTCCTAAGGTTGCGTCATCTGATGACTCTTGAATTTCTTCCAGATCAATGGTACTCCCACTGTCCTCTTTGAATATGAGCTCTCTCTCTCGAAAGACCGCTCGTCTAGCTACAAAGACCACGTCCTCGCTCGGTCTGTAGAATAGATATCCAAAGGACTGTTTGGGATAACCAAGGAAGAAACACCTTTCGCTTCTTTCTGCGAGTTTGTCTTGAGTCTCTCGTCTAACGAAAGCCTCACAACCCCAGACTTTGATATGTGCCAACGAGGGAACTTTCCCTGTCCACATTTCATGAGGTGTTTTAGCAACCTTTTTAGTAGGGACAAGATTGAGGATATGGGCGGCAGTCTCTAAGGCATACCCCCAGAAGTGAATGGGAAGTGAAGCTCGACTCATCATGGAACGAACCATGTCCAACAGGGTTCGGTTGCGCCTCTCTGCAACACCGTTCAACTGTGGTGTCCTGGGAGGTGTCAACTGCGAAACTATTCCGCATTCCTTTAGATAGTCTAGGAACTCGATACTTAGATACTCTCCGCCTCTGTCGGACCTGAGCATCTTTATCTTCTTGCCTAATTGATTCTCTACCTCGTTCTTAAACTCTTTGAACTTTTCAAAGGTGTCCGACTTGTGTTTGATCAAGTAGATATAACCGTATCTACTAAAATCATCGGTAAAGGTCACGTAGAAACGCGTGCCATCCTTTGTGGTTGATCTAAATGGACCACACACATCTGTGTGAATGATGTCCAGCAGACCCTCACCTCTTTCAAAAGACCCTTTGAAAGGTGATTTAGTCATCTTGCCCAACAGACAAGATTCGCATACATCATCCGACCTGAGGTCGAATGATTCCAACACTCCATCCTTTTGGAGTTGGGCGATGCGTTTCTTCCTGATGTGCCCGAGCCGACTATGCCACAGACATGCCTTTTCTACACCACTAGTGATATCAATATAATTTACACTATGTCCTAAATTGTCAACACATTCAACAGTTTCATACACACCATCACAAGGATAAGCAGTAAAAATCAAAATACCATTTTTGAAAACAGAAATAGAACCAATTTTATTATCAAAAGAAAATTGAAATCCTTGTCTGAACAATGCGTGAAATGAAATAATGTTTCTTGCCATTTCTGGCGAATAGCAACAATTAAATAATTCTAAACTAACATCACTACTAAGCACTAAACTATAAACGCCAATCTTGGTAACAGGGGGCGATCTCCTATTGCCCATGATCAGGTTCAGTCTACCGTGCTCCACCTCCCTGCTTTCCTTTAGGCCCTGCAGATCAGAACAAATGTGAAAACCACATCCTGTATCAAGGACCCAAGAATTAGAAGATGGTGAGTTTTTAGAGATAGTGTATATACCTGCTGTCGATGGCTTTACTTTCCCATCCTTGACATCCTGCAAGTATTTGGGGCAGCTTCTCTTCCAATGGCCCTTCTCTTTGCAGTAAAAACAGTTGGCTTCATCGGGGTTGGCCACACAAGGAATGTGGGAAGTCTTGGTTCTCGAGCCATTACAGGATGACCCGACCTGAACCTTTTCCTTCCAATTTTGCTTAGAAGGGCCCTTCCTTTTCTTTCCTTTGCCACTTCCAATGGCTAAGACGGGCTGATTGACCGAGGGTACACTTTTACCCTTCATCCCGTCCTCAGCAACTCGAAGCATGCGATGCAACTCAGTCAGGTTAGCCTGATTGTTGTTCAAATGATAAGCCAGCCTGAACTGGTAATAAGAACTCGGTAGGGAGTTAAGCACTATGTCAACGGCCAACTCCTCCGGTACAGGCATCGCAAGCTTTCTAAGCCGCTCCACGTAACCTTGCATTCTTTGCACATGAGCGCAGATGGACTCTCCATCTTTAGGTTTGCTGTTCGTGAAGTCCTTGACCACCTCGCACCTCTCGATGCGCTCTTGCTTGTGGAACTTTTCCGCCAGCTCCTTGTGCATCTCAAAGGGCCAGTAGTCTTCATATATCCTTTGCAATTCGGGGTTCATTGTGGCGATCATGATGCAGGCCACTTTGGTCGCATCATCAGAATGTTTTTGGTACGAGGCAATTTCCTCGGGAGTAGCAGTTTCAGGGTCAACATCGACAAGCTCAGTCTCGAGAACATACTCTTTGTTCTCATACCTCAAAGCCATCTTGATGTTTCTAATCCAGTCATTGTAGTTTGTCCTGTTCAATTGAACCTTGGAACACAGTGAGAGGATAGAGGGAACACTGGAGTTTGATTGGGGAGCGGATTGATCAGCAGAAGACATCTATAAAAGAAGGTAAGTTTAATTAGATACTTGTCGGTCCTTATAATAACCCAATATAAAATAAGGCTAGGATCCAACTATAACAATTTGCAACATAGAAGAGGGATGCCGTAATCTATAAGCAAATTTTATAAAGGTAGGCGAATGACGATTCAGCCAATTCCACCGCGGAAACATAATCTTATTATAAATGGAATTCCTAGTTTCTTTTGAGATATATTGAACTGTTCAATAGCATGTTTAATCTCGGATATGCCCCACCGTTTGTGACTGGGATGCCGAGGATCACAAACCGGGTGTGAATAACCATGCAAATTAGCTTGGTACTCTCGGGGTCTATTATCATCTCAAATTGATGTGCCGGTAAACCACACACGCTCCATCAACAATGATAACACCCGAGACACCCATTGCCACTCTTTATGAACCCCCATTGGTGTGCCGGTAAACCACACACGCTCCACCAACGTTTCATAAAGTGCAATGTGCAATTTCATGGGTTAGCATCAAATTCACATTTTTTTTTCTAAAGTAACTAGATTGGGATTTTTGTGAATAGTTCTAGTACTTTGATCATTATACTTTTAATGATTAAGTGGTTCTGTCAAACCCGTTCGGCTAACGACCCTCCACTGATCAGGCGAGCGGTGGGTGAGAGTGTTCACCCATTAGACTACCATTTTATAGGCAGTCTCCTTATACCCACTTTATAGACCAACTTCGTGAATGAGGCCTACTATAGATTTGACTAACCAAATTTATCTCATATATATATAGTATTAACTTTTAATAATATATATAAGATGTATTTTAAAACCCTTTAAAAATATTCAAGGTTTATCTTTTAATTTTACCAAATTTAACAATTAAATTTTGAATTAAATCAAACCTTAAATTCGATTTAATTAATTTTAATTACCAATTAATTAAATTAATTAAATCTAAATATTTTAAACATTTTAAAATATTTTTTCCGGATTTTTCTATTAATTTCGCAATTTTTAAATTAATTAAATCCTTTTGAATTATCTTTTAATTAACAATTAATTAAATTAATTCAAATGAAGATATGTTTATCCAAATTAATCAAATTAATTAAAACCTATCCTAAATCCCCTAAAAATCGAATTCAAATAATGGGGTTTAAGGTTATCCATTTAATTAACAAATAAAGTTACAAAAAATAGAAAACCTTCTAAAACCCTAATTATGATTTTCGAAATTAGCAAGGGGGGATTAGGGTTTCCAAAACCCTAATCCTAGAAATCGATCCTTAGCAAAATTAGGGTTTATAGGCTTTAAACCCTAAAACAGTTATAACAATTCAACAAGAAAACAAGACAGGCTCTGATACCACTGAAAGGTTTTCTGCAAACCATGAACTAAATAACCTAAGTTCACATGCAACCTATGAGGATCTATGTTTTCTTCTAATTGAACATATAACAAAACCTAAAGGCCATAAGAAAATTAACTAAAAGAATAAAATTAGAAAAACCAACCTTTTAGAATTTTCTGGAAGCTGAGCAGCAAAATTATCCTGCCTCAAATGAGATCACACCCAAGCAGGAGGAGAGGGGTCACGAAAATCTTGAGAGAGTATATGAGAATGGCGAATTCAATGTGGTGCCTGGGAACCCCTATTTATAGTTTTTCAAATGGCCAGTTGATAAACCTTAGAGATAAACCTTTTTGAATTCAAATAAGATAAACCTTTTATCTTATAATTCAAACTCCTATTTATCTATTTATCAATTTCGAAATCTATATATTTCCATATATGGATTTCGACTTCCACTGGTCACTATCACACTGCCACTTACTCAACTATTGAATAATTACAGTTTTAGTCCCTGCACCTTTAATTAATTAATTTAATCCCCAAATTAAATCCGATTAATTCTGGATTAATTCCTAATTAATTAATATAGTTTCTAATTAATATATTATCACTTTAATATATTAATAAACCATATATTTAATTCCTGTTGATTTATTAATCCCATAAATCAACCTTTCTCTCTATCGAATTTTCTACCAAACCTCCAGCCATGAGGGCAACCCAAATGGACTGTGCTTCTATTAATTAGGTAAATACTAATTATTAGTCATGGCTTAGACACCTAATCCAACAGAAACAACTATATTTTGCCATTATGAATTCATTAGTTCATTGCTAGCAGAGACTCTTCTCAACCTTGCTTGCAAAATAGGACCAAAAACACAAACTGTGATTGTTTTGAGAATCGTGAAAGAACCATCATTCATTGAAATTCCACTATTGGTAGGTCATTATGATAATCGAGAATGTTGTTGTAAGAATTACTAGCATAAATAGTGAGTGACCACTAGTGATGAGAAGATACTTATGTATTTCCTTTGGATTGAGTAAGATTTTCCCTAAACTCTTGTTAGAAAATTATGGCATAATTAACTGCAACATCATGATACATTCCATACTAAGCTGTTAGAAACGTCTGATTGGTAGAATTAAGACATGTTCTTCTTCCTGAAGAACATCTCAACAAAATTCCAAGAAAGAAATTATAGACATGCGGTAGTTTATTCTTCTTAATTGGAAATCTTCATCATATAAGGAGTATGGACCATTTGGTTGAATGTATCAATCAACTAATCTAGGGTTGGAGTAACAAAATTCAGTCGGAGAGGGTAATCCTAACAACTTCCCAAATTTGATCTTATAAATTTAAAGATCCTTACGAGTCGTTTCTACAAATGAAACAATCTCATTCGTATTCGAGTATTTAACATTTGAAAATATCATATTCAATAATCAGAGATGAACATATCTGGCAGCAGTTGACTCCTTGGATAAAATAGAGTACTTAAGGCATTTAACGATAACCTAAGGAAATTTGATCACAGATTCCTGTGGTTGCATCCATTTTTTTATAACGGAGGACCCTACCCAACCCATCCTTTAGATGACCCTGATGAAGCAACCTCCGGGCCCACGCACACCTGGTAGCAGGATGGTCCAAGACAATCTCCTATGGGGGCAGAGAGGAGGCCAATGGCCATCCCCTAATTGAAACCCAACACTCCCTATGGGAAAATAGAGGGAGTGAGATTAGAACTCAGTACCTCCTTATAGGGGAAGAGAGGGAGTCCTAAGCCTTATACAGTAGGTGATCAGGGTGATGGTTGGTTGCATCCATTTTTGAACAAGAATTTAGGGTTTAGCACATATAAAAGAAGATGATGTGAGGGTTTGCATAATCTAAAAAGTTTCAAGTATGCGAGAGAAAAATGTATTTATAGCGTTTTGAAACGACACACTTCATTTGTGAGATGAAAAAAGTCAAAATGCATTTAGTGTATGTCCAATCAACCGCCCAAGATGCTGACATATTGCACGATCAGCTGGATTTTCCTCCATATCAAAAGGTAACATCTCTCTTCGCTAAAAGAATAAACCATGAAGGAGTAGCAAAATGAATAAGAACGAAAGAATATTTTTGAATTTTGAATTTTATAACAAAATCTAAAGCAATAAGAAAATGTTTTAGATGTTTTTTGATTTCGGAAAATGAAATAACAAGAAAAATATTTTTGAAAATTTTATTTTCTAAAAAACAAATCAATAAAAATATTTTGGTATCTTTGGATGAAATATTCATGAACACAAAAGTAAATGAACAACAATTGCGATTTGTTAAATACATGGTAAGTAGTATGAGTGTCTGATTTCACAGTACGAGTGTCAGATTTCGCAATATGGGTTTTAATTCTATAGTATGAGTGACATATTTCGCAGATGGATTCAGATTTTGCAGGTACAGAGGAAGAAATACTTTTTCGCAGGCAACACATACTAATTCGCAGAAGGCATCTACAAAAAAGTTCTACTCCCCTAATTTCAAAGGATTACGTAGATACCATATATGAAATCGTCATTTTCTATTTCAAAACTTTTCTTTATTTAGAATGTGATAGTTTTTCAAGTACTAGACTATTTCATAGGTAATCCATGATTTCACATACGCTAAATGTGAAATTGATGGCCATGTTAGGAACTCTTTTTTTTTTCTGCTTATTTCTTAAAATATTATTAAAAGATTAAGCTATATTTTTTTTCTTAGTATATCGTTTTGTTTTACTGTTTTATAGATGTTCCATGTTTACAACTAGAGGATGCACACTCTGCAAGATGCTGCGAGAAATTATGTGTGTGTAATAAGCAAAGCATAATTTACAAAAAAAAAAAAATAGATGTTTAATTATAATAGCAGTGCCTTTTTTATTTGTAAAGACGAAAATATAAAAAATAAATATATATATATATATATATATATATATGTTTTACATCCCTACATGCACAAAAATAAATATGTATACAAATCTACAAAATGTTTTTTAGCCAAAAACTAATATATAAAAATGAAAAAATAAAGTAATATAACGCATAAAAATAGAAAAAATCTTTATAAACCGATGTATAAAAACGAAAATATAAAAAGTTATAAAAAGATAATTTATAAGAATGATTTCATCAAAAAACAAATTTGTAAAACAATGTATAAAGGAAGTTTAAAACAAAAAAAAAATTTTAAAAACAAATTTATAAGGAAAAAGTTGTGGAATATTTATAACAAAATTGAAGGCTGGACCAAAATTGTGAAAAAACAAAAGATATTTAAAGAAATTGAAAATTTGGGAACAAAGTAGCAAAAGGACTAGTTGTTTGATTTAACTGTTCCATTTTGTTTTATTTGGTTCTGTCATAAAAATGGAAAGTCTAAGAAAAGCTTGAATGTATGGATACAAAATCCGCATATGATTTAACTGTTTTTTTTTTTTTTTTTTTTTTTTCGCTTCTTGCTAGGTTTTTTAACACATTTTTTTTTTTTAAATAAAATTTGGCCGTTCCAAAAAGTTACACGCTAAATTTGTCCCGAAATTTGTAAAATCAAATGCTGGAAATACTTTATAATCGTAAAAATTATATAAATTCAAAACCAATCATTTCATAAATCTTTTTCATTTATCTCAATTATAAATAATGCTTACTTTTTATAAATATTAAATAATTGGAAGAGACAAAATCATCGTGGTTTATGAAATGCCACATGAAATGTGTGTCAAAGGAGGCAAGTTATGATCTGACAGCAAATCAAATGAGACTACAAAATCAATTCGCACACTTCTTCTTATTTAAAGAAAGAACCGGTATTCGTATTTTTATAATCATCGTAGTTATATTACTTTTAGAATCTTAATTTTGGATTACATAATACAAATAGTTAATAATAGTTACAACTTAAAATGATTGACAAATTTATTTATTTATTTTTTTGCCACGGTGTTATCTCTTTAGTCTTGTGATTTCCTCATAATTTGTAATTCCCAAATCCAAAAAAGCAATAAACGTTCACATTTGTGATTAACGAAGTATAGATGGAAATCCAGTAGAAGTTCAAACCATTTTAAGGTGCTAGTATTAGTACTTTTATTCAAGTCGAATAAAAGGCATATAGTATATCAAAATAATGTCTTGAGTGAATATTTCGTTCAAGTTTGAAATAAACTTCATCAGTTGTCTGATACTAAGCATAATAGCATATGTTGCGAGGTAAAGGAAGCAAAGTGGTGGAAGTTGAGATTATGGTATCCTTCGCACGGCTACACAATCGAGTAATAAAGGCATCGCCTTGTATTCTTTTTGCTCTCAAAAAGTAGGCGACAGCAAGAATACTTGGCTAATGATATCTGGATAGGGGAGATTTCGTTAAAAAGTCGTTTTTAGTAGGATGTATAGACTCGACATCAACAATCAAGCCACGGTGGACGAAAAAAAAAAAAACAAATGATGTGCGGTCTACGTGTTTGCGTAGGCAGCCGAGGGGGGCATGGATTTGAGCAATTGGTGGACCTTTTAGGGCATTATGCAAAATATGGTGCTTCCTAATCAAAGTGATAGATGACGTTGGGAATTGGATTTCGGAGGAGTCTACACGGTTGCCTCAGTTAGACATTTAATAGACAAAAACATTTTAGTGATGGATGATAATCCTAGCAAATGGAGTAAGCTTGTTCCGATTAAGGTTAGCATACTTGAATGGAGATTGAAGTTGAACAAATTAAAAGTTAACCATGACAAATGTGAAATTGATATAGACCCGCTTATATGCAACAATTGTGAGTCGGATGTGGAGTCAGTGAACCATATTTTTTTCACGTGTTTCATGGCGATGGCAATAAGATCTCAAATTGTGTAGTTGTGGGGGGTTAGTATGTCGATGGTTACTAATTATGGTAAATTGCAAACATGTGTGTCACAAATTGGTGTTAAACTTTTGCAAATAAAATGTTTAAACATGATCATTGCAACTGCGTTTTAGGTGATTTGGATGTTTCAGAATGACAAGATCTTTGCCACGGTTAAACCTAAAAGTCTACTATTTTTGAATTTATTGTCATGCAGACGCTTTTCTGGTTGACTAATAGGTATAATAAGCTAAGTATTAGTTGGGTCGGTTAACTTCAAAGCCCTCTCAATATAACAAATTAGTTGGTTCTTCCTGCCTAGCGCAATTGTTAGGCTTCTTAATATATTTTTGTCGTTCCAAAAACATATGTTGACATATGAATAATTAGACTATGTGTGACACTATATTTTTTAGATAATATTTTTTAGATTGTCATTTTTGAAAAATCAAAAAACTAGTTTATTAGCTAATTTCTTTTAAAAAAATTACTCAAACTAACGAATTTATTGATTTTTCATAAAATTCTTTCAAATATATCCTTCTAATAATTATAAAAAACTCATTCACAAATTTTTCCTTCAAATATATCCTTCTAATAATTATAAAAAAACTCATTCACAATTTTTTCCTCTAAGTTATTTTTTAACATACTTTTTTTTAGAATACGGTCCATTCTCTTGATGTAGCTTTATTCTTTGAGAGAGAGATAGGTTCTTGTATGTGTTATTTGTAGTATAAGATTGCTTTGTGCCATTTTATATTTGTCTTAATACGAGAAATTTGTCTTAATATCATAAATATAATATATAATTCAAGCAATTTCACTTACACATAAGTAGTTAGAGAACTCTTATTTACTACTTATTTTAATACTAATAAAATGTATGTCTTATTTGTAGTATAAGATTGCTTTATGCCATTTTATATTTCACAATCAGTTTATCAAGTATTTTTCATCAAACATAATTTTTTTATCAAACATAATCTTTTATCAACTAGCATCTATTTTTTTAGCGACTAAAACAAAATCTAAAACTCGTTGTGAGAATTTTTATGTTATATTTGTGAAATTTTGAAGTTGAAAAAGAGTGGTGTAACAGTATTTATGTAATTTCAATCTTAAAATGAAAAGTAAAGTCATATGAGAATAAAATACATTAGTTATAATTAATAAATAATTCATAGAAAATATATACTTAAACATGTAAAAATATAATAACTATGTTTTTTTATCGAATAAGTTAGGATTAGGCAACCCACCAAATAAAAAAACTACGGTACAAATTGATTAGAAGTTCCATTCTACATCAACCTGAAACAAGTTGGCTTTCACCTTCACCTTCGTAACAAATTTACAAATTATATTTTGTTGTATAGACCAGAAAAGATTTCTTTATTTCTATAGTTTCTCAAGTTTCTTTAGAAATTTTTTAAATAGAATATAGTCGGGCAAAAAGAAATATAAACATCGTAGCGGAGTTAATTTGTAAGATATATGTGTAGTTATTAATTTATTTTCCAAAAGCCTTATTATAGAGAGAATGAGACTCCAACATATATAGTAACATATAAGATCGTATGCACCAAGATGAATACACTAACACTCGCTCCTTCTTGGAAACGAAGACACGATGTGGATAGTCTTGGATACGTTAGGTTGTTGGGTTGCTAGACATCGACTCTAATACCATGTAAGATGTATGTGTAGTCATTGGTTAACTATCTGAAAAAGCCCTTGATGATATATATATATATATATATATATATATATATATATATATATATATATATATATATATATATATATATATATATATATATATATATATATATATGTATATATATATATATATATATATATATATATATATATATATATATATATATATATATATATAAACATATGGTACCGTATCACATCAACATGAGATAAACTAACATAGTTCGAATATTTAAACCGGAAACTTTTAATTTTAAATTGTAACATATAGTTATATATAAACACTAGCGAGATGCATGGGTACAACCGTACATTGTACGATGACATCATCACTAGTAACATTGAAATCTTGCATTATCTATGTGATTTTTCGGTCTTTGATATGGACAGAATTTGCACGTTTATGCAAGACGAGTCAATTAAAAAATACACTGTTTTGTTGTAATTAAGGGGGCTAAATTTTATTCTTGAATATCCATGTTGTAAATCCATTTTTTGTTTTTTATTTTTGTTTTGGTTTGTAATCGACCCTTTGAACGAGAGGTTAAAAGATTATAGATAATAAAAGTAGACTTTTTGGAGATAAAAGAGGGACAAAGTTGCTTTATGCAAGTCTACTGCTTTACTATGGTTTTATTTTGATAGTATATTGTAACACCCAATGTTGGATTGTATTTTGAAATAAATATGATTTTGATGTTTTTGTAGGACTGTATTTTGCTAAACTGTGACTTCAAGTCATAAATGCTTTGAAAACCACAATATTTTGAATTTATAAAAAAAGGGGTGTTACATGTGTGATATTCTGACACTATTAGTTCCAAAAAATAGGGTTAATTTACATATGTGTATCGACTGTCGAGTCATTAACAATATAATAATTGAGTATTGTTTTCCGATTCCCTAGTTCGAAGATCTTCTTAACCAATTACATGGCACCATAATGCTCTCAAAAATTGATTTGGGAAGTGGATACCACCAAACTCATATGAGCCCGAAGAGACTGGAATACAGATTTCAAGACACATGATGGGTAATACGAATGTATGGTTACGTCATTTGGTTATGTAATTACCAAGCACCTTCATGTGCCTCACAAACAAAGTTTTTAAGTCCTTCACTGGGTGACTTTTAGTGGTTTTGTTTTGATGACATTTTGATTTTCAGTAAAACTGTTGATGAGCATAGTTTTCATCTTTGCCAAGTATTCTCAGTTTTACATGATCATAAGTTATATGTCAATGGTAAGAAATGCCATTTTCTCAAGGTATGTGATTTCGGTAGAGGGAATCAAGATGACTAAGACAAATATTGAAGTCATATTCTATTGGCCCACACTAACGACTTTTCATGGCATTCAAAACTTCCACAAATTAGCACCTTTGTGCTAAAGATTCACTCAAAATTTTTAGACCAAGTGTCTCAAGGGTGATCAGTTTGCATGGACTACCTAGGCAGTGAATTCTTGATTATGAAGACTAGTAGACTACAATAACCTAAGCTTTTTTCTTTGCCTTATCAAACTTCAATAACACTTTCTGGATTAATGTGATGCCTTCAGTGTTAACTTAATGGTGTCCTTAATCAGAATCAACACGACATAACCTTTTTGGTGAAAAATTGAACACCGTGAGGGGAAAATATTCTACTTATGACGTATAATTTTATGATACAATTTCAATTTGGATAATTGGCTTTATTATTTATTATCTAACAAGTTTGTGCTATTTTTTTCACAAAGTGGTTAAGATATTAATAGGAAACATAAGTTAATTGCACAACTTGGTAAGTGAGTTGAATACAAATTAAGTTGTTGATTCCTGAACTCGATGTTTTCACTGGTTACAACCATACAACTTTATGTGTAAGGATTTGATATGTTTTGAAGTTTGTGTCTTGATGACCCTGATTTTAAAAGGATTTGCCCTTGTATTCTTGTGAGCTTATTATGGGAGGCTACTATTTGAAAGTCATGTCGGGTACTCGATTAACAGTTTGGTGACTATAAGACTTTGGACATTGTTTGTGTTTGGCTATTTTGGCCTCGTATGGAGACGAATATTAACTTGGAAATTCCAAGGTGTTGGGTTTATCATTTGGCCAAAACTCATGGAAGTAAAAGCGTGATTATACACCTATCTTCACGTACCTACTTCTTACTAGGAAGATGTAAGAATTTAATTAATCATATTGGGGAAAAAGTCCCTATGCGATTGTTTCATGATGGTAGCTGACTGATTTTCCAAGAATTTAATTAATCATATTGAGGAAAAAGTCCCTATGCGATTGTGTATTGTCATAACCCAATCTTCCACTTTACTTAGCTCATATGCCCATTGCTGCTTAGTTTATTGTTGAAGGTGTTGAACTACCCAATCAAATTATAGAATATTAACAAACATAATAAGCAATAAGGAGATCATTCCAACAAACATTGCAAGTGTGTTTTTTATCGTGAAAGTGATCTCGTGTGGATTCATTTGAGGCAATGAGGTTCCTTAACCAACAATTTAACAAACTTTAAACAAGTGCATACAATCATTTTCGTGTTTTGAAGAATATCAATGACAATGCTTACAAAATTGAGTTTTTGCATTACAAGGTGTTAGACACTTTCAACTTCGTAGATTTATCGCCTGACGTCAGAGACTCCAATGATGAAGCAGACCTAAGGCTGAGGAATTTTCAAGAAGGGGGATGATGATGCAGACGTCATCACTAGGATTGAAAACTTGATGACATCGTTACCAAATCTCCCAAAGTGATTTTCTAGTCCCGATTTTGGAAGAAATTTGCATAGTTTGTGAAACTAGGCGAATGCCTGCGCGTTACGCATGAAAATATTACGTAATCCAAATAGTAATAGATAAATTGTCAAAAGTAATTAATTTATTGCCATTAACTATGAAATGACTATTCTTATACTAAAATTAAAGATTGATGTAAATTGTTTATATTATCTTTAACCATAAGATAGAAAAGACATTTATTAAAAAGTTGAAAATAAATAATTTCAAAATATTTATACTAATAGGATCCAATTAACGAAATAATATTCAGATTATTATGTTTCAAAATAAATATTTAATTTATTTCACATCATAATTATGTATTCATCAACAATAACTACAAAGAAAATATAAATATAAACACAAATATATTATATCTTTAGCGAATACCATCTCCAACCTCAGTATATCATTTTTATTCTTAAGATTACCTGTTTTCCATATCGTATACAACTGCACTTGAATAACTCACTCATATATCAATGGAGTAACCTCTGTTATCTTAATATATGTCATCACAATGGTGAAATCCCTAGTTGAAATGAGTATTATCATGTGGTTTTATTAAACCATATATTTAATGAAAACAAACTAAGTCCAGTGAATATTTATTTTAATATCAAAACTCTCTAACTTCTAACTAATCGTATACAATTTAAATGACATTTTTAACTAAAGATAGTTAACTGATATTTATGATACTTAAAGCAATGGAAAATAAAAAATATCATGTATTTTTTTAACTTCAACTAAATTAGTTCCTGAATGCGGAATTTTTGCGTTAAATTTATTAGGTTTAAAATACGGATTTTTTTCCTTAAATTTAGCTAAAAATCTTTCATTTGATGAATTAAATATCATGATTTAAAAATGGTTTTAAATTGTAGTTGTTAAAGAGACAAAGAATGTTTCTTATAACAAAACATTAATGAATTATTATTTAAAAACCGACTATATACTAAAATTTTAGAAAGCACTAATTATTTTAAATACAAAATAATAATAATATATCTATTGATAAAATTATATTATAATAGGATAGACATTTAAGAAAACAGTTAGGACCCAAACCCAGAGCCAACTAATTCTAAATTATCATAAAGCTTCAAGTCATCTTGTACCGGTTCAACTAATTTTACACATTACATATACAATAAAATTAAAAACATATTTTTATTGTCAATACTTAAACAACTAAGTACTAATGTTTAACTAAAATAAACTACCTTAATTAATATGATTGTATCATTATAATATCAAACTTTGTCATAATATTTATGATTACAGACTAATAATGTTTGTATTGATTTGATAAGCATACTAAAATCATGTTTTTACATACATTTAATTTTAAAAACTACATATACAATAAAATTAAAATAATGTTTCATCGTCAACTTTAAACAATTAAAAAACTAATGTTTATTTAAATGAATTATCACGATTCATGTGATAATACCATTATACTATATGATTTACTAATTAATTTGTAAAGACATTAAGTATCAATTATATATAATTTACTAAGTATGTAGTAAAAAACAATTCATTTCGATCAAATTTAAGTATTAATTGTTTTTTATTAGAAATACAAGAACAAAATTTCATGATAGTCTTTATTAAATATAGACATAGTTTAGGTGATTTTAAAATATGATTATGATAAAACAATTAGTAAGCATTATATTTTTTTTTTTGAAAAGTCATTGGAAATATGAAAAGACATGGAAGTTTCAAATACATGTGGTGCTTTGAAATATGCTTCTTTTATAATATACTAGGCGAATACCCGCGCGTTGCGCAAGAACAAAATTATATAGTTAAAATAATAACAAATGTGTTCTGTTGAAAAATATTAAAGTCATTGTCATCAACTATGAAATAACAATTTTATATAATAAATCAAAATGTTGATGTATCATTAATATATTATCTTATATCAAGACATTAGTTCTAAAACATTAGAAAATAAATAAAGAAATTTGTTAATATATATCATAATAAATAAACAATAAATTTTCATCGGATAATGATTAAAATAAGAAAAAGAATTCATAGTATAGTTTATATTTTTATTGTGAAGATTTTTAGACTTATTGGTAATTAACTAACATAATTAAAAAGTTTTTTAGTTATAAAGAATTATTGTTTAAATATTATAAGTTTTCAACTTTTTAGAGACTTTAACCAACTACAATTGAAAAGACCTAAGTAAAAAATTTGATAAATTGCATTAAATTATTCATTTAATATTACAACTCTTAAACATTTTATTAAGACCAATAAACACTTACAACAAAATTTAAAGTTGGTTAATTATATTGAAATATTTCTTTTAATGTCAAAGCTCCCAAATTCCATCTAAAAGTTATTAACTATTACAACTCAACATACTTTAACCTCATGCGGTGTTTAGTTAAAACATACAAAATTTTTATTATTCTTTTTTGTTTTCCAATAAGGAATATGATTAAAACATTACATTATATATATATATATATATATATATATATATATATATATATATATATATATATATATATATATATATATATATATATATATATATATATATATATATATATATATATATGAGTGTGTGTGTGTGTGTGTATGTGTGATTTTAGATATCACAATCTTACGAATAACAAATATTATAAAAATAAATACTACACCTTTTAATATCATGAAACCATCGAATATTATATTATATATAATTATTCAAAAAACACACCAAACACTCATTTATCATACACAAAATCGTAGAAACAATTCTATGATTTTACATATCAAAATCTAATGAATAACAAAAAGTATGAAAAAATTAATAACATAAAAGCAATGAAACATCTATTATAACATTTATATTCATAAAGCACATCAAACACTTCATAACATAAAAAAAATTATAGAAACAATTTCATGATTTTATATATCACAATCTTATGAATAACAAATATCATGGAAAAATAAATACTACAACGTTTAATAACATAAAAGTGTCAAACAACCATTATAATGTTTGTATTAAAAAAAATACATCAAACGCTTTTAAATAATACAAAGAATGTAAAAGCAAATTCAAGAAAAAAATTAAAAAGAATTTCAAAAGTATATAAAAATCAACATACGATTTGGTGTATTTTCCAATTTCTTCTACTCTTCATATTTTAATTACAAACACTTGAAAGACATGAATGTTTTTTATGAGAAAAATCTAATTATATAGCAACAACATGCATAAATAAGAAGAATACAAAAAGTTATTAGTAAATGTTATTAATTTAAGAAATACAAATAGTCATTTAGGTTTCAAATTAACCAATTAATATTTAAATGCAATTATTATTTTTTAATAAATAGAAAATTACCTCTTTTGAGAAGTTTATTAATAGAAAAAACAGTTTTGGTCTAAATTTTTGTTACTTTCATGTTTCAACTAGGCGAATACCCGCGCGTTGTGCAGGAACAAAATTATATAGTTAAAATAATAACAAATGTGTTTTATTGAAAAATATCAAAGTCATTGTCATCTACTATGAATAACAATTTTATATAAGTCAAAATATTGATGTATCATTAATATATTATTTTATATCAAGACATTAGTTCTAAAGCATTAGAAGTAAAGAAATTTGTTAATATATATCATAATAAATAAACAATATAAATTTTCATCGGATAATGATTAAAATAAGAAAAAAACTCATAGTATAGTTTATATCTTTATTGTGAAGATTTTTAGACTTATTGGTAATTAACTAACATAATTAAAAAGTTCTTAGTTATAAAGAATTATTGTTTAAATATTATAAGTTTTCAACTTTTTATAAAGACTTTAACCAACTACAACTGAAAAGACCTAAGTAAAAAAAATTGATAAATTGCATTGAATTATTCATTTAATATTACAACTCTTAAACATTTTGTTAAGACCAATAAACACTTACAACAAAATTTAAAGTTGGTTAATTATATTGAAATAATTCTTTTAATGTCAAAGCTCCCAAATTACATCTAAAAGTTATTAACTATAACTCAACAGAATTTAACCTCATGTGTTTAGTTAAAACAAAATTTTTATTATTCTTTTTATTTTTCAATAAGGAATATGATTAAAATATTACATTTGTTTCATTTCTTGATTGTTGAATGAATATACAAATCTTTTTAATTTTATATATATATATATATATATATATATATATATATATATATATATATATATATATATATATATATATATATATAAATATATATATATATATATATATATATATATATATATATATATATATATATATATATATGAGAGAGAGTGTGTGTGTGTGTGAGATTTTAGATATCACAATCTTACGAATAACAAATATTATAAAAATAAATACTACGCCTTTTAATAACATGAAATCATCGAATATTACATTATAATATATTTATTCAAAAACACATCAAACACTTATATATCATACACCAAATCATAGATATAATTTTATAATTTTACATATCAAAATCTAACGAATAACAAAAAGTATGAAAATATTAATAACATAAAAGCATTTAAACATCTATTATAACATTTATATTCATAAAACATATCAAATACTCCATAATCATAAAAAAAAACTATAGAAACAATTTCATAATTTTATATATCACAATCTTATGAATAACAAATATTATGGAAAAAATAAATACTACAACGTTTAATAACATAAAAGTGCCAAAATAACCATTATAATGTTTGTATTAAAAAATACAGCAAACGCTCCTAAATAATACAAAGAATGTAAAAACAAATTCAAGAAAAAAAATTAAAAAAAAATTTCAAAAATATATAAAAATCAACATATGATTTGGTGTATTTTCCAATTTCTTCTACTCTTCATATTTTAATTACAAACACTTGAAAGACATGAATGTTTTTATGAGAAAAATCTACTTATATAGCAACAACATATATAAATAAGAGGAATACAAAAATTTATTAGTAAATGCTATTAATTTAAGAAATACGAAGAGTTATTTAGGTTTCAAATTAACTAATTAATATGTAAATGCAATTATTATTTTTTAATCAATAGAAAATTACCTCTTTTGAGAATTTTTGTTAATAGAAAAAACAGTTTTGGTCTAAATTTTTGTTACTTTCATATTTCAATTTAGATATTTCATTGAACGTTATATTATATTTTAAATCATTTAATAAAGTAGTATTTCAACAAACCTTTTCAAATTTATTTGATATTTTGTTTTTCGTTTGAATGAAAAAAATTATATATATTAGATTGATAACTATATTATGATAAAATTAAAAAGATAATAATTACAATCAAACTAAATTAATAAATTAAGTATATTTTGTTTAAAATCATTAAATTAACAGTCAAATTATACTTATAAATGAGTTTAATGTATAACTAAGAGAGAAAATGAAAAGTTTTGTAAGTTTCAAATGATTGTGGTTGAAGTATAAAATGTCTCTTTTATAAGATATAAGATAAGATACTAGACGAAATTCCGCGCGTTGCGCAGGTTAACATTATGTAAGAAAAACTTTGTCATTAACATTATCTATGAAATAATAATTGTTCCACAAAGTTGATATATAAACTTGTAACTACGTTGAACAATAAACATCTATTACAATCACAATACACAATGGTCGTTACCCGCGACTTGCGCTTGAATAAAGTTAAATATAATTCTCAATTTAATGTTACTTTTTCTACTATGATTATTAACTAATTTAAATATTACTTGTTTTACCATCTTTTTTATTTCTATCATAATAAGTATTTAAAATAACAATCATTCTTTAAGGTAATGTAATATAAATTATAATTTATGTTACTTTATTATTATTATCGTCAATTAAGTTTAAAATCAGTTATTATTATTAAGTTGTTGTATAACACTTTTAAAAACCACTTATTATTATTAAAAAGTTATAAAATATTAAAGTTTAGGTAGAAAGTTATATTTTATTTTTAATTATATTACATTAGTAAATGAGCTATGAATCATTACTAAAAGAACAATTAAAAAGTTGTATGTATTTTAAATCAATATAGTGTACATCTTTAATAAATTATTAGTTACATCTACAATGATAAAACTCAATCAAACAATCATATGTGATATTTCAAAATAATAGTATACATCTTCAATAAATTGTTAGTTAAATGCATTAAATTTTTATTAATATTGCAACCCATCAAATTCCAAATAAGAGTTATTTAGCATTAAAATAGTACAGCGAAGAGGGTTTTTCTACTTATGGTGTTTAATTGATACTTATGGTACTTAATTAAGAGGATTAAAATATTTAAATTGTATTTGATAAAATAAATAAATAATATGATCATCTAATGTATATTATTATGTTATATTTGAAAATTTACATTTAAAATATTTCTAACGCCAATAAAAGTAATAATATGTTAGTTCTACCTTTTTGAAATTTTTATGATAGATTATTTTTGTATAATTGCTTCAAAGTAAAGTTTCAAACAATGTGTTCTAGAATATGATTATCAAATGAACATGTGAGAAGTTAAGTAAGGAATTTGTAGGTATTTAAT
This sequence comes from Cichorium intybus, assembly GCA_023525715.1. NCBI lineage: Eukaryota > Viridiplantae > Streptophyta > Magnoliopsida > Asterales > Asteraceae > Cichorium > Cichorium intybus. The sequence goes on along the minus strand of CM042013.1, from coordinate 28,148,893 downwards.
GTATTTCATTGTAGGAAATGTGTTTATATTTTATTCATTGGTATATAATAAATCAACAATTTTAAAAAATATCATATCAATTTTAAAAAATATTGGAACTAATAGATTATATAAAAACCTACAAACTAATTATTATAAATTTAATTATAAATTTATAATATTTATAAGTGTACATGTATTTGTTTATTGATTTATATTAATGTATTCATGAAGAATTTGCATTTTTATGAATTAAACTACTTGAGAAACACTAATGATTTCTTCTCTAGTTATTACCATTTCACCATACCATGTTATTATACATATACATTCATTGTTTTAAATTGTTGCACACTATTTTTAATCTTAAGCTCATGTAACACATATACATATGAGATATTATCAACAAATGATTAGAATGTAATAGAAAAAAAACACAAAGTAATAATTATGATTTAATAATTATAATATATTATTATAATAATATGACAATATGAAAAGATGTCCAATTTCAATCAAACAATTATATAGAATATTACAAAATAAGAACTTATATCTTCAACATATTGTAACAAATAAATAGAAATATAATCATTTTTCTTTTGGATCTAAATGTATAACATAAACATTTTATTAAAATATTCATCAATAAAATATTATAATTTTCTAATTATATTAGTTACACACCCAATAGCGAAATCCAATCAAAAAATTATATAGAATATTACAAAATAAGAACTTATATCTTCAACATATTGTAACAAATAAATTGAAATAGAATCATTTTTTTTCTCTTGGAACCAAATATATAACATAAACATTTTATTGAAATCTAAAGAACGTAGAAGGAAAAAAAGAAGTGAATACAAATTGAACAAAAAAATAACTAAAATAACTTATTGCATTTTAAAATCTTGATTGTTATACCCGTCTTTAGTTTTCTCAATACATAACTCTTTCTTTTAGATATTAGATGACTATAAATCTCTTGCATCTTCTTTTCCATCTTCATACACTTTAGATAACAATAACAAAAATAGGAGAAGAAAATACATGCAACAAAACATGAAAATAATGTTCTTATTTAGGATATTTCATTAACTATGCAATTAATTTGAAAAAGTTGAAATGGTGGAAGTTTCGAATGAATATGGTATAAGAATGAAACATATTTTGGGCATTTAACAAAACTAATCCATTTGCCACAATGCGAGGTGTTTTCCGCCATTGAGGACCTCAAAACGCTTTGTTCGGATTTTACGATTTTATGGATTGATACTAATATTGTTTGATTTACATGATTGATTCGAAATTTTATCCTAATCGATTTTTTGTGTGCTAGGATTAAGAAAATAAGCCTATCTTCGTCTCCAATAAATATTAAGGTTTTCAATGTTATTAAGCAGGTAGTTTTTATTCTTGGTCCGTATTGGAATTTCTTTTTTCTTTTGTTTTTTATTTTCATTTTGGTTGTGATCGGCCATGGATCGAATCGTCTAAGCAGCATGGTGACTACAATCATGGTAAATGTAGATTTCAAATTTAATGTTTAAAAGCCCTAAAATCGAAATAATTTAACTTTTTAAGCAACGGGAAATTTGTTTTTCTGATTTAACTATTGAAAGTTTATTTTTTAAAAATAGGTAATGAATTGCAAAAAGAAAAAAGAACATCAAAAAGGACATTTTTGTGGTCAAATTTAAATTCTAAAAGAATCAAAGTCTCAGATTGTTGAATCATAAGGAAAAATTCTTCAAATTGGTTAAACAGAACAAATTTTAAACTATAGAATTAAAAACAATATCAATATCTTAATGGTTAAATCACAAAAATACTTTTCCAATGGTGAATACAGTGCTTTCATCGAATTTGGCCACATCTAAACTAAAAACCTACGAAACCAAATAATAGTTTAGTTTTTATACAAATTGTGATATAAGAGTAAAATAAATTGAGAATACAAAATCAAATTGTATACAACTTCTATATGACATCCTATGCCCCACCATTTAAAAATATATGGTCCAACTCTTTCTTAATACGTGTCCAAGTTTGTTTCCAGTTTCATGTAATTTTTATAGGTTACTAAAGATGTTTGCATTTATATACGAAGACTATGTATTTTAATGTGAATTATTATAAATTGTTGGAGAAGAAACGATAATAATAATGCAAATGGTTAGCCCTTATTTAAAATAACTTTAAGGTATATGCAATATGTTCGTATCTTATCCATGCATTTTTCGTTACGGATTACTAAAGATGCAATGATAGATGGGCGACAAAATTCTTGATTTATTAGATTCTTGAAAACAAATGCATCATATTTTGTACGACAAAGTATCTACATAGATTGTTCCTACTTCCTGGTTGTTCAATCACGGGTCCCTCTATGTTCTTTCATTGAAAAAAAAAAAAAAAAAAAAAAAAAACTACTTGAATAGAGAATTCCATTCAGGACCACCAATTTGAAAATGTATATTACATGTGCATATAGGTATATGATTATATCATATAAGAGGTTTATTTTCTAATTATCAATAGAATCTTGTGACTTTTGTTCTTCTAAAAAGGAAATTTTCTTATTTTTGCCGGTCTATTAGTTCATCTAAGATATACTATCCAAAATTTTGCGACCTTTCCCCTCAACAATAGAGAGTTCTAATTTTGTGGATTATCCCAAAAATACGTTTTTGTACTACTTTCGTAAAACGACTCATCAACAGTTGTTGTCAATCTTATTTCATTAAGATTAATATATATATCATAACTACGAAAATTATATAATCAAAGTAATAATCTAATGTTGTTAATTAGTATACAAAATTTTAAGCATATTTAAATACATGGTATTTTTTTATTCATTTGACCCGTTTTTTCTGTATGCAAATTATTTTATTTTGCTAGTTTGACTCGTTATCAATAAAATACAACTCAAAATGACTTAATTTTCATATAAGTAAATTATAAAGCCTCTCTTGGTTGCAACTTAAAGTTCTTATAAGATTTCATTATGCAACAAATTGTCATTATTTAACTATATAGTTACTATTACATGAATTATATTATATGTATTTCATGTTGGCTAAACAAACTATTCCAGATATCCAATTTGGTAATTCATCTTATTTCCAATTCATTGAAATATTATAAATAAAATAAACCCTCAATAAATCTTAAACATCTATTAGACCAGCGATTTTGGTTTTTCCATAATCGTTTCAATAATTATTTAAGGAAATTAGTTTTCGAATAATCATTGAAGGTAGGTCAAATCTCACCTGCAAGGCTGCATATAAGAATATCTTTGTCACAAAGACCATAATCCAAGACACGGACTTTATATTAGGAGAAATTGTATTCATTCCTACCTTTTATTCCTACTAATCTTCCTACCCAAGTTAAATTGTGACATGTGTATTAAAATATTATTAGTTTTATTAAATACGACACTTGTCATAATTTCACATGGGTAGGAATAAGGGTAGGAATCAATACAATTACTCATTTAATATTAAAGCCCAAAAGAGCATTGCATGAAAAAATAAAAATCGTTTCTTAAAGCAACAAAAATTGAAAGATAAAAAAGATAGGTCTCACCTACAAATAATTTTTTTTGATCGTGACATCTTTGATCTTTATGTTTCATGGTGATTTATACGAGACGCCTTCTTTAAATAAAAAAAATTTGTCAACATTTTCGAATTTTAGAAGACAAATATAATCCATAGACAAAAAGTACTACCAAAAAATGCTACTAACAAGATTCATATATATGACTTTATGTCACGGAAGTCTTAATCCAGTGTGTTAGACTGTTAGGCCCCATGAAGCTAAGTTGGCATCCTGTGGCAGGCTTTAATCCAAACCAATGAGGACGAAATACAGATTATACAGAGTCTCTGCCTTGAGGGGCCAAATGTTACATGAATGTTTGTGGACTATGTTCTTTTTTTCATTTAGCATTGAGCATGAAATACTTTTATAGAAAATATCTTGAAAGGATTTAGTTACTTTCTATAAAGTCGGACCAAAAAGGTTGATTAGACAAATCTCATCATTATAGTAAAAGACACCGATATGAAAATTTTAGTCTATATAATAGTAAAAATAAATTACAAAAGCAATGATTAAATAAACACCTAAATTTATTTGATATACACATTTATATAGAGTCAACTATTTTTTATTTGTTAAACTGTATTGTTTTCTGAAAAAAATAGTTATGAGTGATGGAGTGTATATTTAGTAGCACCCATAACAAAATGGTTTGGTTTGGATGTTGCAAAATAAACAATCCAAATACACCTTTAAACAAAAATCAAACATTTTTTAACCAATCATATCTAATTTTACTGTAAAACAATACAATTTCAACAAATAAAAAAAATGACTTTTCATATAGGTGTATACCTAGTATGGGAAGTGATCTGTATACAACAACTTTTTATCCATACACAACAATTTTATGCATAAAAATTGTACAACAACTTTTATCCATACACAACAATTTTATGCATAAAAATTGTTAAATTGTTGTGTATGGAAAAAAAATTATTGTGTACAGATCACTTCCCATCTAGTATGATGATGTGTATATTTAGTCATTCTCAAAGGTTTATATGTTTTGTCACAATAACATATTTGGCCCACTCATTAAAAATTTGATAGATTACATCACCATGGTTCCACAAGAATTGCACCAATGGTCCGTCGGGCTACTTTGTTAGAATTCAGGCGTTAATTCTCAACAAAATGCATTTTACCCTCAAAAAAATTAATGGTCCTATTTATTATACCCCATTTTCACTTTCCTTATATCCTTAATCATTATTTTTTTTTTTGGTAAATACTAATCATTTATATTAACTTTATTATTTTGCCCTCAAAAATATTAGGGGTCTTATTAATTACGTACATGAAAAAACTATTCAATTAACGAGGCACCTTTTTTGTATTCTAAATTTCATCTTGAAGTTGAATCATTCATGACATCTTGTTGAGAAAAACAATTTATCTAATTTATCTTTACAAATATTTGGCGGTGCAATTGTTGCCAAAAATATATAGTAAATTTGGATCATGCATGGAATAGAACCAAGATTTAACACGTGAGTCAATGAACTCCCAATCTTCATCGTAATCACAGGAGGGTTTGGATTTTGCCATTAATAAGACCAAGAACTTTAGCACCTTTACAAATATCAAGGAGCATAAGATGCTAAAGTTTGTATTTGGAGCCATTGACGGTGAGTTTGAAACTAAACTGAGAGTAAACATTTGTAGGGCATAAACTAGTCGATAAAAGGAGGGTATGGTTGTCGAGGATGTAGTCGGAGTAGACATGGGTTGGCAAAATAGAAATATAAATGAACTAAGATATTAGAAACATAGACATATGAGCTTATCATAGGAAGATGGATTGTAGCAATCATACTGATTTATCCCTTGATCCACAATTCTTGAATGCAGCGAAGGAGAAAGTCAATGATTATCCAGGAGGTGGTTGCGACAATAGACACCCGTGAGAGTGAGGCTGTGAGGACCTAGTTGCCGACAACAAGAAACGAAAGAACACTACTGATGATGAAACAGATCGGCGACCAAGAGGTAGGATAATTAGAAAAATTTGAAAAGTGTGCGACTTTAGGACTCGATACCATGTTAGATTATAGAAAAATCGTGTTAGGTTGGCATTATATTACACTCAATATAAATTGTACAACACATTACATAAGAGACCATATACTATGTACAATTGTTAAGCTGGAAAACATAATAATGTAACGGTTTAACGAAAAGGTTGAATGAGATGGGATACCTAGTTGACATTTTATGAATTAAATCAAAACATAATGAGATGTCACGTTGGTGCTTAATAGACATGGAATTCAATGTCAATTGAATTCTTCAATTTGAAAATCAAACTTTTTAAAGTTAAAAATACATGTTTCATTTAATTTTCTAGAGTTCAACGCTTTATGAAATATAAAAGATGAAATTATATAAAAAGAAAATGATTATATGTCAATCAAATAAACTTAAAAAAGTTCAATACATTAGCAATGATTCGCTACAATGTAGCATACCTCTACCACATAATTTATCTTTTTCAACTTTAAATGGTTTGCATATTTCTACCGCTTGTAATGGTTTATATCTATAACTAGGGGTAATACATCATGTGTTGCTGCAAATATATTTTTTTCTGTGGTTTACTAAAGTAATAATTTATGAAATATAACAAAAACTATCTTTATATAGAGGAGAGACATTTGAAACTAAATTCGTAAAAGATAAATAAAAGTTAGAAAATAACTATAAAAAGTAAGTTGATAGAACAAAATTCTTAAAAAAAAAAAACTTTAGTTCCAAGTTGTAAAATGAATAAGAAATGTTGGTCAAAATTGTAAATAAGAAATATTGGTTAAAATTGTAAATTAAAAAAACAAGGTGTCAAATTTCTAAATAATATGAAATTGTGGTTAAAAGTGAAAAATAAATACTCAAATCCGGATGTAGGGGGCAAGTATTAAACTTTCGATCTCTAGCTTAAGAAAAACGCATTCCACCAACTGAGTTGGAGTTCATTTTATATTTTGGTTGCCGAACTAAAAATATTAATATATAGAGTACGTGAGAGGCACTCTATTTTGATTGTCGGTATACAATGTTTTCTACTTTATGGTTGTGCATTACATTAAAAAATCACATTTATGAAACATTGTAGTTCAAATATAATAGGGTACCTCATGAGGAAAAAAATCAATTGTTAGAGGGTCTCGATGACATTTCGTTAAAATACATGGCCTTAAAAGTGATGGTATGTTCTTGTCATCTAAAAAACAAACCAAAGATCCATCAAAAGAATTGTTTTATTTTTTTGAGATTTATTTAGATATAATTCTTTTGAGATTTATTACTTATTTAAATATAATTCTTTTGAGATTTATTTAGAAAAATCATTATACTTTTAGTATTTTATTTAAAAAGAATTGTTTTATTTTTTAAACCATTTATTATTTAAAAGCGTTTAGAAAAACCATTAATAACAAAATATTTTTCAAATAACATTTTTATTAAGAAAGTGCATATCTATTTTTTAAAAGTACAACATAATTTCTATCAATTAAATAGAGTTTGTTAAAAATTATTACAGACAAGAATGATTAAATCGTAAGTTTTTTTTTTTGTTTTCCATTTTTGTTTTTTTTTTCCTTATTTACGTTTTTGTTATTATTATATTTCAAGGGTTACTTTATAAAATGTTTTTGCTTAAACTTACTATAACACATAATTTTCTACAACAAAATACGGGAGCAAAGATGATTATTACTTTAATTTTATAGGACAAATCAAATGAAACTGGAAAATCAGTTTTTCTAAAATCCAAAAACCAAATCGTTGGTTTTTCAAAACAGTTTGGTTTTGAGAGATACATGTTAAAATTTGCGCTAGAAATTATTGACAAAAATAACAATCATCCAATGATTTTGATATGAAAATATGGCATACTAGTTTTTTAAATATATTCATGACGTATGTTGAAGTTATAATGTTATTGCAGCAGCATACATAGTTAATAGTCTGTCATCCTTATTTTTAATCTTCAATATATGTTATAAAACAATTATATTACACTTTCATATTAAAATCATTAGATGCTTATTATTTTTGTCAATAGTTTATGTGACAAATTTGAACATAGATATCTTATACGTGTTTTGTATTATCCTTAAAATAAAATATGATATCATATATATACTTTCATAAGAGAATTTCGTATACGTCACTTTTAAACATCAAACTATTATATTTGTCAAGTCTAATTTCTAAATATAATATTTATCATTGATAAAGTTTTAAAATATCATATTTATCCAAATCATTTGCTTATAATATTTTAATAGTTTTTGATCACTTTATATGTTTTAAAACCATTATTATTATAAAACAAATTAAAGTGACCATATTATCCTTTGAAATGGTCCTTCTAAAAAGCCATGCACCCACAAACACGACATAGTCTTTAGCCTTCTCCCTCACCCCCACCACAATCAACACCATTGTCGCCTTCCACCCTCTCTGGCGTCGTTCGTCTCCATCTTAGCTCTGAACATCACATTCTCAATCTTAGAGGTTGTTTGATTTGTCTTTTACTGGGTCCACTAAGAGGTTATGTCTGACTCAGTTGAAGTTAGACTGATTGATAACCTTAAAATTTACCTCTGACTCGGTCTTGAGCCTTAAAGTTTACCTCTTACCCAGTCAACTTCATGATAAGTCTGACTGGGTTAAACACTGACCCAGTCAGCTCTTACTCAATCAGCAAGTATCAAACAGCCCCTTAGCGTGAGTGATCTTATTTTTTCCATTCGCTAGACACATTCGACATCCCCAACTAGTTTCTATTTTTCCTATGTCTCCCTTCGTTTAACAAACACCATATGAAGAATCTTTTCTTTCTCATCTAACTCGATGTAATTAGCGCCCCTTATAAGATTAAGACATTCTTAAGCAAAGTCAAAGAATAAACTACATCAGCTTCCAAAACCTTAAGTTCACCACTGATTCAGTGCACAAAAAAATTAAGCATCAATAATGCTTAGTTAAATTGTGATAAAGAACATAAAAAAACTAATAAGGTAAAGGCCATATATAGTAACAAACTTTACTTGGTGAAACTAACTTGAATTTTGGTGGATCTGTTGTGTTAATATATAGTAGAATGAGAATAGGTCATATAATCTCAAAGGCTAACAAAGTTACATTATTTCAGAGAAGCTTATATATTATGATTGTTTTGATACGTTGATGGACCATAAATAATCAAAAACTGTTGTTATTGATTTAATCAATGAGTTTTCTGAAAACTTTTAGCAATATCATTGGTTTTCTAAGAAAATAAAAAGTAAATTTTCAAATAAATTATGAAAATATAATCATTTTTCTAGAAAAGATCACAATTCTTTTTGACATAGCATATCCTTCAAATATGGTTTATAAGTCCACTTCCTATTTGGAAACTGATAATAACAAATTATTTATAAATCTTCATTCTCACATATATGGAAGACATTATCGAGCTGCAAGAATTTAAACGGGGGATACAATATAAGATTCAGGCCTCAAGTTTAACCTTATCGTTATCTATAGCAAAATACGTTATAAAAATAAATAATAAGATTAATGAAGAAGGAACAAAACAGACTAGGTAATGAAGCTAATGGTGCTTTCACAATTAAAAGGAACTCAAGTTTAGTTTCATGTAATGTCCAAACTCAAAATGTCAATTAGAGTGAATGAGCTCGATCCGAGAATAGTTTAACATTGTCAACTGCCTAGGCCCTATAATAGGGGCCCAATAAGATTTACAAATTAGGGTAAACAGGCCGAGTATGAACTTGTGATTATCAAACTCAAGTTCCTTATAGGAACTTTGATTAGATAAAATATTGTTTTCAAATTTCATTAATAGTGGTTGTAACATGTTTGATGCGTCACACAAAAGAAATCCTAAAGATGATTATATAGAAAATAAAATAGCATATTTTAATTTAATATTGTGAAATTAAATTAAAATATTAATTATAGGCTTGAGATTACCTTTTACGTTTATATAAAGTCGTTTAGTTTTCTATATTGACAAATAAGAAAATTGTCAAATTTCAAATTTCGCTTATATTTTGTATTGAATAAATCGTGAAAAATTTACTGTTGAACTATGTGATTGATAATAATTATAACGTTATAATTAGTTTCAAAACCGGATAGTATTAGATTTAAAATATTCTCACGATACTTGTAAAACTGGAACTTGACCAACTTTCATGTCTTCGAAATCTTACACAATTGTCTCTAAATTAATATTTTTAGCAAAACAAAATTTTGGTTATCAATAGTTATCTTGGTCAACTGACATAACCTGCTAAATCCCATAAAATTATAAAATACTTAACGGTTCTTACTATTACTACATCGCTAAAAGATATTTATAAGACTAAAAAATATTTTGTTGATATTGATTTATTTTTCGAGGGATAAAGGGATCAGCTGTCTTATACTGCACTGCAGTAAGCAATATAAATCTATGGAAAATTTACATGCTTTTTAGAAATAGGTTTTGACATTAACGAAAATGCTTTGTATTAAAATGCTTACAATTTTTAATATTTTCTTGGCATACTTTTATGGTAATAAAAATATCAACATAAATGTAGAAAGTTATTTACATGGAATGAGGATTAGATTCAATTTAAAAATTAAGATATAAGACCTTCTCTAACTCACATCTATTTTTTAATCTATTTTTGGAAGAAAAAATAACGTAAACAATGGTCTATCTCTAACCCAACTATATTTTTCACATCATTTTTACCCAAAATATATATTACTAGTATATTTTTCTTCTATTTATATGTAAAAAATACCCCTTATATTTATTAGTTTTAACAAATAAGTATTCTATTTTTTAAATTGTAATAATGGTCTAATTTGTATTGTATAATATATTTATTTTGTCATTTTTCTAAAATATGTTACCTTGTTTTATTAATTTTAAATATATGTAAACTTTTATAATAATAATAGGGAAAATCTCAAATAATCCAATATATTTCATTTAATTCTTAAAAAATCCAATATATTATTTTTTTAGTGCATTAAAATCCTATATTTTCATCAATGTCTAACTTAATGTTTCAGATCGGTAGATACTAGACAACCACAAATGTTAGGTAACCGACTCTTAAGTGTTGACGGATACAACTATTCGATTAGACAATTTCAAAAAAAATATTAGAGTTTTAATGCACTAAAAACATAATATAGTGGTTTTTATAATGATGATATGAAAATATGTTGGGTTTTTTGTTATTAGAAAACTTAAACCATATATTTCAGAAAATATATGAGTTTTAATGTACCAAAAAAATAATATGGTGTTTTTTTAGAATCTGATAAAAAATATATATATTTTTTAGATTTTCCATTAATAATAATAATTAATCAAGTTTGTGCATTTGTTAAATATTAAAATAATAATAATAATATTTTTAAATTTTTAAGAAAAATAAAAATTCACATATATGCCAAGTTAGCACTGACATAGATCAATATATGAAATGTAACATGTAACGTAGACAGTAAGTGGGTAAATCTAGATAATAAGTCAAAAATGATAAGATAGGTCTAAAATAATGCGCCTATGATCTAATATACAATTTTAGAACTTTTTTTAACCAAATGAGTAATTCTTAGTTTGATGCTTAAAATATCATAATTTGATATATTTTCTTCGTAACAATGTTTGCGAGAAATTAAAATAAACACTGATAATTAACCGTAATAAAATAAAATTAACTCCTGCTAATTTATTTCTAACTTTTGAGTACTTGTGTTAGCAATGTCCATCAAATGATATCATGTGTGGTGCACACACATGTATTGTAATAGTAAAACGTAAATATGATATTCAAAATCCGTATCTTGTTTCTATCTTTAGACAAACATACATAGCAAGATAAGTTATTTACAGATGTTAGGAGATGTTTGGTGCTTTAAGCTGCCACCTAATTGTAGTAGTTAGTCTTTGCGTTTTAGTTTCGTGTATAGACTCGTATGTCTACCTACCATAGTCATTTCCCATTAATAAAATTTTGTTATATCAAACAAAAACGTAGATAATTTGAAGAGGGCAAATGCACAAACTTGTGATATTTACTGATTTATGCTTTGTTGGTTCAAAATTGGTTCTTAATACTTTGGTTGACATTTTCATATAAAATTCTACGTCGACATCCCCATCTTTCGAATTTACGTAGTGGTCTTATCTGGTAATTAGATATTAGCTTTGGTGAATGACATGGTAAATGACGGTTGAGAATTGAAGACCAGATCTATCTGAATGAATTGAAGCAACCCCGCATCTGTTTCCAGCGGGATAAGTATTTTGAAGTAGGCTGAGGGTCGTTAAGCCCGAAGCCATATACCACAAATACTTATCCCACAGGCGGTGCAGGGGGCGGAGCTTCTCGTTGTATGAACCTGCGTTAATACGTATAGTTGGACCCACTGTTTAAGTTTTATATTGTTCGATATCTATACAATAAATGCCACTAACTATGGTAACAATCGTACTCTATATCGTCTTTCAAACTCGTATATATAAGATAACTCCCTCCTGGTGTGTGGACGTATGTTACATTAATCGAACCATATTAAATACTGTGTCTCGTGTATGTTTGCTTTTATTCTCATTTATTCCTAACAACTTTGAAAATCATCCTTTTTTCAACACTTTAATATGCTTCTGAAATGAAAAGAATATGTATATGATCAATAACGTTAAAAGAACAAAGATTGTATTAATTAATGGTATGTTTGTTTTCTTAATGCTTCCATAGCATATCGCATTATATTGGCTAGTCATGTTACATGGAACTCTTTTTTAACCAAACTAGTGGGTAACCCATGCTTTGCACGGGGCAAAGGAAGAATGAACTCTTTAAAGCTAGAGGCAAAATTGTAATTTACAAAAAAAAAAGTATTTTTATTCTTTTAATGGAAAAATTAGGAAAAGACGAATGAAAATTTTGACATGTGTTTACCTTCATTCTTTTGTCTGTATGGAGTGCAGGTTCATATAAGTAACGATCGTCTCTGTGTAAAGCTAACGCATAGCCAATGAAATCCACGGTGTTGTCATCAAGACCGTATTTACTGATAAAATAATATATTTTGAAAAATCATTTTTCATACAAACAATTAATGGGAAAAAAAATGCAGTAGCCATTGCTAACAGGCTTACTAACCATAGAAAGTGCCAGCCGGATGACAAAGTTATGAACTGCTGCTCGTTGTGGCTGCATAGAATACAAATTCAGGTTCACATCTTAATATAAGTAAGTCAATTAACCCAATTTTTGCATTAAATAGCAACCGACTTTACTGGTTTAATAAACTTCAAACTAAATAAGAATTAAAGATTATACCTGACAGCCTAAAACACGAAAAAGTAGTTGCTGAAGAGCTGGTAGTTGTTCAAGCAGGTCAGGAGTATCAAGATCTTTTGTTCTCTGTGCCACAATTGGTAATAAAGATAGTTAATCTAATTAAAAAGATGATATCCCAAATAATAAATAAACTCTATATTAATTATTTGATTCAGGAAAACAAACATGTTAAGGTACCATTTGGGCTAGAATCGTCTTTAAAGTAATATAAACTAAGCAGATGGTTTCTGCTTCTTCCATAGTTGAGAAGTTCCTCTTGAAATGTAGGGTCCACCTCCCTTAAACCCTGATGAATAACAATTAAAGTTTTCAAAGCAACCTGAAACCAGAACCATACGAAACCTTGAAATAAGGACTAATTTGAAAGATATTTCAATTTTGGACTAAGCACATTAAAAATCAGAAAGGAAAGGGACCATTTCCATACTTCTAAAACTTGTTGTTCCACACTCCTTCCCTCAGCACCGGGGCGACCTCCCATAGAAGCCACAATTAAAACTTTTTTCAAATTTGCTCACTATTTCAAGGTTTTATATCAATTTTGATCCGTGGAACTTTCTGATTTTGGTCTTTATTTCAAGGTTCCGATATAAAACGGTGAAATAAGGAGCAAATATGGAAAAAGTGAAAATTTTATAGAAATAAAAGGGACTATTTTTGTAAATTACTCGTAATGTAATGATAATAATTGGTAATAACAAAAAAAAAAACATGAGATGTGAGGTCATTATTTACAAAGTTGACACTTTTTGTTATTTTAAATGGATTAAAATTAATTGGGTCTTGCTCCAAAAAGAGTTCTACATAATGGAGCAAGAATAAACCACAGTCGAATGAATTTGGCTGCTGTGGTATCTGCAAAAAATATAAAAAATATATATAAACAAACTCAGAATTTAACATATATAGTAGATAGAGGAAAAAATTAATTAGATAAGCTATATATGAGAGTATCTTTTTGACTTGATACAAAAAGAGCCGAATTTTACATTTTTGCCCTTACATTTTCTTAAATATTTATAAATGTTATTTTTTCAGTTAATACCTCAAGTGAAATAAAGCGCAGATTATCGACTCTTGAAGATATATCTTCAGATGCTTCTTGCTGCCTCCCTTTCCACTCTTCCTTTAGGTAACTAAATTTACACTTCAAGAAGTTTATGATATGAAAATACAATAAAAATGTTTTATGATTAAAAAATACAAAAATCGTTACCTATGTATAAGACCTTTGAAGCCACTATGACTGCCTCTGATAGAATCCATATGTAGAACACATGGCAATTTATTTCACTTGTTTACATCTTCATCTAAACCAGAAACATAAATTAAAACATGGATAGTCATGTGCGATAGATATTCAAGAGAAATGACAGATATACCCTTCTGTGTGGCGACTTCCCCAAGATGACATATCACAATAAGACTCCAATGATAGGTGTCAAACAAAAGAAAAACTGTCAGCTGTTTGAATGAGATTTATATAAAAAAAAGCAAACAGTTTTTCAAGTTACTTGTAATTTTCAGGAATAAAGACGAAATCTTTTTCAAAAATATTGAATTTTCTTGTCCACTTTTTCACGCGTTGAAAATCTGTTTCCCCTTCAAGGGCATCAAGAGGATCTATATCAGGGTCGGCTAGCTTCCGGAAAAAAAACTATTGAAAAAATGAAACATGTGTCTCTCTTCAGGATTGATTTTGTTCTTTAGATATCTGTCATCACTTATAATTTTAGCATTTGTTACATAAGTGTAAAAGGGGAAAATAGCAGAAGCAATTAAAAAAAATACCTGGTAATCGTGGATTCTAAAATCCAAGGCATTTTTACAAACACCGTGTAGACAGACGAACAGAACTCCATACCTAGGAATTGAAGCATCAACTGTTGTATATGTACCTCATCCCTTCGTCGATTGGGCTTCGACGAGATTATACCCCAAGGGAAAATTGAAAATCATTGAGCGATTTGTTACCGCATCCCTAACTTCAGAAGGAGTCGGAAGCGTCGACCCAGTTCGTCCCACCGACAGAGAAGGAGGAATCGGAAGGAGGAATCGAAGAGGATGAATGTGAAGCGGTGTGATGGTTGAGAGAATGCGTTTGTAGAGAGAGACGGGGATGGAAATACACTGACAGAGTTAGATGGAAGCGGTGACCCGAATCCAACAACCACCAAAACGGATCCACAAAGATCCGCGCGTGACACAAAAAAAACCAATGCAAAAAAAAAAACGTTACATGGAGTAAGCAAAAAGACGGAAATTAAACATATACTAGCGGGTTGCCCGTGCTCCGCACGGTTGAAGGGGGGATTTTTTGGCATTTAATTGTTGTGGAATCATAATAAAGGAAAGTTTAGGCATGGCCCAAGAATTGGAAAAGCTGAAAGTACAATGCTATAATTGAGTGGATTTTTCATTGTAAAATGGTAAATAATGAAACTTTGAAAGTAGAATGTTTTACTATATAACAACTTAATGTTTTAATGAAAAATATGGCATTTAAGTGTAAGATGTCTTCTTGAGCTCTGCGAGCCACCACCCAATCTTCTCCTCAAACTCACTGATTCTCGTTATATAATAAGTTTTATATATAATTATATACTTGTATCAGCATATGTAAGACGTTTGGCTACTGATGTTTGAGGTCTTCTCTGGGTTGTGGCTGTTGGTGAGATGGTATTTTGAGACAGATATGTGATGAATTTTATATATAAGGTTAGGTATACAGTGGAGAAGTAAAAAAACACATGCTGACCGGACTTTGGGACGTCCCATGAGCCGATTTCAAAATCACGGTATATAAGTTTGGAATCACACTTTCTCTTCTTCTTTCCACTTTTACATCCATTGATGCTAAAAGTGCATCATCGCCCTCCATTGAAATACTTGTTAAAAAACCGGTGTGAATAAAAAAATTAAGAAATAATATTAAAAAAAACATACCTTGTGCAGCTTCATGCATGGCTTTCAACTCCAACTACAAAAGAAAATCAATAAAAAATATAATATTAAAAAATAAGTAATCAGTGGTATTCTGTTATAATCCAAGTAAAGATTTATACCTTAAATCTTTCCTTTTCTTCCTTGTCATCAATTGCTTTTCGCTAAAAATTAACAACATGACAATATTATTGGCCATATTTTAAATACAAGTGTTTTAAAATTTCTTGACAAGATTCAATGGGAATAAATACTAACCTTGACAGGATCTTATAGATTTTTAAAAGCTTTATTCAATTTAATGAAAGCTTGATTGGCTTCTGGATAAGGGTAATTCCATAATTAGACATAGTTCTACAATTACGACGAATCAACTCAAAAAATTTGACTCCAACAACTTGCCTTTTAATAATATTGTTTGCTGCCATGTTTCTATTGACTCCAACAATATCATATGGGATATCAACTTCTGCTCCCATAATTATTGTGACCTGTTCACATAAAATTTGATACACTAATATCTTTTAAATATATAAGTGTTAAAGATTAGTGAGAAAAGTAGATTTATACCTCCTCAAAACGTACTGCATCATTGGCAGATGCAGCCTCTTTGACCACATATGTGTGTAGATCACGTGCAGATTGAATCGTTGTGTTCCTGCTTCTTAATGTATTCAGGATCTTTGTCTTCTTTGTGTCCACTCTGAATCAAGCGAAATACCCCCTCCCCTATATCGGATAACCCATATCAGCAACCCAGCCTCCCTTTCTAGAAAATCTGTTTGTATGTTAGTGTGAACTCATCATTATACTAATTGCTATAAAAACAGAATCTACTTGTATTTCTGCCACATAGGCACACAAAGAGCACACTAACATAAACAAATTGAAACATTTGAGAGGAGCGGATGAAGAAATAGAGATTATACCTTGAATCTTCACGTGGAGTTGTTCCAAAAACAAAACATTTACTTTTACTTCGTGTCGAATCAGATTTTTTTCCTAACGTTGCTGGAATTGAAATGAAATAACTTATATTTATAAACATGGGTAGTAATTACAGAAACTGAAGATAACTTGGAAATATAGTTGATTCATATAAATCAGCTAAGACTGCTTCCAATATACATCATTCGAAAAAGATTATGATTGCCTAAAATCATCCTTAAATTGAATCCGGTATAAATCATACCAAAAATATAATTTTAGTACAATCAATAAAATACAATTTAAATTATACAAAAATAGTTTCATACATAAAATAAAGTTAATCATAATAAATCTATTTAGTAAAAATAAATATTATTGATATAGTTTTTAAAAAAATGACAGAATGGTCCTTGTTTGGCCACGTAGTTTTCAAATTTACATAATGACATATATTTGGAATATTTTATAAAATGATCCCAAAATGTGAAAAGGTTTCAAACTTTGACTAAACATGGTAAGAATCCAAGAGCCAAAACACCATTTTCTACTTTACTAAAAAATATAGTGTACGTAAGCTAGCTATATAATTCCAAAAGAAACACAGTGCAATCGTCATATGGATTTCTGATACCAAAAAAAAGGTTATGGTTCTTTCTTTATAAAACACTATTAAAAGAAAAACATTCAAAACAAAAATAACATTAATAAATTCTGACCACAAAGAAAAGGCTATGACTTTGCAACTTCGTTTGCCACCCTTTTGATTCCCAGGAAACCCTTGCAATCGTAAAAATATCTTACAAACATAAATGTCGTCGATGATAGTTAGATGTTACCGTAAAAATGTTCCTCATAACGAAAGAAGTGAACATAAAACCCTTTGGAATGTAGGTAACTCCTTCTTCCAATTTACCTTTAGCAATAAAATTGGCATTATAAATAAAATTTATAGTAAACAATTATTTTCAGAATTTATAAGCCAAAAATGAATAACCTAGAACCATGAACATAAAGCTGCATAGCTTTCTCATCAAGGAAACAATACCATTAGCATCTTCATTTTTACGCATGCCTACAATTACAAATAAGATAATTAATAACACTTGTTTCTTCTTTTTCCTATTAAATTTTGTATGATTAAAGTGATTGAATGGTATTGATAATGTGTGGGATTACATTCACAAGATGATTAAAGTGGTCATTAAGGAAACAATACCATCATCATCTTCATTTATTGTTGTAGGATCATCAATGAGATCATTTCTGCCCAACAACAAAGGCCAAATGAGTCGATTACATTCATAAGATGAAATCATTACACATATGTTCTATTTTCTACGTATAATTTGACAAATAAAGGTAGCAAATAATACCTTGTGGCATTATTGATGATGTGCATACTGACAATGCTTATTGAACTCCCATGCATTACAGCTAATATGTCAACAGAATAGTTCTATAGTAAGACAAAAGACAATTATTTCCTTTTTCCTTTTTCATTTTTTGTAGAAAAGAGCTAAAACCCCCAACGCCTAAAAGATTGATTCGAGAACTTACGGTGATTAGGAGAACCAGTGATTAGGACAACCAATGCACAGAACTATTTGATCCATGGAACAGAACAATATGATTGAAAATCTCTGATGCCTAAAAAATCTGTGCACTCGCAGGAGAAATCGACGTCGCAATGGCGCAACTCGCAGGAGAAATCGGAAGGCTAATCAGACCTACAAAAAGACGAAAATACCCATGTCATCTTCATGATATATAAGAAGGAAAGGGAGTACCTAAACTTGGATAAAGCCATCATCCTGGTTAAGTATTGTAAAGACAAAGTTCATTGAACATCAAAGTTACTAAGACCACCATCTCTCTTTAAAGTCACATTGAGTTTCTCTTCAGCTGTCAAAGTGACTGGATCAGTCGGTGGTGGGCCCGCAGATTTAGCTGAATTGGCACTCAGTCTTACATCTTCAACAATCATTTCCCCAATAACACCAAAGGAGACCTGTAGATTAAGTAAACGAAATAAACCCCAAAGAAAAACCCAAAGTTCCAAGAGAGGTGAAATTGTAAAAGCAAAAAAAAGTCAAATTTGAGTAGAATCGGGAGGCTAGAATTACCATTTCAATTAAACCATCAAAACCCAAAATTGCAAATCCAAAACAAAAACAAAAAACGATTTTGTACCTGTTAAAAAGGAGTCGATCGTAAAGCAAAATCTCCCGATCGGGTTCGTTTCTCCGTCTTCTCGTATTTGTACTCTGACTGAAAAAATAAACAAACTAAAACAGAACATGAATCAAAGTTGAAGATGTGTGCGTCTAACCGTTAACGTTCTTGAAATTCACAAATCTTTTAGTCATCTTCTTCACCTCTCCCGCTGGAACTGTCGGCGGCCTCATCTCCGCCAGCCTGAACTCGCCGCCGCCTTCTCTGTAACGACCCAAAAATCTCGAATTTATATTCGAGAAAATACGTAAGGAAAGCCCGAGAAAAATGGTGAAAAAGGGTAATATGGTCATTTTACCATAAAAGGGTAAAATGGTCTTTCGACCCATTATAAGACCATTATGTAAAATAATATGTATTTGTGAAATAAAAATATAAGAAATAAAAGTTTATGTGAAATTTGAAGTTTTACCGTATGAATAGTGAAATTTGACCAAAAAGGGCAAAACGGTCATTTGACATGAAAATGACCAAAAATGTTAAGAAAATGTTAAGTTGGAAGTTATTGAAGCTTGTTTTGCAAGATTATGGGTCTTAGGACCATTTTTGTAAAGAAGGAAGAAGTTAGGGACCAAAATGCAATAATTTTATAAAATTAAAAATATAAAAAAGAGAGTTAATCAACTCTCATTCTTCAGAACATCTTAGAAGAATCGGGAGAGAACGAGAGGGAGCTAGAGAGGAGCACGGGAAGTTCAAGAATTTTTGCAAAGAAATCAAAGGAAGAGTGAAGTTCTAAGCAATTGAGGTAAGAACTTACACTATTCATCGTCTTCTTGGGATGAAATCTGGAAATCTGATTCATGAAGTTCGTGAAATGTTTCCAGAGGTTTATCTTCATCTAAGTATGCTAAAACCATCAAGCAAACATGTTTTAATCCTTGAAACAATCAAAGTATGTTGCTATTGTTGGAATATAGGAATTTTGCCAAGAACCCTAAATCATGAATTGGTGTGGTTAAGGTGTTTCTAATGGCTTAAAACTTGTTATTAGTCAAGGGTTTTGGTCCTAGAACAAACCCTATATGATTAAGAACTGGATTAAGGACTTAAATTGTCAAAATCGGACTGCTACAGTGCCAAATCGCGACTGATCAGGAGACTGCCCAGGCGCTAGGCGCAGTGCTCCCAGGACCTAGGCGGGGTGCACCCAGGCGCAGTGCGCCCTGTACCTGGCACAGTGCGCCTCCAGACAGGGACCAAAAATGTTAAAAACCATAAAGGTCAGAAACCATAGCTAGGCATGTCCGTTTGGTCTGAAATTTTTACCATAGCCTTAGAATGGTATGAAAACATATCGGGAATGGTCAAATCCGTAATCCGACCTTGCGGAAAAGTCACTGTAGCGGCAGTGGCTAAACTTCAAGTTTATGTCAAAACTTGATTTTTGGAATTTGAGCTAGACTTGTCCAATTAACTCCAAATTTGAAACACAAGTCTAATATGGCCTAAGATTTCATGGAAAAGTGTCGGAACTGAAATATGACCCCTCGGGGGTACTGTAGTAAAATACGTATAATATACGAGTTAACTAAAGTTGGTCATTCAAGAGTAATACACTTGTTTTGACCACCAATGGTATAATAAGGACTCTAACATGTTATAGAGTCAATTAGAATGTAAATAATGTATCATATATTATATATAGGTACAAGTCAAGTAATTGGACACCGAAAGGGTAAAGAACCGAGGGACGTCTAAACGACCTTTCAAGAGTTATAAGGTGAGTACATGCAGTAATTTTACCCATTCTGGGGTACATGGCAAGTAAGTATATTTAAGATTTCTTGTAAAATCTCTTTATGTGACATTATATGCAAAAGTATTATTATCAACTTGTTTATGAAAGTATAATGTTATGTTTGAAGTTATGTTTTGAACTACAAGTCAAGTTAAATGATAGTATGTTGGTCTATGAACCAATTATATGAAAGTATATTTTGATTACAAGTTATATATGTTTTCAAATATGAATGGCATATAGCCACAAGATGATTAAGAAGTATGTTTTGGTTACAAACTGTATATGTTTTCAAGCATGAATGACATATAGTCATAAGATGTTGGAAAGTATGATTTGGTATAAAGCTTAGAATGTTATAAAAACATATTTTACATATGTGATGAAAGTTATGTATTTGGCATCTAGCCATAAAGACATAGAATGATGTAGTTTGGCATTTAGCCACAAATTATATGTTTATGAGAAATATTCAAGCTAGCAGCAAGTTTTTGTATGACTGGTAATTGTAGCAAGCAGCGTTAGTAAGGGAACTATGTTCCAACCTACCCGTGTTAGGTAAGTGATCTACTGGGGGCAAGCCCCATCGCGAAGTAGATTGCCTCAGCACTTCTATGGTGAGGATTGATCCGTTCTTTCTAGTCGTAGAGACTTGGGGTATCACTTATAGTGATTAAAGCCCTAAGTATAAAAATCCAGCAAGCTTATAAAACCAGTCAAAGAAAGTAAGAAAGAAGTTATTTTTGTAAAGTATGCTATGAAATGATTTTGGAAGTAAAAGAGTTATAGTATATTACTACTATAAGTTTTGAAAGGTATTGTAAGCATGTTATGAAATGATTTCGAGGAATAAAAAGTTATAGTATGTTATTACTATAAAGTTTTGACAGAAGTTGTATGTTACAAATTTTATAAAAAGTTGGAAGAAATAAGTTAAAGGTTTGAGTCTAAAACTCATGTAACTCACGAGACATTATTGTCTTACGTATTTTATGTTTTTGCCATGTATTCCAGGTTAAAAGCTAAAGTATATTTGGCAGAAGTTTAGATGGAGTGGAGCCCGAGTTAGCTCCCGTCTTGGACTCAAGGTTTAATCCTTTCTTGCTTACTATGGTTAGTTTTGATATGGATTTGTACACACGTTGTTTTCAAACATGTAAATTGTCGGTTTTTGATAAACCGTAATTTTTGTATTTATGAAATTTTATGAAAAACCATAGTATTTACAAACAGTAGAAATGGGGTGTCACATTCTCAATCGGAAATCGACCCGTAACTGCATCCTCCCTCACTGGATTTATGTTTGTTGCTGAAACATCGAAGACGAAAAATCGACGAAGCGGTTGTCGAATCTAGCAGGAACGATGAAGCGGATACTTACCTCCCCTTGCGATTTCTGAAACCGAACGACGTCGGCAATCGATGAATCCCAAAAAAAAAACGACTTGAGCCCAAACTATGTGATTTAATAAATCCTCCTCTAAATCGGTCCCGGTAAAAGAGGAGAGACGGGCATCGACGGAATTTGCGATGAAGATAATGACGGTATACCTCATCGAACCTAAAATCAGTAAGAAATCAGAGAAGACGGGAGTACGGTAATTCGACTGAGGGGACACGGAAGAAATCAAAGAAGACGGGAGTACGGTAATTCGATGAAGATAATGACGGATACCTCATCGAACCTAACATCAGTAAGAAATCAAAGAAGCGGTGCTGTGATAAGGAGAGGATGAAGCGGTGAGGGTGGGAGAAGAATCTGGAAATGAAAAGACGGAAAATCACCGGACAAACCATGGAGAAATCGAGAAGAATCGCAACCAAAAAAGAAAGACCCGAAATCCGGATCCGAAAGGACCCGCGTGACAACCCGGAAAAAAAAGGTGTGTAACGTTCACAACAATTACGGATTTTAAATAAGATAATAATATAAATTGCTTTCACTCGAAAATCGATAGGGATCCACTTATTGTTACCTACTCACGGAGTTTTCTTTCAATTTGAACATGGAACTTATATACACACAAAAATATGAGTAGGACATGTAAATTATTATTTGAATATATGTAGATATCATATCGTATTCAATATTTTGTACTAAATAAAGTATAACAATAGAAAATATCCAAAAACAACTTTAATAATTGTTTAATGTGAGTATATGTAAATTTCACATCGTATCTTATTTTAAATAGAAGAGTGTTTGTATGTTACAAACAAAATTAGAAAACAACATTCATGTTCTCTAAATAAATATGATTGTTTGGGTGTTGTATGGTTGTTTTAATATAATAACAGTTATTTTCATTTTAAAATTTTAACTCTCTTTTGTTTGTATATATAATATTTATTGTATATTTTTCTTGTATTATTAAGAATCTTATTTATTAAAATTATCAATTACATATAAAAAGGATCCCATTAACCTAAAAATTTAAAATATCTTCAGAGAAATTTTTTATCAACTTATTTTTGAAACCTCCAATTTATATAAATACTTTTTTAATGTCTTTGTATAACTTATTGGTTATCACACAATTAGTTTAAAATCTATAAGGTTCGTTATAATAATTGAAAAAGCTAAAAATAATTTAAGTGAGAAACTCTCACGATATATGTGACAACAAGGAGAAATCTTTCATTGGATTTTATTCTATAACTTAAATTCCGTGATTTTTATGAACGTTACCTCACTTTCTTTGGTTCCGGGTTGTCACGCGGGTTCCCGGGTTTTGTTTTGGCTTATTTCGGATTACCTACTTTGGATTTTTTTACTTATTTGTTGGAGACGTGTTCCTCCACCGCTAAAGTCGTGGTTCCTTGGTATATGTCGGCGTGTTGTCTTCCTTTCTCCTGCTTGCATTCCTTCCTTCTCCACTGTGGTGAATACCCGTCTTCCGTATCCTATTGCTGTGGGGCGTTTTTCCGGCGACGCTGCGAGGTTGACGCCTGACCATTCTAGGGTTCCACAAGGACGAAGGATTTGATTTTGCGAGGTTGTTGTCTCGAATTTGCGTCTTCTCCATCGATCACCGCTTCGATTTCACCGATTCGACCTCATCAGCGCATATTCTTTACTCCATCATCGTATCTTCAACAAACAGAGAAAAGGGGAATGGGGAATTACAGGGTATGCTGGTGTTTTTCCAGGAAGTTCAACATATCGGAAGCAGAAACACCGGCTGATGTCAAAGACGCATTCAAGAAATACTCCGACGAGGGATCCACATGACGGCAGATCAGCTCCGGCGATTTTTGGAGGAATATCAGGGCGACGATGGACATGATGCCTCGATTTCGGAAGCTGCGCGTATAGTTGAGCAGATACTTCACAAGCGGCATCATATTTCCAAGTTTATCTACAGGAAAGCTCTTCCTCTAGAGGATTTTCATCACTTCCTCTTCAGCGCATACCTTAATCCTCCAATTAGATGACAGGTATCTTCGATTTTGTAAAATACTGTTTCTAGGATTCCGTTAATTGGGATTTCAACAAGCCCATACCATGCAAAATATTGTGTTAACTTTGTGCTTAGAGCAATGGGGTCAATGCCAGAAGGAAGAAAGTGTGTTACTTGTATCGGGTACTCCATTGATGATTCAAAAAGGTGCAAATTGGGAAAATGCTATCGAATGCTAAAGCGTCTCCTTAATAGCCTAGAAGTTAGACAAATAATGAAAGTAGAAAAACTATGTGCTATCAACCAATTACCCTCAGAGTACATTTGTGTAAATGGAAAACCACTTTCTGACAATGAACTTTCCATACTTCAAAATTGCCCAAATCCTCCTAAGAAACTTAAACCTGGAAATCATTGGTATGATAAAGTATCTGGCCTTTGGGGAAAGTTAAATCTTTATCTTTCAAGAATTTTACATGGGAGGGCGAAAAGCCTTTAAATATTATTATGCCTGATGTCAGCAATGGAAACACGGGTGTATTTATAAATGGTCGTGAGATTACAAAAGTTGAGCTATGGATGCAATAGATTTGGATTTTTTAATTTTGAATTGTTTAAATAGTTTTTCAGCATCATAATGAATTATTAATTATGTTAATTTGTTAAATGTTACAGCTATCTGGAGTCTAGTGTGCTGGTAACCCCTACTTTTGGGTGAAGGATGATGGTTCATATAAAGAAGAGGGACAAAAAAACACCAGAGGATACATATGGGGAAAGGTGACATTTTTATAAATATCCTTTATGTTTTTTTTTTTGGAAATCTTTTGGTTATAACATAAAGATGGTTTTTTTAAGGCTAGAACGAAACTGGTTCTTTTAATCGTATGTGTGGGTCTGGTACGAGTACCATTTTCAAGCAGGCTAGAAATTTATATAAAGAGATCCCTTTTATCGATGAAGAACGTGAAAGTATAAAGTTTATAATTCAAAGCAATGTTTATGGATACCTTGGAATACTTCTAGAAGGGCGTAAGCGGTTTGAAGATGAAGCATTGAATGAGATGAAGAAAAATGATAACTATGGTACTTAGTTTTTTTCTCATACTTTTAAAGATGTATTACTTGACAAATCTTGAATTTGTTTTTGTTTATCAAATTGTAGAAAATGAGAAAAATATCTACTCGATATGTCCGATGCTGAAAATGTTCTCTGATTGGCTACTGAAAACCATGGTGGCTGGAAAATGGAAGATATATTTCCAGCTGCCACATGGGAATATGCTCCGGTAGTTGAGGAACTATGGAATCATCCATCGATGAAAGCCACTTACAAGAGAAAAATGGAATTGGAAATGCTCCCTGGTATTTCCAGTTATTTCTTGCAGCAGGTAACTTGAGATATGTATATAAAAAAAGATTAAATTACAAGTTTAGTCTGTGTGGTATATATATGTATATTGAAAGTTGTGGTTTTTTGTTTCCAGTTGTTTATTTGGTGTGAAAAAAGTTCAATTAGATTCAATGAAAAATGACTATTTTGCCCCCATCTTAATCTTCTTCGATTAAACGTGTAAAAACATTTTTAATCCTTTTCATCTTAAACTCTAAACCAAACGAAAACCAAAAATTAAACTATAAGTAAATCAACATCCAAATCAGAAGAACCTACAAATTTACCAATTTTATTATTTTGATGAACTGTTATTGCCTTTTTTGTGCATTATAAAATGGTAAACTCGTCGGTTTTGTAACTTTCTTTTGATTTGGATCTTGATTATATATATATATATATATATATATATATATATATATACACACACACACACACATCATTTCTAACACGAAAGAAATATGGATTTCGATTTTAGGTTCACCAAGACATGACTGCTCCCTTATCCCATTACTTCATATACACGGGGCACAACTCTTATGGGAATTAATTAAGTAGCAATTGCAGTGTAGTTCTGATCATCAAAGCATTCGAACGCGGTGTAAGAGGCATAGGGCTTCATCTATGGCCAAAATAATCAAAAAATAATGTGAATGTTCTTCATGGAAGGACCTTAACAAGCCCTGTAGAACTTATGAGGTGCTTGAAAGAAATCAAAGAGTATGCATTCGCGGCTTCTCCCTATCCAGTCATCATAACACTGGAAGACCACCTTACACCTGATCTTCAACCCAAAGTAGCAGTGTAGCACAGATGATCACTGAAACATTTGGACCAATGCTTTTTGTCCCTGAATCAGATATCCTAGAAGAACTTCCAACACGCGAAAGCTTGGAATATCAAATGTTGATTTCAACCAAACCTCCAAAAGAGTACCTTCAAGCCGAAGATGACAAGCAAATTGACTCAAAAAAGAGTCGCATTTCGGATGATGCTGATGATAATGATGATTCTTGGAGTGAAGAACCATCAAGAAATGGATCATACGATGAAATTTTTTTAAAGGTTTACGATCTTTCTTATTTTTATAAATTTATAGTTACATATATTTTCGGTTTATTTGACCTCGCAACAAATCCACCAGGTGGTCGACGTAATTCCAATGTGAGTCACATTTTAATGTTTTCTTGATTCCTATTTGCTCCCTCCCTTTTACATGTGTCACTGTGTACAAACAGAATAAGCAAGTCAACCCCAATATCCAGTTACCCAGATGATGTTAAAAAGGTTTGAATGTGAATACTGGTTAGACCATTATGTTTTATTTTGTAATTTGACATTTAAAGTATGAAAAAAATGAGCTAATATCAACAAATGTCTTCCATTTGTTCCTCTCTCCTTTTTGGGTAATATAAACATAGGTTGGGGAATGCCAATGTTAAAGAAAAGCTAATGTCATTGATTAATTGTAAAAAATGAATGACATCTCATTAACATTCAGGTAGATTACTTGATTATTATGGCTTTATGTTTAAAATGAAAGATTCAATTATTTGTGTAGAAGATGTTTAAAGCATGCAAACGACTTTAGCGGTTTACTGCTCCTTTACTCTTCTTTAGGAGATGTTGAAGAGATAGCAAAACTAGCATCACTTGCAAAAGAAAATAGAAAAAAGAATGTTGAATTTGCTTGTCTTTTTATGGTAGGTAAATTAGAAGACTGCTTGTAGCTGTAAATCGACAGGTTAATTTTAATTGATTAATTAATTAATTAAGTAATCATCCCGTTTCATAAATAATTAAAAAAAACTTATAATATACAATTTCTGATACAGCAGTCCGACACCTGAAGCTGCTCTAATGGCACGCTCTTATCTTCCCAGCAAGGTTTCAGAAATAGTCGCCCTTTGGAGAAAAACCTCAAGAAGGTCAATTATGGAATTTCAACATTTGTAATATTTCATCTTTCTTGTATTTAATTTATATTTATATTAAAATTATAATTATAGATTAACCAGAAAGCTACAGAATCTTTAGCGGATCCTGAAGACTACCCGAATATGTTTGAGGACTGGCAAATCACCCTTGAGGTGGAAGCAAAAGCTACAGAGACAAGGTTTTTATTTTATTTTATTATAATACTCTTCTTTTTTATTTTATTATGGATTAAATTTTAATTATTTTTGTGTTAGGGGTAGTTATCCTCCAGCTGTGGAGTATGTGAAGTATGTGGATAGATCTCGTGTTAATTTGGTGGACGCTTTCAAAAACATGCAATTCGATGATGAGGAACCAGTGGAAAATGGAGGGCTAGATCATGCTGTATTTTTTTCTTTTCCATCATAAATTGTAAATTTTTTATACGTTATGATGATTTTAATTAAAATTCTATTTTGGTTTTAATGAGCTTTTTTCGTAAATAGTAAATTTTGTGACTATATAATATATATTAAAATTATTTCCATTTTGGCACAGGGTGTGGAACTGAATGGAACAGAGGATGAATTTGTTGATGGTGAAGAAGAAGGGGTTGTTGCAGTGGATGATTCTATAGATGCAGTAATTGTGAATGGCAACGAGGCTGAGGAAGAGTTTTTTTTTTGTAAAAGCTTAAATGGTTAAATACAGAGCAATAATGTTTTGTTTTTGTACGTTGTGCTTTGAGAGTTGTACTTGCTCGGGATTTGGCTATTGCATTGTTTATCCAACGTACATGTAATCTCGAATTCCAGGTTCTTCTTCCAGAAAGGACCCGTGCACTAGCTCAATATGGGGCTGTATTTTTCTCTGGGTGACAGGGCCAGCTATGGAATTGGGACGTGTATGCAATCCAAAACGGGAAGGTGTTTGAACGAAAAACGACTAAACGTTGTTTCGTGTATTCAATCCAAAACGGGAAAGATCGGCCAAAGCCATATGAAAGATGCAGTTATGCATTTGGGTGAAATAATCAAATACATTATTATGTAAAATCAAGTACATTGCAATAATTAACCTTTTTTATCCATTGTTACAATCTTCCAATATTCTTACAGACTTTAATCTGACATAGGGAGACTAGTGGCTAAAGTTGAGAGATTGAAGTCAGTTGTTTGTAGCTGATATGTGACCTGTATTTGCTTTATTTCATGGACACTATAGAGTCAAAGAACTTTAACAAAATTGGCGGGTAAGGATTTTACATGTGATTGTAAGTATATTAAATGAACCTAAATTTATCCATTACCAATAAACGCAAATATTTTTTCCTAAGTTGCTTACAAATTGAATGTGCAAATATTACCCCTGACCCGTGCGTAGCACGGGGCGACGCTAGTTCAAACTAAAAGGAGTTTGAAAAAAGATGATTCTTATTTTACCTATCAAAACTATAGAATACACCATTAACATTCTTTTAATAATTATTTTATAGAATACACCTCTTTAGTTACTTATTTTACCTATCAAAACTATGTTATGGGGGATACAAGAGATAATAGATGATATATCACTACCATAAAGATTTTTTCAATCTTGCATCTTAAATGAACTCATATGTGTAATACGTATACATGCATTATTAATAGAGGTTCATTTAAGATCATCATAACAAACTTATACAAAAACAATAAATTTTTTTTCACTTAAATATTTTGTACATAGCATGAATCTCGAAAAAAGATTGAAACGAATCATCTACTTTATTGTCATATCTAATCGTCTTACAAAAATTATAAGAGTCTCCAAATATAACATCTATAAACAAACAAGGCAATAAAATCAAATTAAAACATTAAACTACGTCATTATTTTCTCTCAGTAAATATAACTGATGTAGTGATGTTGTAAGCATTTTCAATTTATTATATTTATTCACTAATTAAGTCCATTATTGCATAGAATATAAGCTTTCAAATATTGATTTTAAACATGCGTTTCTTTATGGAAATCGTCGGAAAATAAGCACATAAATTGCTTCAAGGCTTTGGGGCCAATTTAATGGCTTTCAGTTCTTCAATCAAAGACATTAAATCGTTGACAGAAGACCCACCTTCTTCAACAACGTGTTTGGCTTGCATGGCTACCTCTTTTGAGCTACGTCTGATGCTTTCAGCTATGGCGGATCCACCTGTCAATATCTCGATAGCCTCCATTATATTCTGTTTTCCGATGATTGGGCTGGTGATATCCGAAGTCTGGTTCCACACCTCCGCCCCAACTCCGACACCGACGCCTAAAAGCTCCACCAGCTTCTCGTTGTAAAAGTGCTCGGCGTACAGCGGCCATGTCATCAATGTTACTCCGTTGACGACGGCTTCAAGCACCGAATTCCAACCGCAGTGGCTCAAGAACCCTCCGACCGCCGGGTGTTGTAAAATCTCTACCTGCGGAGCCCAGCCCGTCATGATCAAACCCTTGTTTTCCCTTCCAATCCTCTCCTCAAAACCTTCCGGCAGCCCACCGATCGCTTCATCTCCCACCTTTCTCACTACCCAGATAAACGGCTGCTTAGATTCTTCAAGCGCCAATGCAATTTCAGTGATCTGAGCTTCTGGGAATTTTACCATACTTCCAAAACAAACGTATATCACCGATTTGGGTTTTTGATTGTCAAGCCAACTCAGACCACTGTGCTTCTCCGACGCACCGCCGCTCTTACCTTCGCGATTGAAAAACTGAAAGAGAGGACCAATATGCCAGATTTTCGTACCTTTAATCTTCTTAATGTGATCGGCGTAAGCTGGTTCGATCTCGTAAAACGTGTTGTGGACCAATCCGTAACTTCGCTTCTCCGATTCTCGAATCGTTTCCATTAGCCCGCTCATTGGAGACTTGAACTTGAAATGGTCTGAGACCTGAGACCTCTTCATCGTGATTTTATCCGGCAAATTGGGAACCACAAAGCTTTCTGACTCCGATTTCACTTTCTCATGAGGTGCATGAACTTTCAAGCTATGGGAAACGGAGTGGTAAAGGAAACATGAAGGGTAAAACAACAGTCGCGGGATTTTGAGCTCGGCGGCAAGGTCAGCGGTCCACGGGAAGAACATGTCGGAGAAGATGCAATCTGCAGCAAGATCGCAAATCAGTTGTTCAAATCCTGTTTGGAGCAGCATCATGCCTCGGAAGACTGCGGCTGCCATTTCTAGATTGGTGGCAGCGTTTACATTTTCTATTCCGATGGGCAGTCCAACCTCCGATGCTGGAAAGTTGATTATCTTAACGGCGATGGGGAAACCGGACAAGATATCACGGTCAACGGAGGATTTAAAGAGGAGCGCATTGTGAACGGTGGTGATGATGGTGGAGCGAACGCCTCGGGCAGCAAAGAGCCTGGCGACATGGACCAAAGGGATCGTGTGGCTAGAAGCAAAGAAAGGGAGGAAGACAACGTGAAGGTTGCCGTCGCCGGCGTCGCTGACGGATGTAGTTTTCTCCAACGACATGGATTCCTTTCCTCCGCTTTGTTTTAGGCCGACACCCTTTTAAATTAACTACTTCTTATTTAATTTTTGTCTTATTTTGGGTGGATACTCCTAGAAAAAATAATATTTGATTGCCGTTTTTTCCAAATTGTTAATTGTCATTGCCTGTATTAAAAGGCTAAACTTGCAAGTGAAGCCCAGCCTAGCTGGGTGGATGCACCCGGGTTATATACCCATGTGGTGGGAGGTCTGGAGTTCGACTCCGACTAATCCCATGTGGGGGATTTTCCTGGAAGGCGAATTAGGTGGAGGGGAAAGGCAAACTTTAAGTAATCGCCAACCGCCCTGGGTTGCGGGGCTGATTACCCTCAGGTGAAACCATATATCTATTCGCTGGTTCCAAAAAAAAAGGGCTAAACTCAATCTATTGTGCTTGTCTGTATTAAATAGGCCAGAATTCAAAATAATTAGTAAAAAAATGAACTTTATTGTCGATTATTTCAAAACCGATATTCAAGTCGATTTTTCCAAAACCGATATTAAATAACTCGTTATCATGCTTCTCTTTGTCATATAGTGTTCATGCGATAAGGACTTCAACTTTCTTAATCAATTAGGACTTCAAAAAGGTAAGTAATCAAAGTCGACAACAATTACAAGGATGGGATAACTTGAATAACACCTTCGATTGCAGCCATGGGTTGTAGTCTTGTAGATCGATAGCCACAATAAGTGGAAAATCATTATCCATACAAATTATGATACATATCAGAATAAGTAACTTGGATTTCGAAAAATTAATAAAATCTAAAGTATTTCATATAATTTAGAAAAAAAAAATAACTTCAATCTAATGTATATCAACCCTACTCACTTTGACTCGAATGAGATCTTGGCTGGGAGAAACAATTTACGACTCAAAACCTACAAAAAAAAATTCCGATTAACTGGTGCAATAGATATAATTAGGGTTAATGTCATGAAAACCCAACGAACTTTAGGGTTTGGTTTTAAATGGTCCTTTTAGTTATTTTTGGTCTCTCTAAACCATTAAAGTGAGAAGTTACTTGTTTAAAATACCATTTTGTAAAAAACAAACGGTTTTGGCCGGTTAATTGAGTAGTTGTGCCCGATAAGCTATGCCACGAGGACAAAATTTAACACGTCATCAATTATTCCAATAAGCTATGCCATGTGGACCTAAATATTGGTATTAGAATATTATAAAACTGATTTTATAGATGTACGAGTTTGAGGAGATCAAAACCCACGACTTGTTTCCTTTTTTTACTCCAGATGAAACTTCGTTGACACCTTAAGTAGAAATGACATCGAGATCAGTTGCTTCCGGAAACCAACTACTCCCCGATGGTCGTACGCACTGCCAGTATAAGCAACCTAGACCATTGGTGGAACGAGAGTCTTGGAGTCTCTCGAACCCAGCTCGACGGTTCAAAAACTGCTACAAATCTATGGTAAATAAGTTATACAGATGTTATGTGTATATATATTCTTCGTTAAGGTTGATGAACGGGAAAGATTGATCGATCCCTTTTGTTTATTCAGAAACCCTAACTTTCAAAAAATCCCTAATTTATCGATCTTCGAAATGTATAACCCAATACGGGATAACATTTAGAAGCAAATTCCTGCCACGGTCCAATCAAATGCTTAATCAGGTTTGTATCTCGATAATCGATAGTCGATTCCATAGCCCGACTTGCTTCTTCAACTATATCTTCACTTCTTCGATTGTGAGTGTCGAGTTTCGTTTTCGAGTTCGACTTTGACTCAAATGCAATTTCAGATACGACTTGGCTGATTGAAGCTATTGAAGATATTGAAGCTAAAATCGTTGTTGAACTTAAAGGTTAGTGCCGATTAAATAGAACCACATCCCTAGTACCGATTGATACTTCATCGGTTCGATGATTGAATCAATTATGACTTCATCTGTTTAATCAATTATGAATTCATCGATTCGATGGTTGAATCAATTACGAATCCCGATTGCTTGTAAGTTCCAATTAAATCAATTACAACTTCATCAGTTCGATGATTGCAGAAAAACGAATCCCCACTTCATCGTTCGATGATTGCAGAAAAACGAATCGTGACTTCATCGGTTTGCATGGAACCTGGTCCCGACTCCAGTTTTGATTGAAGAAAGTTCCAATTGAAATCAATTAGAGCAACATATAAATCCGATCTTCTGATTGAATCTATTAGAGCAACAGATAATCTGATCTTCTTTGTTAAACCCCTTAGAAATCCGTACCAACCCTCTATAATGTTCAAGAACTTTTGTCTGAAAGCATATGGATTAGAAGAGGTAGGGTATGAGGACCGACAAAAACCTGTTCATAACATCCGTATCAGCAATCTTACACGTGGCCTAGCTGAGGTGGAGTGTTTACTTCCACATCACTCAATTAACCGGTCAAAACCCTTTCTTTTTTACAAAATGATATTTTAAACAAGTAACTTCTCACTTTAATGGTTTAGAGAGACCAAAAATAACAAAAGGGACCATTTAAAACCAAAACCTAAAGTTCATTGGGTTTTCATGATATTAACCCATATAATTATTTCTAGTAAAATTTATGAAAGAAAAAACACATTTGCTATATTGCTTCCAAATATACAGCCAATTTCAACAAAAGTAAACGATAGCACTTATTTTATTATTAATTAATCATACACTAAAGAAGACAATTTGGACCCATTTGTGTCAAATGGCTAAAAGTAAAATATTTAACTCAATAGAAAGCGAGTCAAATGGGTCAAAACTTGTCCTTGTCCGGATGCAGCACACTTCTAAAATCAACAATATCAAAAACATCATAAATTTATTGCGAAATGATAATTGTATTAAAATAAATATATCAATTCAATTGGAACCAATACATGATTCATTTAATTTGCAACTTCAAAGACGTTAAATTCCTCATCAAGTGAAGGGAACTTGAAGGCAATGCGTGCATGTCAGCTTTCTTCGTTTGCTTTGTGGTAGTAGACATTATATGTACAATTTATCTCCTAAGACGAAGACAAGCCACCAGTAAAATAGAAAGATAATATAATGCATGAAGAAGACGATGATTATCAAAATTCACTACATATTTTTCATTTTAGTGGGAGACCGAGTTGAAATGAAATTGATGTTAGCTCCAAAGCACTGATAGTATCTTAAAGAAGCTTTTCATGTACATCCTGTAAAAAATATTGCAATAAGTCACCACTCATACAAATTTATATAACCAAAAACACTCATGTCAGAACAGGTGAATGAGATTATGCGGTAACCAAATTGTGAAAAAAAAAATGAAATATGAAAAGAAAAATGAAACATAAAAAGAAAAAAAACCCCATCTAAGCTTTTACATTCGATGGGGAGGAAATGAGGGATAAAGAGGTGAGAAAGAGAAAGCAAGACTAGGAGTCGGTGGTATTTGAACCTAAGGTTCATGTGATGCTAAAGTTTTGGTTAAATTGATGTCATAGGTTGAAATTGACAGTTTATGTAGAAGAATTTAGTTAATGATGGCCGACTTTAATCTCTTAAAGTTCAATCATTTCATGGAATTTTACAGGTAACTTTGAAACCTTAGAAAAGACTATTAATTGATTTGGATAATTGGATGTGACATTTTTAGGAAAATTTTGTCGATTATTGTTTGCAGTGATATAAAAGGTTCCAAATCCATATTTGATGGTATCTCTTGAGATAGAAGATGATAGATTAGTTTGGTAAAGAAAATCATAAATTGATTATGGAATGCAAAACTAAAGATAAATATGCTTATGTTTTGTGAACGACATTATGTATTTGAAATTTGAATTCAAACAAATGATTTTGGAATGTATGTTTCTATTTAGGGTATATTGTCAAAGTATGAGTTAGGGGTAATGATGCATATAAGTATGGTTACGTCATTGTCCACAAATAATGCATAAATTTCATGTGACTTGGATGGATTTTTGTATAAATCGTAAGAATTGAAAATTTGACAAAATATGGATTCGATCAACATACTATTTAATGTTAGTTAAGGAATTGGCATGCAATTTCCGTATATGAGTTCCAAATGTTAATTTATGTAAACTTACAAATAATGGAGGAACTTATGGTCTTTGACAATATTGCGTAGAATATGAAAATAAGTTGTACGAAGGAAAATACTAATAATATAATGGGTAAATTTCATATATACCGTAAACTAATCACAAAATATCATATTTGCCCTATAAAAACTTTAAATATCATATATACCCATTATAAACTTTTATAATATCTAATTTATCCAAATTCTTATTTTAAATATTTTTTAATTTACTTTTTATTACTTAAAACTATATTAATTATATTAAAGTGTTGATTGACAATTATACCCTTCATTTACTTTAAAGAGAACCATACAATGATCATATCTGTGCTTGTTTGAATACACCGACGTTTGGGATTGTTCCTGATAGTTGGTTGTACGAGAGATCAATCGATTCTAACCTTATCATGGAAGTGGATAGTCCTAGAGGAATCCTACCTGAGAAATTGTTATGCAAAATATTGAAATTCAAACTGTTATGCAAAAGATTGAAACTCTGGAGTGTGTCAAGTTTCGCCTTATCTTGAGGGATCTTGCCGGAGAGTGAATTGCTGCTTAGATGTCGGAGCAAGTTTCCGATCTGAAAAGGTACTTCTCCTGACAGACAAACCATTGGTGCTCAAGTTCAAGCTTGTTAAGCTTACAAAATTTCCTATTGTTGTTGGCATGCTTCCGTTTAGATTTTTCGCAGATAAATCGAGAGCTACGAGGCTGATTAAGTTACCGAAGGTTGGAGGATTTGTCCACTCAAATGATTGTTGCTGAGATCGAGATTGAACAAATCATTTAATTTACTCAATTCAGTAGGGATTTCGCTGGTAAGTTGGTTACCTTCAAGTCTTAGAACACCTAACAATTGTAAGTCTCCAAGCTCAAACGGAATTTTCCCAGAGATTCTATTCCTTCCCATATCCATATTTGTTAGGTTTTGTAAAGTTATAAATTGGAGATTAATTCACGTGTAAACTGATTGCCACTGAAGTCTATGTATGTGAGATTTGGGTGCACACCAAGTGTTCGTGAAATGTCCCCAAAGAAGCGATTTTCATCCGTCCTGATCCGATGTAGGCCGGTGAAGTTCCTTATGCAATCTGGTAACTATGAGATTGTTGCCATTCACAGTGAACACCTTAAACTGAAGACCACTGCACAATTGTGAAGGTAATTCTTCCAGGCATGAACGATTGAGTTTGAAGATGAATTCGTGGATTGTGTTTCCTGGTTTCCCAATGGAAGTTATAAGAAGGGTATAATTTTCATTCAACATTTTAATGTAATTAATATCGTTTTAAGTAATAAAAATAAATTATAAAATAATTAAAATAGGAATTTGGGTAAATTAGATATTATAGAAGTTTATAATGGGTATATTTGATATTTAAAGTTTTCATAGGGCAAATATGATATTTTATGACTATTTTAGGGTATATATGAAATTTACCCTAATATAATTTAAGAAAGAAGTTTGAAATTGATACAACATGTGTTTAAAACATGTGAAAGCAGGTACATAACAGGGGCGAACGCATGATTTACCGATAGCCGTGACACGAAAATGTAGCATATTAAGTAGTGGTACATTTTTTTTTCGTGAGGTTGCACCCTATTAGAAAAATAAAAAAATTAAAAAAATTGCATTACGTTCACACTACGTGTACGGAATTTAGCAGTAGTCCGGGCCATCCCGGGACACCATATAGAACCGCCACTGGTACATAGTAAATAATGAATGTTTATTAAAAGATGACTTTTATATGTTTATAACTAGATGAAAGTAGATTGCCAAAATTGAGAATAAATATGAAAGTTTATAAGTATCTTTTGAAAAATAACATACATGAACGACATTTATAGGCAGGTAATTCCCTTATAGACCCATAATTGATGATGTATTAATATGTTATTATGTTGTCATTTACTATGGATCCATCATCAATTATGCGTTCGCCCTTTCTTTTATGTATTTTTTAGGAACCGGCGAATTTTATTAGAAATAAAGAACAAAGAGCCACAGCTAGCAAGAGGCTAGAAGGAGGCAGAGTACAAAAATACAAACCAAAATAAGATTACAAAGTTGTGAAAGGGTATTCAATCCAATGCTCCCAACTAATCAGACTTTTAGATCCTCGAAATCTAATCCAATTATAAACCCAAGATTTCACCAGGTCAATAGTTTTCGCCGGGGTGATGAGAGTCGGTTTGAACAGTCTATCATATCTCAGTTTCCAAATCCATCATATCGTTCCATAGAAAATGTTGATCAGCCTTCTCCAATTTTTTCATACAACTGTCCCACTTTGATGCAAAATCAACTATATCTCCAACACTTGTGAAAGTGGTTGTATTAATATTGCACCAACAAAGAATTTTCTGCCATGCTTAATTAGCGAACGGGCAACTCACTAATGTATGATTTGTTTCGTCTTCTCCGGATAGACATTGATTACATAAGATCGAAACCGTGGCAATACCTCGCCTAGCTAGTGCTGTTTTCGACGGCAAACCACCAATACTAGATCTCCAAATACAACACCACACTTTCTTTTATATATAGGCACAACATTTTGCGGTTTCACGTTGACATTGGGTTTTGGCAGCATAATGATCCTCTTACACAACATGAATGACTAAATGACGACATATGTAATCTTATATGTTTTCAATTGAAAAAATAATTTAAAGGGTAGAGTAGTAATTATACTTTTTTTTTCCTTCTTCAACAAATATCAGTTTGTGGGGTCCTTTATTATTAGATACCAATAACCAAACCAAAGGTCGATGATTGTTCCTAGATATTTTATTACTTGTCACTATGCGGATGCAATGTTGCTAGTTGCAAATAGGTCTAAGGTTACATATCTATATTGAGCTAATGTTGACCTGTTAAGTATATCAACTTCATAAAGCTTTTTATATCAATTTAGATTTCAAAAATCAGTTTTTACATCATTGCACATGTATTATTCCCCATTAAAAACAATAATACTAACGAGTTTACTAATATTTTTGGATATGACGACGTGTATCTTAAGGCTATAGGGTGTATAAGACTCCCATGACTTCCCAAGACAGCCGCCATGTCAGCGCCATGTCACCAGGACAACCCCAAGACACATCCCAGGAAATGCAAGACAACATGACTTCCGTTTTCTTTTCCACGTCATATTTTTAATTTACGTTTTTTGTAATTAAATCAAACATTAAAAATTAATTAAAACTCATAATATTCAAATTAAAATTAAAAGACATTACATTAAAATTAAAAAAACCACATTACATTAAATTTAAAAAAAAACATTAAAAAAACGACATTTCCTAAATTAAAAAAAAAACTACTTCCTCAAATATTTGTTGCGAGCTTTTTCCGTCATCGTTGATAGCTTCGAGGTCGTCTTCGGTCCCGGATCGGCTCAACAACACATAGTCCATCCGCGTTTCTTGAATTTCGTTGTGGCGGTGGAATTATTCAACGAGACGGTCGACCTTCTCGACGACTTCGTCTTTCGAAGATGAGCCGGAGGCCGCTCGTTTCGCTCGGTCGCGACCAATCGGGCGGGTAGGCGGAGGCATCTCGGCTTGCGGTTCGGCGTCTCATCGAGGTCGATCGCGTCTCGAGCGTCGGAAAGATCGTCGGTGGATTCCGAGGTCCTCCCACGTTTGGAAGCCGAGCTCGAGCGGGGGGAATCAGGAGTTAGTAGCCATTTTGGACCGTTTCACATCATCTCCCAAGTTTGCAAATGCTTAAACGGTTTTCCAACTACTCGAGCGTATTGTTCCATTGCCGTTTTGAAAAGCCCGAACTCGTTTTCGCCGCTTCGGCGAATGTTGACCAAATTGTTGAAAATTCCGTTGAACTTGGTACATTCGTGACGAAGTTTCGCCACTTCCGCGTAATACCGTCGTTGCTACGATACGCCCCACAACCCACCGCCTCGTGATAGTTGTCTAAAATGCGTTCCCACAACCCTTTGGAACTTTGGCTATTTCCTTTTGCCGAATAATAGGAAATAGCGAGCCACGATTTGACAAATCGAACCTCTTCCTCTTGCGTCCACGGAACCTTCGTCTCTTGCGCGTTTCGTGTCTTGTTACGCGAACTATTATTTTTCTTTTTCTTTTTTTGAGGAAGACGCGGGCGCTTGTGTTTCCATCACGACCTCTTCGGGTGATGCTTGTGGCGGTGGTGATGGAATCGGTGGCGATTGTGAGAGAAACGGTTGTTGGAAGGGTACGTATGGGTAAGGTTGTTGCGGGTATTGATATTGGTTCGGTGGTGGTGGATATGAAAACGGGTATTGATGTTGAAACGAACCCGTAAGCATGCTCGTGAAAGTGCAAGTCGGCGAATAATTGAAATCATATTCGCCATGGGACGTGTTTGGGTTTGACGGGGGGTGTTGGGATCGTTCTCTATCTTTTGAATGTAAAAATATGTGTGTAAAAATAAGATGTAAAAATATGTGTGTTTGTATGTGTGTGTATATATATAGTTTGTAAAAAAAAATTGTTTTTTTTTTAAACCAACGGATAGCTTTTTTTTTTGAAAAGATGCAGCCTTCACGCGTGATACCAAGGGCAACCCTTGGACGCCGGTCATGGAGAACGCGGGAGGGGGGGGGGGGGGTGTTTGTCGCGTCCTTCTCGCTCACATGGCAGCACACGGGGGGACGCGTCCGAAACACCCTCCAGCCTAATGGTATATGATAATACAATTTCATACATTCATAATAAAATATCTTGAGAACGTTAATATCTTATGAGGCCCATATCAGTGCATTCTTGGAGTCAATTGATTATTTAAAAAGAGTATCCATACTTCTTCCCCCTTGAAGTTGAATATTTTTTGCCGAATGTATACCCCAACAGTATAATGGAAGAGATTGTGAGTTTTTCATATGGTTAAAGTATTTGAGTAGTAGTAAGGAATTGAAAATTGAAGAAAATAATATTAAGACCTTTTGTATCGAATATAGTAAACGTATACACATCATGAGGTATAAATATTAGCATCTTAATTTTATAATGAACAAAATTCACTTTAAGTAATAACGTCTGTTATTACATTACTTAACATATAATTAAGTAATAATTAATTTTATTTCCATAATTCTGAACATTGTTATTGATACAATACATTTTACAGTCAATAAATTATTGTCTAATTTAAATTTGATTTTCAAGGCAGTGAAACTCTAGGAGAAGTTTGAAAGTTTTTATAATGAACAAAATTCACTTAAGTAATAACGTAATGTTATTACATTACTTAACATATAACTAAGTAATAATTAATTTTATTTCCATAATTCTGAACATTGTTATTGATACAATACATTTTGCAGTCAATAAATTCTTGTCTAATTTAAGGAAAATTCTATTTATTCCTACTAAATCCTCCTAATTCATCTTCCTAACCATCTATATAAGGACATGTGGACTCCACTAATCCTCTCTCTTAATCTTATCCCTTGTTTTTGACACTTGTAATGATCTAATGATTAGGAAGAATGTAACACCCGGTTTTTAATAAAACATCTTCATTTAAATAAATATCAATTTATTCAATAATTAACATTTTGAAGATATTTAGAAATCATTTAAACATCAATTCACCGCATAAATCTCCACATAAGTAGCATCAGTGTGTACCCGTCATGCCTGTCCGTCATTTTCACCTGTACAACCTGAAATGGTAATTTAAAAGGGAAAGGATAAGCACACGGCTTAGTGAGTTCCAACAACTACACAGCATATCAGCTACACATACTTTACCCCTAACAGAAAAAATACAACCACACATCACCTAATATGCTCTACCCAGTATATTGGACTATATCCTCCTATACGTATCTGCTCAGTAAATCTAATTCCTCTGCTCAGCATTTAGAGCCGCGCATACCCTGTACGTCGAGTCATGCGTATCTGCTCAGTGTATTTTGCACGTATCTCTATATTACTCGGTACGTCGAGCCCACACACATCATAATCTAACCCATACAATTATAACAGGAAGGTATATTTCACAACTTGGTACTATTCATCAACATCTTATAAACATCTTATAAGCACACAAAATACAGTAAAGCACATATAACGTCCACACAATGTAGTGAGAAACTCACCTGATAGTCGACTACAACGTTTATCTCTACTTCGTATTCCCTCTTTAATTAAGATTGGCGTTTTCGCAAAGCCTTGGCACGTTTCCCGTTCCGCTCTTCCAACACTTCCCGAGCACCTCGTTACCAGCTACCGCTCGCTCCTAACTCCTTCCGACCTATTTTCCTCACCAGAACACTCCTCGATATCGTAAGGTTGTTTGGTTTTTGTTGTGGGTTGAAATGAAGAAGTGGAGCCTCTATTTATAGGGCTTGAAAACACTATTCACGACGTCATCACGACGTCATCACGACATCATCGTCGACATCATCACGACGTCATCACGACATCATCGTCGACGTCATCACGAGGTAAGCGCTTACTTCATTTCTCGGGAACTCTTCACGCCGGAGTACTATTCACGACGGAGTTACTATTCACGCCGGAGTTACTATTCACAACTTTTTTTTTTTTTTGAAAAATGGTCGTTACAAGTTCTCCCCCCTTTATAAGATTCCGTCCCCGGAATCTCGAGCGTTGGCATACACTTATTCTTACTCTCAATCATTCCCTATTTCAACATAATACGGTTGTATTAGTAAACCCAAAGGGTATTACCACAATACTGGCACATTAACCACCTCTAATCAACTAGGCTATCATATTGAGACTACAAAGTACTCGTTATGTAATCCCATACAGAAATCATGGATGCAAGGTACTTGTTATGCATCGTATAATCACATGTTCACCACATCATATCACAACCCCTGCTCTTCACAACCTCAACAGCTCAGCTATTCACCAAACACCCAACTGTATGTGTGTTAGAACTGCCAGCCAATAAAGCCATCACAACACTTGTATGTGGTCCCACCACAATTACTGCTCATAAGATCCACAACACGTATGTGGTCTTACCAAATGTGGCCCCACTAAATAAGTGGTCACAACCACAAGTACTATTAACCCCCAGAATAAATGGTCACAACTACAAGTTACCAGTGGCCCCACGGAATAAGTGGTCCCAACCACAAGTACAAGTAGCCCCATAACATAAGTGGTCCCAACCACAATACTAGTAGCCCCACCTAATAAGTGGTCCCAACTACAAGTATAAGTGGCCCCACAGAATAAACAGCTTTTCGCTCTAAAGGCTTAACAGTTAACACACATACGACTGCACAGCTCTACAATCAACCACATGACACCAAGAATCCTCATATCAGCTCAGCCTCCACATACAACTATAAAATCTCCACCCACAATATGATACCATATCCATGGTTGTCACCACTTAATACTCACGTATTCGTTCGCACAACTAATATCAACTAGATATTCAACCAGCTACCGACACAGTTTATCCACAGTTACTTGCCTACGGGTTACTTACCTAATAGGTATTCACTTAGTCATTTATGAAACATATACACCTAACACACATATGCTAACAAGATAGTTATCTTGGTCAGTTAGCAATATTTTCTTAACTCATTATTTTCATATACTAACAGATTTTAAGTACATAATACACTGATAGGCCACATCTAGCCTATTATGATACATTCGTTCATAATATTCACTACCTACATGAATACCCTTACGCCACACCACTATGTCATCTGCACTCTCACGAGTTGTTATTATATGTCCATCCCGTATACACGTACATCTCTTGTACGGGAATGGATAAAACTCTAATTCTGCAAACATACGACACCACGTATAAAACCTTATATTTCTAGCATGTACACGTATATCTGTACGTATACTTTTCACATCTATATACTGCTTTAGTTCACGTATGTCTTCTTCCAAATTATGCCATCCAGTTACTGGATCCCAATTTCTGCTGATACGCTCACATACATCCTTAGCCTTCATCATTATCGTACTACAGTCGTCTGACACAATTCGTATATAAAACTTGTTAACCAGCAACTGTAGATGACCTGGAAGCCTCACATATATCTCCATATCTGGAAATGAAATTTGCGACTTATGCTCTTCTCTAAATAACATTACGTTTATTTATAGTCGATCAAAATCGACTATTCTAGCAATCAACGTCTTCTTTTTATCATCCACTATCTGTGCTTTTCTTAGTAACGAAGAGACTTTACGTATCATTTTTACACAGCTCATCCACCATAGTCACATCAACTGTTCACTAATTAACTACTAAGAAAAGAAACGTCACCAGATTCTAAATCTTTCGAGTACCCCAACCAGCGTCCCAATTATTCCTAATAAATTCTACGATTGCCAATCAATAGAATGGACAAATACAGTTTATCGGCATATAAACCAATTAGTTATACCCTCAGTGTATTGGATTCCTTACGACCAACTCCCGATTCGAACGCGGATCCTGTGCTTTCAATAGTAGGAGCTCTACTACTATCTTCCACACCTACCCTCGTTCGTTTCAGAACTTGTCCAGAAGTCCCCAATTCACTTCTCACGATAATTTTACCACCTATACCCCAGGTTGTTTTACGAACATAGTCGTAGAAAATTTTTCACATAAAAGGATTTACCTTATGGATATCACTTATCAAGGAACATGCAACTTGGCCAACTCAAAAAAATTCTAGGACTATTTAGTTCCTACTGCCTACACTTTAATGGCATTTAAGCACACATATATTACAGAAATAGCAACAAAGACTAAGCACTTAACCTTTTCCCCACTGACGTCGGCTGACGGTACACACTGCGTCTTTGCAACAACATTCATTTAACCCCTTACTCGAAAAACAACTTATAATTTCTTGTAAAAATATTTCCAAAGAAAACTTTTAAGTCTCAAGCTTGAGATCAAAACCCATCAAGTGATTCTAATTCACTCAAGCCTTGGCTCTGATACCAACTTGTAACACCCGGTTTTTAATAAAACATCTTCATTTAAATAAATATCAATTTATTCAATAATTAACATTTTGAAGATATTTAGAAATCATTTAAACATCAATTCACCGCATAAA
Source organism: Cichorium intybus (assembly GCA_023525715.1). NCBI lineage: Eukaryota > Viridiplantae > Streptophyta > Magnoliopsida > Asterales > Asteraceae > Cichorium > Cichorium intybus. The sequence continues at coordinate 28,104,664 of CM042013.1, read as the reverse complement.
TCTCCACATAAGTAGCATCAGTGTGTACCCGTCATGCCTGTCCGTCATTTTCACCTGTACAACCTGAAATGGTAATTTAAAAGGGAAAGGATAAGCACACGGCTTAGTGAGTTCCAACAACTACACAGCATATCAGCTACACATACTTTACCCCTAACAGAAAAAATACAACCACACATCACCTAATATGCTCTACCCAGTATATTGGACTATATCCTCCTATACGTATCTGCTCAGTAAATCTAATTCCTCTGCTCAGCATTTAGAGCCGCGCATACCCTGTACGTCGAGTCATGCGTATCTGCTCAGTGTATTTTGCACGTATCTCTATATTACTCGGTACGTCGAGCCCACACACATCATAATCTAACCCATACAATTATAACAGGAAGGTATATTTCACAACTTGGTACTATTCATCAACATCTTATAAACATCTTATAAGCACACAAAATACAGTAAAGCACATATAACGTCCACACAATGTAGTGAGAAACTCACCTGATAGTCGACTACAACGTTTATCTCTACTTCGTATTCCCTCTTTAATTAAGATTGGCGTTTTCGCAAAGCCTTGGCACGTTTCCCGTTCCGCTCTTCCAACACTTCCCGAGCACCTCGTTACCAGCTACCGCTCGCTCCTAACTCCTTCCGACCTATTTTCCTCACCAGAACACTCCTCGATATCGTAAGGTTGTTTGGTTTTTGTTGTGGGTTGAAATGAAGAAGTGGAGCCTCTATTTATAGGGCTTGAAAACACTATTCACGACGTCATCACGACGTCATCACGACATCATCGTCGACATCATCACGACGTCATCACGACATCATCGTCGACGTCATCACGAGGTAAGCGCTTACTTCATTTCTCGGGAACTCTTCACGCCGGAGTACTATTCACGACGGAGTACTATTCACGCCGGAGTTACTATTCACAACTTTTTTTTTTTTTGAAAAATGGTCGTTACAAAAAAAGTTAGGAAGATTTATTAGGAGGATATAGAACCTCTCCTAATTTAAATTTGATTTTCATGGCAGTGAAACTCTAGGAGAAGTTTGAAAGTTTTTATATTGGTATTAGATATCCATTTTCCCGTGTTTTTTGTAACACATGTCTTTTGGGGCTAGCATTTTTGTTATTTTTAATAAAAATAGCTTACTTTGGAAAATTAAAAAAATAAAAATAATTAAATTAAATATGAATAAATAAATATAAAAGGTTGAACTAAATAAAATAAATAATTATTATAAGGTTAATGTGCCCAAGATGATTAGAATATCAAACTTGAGGTTAAAAAGAAATTTTGAGTTAGAGGGACTAAAGTTACCAATTTTTTGAAACTTGTGTTTGACCTTGTACTGAATTAGTTGGGATCAAAATGTTAAGAAACATATTTTCCTAGGTTCCTTTGTAAGAATAATATAACTTGTTAGGTTTGTAGAGGTTAGTTGGGGTTATTAGTGTGAAACTTATAAGTTATGGACTATATGTGGCAAACACTCAAACTTTAGAACATAACACCTTTTTCCCTCTATCACTTCTTCATTTGCATGGCATTAAGGGTAGAGGTCTAGTGTGTGGTGATTTGATTGAAGTTTGAAGCTATTTGAAAGTCCATTTGAAGGATTCACGTTAGGATTATCATTTATAAGCAATCAAATGTATAATCTCTAGCTATATTCTTATATAATTTGACCTAGGGTTTGGAGAACTACATAAATTAAAAAATACTTGATGTATAGGAATTTTTGTATGCATTTTTGCTTTCTTTAAATCATTAGATCGCCAATATAACTTCATTATAATCTAAGTGTCATGTTGAAACCTTAAACCCTATCTTATGTTAGATTCCAATTTTGAACCATCTTATGTGAGTTTGATATTGATATCAACTTTGTTTTAAGTTTTCTAAACTTCTTTTGATCAACTGAATTCATCAAAGGTAGGTATTTTCACTCGATGGTCTAATTAAGTTTTCCAAGTTGATGTGCGACTTTAATGGAGTTTTGAGTTAAGTTGATAACTAATCTAACCCTTGAATTTTTTTAATATTCAATGTTCACAACTCATTTTGAAGTTTAAGTGATTTATATTGATCATAAGCAAATCATCATATTTGGATCTTTAATTTGTGCGTATTTATGCTTTAAAAAGGTTAGAAACATGTTTATAGATGTAAATTGATCATGCTAAGTCATTGATGTCATAAACCGCTAGATAATCATATTTGGACTTGATCTTGAGGCATGCAGAACTTGAATACTCGTTTTAGATCATAAGACATGTCTACTTTACATGGCCTTGGTCGAGTGGATTTCCTTTCTAAATTCCTCTTAGTCGAGTATAGCTTCTGATTGAAAAATCTAATTTGTGCAACTTTTTCATATGAAGTCGAAATCATGTTTAGTTTTCTCCTATGTTTTTCCATGGACTTAATGATGATATTAAGAGTATAATTTGATATTTTTGAGACTAGTAAACATAAGAAGGATTAATAATCTTACTTATTTAGTAATCCTTTAGACTATTGTAAACTTTAGGTAACCACTATGAGTTCAACATATATTAGGATTGAAGTGGTGTATATATGCTTGTTAATGTAAATTTTACAAAGAGTACATGTCCCTTTAACATACTACTTTACTGATTTTGATTGATTGATTTCACATGTTATACTTTTTATGTGCAATGTGAATACTATAAGTATTTTATGCATTCATGTAAACTTTTCTGAAATACTTTTTATGCGCAATGTGAATACTCTAGATTTGAAGTTGACTATTTTGAGCATCTCGAGTGTGCATCACTAGGATGGGTTTATACTTCGTGTGACACTCATGGATATCCACTTTTGGACAATTGTTTTGGAGGGTGTTATGCTAAATAAGCCACGCGTACGCAAGGGAGTTAGCTAACCCTTTTGTGGTTCTTGCATGATTATCCACGAGACATCTAGCTTGGGAACAAGTATGGAGAGTCTGTAAAGTGCTTTATGATAACTATACGTAAGCCTTAGCTTTGGAATGTGTATAGAAAGTGTGATATATAGATTGGCTGCCATTCATGAACCCTAAGTATAGCCATCATTGTAAGTTAGACTTTGATATTGGCTTGTAATTTTGGAGTAGTTACATATGCATTACATAAGTCCTTTTGTATGTTGATATTGAATTTGATTGCTTCTGAAATGGTTTACTTCTCGGCTATTGAATTTTTGTAACTATTGAATTACTAAAGATTTGTGGATATGACATACATCATTATCGTGAAAATAACAGATATCGCAATTTATTCATGAGTACTTCTATCATGAAAGAAAACCTATACATCGATAACTCGCAATGGCTATTTGTGATCTTGGTGGTTCTTCGTGATATTTTTTTGAAAAGCTATTTATACGGTGCTATAGAGGATCAATATATGGACATTTTAATGAATAACTATATAATAACAAAAAATGATTATTTTATTAGATTAATAAATTTATCCTAATAATATTTGGTGTTGTAAATAATGAAACATCGAATATAATCATATTAATAGTTTCACTAATATGGATGGGAGGTTTCTATTCAGTTAGATCAAATTTTGATGAAATTCTATAATTATAAGACCATTTTCTAATGTATTCTGTTTTTTAACTAAAAAATAGAGTAGAAAGATGGTGATTCATCTTCTACTTTACTATATTTTTAAATCTAAGAGAATATTTCAAGTATATGTTTTTATAAAATTTTTATTCTTATGAATATCATCTTATTTACTAGCTTTTTACAAATTGGTCTAAAACCTTTTTTTACACTAACTTCAAAAATTATATTATTAAATAAGTATAATCAAACAAATAATTCATATTTAAATAATTCAAAAAAATTTATACCATCAATAATATTTTATAAAATTAAATTACTTTTGGTTTAAAAGAATAATGTTACTCCAAAATTGTTATCATGTTATACATATTAAAAAATACAAAATTTTAAATATAATTGAAATAATTATCATTTATAATAATATAATTTAATAAACTCAAACTTAAAACAAATTAAATAAACTAAACGTATAAACCTAAATCTTTTATTTTTGATGTAAATGAAAATGTTTTTAAAGAATTTAAATTACTAGCCCGATACATTATAAGGCTACAGTGACAAACATTAGACCATTTGAACACAAAAAAAAAAAAGTTCAAGAATGTTTTAAATCAAAACCCGATACATTATCGGGCTACGGTAACAATTTCCCTATTCTTAATATAACCAAATCGAGTTTGATAAGAAATACTTTAAAACTTGAAGTAGCCCGAATATAAAGACTAAGGCCATGGGGTATACACTCGCCATAGCATGCGCCAAATGCTATAACACCGCTAAAGGCATGTGAACACCACCCCCACCTTAGCCGTGATGCGCCAAAGGTGATAGGGCGTGATAGTGACCACGCGTGTTAACGACTATTTTTTGTATTTTTGGTTACCAAATGCATTTGCTATAACACCGCCAAAGACATTTGCTATAACACCACCACACCCCACATTTGGTGTTAAAGGTGGTGGTGACGTGGCAGTGTTAACACCATTGCTATGGCGGGTGTATACCCCATGACCTAATGTATGATAACGGCGCCATATTTGCTTATGTAATTAATAATGTATGATAACGGCGCCATATTTGCTATAACACCACCACACCCCACATTTGGTGTTAAAGGTGGTGGTGACGTGGCAGTGTTAACACCATTGCTATGACGGGTGTATACGGGTTGACAGTTTTATACAATTTATTTTTCGTTACAAAAAATATTAGGGAAATTGTCGCTGTAGCACAATGACGTTTCAAGAAAAGCTTTAATTGGTCCCTAATGTTTTTTTTTTTGCCAAAAAGGGAACAAACTAATGAAAATCGGTTAAAAAAGTCCATTGACCCCAAACTGAAGGGGTCATCCGGTTAAAATACATGAGTCAGCAGCCATGTCATCAAATGAAGTAGTCGTGTTAATTGTAACGTATCCTACTCACCTGCCATGTCATCAAGCTTAATAATATAATGTATAAAACTTGAAAGGTCGATTCAAACACGAAAACCCTTTTGGAGCTACCACAAGAAAACCCTTTCCTCTAGCAGATTGTTCTTCGTGCTAATGGAATCAAACTGCAAAGTCGATGTGCACTATCATGGAGTGTTCACTAGGCAACCCTTAAGTTACTCTGACGGCATGCATCACCTGTTTGAAGATATAGATTTCGCCGGGATGGATTTAGAAGAATGTGTGAAGTTTCTGGAAAGATTTACGGGAGAGAAGTGCAGGAACCTATATTTCTGTTTACCTGAGTGCGAGATAGCAGAAGGACTGAAGATGATTACAGACGAGATGGAATATGTTGAGTTCATCGAGATAGCTTATCATTGTGGAACTGTTGTGCCAATGTACGTGGATCATACTGGTGTCAATGTGCAGGAATGGATAGTTGAAGACCACGAGGAAGTGATTAGCCCTGAAGATCACCATTCGGGAGTAGGAGGTGGATTTGAACCCCAAATGGTAGAGGGGATTGACAGAATTGACCTCAACACTCATGTGAACAACACAAAAACACCACCTGAGATGGCAGATAGGTTAGAAAATGAGATGGGTGAGCATGATCCAGATGAAGTTAACATTGCTGACATTGATACACAAGATGATGTGCAAACAAGGTTTAACGCAGAAGTTGAGTGGAAGAAACAGAACCCTGTACTAGGTATGCGTTTTGAAAGCCCTAAACAGTTGAAAGATATGCTTTGTAACTATGCTGTAGCAAATGGATATCAATTGTGTTATAAAAAGAATGATAGTAGGAGATTATTGGCAAATTGTTGTGGTGGTGATTGTTCATTTAGGCTTTGGGCATCATGGATGAGTGAGGAGCACTCATTCCAAATTAAGTCTCTAATCCATGAGCATAATTGTGCAAGGAATTTTAAGTTTGGTTCAATAGTTAACTATGCTTGGATTGGTAGTCACTACACTACTGAGATTCTTCAAAACCAAAAATTGACTGTTAGGCAACTAAGGGAAGATGTGAAACAGAAATTTGGGATAGAGGTTAGTATAAGTCAATGTAGAAGAGCAAAGACACATGCATTGAGTCTAATCCAGGGAACCATAGTTGAACACTATGCCAAACTTTAGTCATATGGAGAGGAGATTAGAAGATCTAATCCAGGGTCTAATGTGAAAGTGGGGGTAAATTGCATGCCAGATGGAAAAAATTACTTCACTAGGTTTTATGTGTGCTTTCATGGATTAAAAGAGGGTTGGAAAACTGGTTGTAGAAGAGTGATTAACCTTGATGGGTGTTTTTTGAAAGGTTTATGTTCTGGTGAGTTGTTAAGTGCAGTTGGGAGGGATGCAAATAATCATATATACCCAATTGCATGGGCTGTAGTTTGTGTGGAAAACAAAGATAACTGGAAGTGGTTCATGGAGAACATTACAGAAGATCTGCACCTTGAAAGTGGTCTTGGAGTGACTTTGATGTCAGATCAACATAAGGTATGGTTTATTTGTAACTTTTGTTTACAATGTAATTATTTGTATTTGATAATGTTGTAATGCACCATGTAGGGTCTGTTAGAGGCTGTGAAGGAAGTCTTACCGGGTGCTGAACATAGACAGTGTGCTAAGCATATTTATGCTAACTTCAAGAAGAGATTTTCTGGTGCTCACTTTGAAAACTTGTTTTGGAAAGCAAGCAAGGCTACAACTGAACCTCATTTCAAAGCAGTAATGAAAGAAATTGAGTTGCTAAACCCTGCTGCTCATGAACATCTAATGGAAAGGGATCCTAAGACATGGTCAAGGGCCTTTTTTTAGATTCGACAGTATGTGTGATGCTGTAGAGAATGGTGTATCTGAAAGCTTTAATAGTGTGCTTGTTGAAGCAAGGAAAAAACCAATTATAACAATGCTTGAAGAAATATGTACTTATGTGATGGAAAGGATGCATAAAATGAAATTGAAAGGATGCAACTCGCCTGACTACCAAATTTGCCCTGCCATTAGACAAAAAATTAATGAGTTGAAAATCCAACAAAGGTCTGTATCTGTTGTTTATATAGTAATTTTATAATGCCTAATATACTTATTATTGATCTGTTGTGAATTTCCAGATATTGGCAAGTGCTTCCTAGTGGCCTTCTCCAATTTGAAACTAGGAACTTAGGAGAATCTTATGTTGTTGACTTGGAAAAGAAAACTTGCACCTGCAGGCTGTGGCAACTCAATGTATATGGGTGTGTGCATTCTATTGCAACAATATCATACATAAACGGGACAATTGATGCTTATGTGGACCCACTTTATCTAGCAACCTTTTACAAGAATGCTTACAAGTATCAGTTACAAGCCATGAATGGACAAGACATGTGGCCGTCTACAGATTATACTCCTCCTTTGCCACCAATTAAAAGAAGAATGCCGGGTAGGCCAACATTTAAAAGAAGAAGAGATGTGATAGTGCTTTATTTTTACAATAAAACACTATCATTAAAAGACCGTTTTATCGCATAAAAACACTCAGAGGCACACGAAAACCGTATTTTTGTGCAACACAAAGGAACTCAAAAACTGCCTTAAAACATGCAAAATGCTTCTCTATAACAGATATGGTTCAGACAGACCCGTCTAACCTACCTCGTCTGTAACCAAATAGATCGTATTTCATATAAGAATGCATGTTTTTCTAATATCCAGGCAAAAGCTCACATTCCAACGACAGCTCCTGATGCACACCACAGACTCCCAAAAGTCTGGCGGTGATAATAGATCTACTGTCGGGTCAACACTAGCCCAAGCTAGCCATTTGTTTTCACATAGAAAACATCTCACAAATCACGGGGAAAGCCTATTCAAATATCATTATTTCTCTCAAAAGAATTATGATTAATTTGTCTTTCGTCCCCAGACATCCTCACTAAAATTGCAAGCTAACGAGAGAATATCTCATTTGTTCATACACTGCACATCACGGCCCACTGCTGTGTTGCAGATGCAAATCTGCCAGAACTATGGTAATTACCATAGGAAATCCTGATAAGCTCAACATCAAAAACAGACTTATATTAACAGGTGGCTAAACATGAATTACGATTCATGTTTAACTTGAACAGAGTTCTCCGGAGCTGCTGGTGTGAGGAAAACACGAGGGATTTGTGTGTTAACTTTTATGGCTTATTTTCAGGAACAAGACCCAAGAAACTCTAATAAAACAATCAAACCCGAGGAAGTGATGCTCAAAACCAAAGAATAGAAATGCGAAAAACTGATAAAAGCTACAGCAATCGCGACTTGACAGGCCCCTGTGTCGCGACGTGAAGAGAAGCAAGACAGAAGAATCCAGATGCTACAGCAATCGCGACTTGACAGGCCCCTGTGTCGCGACGTGAAGAGAAGCAAGACAGAAGAATCCAGATGCTACAGCAATCGCGACGCGACGGAAGCACTGGTCGCGACGCGAAGCCCTAGGACGCGACAATACCAACTTTGTGATCGCGAGACTACCAACACAACGCACTAGCCAGACCAGTGGCCGACCAAAAGCAGCACTCGACGCACCCTCGCGACGCGACGGACCCCATGGTCGCGACGCGATCGCTGTGTTCAGCAAGTATAAATAGAGGCACTCTATGCACGGTTTTAAACACTCATTCACCAATTCACGTTTTCAGACACCAATTTACTCCAATTCTCATAAGAATACTCAAACACTCTCTATCAGTTGTAATAGCTTGAAATCTCTCTTAGTTAGTTGTTTAGAATCAATAGATTATCCATTTCGGTGGTAATTCTAGTAGTAATTCAAGATAATTCGAAGGGTAAACGCACCAAGCTACATGCAGAGGAACACCAAGACTATCGCCACGATCATCACTCGAATGGAAGGCTAATCTCTTCAGATTACTTCCGGTAATGTCATCATACCTTTAGTATAACATGTTTTTACTTTGATTCCGAACAAATGTTTTACTATTGTAACTATTAAACTCTCATCTCTTTGAATACAATTAGTGAATCATTTGTGTTTACTTCTACTTGTTATCATATTTTCAAGACATAGTATTATCAACATATTATTCGTGTCCACCTCATCTAATTAAACGAGTTAAGACGGATAATCGGTTAATATACTTTGTGCCCAATTAATATGTTAATAAGTTGTAACGTTACTATCATCTAGATAAAACATAATATTGCCAAACCATTGTTTGTACCTAATCTACTAAATTGCTAGACAAAGACAAATAATTGATTCAACATGTTATGTATTTACCCGATTAATAGCAATTGTTAGTAAACTATAATTATGTCAAAGTAATTATATCGGAATCATTATAGTAAAACATGCGAACCTAATTGTTGATAACTAAACCGGAAGTAATTCTTTCTCTATTTTCAAGTTACTATTTCAATATTTTTACCATCACAGTCAATATTTACTTTACAACTCGTTAAAGATTAACCACTAAATCCCTGTGGACTCGACCCCGCTTGCCCTATCTACGTAGTAATAGTGGGTTATAAATTGTTTTTGACGCGTGTGACGATCGCGTTGTCAAGATGCTTCTGAAAAAGTTGGTAAACATACTGTGTCCAAAGTGGGCAAAAGAGTACTTTGTGGGATATGTAAACAGCCTGGCCATAACAAGAGTACTTGTAAGCAAGGTCAAAGGCCATCTAAGGTCAGGGTGAAAAAAGGACCAAGCAAAAACGCAAATGGAGGTAATGATAAAGAGGCAGGTTCTCAATCACATGCTGGGGTTGGAATCTAAGTAAATGCAACTAATGGGGATGGAATCCAACTAAATGCAACTGATGGTGATGGAATCCAAGTAAATGCATCTGATGGGGATGGAATCCAAGTAAATGCAACTGCTGGGGATGGAAATCAAGTCAATGCAAGTGTCCAAGATAAAGGTCAAGATAATGCAACTAAAGGGGATGGAATCCAAATGAATGCAAATGAGCCTGTAATTGGTGTCAATGAAAGTAGCATGGTAAATGAGGAGAATGTTATTGGTATTATGGCAATGCCAAGTTCAACACTAGGGAAACATGTGCCAAAAAGGTCAGAGCGGATTGTGAAAAAGAAATTGGCAAAAAGAGTTGAAGGAAATAATGGTGAAGGCAACACATCTGAAGTCCCAGTCGATTTAGATTAGTTGTTTGCTATGGTTAGACATTGCTTGTTATGTTTGGTTATGTACTGACTTTGTTTGGTTATGGTTGTGGGTCGAAATAGACATATTGACTTTGCTTGTAATAAATGTTGAACTTTTTATGTTGTGACTTTATAATTGAACCAATGTACTTTAGCAATGCACTTTAAAGTACTTTATAATTGAACCAAGATGTAATCAGACAAAACGACCAAATTATAGCAATGTACTTTATAATCAGACAAAAGGACCAAAATGTAACAAATTTTGGAAGTACGTTGCTATTACAAGATAAATAATCAAACTAGCACACCATTTCTGGGAAAAAAAATAGGTCCTTGCTCAATTTGTTTCACACTTTTGGTCAATAAGGTGTTGTTCCTACGATTTCTCAGCAATTGTACATTTCCAATAACAGACTTCATATCAACCTAACCAATCCACAAACATCACCATTTGTACATTTCCTGCTGATCGACCAGAAACACATATTAAGGAAACCAATGCACAAACATATACAAAAAAGGACTGTTGTTATCATCCACCAGAAACACAAAATATTCGATTAACAAAATATTTCAGTTAACATAATATATATTCGATTAACAAAATATTTCAACCACATTAGTAATAACATAACTGAAACCTGGATTACCAACAATAAAACCAAACTAAAACAAAAGTTAATTAACCCATTCACCATAACCCCTTAACCGATAATCTACCAAAAGACCCAAAACCCTAACCCCCAAAAACCCTAACCCTCGTCATCCTTAACCCCTTGCAAGCCAACCCACGCACCATCCTAGGGCAACACAGACACACATCATCGCCGCATTCACCTTCCTCTGCATCGACATCATACGCTCCAAGTCCTTCATCCGAACGAAGTCGTTTCCGATCGGGGGGCCTCCGCCAGGCGGTACACCGGCTGATTGGCCTCCAGTGGCCGCAACTCTTGCCGTCGAAAAGAGGGGCATCGTGCTCGCTGACCAGTGGCTCACCGTTCGCCTTGGTTTGCTTGTGCTCTGCAATAGAGTATTCAAGTCCTCCAGATTTATACCACCATTTGGGTATCCCGAAGATGATGATGAGGATGCCATCAAAGTTTCGATTTTACTATAACTGGGTAATTTTTTTTTGGATCTTTACCGGATATGGCAAGCATTTTATGGGGGAAGGGGACCACAGCCACTGTGGAACCCTTGCTCCCTAAGGCTGTAGGGTGTGCCATCAGCAGCGAAGACGCGGCAAACACCGCGCCCCCCCTGCGTCCTCCACCGTCTGCGTCCTTGGGTCGCCCTCCTGCGCACGCGTGAAGACGTCGCCAATTTCAAATTTGTGACCGTTGGCATTAATAAAAAAATAATAATAAGTTTTTTTTTAATTTCACTATATATATATATATATATATATATATATATATATATATATATATATATATATATATATATATATATATATATATATATATATATATATATATATATATATATATATATATATATATATATATATATATATATATATATATATATATATATATACATTTCAAACACATAATCACACACAACTACAAATAAAAAACTACAATTTCTCTCAATATTCATATGGATTTCCATTCGGATTCCGACGACTCGGGTGATGATATGGTATTCGCGGCAATGATGGAAGTCGCAAATATTTTCGTCAACCAAGCAGAAACTCCGGAAAAAGGCGGCGATAATAAGGAAATGTTTTTTATTTTAAATTAATTTAGGACATGTTTAATTTTTTTTATGTCTTTTTTAATTTAATGTAATTTTTTTATTTTAATATTATGGTTTTTAATTAATATAATGTTTTTATTTAAATTTAATTTAATGTTTGGTTTTAATTAAAAAACGTAAAATAAAAATGTGACATGGAAAATAAAACGGAAGTCATGGGAGTCTTGCACACCCCTACTGGAAGCCTTGGGAGTCCTGGTGACATGGCGCTGATATGGCGGATGTTTTGGGTTGTCATGGGAGTCTTGCACACCCTTCAGCCTAAGTTTCCTTTTTTAACATGGCCACATCACTTTTCTTCTTGCCACGTAATTGCCACCTGTACGTGTAACCGGCTATAACATAAATGAGCCTAATTTTAACCGGTTTTCATTAGTTTATTCCCATTTTTGGCAAAAAAAAAAAAACATTAGGGACCAATTAAAGCTTTTCTTGAAACGTTATTGTGCTACGGTAACAATTTCCAAAAATATCATCACCACTCTTAGAACAAGGTCAACTCCATTATAATATACGGGTTGACAGTTTTATAAATTCCTGTGGACTCTACCACCCCAACCCAAAACCATCCCCCACCCCCTTGTCTATAGATAATTAGATACACCCTATATGTACGTATATATCCATAAAAAGGGTGGCAGAAAAGATGAAAGCAAAACAATGGGCACATACTTGTCGGTAAACCTAGTTTCACAAAACCAAAACCTGCTTCAAAACCAGCTGCTCCGCCCCTTGCTATATCATCCCCCATACGTACGATTCTACCATCATCACTTCTACCCAAAATAATCACAAATTTTGCAGATTTAAATTCTGGGTTTTCATCTACACATCATTTCAGCTGGTGGGTGTATTTCAAGTTTCGAACTTTTGCTTTTTGTACAGTATTTCTTGATATTTGGGTTAGTTGTTGAAGCTGTTCCAATGGAGACAAACGGCATCTTCTCTAACACGTCTGGTGGGTCTGGAATGTTAGGGCTTGAAATGTCGTTAAACCACCAGCAACCCACACAGCAAAATCATAACTTCCTCCACCAGCAACCTCCGTTCGCGGCGGCGGGGAAACAAGCGTTTCCGTATGCTCCGAAACAAAGAGCTTCGCCGATTAGCGATGAAGAAGAGCCACATAGCAACAATTTGAATAATCCGTCTACTACTGAGGACAGCGGCGGCGATGGGAAGTTGAAAAAGGGGTCGCCTTGGCAGAGGATGAAATGGACTGATAACATGGTGAGGTTGTTGATAATGGTGGTTTTCTACATCGGAGATGAAGTGGGGTCGGAGCAACCGAGTGGGTCCGACGCGGCGGCGAAGAAGAAAGGCGCCGGAGGTGGGGTGTTGCAGAAGAAAGGGAAATGGAAATCGGTTTCCAGAGCGATGATGGAAAGAGGGTTTTACGTTTCTCCACAACAATGCGAAGATAAATTTAATGATTTGAATAAAAGATACAAAAGGGTTAACGACATTTTAGGGAAAGGAACTGCTTGTAAAGTCGTGGAGAATCAAAGTTTGCTCGAAACCATGGATCATTTACCGGCGAAAATGAAGGAGGAAGCGAAGAAATTACTCAATTCGAAGCATCTTTTCTTCAGGGAAATGTGTGCTTATCACAATAGCTGCGGCGGCGGGAGTGGCGGAAGCGGTGCGGCCCACCATTCTTCACCGCCGGAAGTCACCACAACCGAACAACCTCCACACCACAGACAAAACTGCGTCCACTCAAACAACGAAGACGAAGAGGACGACGACGACGGAGAAGACGATGAAGACGACGGCGACGGCGAGCGGTACCACCCCGATGAGGAGGAAGACGACGGTTTATCAAGCCGGAAAAGGGGGAGAACAGAAAATGATGGGCATGACGGTATAATCCAACACTTTAATGGCGAAATCAGTTGCGTGATGCAAGATTTGACAAAAAGCGTGTGGGAAAAGAGGCAATGGATGAAGGTAAAGATGATGCAATTGGAAGAACAAAGAGTAGGGTTTCAAGGGCAATCGTATGAATTAGAGAAGCAAAGATTGAAATGGTTGAAATTTAGCTGCAAAAAAGAGAGAGAAATGGAGGTGGAAAAGTTAAGGAATGAAAGAATGAAGCTTGAAAATGAAAGAATGGTGCTTGTGTTAAAGCAAAAAGAGATGGAGTTGGTTGATCTTCAACACCAATACTCATCGAATGTTCATAAGAGAACAACGGATCCATCTTCCATCAATGGTTGATCTCATTTATTTCCAAGTTCTTTTTGTGTAGATTGTAGATATATAAGTTGTTTTTTCATTGGTTTATTTAAATTTTGTTTTTATGAATATTACATGTTTAAAATGCAAAATCTTCTACTTTCATAGAGATCAAGAAGTTTGTCATTTTCTAGTTAATAAATCTTTCACTATTGGTTGATTTGATGTTTTATAGTTTGCTCACAAATTCATCTAGGTATGGTTTTTATGGAAGCATCCAAATGATCACGGTTAGCTCCCTTTGATTATATTGTACCTCATTTGTATTTTTGGTTTTTTTTTATAGAAGCTCTAAAACTATGGTTTGTTTGTCTTTAGGACACAATCACTATAATTTTTTCATTCTAGCTTTCTTGCTCGTATCAATATATTGACGTTCTAAAAAAAGTTAATAACAATAAAACTAGAACTAGTTCAATGTAATAACGATTAACTAATCAGAAAAAGGTACTTTAAAAGTTTACCTTACCGGTTTTGAATATGCTTTTATAAATTTTAACCCATTTTATTTACTTCAATCTATGAATTTTGTTGATCAGTAATAAGTATATAACAAATCAATGTATCTTCATATAAGTGAAATTAAATTTAACCTGACAAAAAAAAAGTACTTTGTAGACGATTTTCAAATTTTGTGAGTCATGAATACAAAAGACTATTTCATTGTTGACATAGAAGGGACTTGTTAGGCTAGAGGGTATAATTCCACCACACACATGCGGTGTGCCGAGGTGGACATGGCGATGACGAGGTAACATTACGCTCCTTTGACGTGTATAAGTTGGTTGAATCCAAAGAGTCCAAAAATTAATGTAACATGTATAAGTTGGCGATGACGAGATAACATTATGCAAGCACGCAACTTTTAATAAACTAATGTAACATGTATAAGTTGGTGGAATCCAAAGAGTCCAAAAACTTGTATATGACTTAATATATCATACCATATGATATAATAGCTAGTTTGTGTCTTTTTAATTATTATTTTCATAAAACAATAATTATTCTTCAATTAAATACAAGAGTTGAATTTATTTATTAATTATCAAATACTTAATAAATATTCATTAAGTACCAACTTGATAAATGTATGAGCCTATATAATCATATGTTATTAGCAATTCCATTGTATAATGATTCTTGAACATAGACTCAACAGTTCATCGCCCGTGAAAACATTTCCAACTTTCTCTTTAGTCTAAGCTGCTTACACTAAAAAGAAGCAAGAGTAATGAAGTATGGCTGGTTATGAGGTATGTATTAAATGTATGAACGCTTTCAGGAACTGTATTCGTGAGGCCGATTTCTTTGAATTCAATCTAGGAGGGAGGCGATTCACTTGGATGAGGTCGAACGGTAGAAAACTTAGTAAAATTGATAGATTTATGGCTTGCAATAATCTCCTAAGCCATTGAGTGAATTCCTCTGTTACATCTCTTCCAAGAAAATATTAAGATCCTTGTCCTCTTGTTCTTTCTCCGAAAGTTTTCGAATATGGTCCCAGCCCTTTTAGATTTTTTAGTTCATGGTTGATGATTTTTGATTTCAAATATATTGTTGTACGTAATTGGTCAATTGATCTTGGCGGTTTTAAAGACTTTGATTGTACACACACAAGTATCAAAATACCTCTTTGATTAATAATAGGAAATATAACTCAAAACCCTATTACAGTATTTGTTACAATCTGTGATTTCATAGCTCGATAACACAATATTTATATTAACTAAAAAGTAGACTAATTGGAGACAAATTGATTCTCCACAATCAATTTGTTTCCTCCTTAATTGGTGGTGATTGAACAGTTAAAACCCACTTAGGATTCCAACAATCACCCCGAATCTCTAAGTCCTTCTAGAGACGTCTTGGTTCCCAATCAAGTTCCTCATTTCTTTGAACTTGGTTCGAGCCAATGGTTTTGTGAGAATGTCCGCATTTTGTTCTACACCAGGAATGTACTCAACCTCCACTTGTTCGTTTTCAACACAATTACGAATGAAGTGAAACCTTGTGTGAATGTGTTTACTTCTTCCGTGAAACACTGGATTCTTCGTTAGTTCGATAGCCGACTTGTTATCAATACTAAGAACCACCTTATCTTGCACCTTGTTCATGATTTCTCCTAGCAAATCTTGAAGCCATATTGCTTGACAAGCAGCCACGGTGGCTGCCATGAACTCTGCCTCGCAAGATGATAAAGCAACGGTATCTTGCTTTTGCGAACACCAGGTTATCGGAGATGACCCATAGTAGAAAATGTGACCGGTTGTGCTTCTTCCATCATCTGGATCAACATTGTGACTACTATCACTGTAACCAATAAGTCGTTTTTGTCCCATCCTCTCGTACTTGATTCCGTATCCCGTTGTTCCACGTAAGTACCTTAGGATGTGTTTGATTGCATTACCATGTGATTCTCTTGGATTCTGCATATATCGGCTAATAACTCCAACCGTGTATGCCATATCGGGTCTTGTTTGCAAGAGATATCTAAGGCATCCTACCACCTTTCGATATTGTGTCGGGTCGATTTCGGGTTTATCTTCGGCTTTTGACAATTTTGTTCCTGGATCCATCGGAATGTGGGTGGGATTGCAATCATGTAAACCGGCTTCCTTCAGAATGCGTTGTGCATACGCTTCTTGGTTTATTGTAATTCCCGATTCATCCTGTTTGACTTCAATACCCAGGTAGTAAGTTAATCTTCCAAGATCAGACATCTCGAAGTTCTTGGACATGTCAAATTTGAACCTTTTGATCATGTTCAAATTTGTACCTGTAACAAATAAGTCATCAACATAAATTGCTAAGATTAGCATGTTAGATCCTTCGTTCTTCCGGTACACCGATGGTTCTTTCATGCACTTGTAAAATTTCATTCCCCTCAAAATCCCATCAAGTTTCGTATTCCATGCTCTTGGTGCTTGTTTAATGCCATATAACGCTTTTGAAAGACGATACACCTTGTGCTCTTCGCCTTTCCTTATGTAGCCTTCCGGTTGGAACACATAAACGGTTTCCTTCAACTCTCCATGCAAGAAAGTCGTTTTGACATCCAAGTGGTGAAGTTCCCACCCATTAGTAGCGGCTAAGGCAATGAGAAACCTGATGGTTTCAATGCGAGCTACCGGAGCAAATACCTCTTGGAAATCAATACCAGGTTGTTGCACGTATCCTTTAGCAACCAACATTGCCTTGTGTTTGTTTATGGTGCCATCTGCATTTTTCTTCAGTTTGTACACCCATTTGAGTCCAATTGCCTTCACCCCCATAGGCTTGTTCACGAGAGTCCACGTATTATTCTTGTTAATTGAATTGATTTCCGCATTCATGGCTTTAACCCACTCTGGTTCTTTCTTCGCCTCTTCAACCGATATCGGCTCGTCATTGGTTGTTAGGAGAAGTTCTTCCAGGTTGTTAAGATTAAGCACATAATCTTGAAGTCGAATCGGAAGATTCCTTTGTCTCGTAGACCTTCGGTGTTGGTTGTTGATGACTGGATTTGGTTGCTCATCTTCTTGAACCTGTACTCCGTTTTCAATTTCATGATCTGATTCAATTGGTTCGGTATCGTTTCCTTGGTTGTTCGTTTCATTCTCTGGATATTCCCATGTAACTATGAATGACCCAGGTTCTTCATTTTTGGTACTTGCTTCTTTGACCCAATTCCACCATTTTGTCTCGTTAAAAATAACGTCTCGACTTACGATTATTTTTTGTGTAGCCGGGTTAAAAAGCCGATAAGCTTTCGTGCCCGGTTCAGAACCAAGATGTACTAGTGGTCTTGATCTTGCATCCAACTTCTTGAGATTCACTGGTTCAACTTTTGCATATGCTAGACACCCAAAGATACGAACATTCTCTAGATTCGGTTTTCTTTTATACAACTTCTCGGATTATCAGGTAGAATTTAATAGGCTCTGATACCAATTAAAGACTAGAAACAAGTATTAAAATACCTCTTTGATTAATAATAGGAAATATAACTCAAAAACCTATTACAGTATTTGTTACAATCTGTGATTTCATAGCTCGATAACACAAGATTTATATTAACTAAAAAGTAGACTAATTGGAGACAAATTGATGGTGATTGAACAGTTAAAACCCACTTAGGATTCCAACAGGTTTCCCTTTAGATGTTGTTCTCCACAAAAGTTAGAATTTGAAGAAAGCTATCCGCAAATGGAGGTCTGATTTAGTAAAAAAAAAAAAGAGAATGAAGAATATGAAAGACTTGACAGGAAGATTGATGAACTTGAGTTGTTGGCAGACACCTGGTTCGCAATTACAAGAGATTGATGGGAAGCTGTTAGCTTTGAAGTCCTTCACCGACACCTGGTTCGCAATTACATGAATTCATAAGGATTTAAGTCAATGGAATGTAAACATTAACGATGCCTTTGTTAAAGATATTGGGAGGGGACAATACCCATTTCTAGAAAGAAAGGTGGCATAATGGTTTAGCATTAAAATATGTTTTCCAAATACTCTTCTTACTTGAGTTTGATAAGGACTGCATGCTTGCTGGTAAAGTTTTTAATGGTCAAAGTGATAGGTGGAACCGGAAGAGAAGAGTTAGAAAATGAGCTGAATCAAGGGAACCCAAAGGGTTACACAACTTAATAACACGGTCTTGCAGGACAAATTGAATATGTGGAGATGGAAGCATCTGTTTATGTATTGCTAAAAAAATATGGACTGTTGCTGAGGCCTGTTAAAAATCAATTGTTTCTTATGGAGGTTTTCCCAAAATAAAATCTCGTTGGCGGTGAATTTGGAGTCAAGAGGAGTGAATGTCGGTTCTGTCAACTCTCATTTCTATCTCAGAGTGCCTAAAGATATCGATTACCTATTTTTCGGTTGTTCCTTCTCGTTTGATACGTGGTGTTTGATTAGTGAGTCGTCAAAGATGCTGCCTTCTGTTCCTGCAAACCTCACCTCAACTGTGTTATGAGAATGCTTGAAGTGAATGACAGTTAGAAGATCGGTTAATAAATTAAAGATGGTGGTGATTTACACGACTATTTGAATGCTTTGGAAAACAAGAAACTATTTTGTCTTCAAGAAAATTGTTCCTGTGGTGTCCTAGACGGCGGATGATATTATTATCTCTTCATTCAACTGGATGAAATATAATGAGAAAGTTGGTTCGATTAAATTGAATTCTTGGTGCTGTAATCCTATGCAATATGTTTTGTAATTTGTTTTGCTAACGCCATGTTAGTGTTTTTCATGCATTCGTCGTTCTAAAAAAAAGACTATTCACCAATAGACCATATTACTCATATATTGGAAGATTAATAGCAATTCCCTTATACTAATATATCGTACACTAGGGTGTATTTAACAACGAGTGCTATTAAATATACATCACATATACATCTTTTAACCAATCATATCTAATTTTTCCGGAAAACAATGCAGTTTCAACAAATAAAAAAAAAAGTTAACTTTCATTTAGGATGTATATGAAGTATAAATGAGTGTTTATTTAGTCTTTCCCTTTAACAACACCATGTAATTAATCATAAATGGCTAATAAGAAGGCTACAACTGCTATTATTGTGGAAATGATTGGCACCGCTATGATTCTATTTATGATTGTTAAAAGCTTCAACATTGATTCTGGCCTATAGAAAACCACGATAACCTCAGCAATAATGATTATCACAGATGTAACAAGTGCAATGTAGGCGAGGACCAAAAAAACCAAAAATGAAGTTTTTCTTTCCGGTTTATACTTGTCGGCCGCTTTATCAACTCCTCCCGGGGGATTTAATAATAAAGCTAGCATGGCAGCTGCTATTACGATAGCCACAAGTAGTACCGTGCCTGTTTTAACTTGTTGACGCTCGTTCAGAACTTCCATTTTGTGAAAATAGACCTTCACATTAAAGAAAATTGTTGGTAAATAGTTAAGTCTGGATTTTAAAATTTGTTAAGATAAAGAAAACAAAATTGTTAACTACGATAAATCACATGTACCAATAATATTTTTTTATGATAAAAGATATGTTATGTTCGGAAAATAATATAGATATAACGTCAACAACAAACCTGGTAAAAAATAAAATTAATACGCAAACTCTTTCTTTCTTTTCTTCTCTGAGCAAAAGAAAGGAAAAACAAGTTCCCTACAAAAGATTAAAAGAACTCTCCTTCAATGGAAAATGGATTTTGAAGACAATAGTAGGGAAGGGGCTTTACTATCATATACTATTAGTGCATTCATCAAGAATATATTTTAAATAAATTTGATTAATGGTGTCTTTATTAAAAATATATTTTAAAGACATTAGAAAGATTATATCTGTTCTACCATAAAGCAAACTTGAACTCAATGTTTTTCACAAAATATAACATTGTTATTTATATTTTTGCTGTAATTATACACTATTAGAAAAAATCATAATAGCTACGGAAGTCGTATCCGTAGCTATTCTGCTATGGAATATGTTATGGAATGATATTTTGTAGCAATTTTGCTACGAAATTTGCTAAAAATTGCAGTCCATAGCTAATATCTGAACAACTACGAAATTTGCTAAAAAATGTAGTTCGTAGCTAGTATTTTGTTAAGTAATATCTATTGTTTGACTTAGTGGTTTTGATTGTGACACATATTTTTCGTTGCGACTAAATGGTAATTAGGACAATTTTGTCAGTTACTTATCATATCAAGCGCTTCATGAAACTCAAATGTTTTTTGAAGCTCAGGATACATAGTGGCAAGCATGATGCAAGCCACCTCAAGCGAATCATTCACATGTTTTGTTCAGGCGTCTTTCAATGTCTTAGAGGCATTGGCATGGAGTTCATCTTGGATAGGTTCATCAATGACATAGTCATTTTTCTCAAGTTTGAGGACAATCCTAAGTTATCTGAACCAATCAAGAAAGTTTGGTCTAGTTAGTTTTTCCTTTTCGATGATGGAAAGAATGGTGAGAGAGGAGGTCGTTTTAGTTGGGGTTGTCATCTTAAAAATAATAAGATTCATTTTAATATCTTTGATATAATCCCTTCTAATATCAATTACCCTTTGAATTAAGCTCCCCATCACACATGATCATTTGAGGCGATGACCCACAACACAAATGATCATTAATTGGTAGGTTATGATAACTGATTATAGTTCTTATGTAATTCTTAGAATTTTATGGGATCCAAAAATATCTTATATTTAATGATATGTTAACCCATATATGCATCAATATTCGCATGCTTAGGTGACATTTTATCACATATGATTCTTGATCAAATCATCTAATTCAAAAATCTTGTAAATTATACTTTAAGAATGGTTAGGTGACCTTTATACTATTAGTAAATATAAAAACACATTGACCATCATTGGACAACGCAAATAGATAAGGTGACCCAAAATCTACAAGCATTGCACAAATGATACACAAAAAATTGATTTTTAAGTAGATTGAATAGATCTAAAGTTTCAGAATAAGGGCTTTATAAACGTTTTATTATTCTAGCATTTTAAAACGTTTTGTATCATGAATATATCATGCAAAAATATTGCATGATATAGGTTCCAAATGTGTAAAAGTAAATCAATATCTTATATTCGATTGTAGTTTGTTAAAATTAATATCTAATAAGTATTAAGTTTGTCGTTATAACGATAGGAACCGGTTTTTAACTTTTTAATAAAACTTTCTTTTATTATAAAGTTATAGAGTTTAAATTAGTTTAAAAATCATTTTAAACTTTTTAAATATTTAAAAGTTTGGCTATTTGAAAAGTTTCAAAAAATTAAAACTGCTTTTAATAAATAAAAAAACTCAATTTTTATACATCTTATGTAGAAACTTTATTATTTAAAATTCCAAATTCCAACTTGATATTATTTTTGTTAAAGTGTCATTTTGCATGGAAAACATATTTTCAAACATACAACATTATATAACAACAAAATAAACATCACAAGCATGCATCACAAAATGTATAAACAAAACCATTTCTAATGATAATTATTGTGAGTCATCACAACAATTATTAAATCATTTTCTAAAGAACTTAATGAGGACACTTCATGAGACTTCAAAAATCTATGTCTTGAAAGGATCTTCATAAGCTCCATATTTTTATATTTTGTAAAAATAAACAAACTATTATAAACTAATCTATTACATACAAAATGAATAAAATGAAATATTACATATCTATCTATTACATCATCATATGAATGAAGAAATAACAACCACAAGTGTCCTAATGGCTTGTTTATACACAACATCATCATATGAAATAAAGAACACTTTGTTTTTATCAACGCAACTTTTATATAACCAAAATGCATGGAAAATGGTTACATAAAAAAAATTTAAAAGTATGAGTTACTAAAGAAAACAAATATGGACATTTCTCAGCCAAAAGAAATCCATCCTTTTTTCCCAAAAACCAAAGATTATGAAACATATCATTCTAACATATAAAAGATAGCTCTGATACTACTGGAGGATTTGGATAAATAAAATAGAGTGTTCTATGCTAAAACGGAAACAAAAGCATTACAAAAATAACAAGTTTATTTTTATACCATTTTAAAACAAAGCCATCAATGATCCGTTTACATAGCGATAAATGGCAGAAAGTGTGGATCATCAGTTTCCTCAAGGGTATAAATGTCAGCTTGCCATGCAAACTCTACTATGGTTCACTCTTAGTGCGCACCTCCTAACCGAAAGTGAATCCTCCATTGGGACATGTCGCCAACCGATGGTCCCTAGTCGCATGTGGAGTAACACTCTAACATAAGCTCCCGATAGCAGGTATCGCCTGCTGGGATGAGGTGATCCCATCCGCAGCAGGTGAAACTGCGCGCCTCGTCAGCAATGGTCCAAGTGCGCACTAGATAACGCTCCAGTCCCGGTGTGATGCCAGAAGAAGCAGCGAACTCCGGGTCCAATGACGGAGCAATCACTATCTCCCGACCAGCTAGCGCGGCTAGTCGGTCCTGATGTCGTCGGGACGCATTTCCGCAGCGGTAACTGGAGGAACTCGTGTTGTGGCAAGTCGGTGAGTGGAATAACTGGTCATGTACGTCGTGCCATCTGCAAAATTAACCACATACAAAAACACACTAGAAACATAAGATTTTTTTTTTTTGCAAAATTGGTCCCAATCCAAATAGTGTTGTTAAATTGAGGTTAGCGGTGCTATTGAAGAACTCTAGCCCTAATTCCCAAATTTCAAATTTTGACCTGTTAATCACGAATTCAAAGCACCAAAACACTCCTTGACTATCGATTCAGAAACCCTATGGCTTAATTTCATGGAATACTAACTTAAAATCTGTCAAATGGGGTTAAAACCCATGAGTTACCGAAACCCCAAGAATCGGCCGAAAAAGCTTGATTTCAGCATCGATTTGCGTGTTTAACTATGAATAGGAAGTAAGGGTACGTATTAGGAACGTTGAATCACACTTGCCCTGAAGAAATTTCTCGAAAAACCGAAGAAAATCGGTCGGATTTGCATTTTTTGTGTTCGTCGGTCGCCGATGTTCGTGAAGAAGGGGAAGAATTCAAAATAATGACGCTCAAGTAAGGTTAAAAGGCTGCTCCGCGTTCACCCACAGATAGAGTCGTTATCCATAAGGATAGCGGCATTATCTTTACTTTTTCCATTTTTTTCATTTTTTTAAATGTTCGTGCACCATCACACACTCGGACCATACCATATCGTGCTCAATGAAAATTTTACCACAATGATATTTCGAAAAAATAACAAAAATAATAAAATTATAAAAAGAAATACTTTTCGAAAAATGTCGGGTTGCCTCCCGAAAGCGCTTCTTTTGCCCTGGTCTTTTAGTTGGACCTTCCTTCAATGTCTACGGTGGATCGTACGCCTTTCGACTTTGCTGAACTTCAGCCGCCACCGTCCATTCCTTGATCCAGTAATCGTCTAGCTTTCCTGAATCAAATAGCCTGTCGGTCCTTCTACTACCGCCCGACCACTGTCTTGTGATTATTTCACACGAAAGCTTGGTAGTTGTTTTAAACCTCCAAGCGCGATCTTTTATCCAATGTCTGTTCAGTATCACCGGCTTGATGTGGAGCGTGTCCAGTGTCGCCTCCAATGCTTGTCTTGTGTTGTGCCTCCTACGAGTACTTGTATCGTGACTGTTGTTTGTAGCGTGTGATTCCATTCTGTAATACAACAAAAAGTTCTCCAATATGATGGGATCGGAGAGCATAATCTTGGCATGCTCTCAGATTTCCTCATCGACTAAGTTAATAACTCCTAATTTTCCACTCATTAAGGGATCATGAGTGGCAAGAAAACTATGGTTCTCGTTTTTTAATACCATATCGTCGTCATCTTCTTGGTTATCGTCCCAAAGGTGGATCGATACCAAGAGTGACCGACTGGTAGAGTTTGGAGACTGTATTATCCATCAACTCGACGTAAACAATGCGTTCCTATATGGAGACCTAAATGAGGAAGTTTACATGAAAATCCCACAAGGTTTTTCTAATGATAACGACACTCGTGTGTGTCGGCTAGGAAAATCTTTATACGGGCTGAAGCAAGCTTCACGTAACTGGTATCACAAGTTCACCGCCTTTCTCCTAAGTCTGAACTTTAGACAGTCTAAGGCGGATCACTCGCTTTTCATTTATGAGGCAGGGAACACAATGGTGGTCGTCCTAATTTACGTAGACGACGTCATCATTACCGGAAACAGTCTCACCAAAATTCAAGAAAACAAGAAACAGCTTGACGATGAATTCAGCATTAAAGATCTTGGACCTTTAAAGTATTTCCTTGGAATAGAGGTTGCAAAAACAAGTGATGGTCTCGTCTTAAGCCAACGGAAATACACGTGGGACATTTTGGAAAGCAGTGGAAAGATGGGGTGGGTGCAAACCGAGTTCTTTTCCTATTGAACAAGGTTTGAAATTAGACAAAGGAGAAAATGAATCACGAGTGGATGCAAGTTAATATCGTCGACTCATCGGTCGACTTCTTTACCTTCAAGCGACTCGGCCAGACATTACATATACTGTCAATGTTTTAAGCCAGTTTGTAGCCGACCCACGAAATAATCATTTGGAGGCAGCAAATCGTGTTCTTGGTTACTTAAAAGGCACACCGGGCCAAGGTATTCTTCTTTCTCGAGCAGGAGATCCCATCTTAATTGCTTATTGTGACTCTGATTGGTTAGGGTGTCCCTACACAAGACGATCACGTACCGGTTACTTCCTCTTGCTGGGTGGGACCCCTATTTCTTGGAGAACCAAGAAGCAATCAGTAGTCTCCCGCTCTTCGGCCGAAGCAGAATACCGGGCAATGGCTTCCACCGTTAGCGAGATCATTTGGGTCCGATGGTTGCTCAGTGAGCTGCAAGTTTACAATCCATTGCCCACCCCCTTGTTTTGTGATAACCAAGCAGCACGCCACATAGCTAATAATCCCGTCTTTCATGAAAGAACAAAGCATATCGAGATGGACTGTCACTTTGTACGTGAACGAGTCGAATCGAAAGAAATCATCCCAATGAACATCAACACCAAAATGCAAATAGCAGACTTGTTAACAAAGGGACTCACGGCACAACAACTTCGCTTTTTTCTTGTCAATATTGGCATTGCAGATTTGCATGCTCCATCTTGAGAGGGAATATTGAATTGCGTATTTTTTTCCTCTTATTTCTAATTTCCTTTCTTTTGCCGTGTCTATCATCGACTTATTTAGATGGGTTATTTAGGGATAGGTCAACGCTTCGTTTCTGTATTTATCCCCTGCCCCCTCTTCAGTTTTGTGTGAGAAAAAAAATTATACTTCTTCTTCCTCTGTTCCGTCGACTTCTAGACTAACGACTTTTTAAAGATTGTTTAACACAAATGAGTTTTACATAAAAACATTTGTTCTAAAGCCTGGTGAATTGTCAGCATGAGTTGAAAGAACGAAAAATTATAAAATATAATCGACTTGGATTCATATGCTTCACAGGGAATAAAAAAAGAAAGCTTAAAAAAGTCACGCCCAGTGGGACTCGAACCCACAATCGCCTGATTAGAAGTCAGACGCCTTATCCATTAGGCCATGGGCGCCTTTTTGTTTAAATGTCGTCTACTTTATAATAATAACGTAGAATGATTTTTTTTTTTTTTTTTTCTCTAATGAGATTTATTTGTTTTTTAAGACTCTTGTTGAAACCATCAACGAGCTCACAGTTATATTCTTTGCCTATTCGTCTAATGAACCACATTAAACAAACCAAAGACCAAAATATGAATGATAAATAGGGATATTAATAGATCAAAAACGTAGATAACTGTATCATGGTGTAGTCAGTTTCTTAAAATATATTTGCACCTATAACACAAACAATTTCACATAAGAATGATAAGATAAGCCGTGTACAAGGTTCGTATTGAGATTGTTTGAATTCTTGGAAATGTCAAAATAAACAAGGATGACAAAAACGACAACTTTGCACACATTGCATAGAAAGATTTATAAAACCCATTTTTATTCTATTCTCAATCAGGTTGAAAAACAATGGATGATAGTGCATCATAAATAGGATATTGTAAAACCAAAATTTGCCCCACACACCAGAGCATTAAACATATAAATATAACATACAAGTTTCCAAAAAATTAAGCCAAAATAGCAACTTCAAGATATCACCAAACGCCTCAAGCTTTCTAATCTTCAAGCTCGATAATTTTAACAACAGATGCATCTCCAACCTTCTGGCAGATCACAACTCGATCATGTGACTTAATCACTCCAGACGCTTTCCCAAAATCCAACGCAACCTTCAGAACCGACTCATTTGTCGCACTTGTAGATTCAGCCTAAAACATAAACGACAGCATTTAACTAACAATAACATTAAATTTAAATTATTAAAAAAAAAAAAGACTTA
Source organism: Cichorium intybus (assembly GCA_023525715.1). Classification (NCBI taxonomy): domain Eukaryota; kingdom Viridiplantae; phylum Streptophyta; class Magnoliopsida; order Asterales; family Asteraceae; genus Cichorium; species Cichorium intybus. Next base: position 28,077,556 of record CM042013.1, on the reverse strand, counting down.
CGGGATGACGTGGGTCAGCAAGCATGGGGAAAAGACCTCTGACAATAAGTGATTGTCTTGCTTCAAATGCGCCGCTAAAACTCCACTTTAATTGGTTAGTTGTTAGCCGTGGAATGACGACTGATATAACCGGCATTGTGGGACGATACTTTGCGATTAATCTGTTAAAATGATTATGTTTAAAGGAAATAGAAATTGTGGAATTAATGATAATTATTATTATTATTGTTATTATACCGTGCAGCTCTTCCGGAAGAAGTGAAGCAAATGATGACAGATGCTTTTACTTTAATGGCTGCACGGACAGCAGATGAAGCGATTGATTCCAAGTGAGACATTGGTTCTCCAACGTATTTGACGGTTTTTTTGAAATATAAATCTTGGTTGAAGACTTTTTCCGCCTGTGAATAATATTAAAACGTTAAAAAATATATATAAATTGTGTAAATAAGTTGAAGGGGTTGAATTTTGTTACCTCTGAACAGATTTTACCAACGGTGGATATTGTTTCGATAGGGTATAATCCACGGAGAGTCTCGGCACCAAGGAGAATTGCATCACTTCCTGAAAAATTATTATTGATAAGAATTGCATTTTTTTTATTTTAAATATTTTTGGGGAAAAGTAACAAACCATCTAAAACAGCATTAGCAACATCAGTTGCTTCAGCACGAGTTGGTCTTAAATTGTCAGTCATGCTGTCCACAACACGGGTAACCACAGCAGGTTTTCCAGCCATGTTGCACTTGTAAAGAGCAGCTTTTTGGAACAAAAACACCTGTGAAAACAAAATAGAATTACAAAGAAGGTCCCTATGGTTTCTGGTTTTTACTGTGTTTAGTCCAAATTTGAAACCTTTTTTGGTTTTGGTCTTTAGTTCAAGGTTTCATATCGATTTTTGGTCCCTGATCCTCAGCTGTTTTTTTAAACAACTATTTTACCCTAGGACTAAATCCGAAAAATAAGATAATGTCACAGGGACCTTATTTTTTAAGTTTACATAAAAGTCGAAAATAAAATGAACAGAACAAAATTGTACCAAAAAAATAAAATAAAAACCAACATAATTACTTTTTTTAAATAAAGAAATGAATTTTTTCGGTTTGGTTTCTGTTTTATTCAAAGTGTAAATCGAACCTAATTGTCCTAATTTTAATTAAAAAGTTAATCATATTAATATTCTATAAAAATAATTGCATAAACATAATTTAATATAAATATATAATAGTTATTAACTAAAAGATACCACAAAAATATGAAAATTATATAAAACATATAATAAAAATCTAACAATTACAAATTTGGTCCTTGAGGTATACCTTTTTTCAGGTTTGGTACAAGGGCAAAATTGTCACATTACAAAAAAATTGATTCTAATATATATATCTTATCAAATTTGAATTGGTTGCTCTATTTAGCTTGAAAAAATTACCTTCTCTGGTGGAAGATCAATGCCAAGATTTCCACGGGAAAGGATAATACCATCTGCCTCTTGCAGGATCTCATCAAAGTGATTTAGACCCTGTAAAGAAAATGAAATTAGTAATTGATATAAATTCCCTTAAAAACTCAAAATATAAAACCAATATAAACAAAAGACAATTATTCACCTCTACATTTTCGATTTTTGCAAATATCTGAGTTTGACTAAGATCGCCAAGCTTGGAAAGATACTCTCGTGCCTGCAGTTGCAATACCCAAAGATTAAACATGATATGGAATTATTGCTAGATATTAATATGCAACAACAAAATAAAAAATAAGGGCATATTTGTAAAAGCACACTTACTTCACGAACATCTTGTGCATGGCGTGTGTATGACAATGAGAGAAAGTCAATCTTGTTTGGAACCCCCCAAGCGCTAATGTTCTGAAATAGGAGACAAAATCATCAAAACAACTATTATTTGGTCATTATACTTCATAAAAGCAATTCAACCTATAAAAACAAGTTATTTTTCAATGAGTACTTATACTTAAAAAATCAAGGCTCACCTCTTTATCTTTTTCAGTGAGGGTAGGAAGGTCAATATGAATTTGTGAGGCATGGAGAGTGAACAATGCTCCAGCTAGAGTTGCAGTATTCTTTATCTTGCAATCAACATCATCACCATCCACTTTATCAACCTGCTCAAATCCAGTCATGAACAAACCATACTTAGTTTTCTAAACAGCATTTATTTTATTCTTTTTATTCTAAATGCAAAAGAAAAAAGAATGTCTTGCCTCCAGCCAAACCGAGGTTGTTTCACTTCCTGTGAACAAGTACTGACCAATAAAAATGGTGTCTCCCTTCTTCACAGCCTACAAAGAGAACATAAACGGTGTTAAGGGCAATATGGGAAAGAAAAAATGTGTAAATGATGACATGGCAAGGGTGGTCAGTGTTCTTACCTTAGCTAGTCCATTAAAGTTGATTGGAAGAACTTGAGAAGAAGCTTCCTGACCTTTGTCAGGAGTGAGAATAACATTATCATCCTGTTGAAGGGAAATGGACTTCTCACTCTTATTCACCACCTGCATCTCAGCACCAACTGTATCGAGCATTACCTGGAAATAAAAGGAATTATTTAAATTTTTATAGAATTTTGTATTATCTTGATGCTTAACATGTTTCAGATGATCAATTGAAGATTTGAAGTAGGTCAAAACGAAAGAAAAAAAAAAAAAAAAAAACATACAGCACAAAGCTTCTTAGTGCTCTTGACAGCAGCTTTCAGATTATCCAAAGTTTCTTGGTGATATGCAGAGTCTCCCCATGAGAAATCAAATCTAGCGACTGTGACATCCAACATCAAACAAATCACAAAAGAAGCTATCGCATTTAACAACACAGACTTTAGAAACCAAAGGCATTACTCACCGGCCTCAAAATGTAAACGGATTGCAAATTTTTCAGATGGCAAATATACAAAATTACATAGAACGAGTATTGGAAATAGAAAAATTGATGTTGGCGTAAATTTTCATTATAATTTATAATCATATATATTCTGGTGTTGAAAAACACAACGTTAGAAATTACTAGCTTCTATTATACGAGCATAATGAATCTTCAAATCGACAACATGATTACATGAACAACAATCATATTGTCTGGCGTTTGAAAAAACGGTTTGACGTCACTGACATAGAGTGGCTCCTACTTGACATCACTATCGGAGCATATAACAGATCTTCGACAACAACATGAATTTGAATCAATACAACACACGTAAACGTTAGGAAAAAAACATACCAGACATGCCAGCTTTGAGGCAGCCAGAGATAACGTCCACAGATCGTGAGCGAGGGCCTAATGTTCCAACGATTTTGGTCATCGCAGAGAAGAAATTCTGAAAATACGTAAACAAAATCGCGAATACTTTCAGAAAATTAGATCGGAAATAGGAAACAAAAAATATCCATACGTATTAAGTAATATTATATGTGTAAATTTGCAAATTAAAGGAGAAAAACAAAAACAGATCCATGAATTGAAATTAATTGTACTTACAGCTTTAGCTGGCTCGAGGATGGATGCCATTCTGATAGGCTCTTCGAGAAGCAAATGATTGGAATGCATTTTGACTGATTAACAGCGAGAAATCTTAGAAGACGAAATCGAAAGAGGGAATTAACAGAGCGAAGAGAAACGAAAGCAGGTAGAGGAGAATGAAGCGTGAATCAGGTGGGGATATTTGGTAAAAAGAGAGAGGAATATGCCGAGTTCTAACTTTTGGTTTTAAACACATGAAAGTAGGAGAACCCGGTTTTCTTCAGAAGCAGCCACCTGGTTTCGTCCTCCCCAAGCTACTTTGTTTTAATTCGAGGCCTAAAGCCTCGTGTATTTACAATAAATTCTTTTTCTAAAATTAAAACTAGAGTGTTTGATTGGGTTAACTACAAAACAATATAATATATTTATATTATTTTAATAATTATATAACATAGAGTAAATTACAGAATTGGTCCATGTGGTTTACCGCAAATTGCAGTCCCGGTCCACGTTTTTTATTTTCACGTTTGTGGTCCCTGTGGTGGCAATAAGGCAATACAAATGGTCCTTCTTCTTGTTATTGTCATCTCCCATACGTTAAACGCATCTTGTGCCCCTCACGTGGGGGAAAATCTGTCTTTTATTTTTCTTCGTTTGCTTACAGGATAAAATGTTGGCCCCTTAAATGCTACTAATCAATCCATCACTTCACAGTCTCAACGAAGCACTGTGGAGATATTTTGAATCTCGAGAAGCTGTAACAGTGGCAAGATAATGGTGATCAGAGCAAGGAATCGTTGATCAGTGTTTTCACTTGATAATATGGAAAATACGGGATTCTCAACTGATCGGTCACGGAGACAATGTCCGCGGTTAGTGATTTTGCATGTGTTGTGTAATCTGATTTAGAAATCCAAACCCTAATCTTATTTCGTTTTTGTAGATGGTTTACCAAACTTGTTTACCATTGTCATTGAAATCCACCACGGGGGTGCATTTATAGAAACCGCTTCAAGAGCATATCTAAACGGAAAAGTTACATATATATTGATTATCTTGACATTGAAGAGTTTTCGACACACGAGCTTAATGCAATGTTAAAACAACTTGGGTACATTGTGAATGTACCTATGTTTTACCAATCCTAACTACCAGCAATAGACATTGACGTTGGTCTTATTCATCTAGCTTGTGACGATGATGCTAATGTCTTTGCCCGGTATGTTAAAATTTGTAAGGAGTTGAAAGTTTACCGTGAACATGGCCAATCGTTGTTAGCAACCCATGGTAAGTCTCCGTTAAGGAATTTCTTATCAGATGGTGAGCTTCCCATTTCCCCTGAATTCCAAACTAAAAGAAACAGAGGAACTTCATCAAGTCAATGTAGTTGAAAATTGTCGTTTGATTTGAACCAGGTTTCGAATGATTATGGTTATACTGACATAGTTTTAACTGACGTTGATTGTGTAGCCATGGTTTTGTATGACTCGGAAGCTATAATTGCAAGGGAGGTCCCTCATTTACCAGTGAAGGTGTCATTGCTGACAACCCAATAGAGCCAAACAACGAATCAAGTGGATTTATGAAAGACAGAAATCCCCCTGTGATAGAGAATGTAGACACGGACTCTTTGGTCACACGACATGTAGATACAGAACCAGCTGACATTGATGGGGTGGACTATTATGATTCTTTATTTGATCAGCACTACTCAGGGATTGCATTTTGAAGGTATTTTTGAAGAAGATTACCATGTCATCGCCGAAGATGAATATACGACATAGAATACGGATTTGGTGTACCCAACATGGTGGTTATAACACAACTGGTAACGGGTTAGAGGTTAACTCTACAGAATATGAGGGGAGCATGGATAGTGATTTCATATTTGAAGAACATGAGTTGATGAATGAAGTGGAGGTGGACATGGGATTAATTTTATGGTAAGATTAATATATAAATCACATGTGAAATTATTTTTTTCAGGCATTATTTGCAGTATTTTGTCAACAACTTCTTTGTCAAGTTTCGTAACTGACATTTGAAAGTTTTAGCTTACCGTGTTGGGATTCATAACCAAATTCATAAGTTTAACTCTATTATGGAAGAATTTAGAAAAATAAATGCATAAGCTTATGAGTGGCTTGAGGAGCATGCACTTTGTAAATGGACGCTTGCATATGATTGTGGAAACGCTATGGTCTGCTCACTACAAATATGTATGAGATTTTTAACAGTATACTTAAAGGTGCTCATATTTTACCAATCACTACATGTGTCCAGCTTACATTTTATAGATTGGTTCACTACTTTGATGTAAGACGTCTTCGGGGTTCGACTGCTCAAGCCAATGGAAATGTGTTTACACCTTATGTTGTTGCAAAACAAGTAGCGTCAATGCTAAAGCTACTGCACATACCATTAAATCTTTTAATCGAGCAAAATGAAATTTTGAGGTGGTTACTCAAAAAGGAAAAAATATGCAAGTAATTGATTTGAAAAAAAAACTAAGTGGGAGATATACAAATATCATCGTTCACATGTATTGAGTGCATGTGCCTATCTTCGTTAAATATTAGTCGGTATATTCAACCATATTACTCAATTGTTGAGTATGTAGCTACCTAGGCATCTGAGTTTTCCCCAATTCCACATGAATCAAATTGGCTAGAGACAACTATTCAAGAAATGCTTTCAAATTTATAGTTAAAACGAAAGGATAAAGGTCGTCCTCGCTCGACAAAACTACAGAATGGACTATACATTAAAGAAGGAAAAAAATCTTTGTGGAATTTATAGACAATCTATCAGGAGACATGTCCTTCTAGATATAGAAAAATGCTTGTTGTGTTTAATCGAGTATGACTTACTCAATATTTGGCACTTTATTTTAAAATTTTCCAATTTATATTCATGATTTTGAAGTTTTTTATATTTTAGATTACATTTACTCGATTTGTGGTAAATATATTTGACTATGTAAGATCTATGAAAATGTCATTATTCGTCTTTATGTCATTTTTCTGCCATCTTATGTAATTATTTATATCGGTAAATACTATAAAAATTACATGAAATGTTGTTCATTTAAAATAAGTTATCTAAATAGAAAAATAAAAATAAGTAATTATTGTTTGCAATATGAATAGTTTGATATAAAGAAATTTTTTTTTTTGGGTAAAGAGGGCGGCATCTCTGGCAAATTTTATTAATAAAAAGAATAAATACAATATAAGGCTGGGGACTCCCCACCAAAAAACAGAAAATCCATTGGGACAGGCCCCAACGGACAACAGGCTAAACTAGGTACCAAAACAAGAGAAGGAACCACAAGCAAACAAGAACATAAAGGAAAACCACCTGCAAAACAAACAAACCATACAAGCCAAAACAAGCAGAGAAAAAAGAAAGCGCAGAGGAAGAAAATTAGGGGAGGGTCCAAATAGTTTTAGCCAAATCAACATTAGTGCAAGTTTTTATAGAAAGACTCAGCAGTCTACAGCGGATATCATCCTTAACACTATTTACGACAGCATGATGAGATCTTTTTATTTTTTTAAAAATTCGTAAATTTCTTTCCCGCCAAACGTGGTAGACAGCTCCAGCAAAAACAAGTCTTCTAATGATGGACCAAATGGTCTTGTTCTTATTAATGGGGTTGAGTTGACTAATGATATCAGACCAGCTATTAGTGGAGAACGAGAGATTCATGACATGATGGAGGTCATGCCAAACCAAAGAAGTGAAAGAACAATCAAAGAAGAGATGGGAAATGGAATCCGGACAGTTCCCGCAAAACGCACAAATGAGATCAGAATTAGTGTCCCAAATTTTTATTTTATCATGAGTCTTAAGACGATTTTTAAGAGCAACCCAAAGAATGAAAGCATGTCTGGGGATGTTCTGGGAGAACCAAACAAGATGAAACCAAAAGACCGGTTGGTGATAGGGGCGAATAGACTGCCATACAGAACGAACAGAGAAAGGGGAGAGTTGACCGTCTCTAGATCTCCAAAGGAGTTTATCAGGAACGGACGTGGAAATAGAAGGAGGGTTATGAGAAAGAAGAGCACCATGGGAATCTCTTCAACAATGAGGCCGAACCCAAGATCCGTTAAGAACCAGGTCAGCAACCTTAGTATCAGGAGTGAAACCCGCATCATGGATGTTACGGACAGACAAGAATTTAGAAAGAGGGCCTGCAGGGTGCCAGTTATCGAACCAAGCAGAAGTAGAGCATCCATCACCTATCTGGGAAACTATATACTCCCTTATCTTATCCCGCATATCCAGGATGTTACGCCAGGCATATCCCGAACCATATTTTTGGGGGGCATCCCAAAAGTTACGGCCACATAAACGGTATGAGTGGATCCACTTAACCCATAGGGATTCTTTCTTGGAAAGGAGTCTCCAAACATGGGAAGCCATAAGGGCAACATTCCAGATTTCAAGGTTACGTATGCCAAGACCACCATGTTCCTTAGGAAGGCATACAGTTTTCCAGGAGACTTTAGCTTTACCACGCTTCAAATCACCATGGCACCAGAGGAAGCCTCTGATGAGCTTCTCAATATCGTTAGAGATAGATTTAGGAAGAATAAAAACAGAAGCCCAATAGATTTGAGTAGAAGAAATGACAGATAGGATGAGCTGTAGACGACCAGCAAAGGACAAAGACTTGTTTTTCCAGTCATTAATCCTACATTTGACTTTATCAATCTAACGGTTTACAAACAGTAAATCAGTCAAATGCAATTTTTATGAAACTTAAATGCTATTTTGTATAATATATAAGTTTTCTAAAGTAAAGAAAATAAATGGCTTTTGTAAGGCCTTCCGGTGTGGTAAACCGACGTCGATTGCGACATGTGCAAGGCCGTGGGGAACACCGCCCCCCCCACCCCCATGCGGCGAGCTCACGCTTTTGACCCCGCGAGGATGACTAGCGTTGTTCGACAAATACTAGCCGTTGTTCATCAGCTAGTTTAGTCGTTAACTTTTAAAAAAAACTTTTTTTAAAATAGCATACACACACACACACACACACATATATATATATATATATATATATATATATATATATATATATATATATATATATATATATATACACACACACACACACACACACACATACACACATCTCATACACATATACTATAAAAAATGGTAGGCGTTGGAAATAGAAATATTCGTTGGGGATAAATTCGACGAGAAGAGACACTTTTAGCAACCGCCTATATCAACATCAACGAAGAGGTCAATGTGGGAAACAATCGTGAATTATGGGAACGTATGGAGGAATCGTTTCATAGTATATTAGACACAATACATTATCGGGGTAGACATTAGCTTAACAACAAATGAAGGAATTTTTCAGTAAAACTGAGTAAATTTAACCAAATTTACTTACACCTATCGGCGAACCGACAACCCGGGACAACTGACGATGAGATCGTTGAGCAATAACTACAACAGTATCGGATGACACACAACATAGACTTCACACACCTCGAAGTGTGGAATGTTGTGAAAAAATCACATAGGTTTTAATTATCGTAGTTAGGTTTTAATTATCGTATTAATGTTTAATTTTCGTATTTTAGATTTTAATTTTCTGTATCTAGGATTAAAATTATAGTGTACGCTTTTTAAATTTTATTTCTAAGTTAAATTTTAAGTTTTTTAATTTTAATTTTAATGTAATTTTATGTTTTACTTTTATTTTATTTGAAATTTAGTTTTTTAAATTAAAAAATGAGAGTTAGCGATAGATAATGAGACGTGACCATTTCGAGGGTGAAGAGAGAAGTAAGGGTGTTGACTGGATGCTGAGGTGGCAAGTAAAAAGTGAGATCTTCTGAAAGGTCACTCCTGAAGGCCTAAGAAAACATAAATTACGAAAAGTAAAGAAAATAAAAGGTTTTTGTAAGAAAACATAAATTACGAGAAGTGTAGTGATGTTAAAATATTTTATTTGAAATGATATTTGGAATATGAGTTTTTTAAAATAAAAGATTAAAATGAATAATTTAAATCCGTTACAAAGTAAATCGTTATGTTTGTTTTTTTTTTTTTTTGAACCGGCAGATAATAATTCAGGTACTCCGGAACGTTAGAGTAGCGTATATCCGGTATCCGGACAGGCTGCAATCGTCTCCGTTTCTTTCTCTCTAACCACCACATCTGGGAAAATCCTCAATATGGACGTTAGTCGGAGTAGAACTCACGACATCCACCTACGCGAGTATATAACCCGATGCCTCTTTCCAGCTAACCAGAAAGTCATTGGCAAATGGCAAATCATTATGTTTTAGTATTAAATTAGGAAGTACAATGGATTAGTAATTATGAGCATTTATTAATAGTTTTTTACGGTTGTAACTATTTTCGAAAGGGGTCCAACATTTTGAAAATTCCAGAAAGCAACCATTTCTAGAAGGCATTCATTTTAATCTTCTAAAAGATTGCTCAACATTTGGTAAGTATAAGAGATCTCTTGAGGTGCACTTGCCTTGAACAAAGTTATATAGATTTTCAACCCTTTGAAAACTCCAAAAGCCTCTAGAATGTCTAGAGGTCAATGAAAACCACTTTGACTTATACAGTTATAAGGAACTATAGGGGCCTCCAGATGGTCAAATAAAGTTTACAATGTGTTAAAGCTTCCATAGATAAAAATGGTTTTAGAGTTTTTTACGAAATATTTGTGATTTTTTTCTTTCAAATTTCCAAGGAGATAGCAGAAAGTTTTTATAAAAGTATGTAATGAGAAAATGTTTCTTTCTATTTTATCCCACTTTATATGTTTGTTAATTGTTATAATGACAACAAAATATACTCGATAAAAACATTGCTAAAAAAGTACAGAAAACCTTTTTTGTAAGACGATTAAAATAATGATTTGTCACATTATATAATTTAAAACTATGTTGCATGATTAATAAAACCATATTGCATTTTTTTGCAATTGACCGGATGTACTTTGATATAGATGTATTTTACTTTTTAATATTAACAATAACTTGCAACAGAATATTATCAATATTTTATTATCATTGTTAATTTGTTAGAACTTAGGACATAAGCTAGTCATTTATATCTATATTTAAAAAGAGTGAGTTTTGGTTTTTTTTTTTTTTGAACGGCAAATCTATCCTACTTCTACTCCTAAACTTCACGTTTTTTCCTTCCTTTTGTGACACGCGGGTTTAATTTCGGATCTGGTTTCGGGTCGGGTTTATTTGGGTTACCGAATCGGTTTCTCGATTTCTCTAAACCTCTGTGGGTCTTGCGTCTTCCACCGTTTCACTACTCGATTTCTCCCACAGCCATCAAATATTCCGGAACCTTCAAGACCCGTCGCCGATTGGCGGTGCAATCATCGCAGTCCTCTCAATTCCCCGGTGATTTTCAGGTTTCCGATGTCATTGATGCGTACTTGACAGATGGGTGGTGTTGTGAACGGCCTCGATTGCCACCGTCGGTTGGCGGTGTTGTGAACGGCCTTCGATGAAGAGTATTCTGTTGAGGTTGGTACGAAGAAGAAGCCCTTACCTAAGCCTAAATGGATGAAGGAATTGAAAACCTAAATCAATCGCTGAGGGGTCTTTGGTGAATTCAATTTTTCAGAACACCTGGTCTCAACCATTTTGATATACAAGATTTAGAGGACCTATGTTGTACAACCAGGTATCTTCTTCTTCTTGAACTTGAAGAGATATGCATTGAGAGGTGAAACGAATTGCACCACTGAACTCCTCTCCCCTTCTTTCACCTACACGCACCAACAATAATGGCGGTCGCTCAAGTTCCACCGCCACTGTGTATCTCCACCGCGGTACTTTCTGCTCTCTCTCTCTCTCTCTCTCTACTTTATGATTTCCACGGCTACAGGCGGTTTGATGATTTATATGTACCTTTTATCATAAATCGTAGTCCAATTTGGTGTAAATTGACATTACATACTCTAGCAATTAATATCAATATGTGTTTGTGCTAAATCTTCATTAAAGTTCAGAAAGCGAAGTTAATTGTAATATAGGGGAGCTACAGAGCAATTGACTTTTGAATTCTGAATTACAAATTTCATCTATTTTGGTGTTAATTCCAGCTAGAATGTCCGGCGTTCCACAGTTCACATCATCCAGTTTGCCTCGGATTGGGACAACCTTTACTTGCGGTTCGCCCCTAGGTAAGTTTGTGGATTCTTATGAGTTCTTCTCAATTGTTATATTTACAGGAAAAGAGGACCTAGGTCAGTTTTATGTTAAAGGCTATTAATCTCTCTATGTATTTCTGTAGATTTATAGAATCCACCAGTTGTACAGATGAAAATCACTCCATTTGATGTCATAAATTAGGAGTGTGAGAGCTAACAATTAGTTAAAACTTTCAGTAATATGCAGAACTAATCTTCAAAAGGCCATAGTACCAAAAGCAACATCATTTTCTGTGAAATGTGAACAAAGTAGCAAAGATGGAAACAGTTTAGATGTGTGGGTAGGTCGCACAGCAATGATCGCATTTGCAGTAGCAATCAGTGTTGAAATATCAACAGGGAAAGGGCTTCTTGAGGTATGCATTTCTTTTAACATCATCATATTGAAAAATATTCAAAATCCCTTTATTAAAATCTCTTATCATTTGGACTTTTTGTAGAATTTTGGTCTCACATCACCCTTACCAGTTACCAACAGTGGCCTTAGCAGTGATTGCACTTGTGGGAGTTCTTACAACAATCTTCATCTTCCAATCCGCCTCTGAAAATTAATACATAACTATTGTTTATAATTTGTAAACCTTTGTGTATTTATTCATCAAGATTTTTCTGTATCGTAATTTTAATATCCGATTCCAACAACAATCTACGATTTTCTATTGTTCTTTCATTGAATTGGTAAAGAAATTCTACATTTAATATATGTGGGTGCCAGACAGACAGATAGAATATATACCTTTGAGTTTAAAATCTTGTCAATAATAACTTTTTTTAAGATATATAATTACAGATTTGAAGCTTCCAGTTTTGTACAGAATCTCAATTAGAAATTCAAGAAAGCGACATATTTCTTTGTACTTCTGGTAAGATTCTTATTCTCCATTACCTTGTTTTAAGTATAATATCTTTCATTCATGCTTAAAAATAATTTCACATGGGTGCCATAGCGTTTATTTGTTCATGCATACAATGAATTTTTTTTATTTTATAAAATTCCACATTGTGATCTAATTCAAACATGGGTTCAAAGTTTTCTAGAGTCAAGCAACTTATTGCAAAACGTGACATTTAAATTTTTTGTTGTTTTGATCACTGGGTGTGAAAAAATTTCGATTTCATAAGCTGGGTGTAGTTTGTTTTGGAACAATTTGACTTAATTTCGGTGAACCTGTTTCACGGCTGCTGGAATGTACTTGCGGTGGAGACTGGCGAGAGTAGTTTGTGAGATTTTATGGTCTTCAGATTCGTTAATATGTAGATTCCGTTTCCGAATCTTCCAATCTGTTTTATATGGTTTGGTTTTCCCTATTGCCATAGAATTAACAGCTTCAGACAAAAAGGTACTATTGGTTATCCTTCTTTAATATTTACCTTAACTAAAATAACATGAGCTGTTTTCTTGTAGTACTTTTTTACATCATTCTTATCGCGTGATGAAGCGTTTAAACTCATTAGTGATGGTTGTTTGGAACATGGAAATGGAAGTAAAGCTATTTCCGATCAACATGTTTTTGTTATTTGTTTTAAATCTTCAACACAACTTACAAATTCTGATAAATTAATAATTAATGATTTATCTTTTTATTTTGATTAATTGCAGGACTCAAGATCCGGATTGATTGATGAAGAGCCCGAAATTGTGATGGTTGAAGATTCAGACGAATCCAGACCGCTAGCAGATGATCTTGAAACTACAAACATGTTTGTTAAATGCATGAAATAGCAACATACTTTCATTTATTTGAGTACTATAGCATCCTACTTCCATTTCTTTCATTTATTTAACCCTTTATTTTGATAGTTATATTGAATTATTGATTAGCTGATTTCTTGTGAAACAGAAACACGGGTGAGAATACACCAGAAGATCCCAACCGTACACCTGGTAGTGAAGCTGATGTGTCATTGAGATCTTCAAGAGTGCAAGATGTTGTAGATGATGACTCAATTGTTGTTCAAAATACTTCACCTTCTGGAAAATCTTTAGCATGGGAAGTTGAAGATTCTAATGCACTAAATGGTTAGTCTTTTATAAACGCGACATACTTTATTTTCTTTCTATTACAACAATGTACTTTCAATAATTTTTTTCACATTAAAGTATTGTACTTTGAAAAGTTTATGCAAATAATAGCATTGTGCTTCATATTATTTCTTAATTAGGGCATTATATTTCGAAAAATTTATCCATTTATGGCAGTGAATATTGATTTGTATTTAGATTTGTCAAAATAGGAAGAAATGAAAGTAGGATGCTATAATAGCAAATAAATAAAAGTACATTGCTTTTTTTTTCATTTAACCCTCTGATGAACTATAAATTTATCCCATTAAACTGAAGTACATTTTATTACATTTTTTAATCTTTCAACATATTTTATTATTGTCTGTGCAGTCCCTGATGGTTATACACTGGCTGCAGAATCTACATTTCCGGTAGCAATTCTTTTTCCTTTTTAAGAATCATAATTAAAAATTTTCTCACATTTGCTTAGAAATATTTTTTTTACTACTTTCATATTTTATGCAGATAAAGGTGGATGAGTTCTTTAGTCTATTTTACTCAGATGAGGCCCTCCCTCTTCTTGAATCGTATCACAATAAATGTGGAGATAAAGGTGCCTGGAGATGGATTTTTATTTTCTTTATACTGTATGGATCCCACATTGTAGTTGGTTGGCCATGTTAGTTGCTCGTAGACGAGAAAGAAAATTCTGCACTGCTGCTGAGTCGTCGGACTTATCCACCAAGGGATTCGTGGAATTTCTATATATATATATATATATATATATATATATATATATATATATATATATATATATATATATATATATACATGCAAAATGAAAGTAGGATGGTATAATACACAAAAAATTAAAGTACGTTTCTATTTCTTGCATTTATTGACTGCATATTTGGTATGACTTTTTGTATTAAGTCATGTCTGTATTAACTAAAAAAAATACTAAGTTGTTCTTAAAATTTGCAGCTGAATTGGTCACAAAAATGGCTCTGTTTGCTGCTGATTCAGACCTTCAACAGTTGCTGCATATTTTCAGGTCCATAATTTATAATCCACATTACAATTTCTCTTTTCTTTAAATTTCATGTTCCAAAATTTTAATATTATTATTTTTTATTATATTTTCAAATTCTTCTTACTCCAAATGAAGAAATCTGGCCAGGTGTTAGCAAGCTTAAAGACTAGCATGAGTATCCCCAATAGAAACCGATTCTATGCGTTTCTTATCGCTGACCATCGACCCGTGCAAAACACGGGTCACCCGCCAGTTAAATTTAAGATTAAATCTTATACACAACATTATATTTTAGAACAACGTATAAAAGAAACTCTTTGACATTCTTTATATAAACGAAGTAAAAAATATATACTTTTTAATTGGTTTCCGCTAATTAAAATAATTGACTTATAGTTCAAGTTTTATTTGAAATAATAAAACAAATGAGAGTAATCTTCCTAATTACCTTTTAAGAAATAATAAAATATTATACATATTTTTATAAATATTCTTCAATTTCATATTTCATATATTGTAGAGTAAATTACAGTTTTGGTCCCTATGGTTTACCTCTTATTTCACTTTTAGTCGAACTTTCGAAATTTCACGCTGGTGGTCTATGTGGTGGCCAAAATCTTGCATTTTTAGTTATTTAGCCAGGTAAAAAGACTAAAATACCATTTATAATTTCTTTTTCCTTTTCTTTTTTCAGATATTATTTAATTTACTAATTAAATAAAAATAAAAATAAACCCCTTCCTTCAAGGGCATTTCAACAAACGGTTTCTGTGCAACATTGGATTTTCCCCCATTTGTATCGCATACCCATAATCGACATTCAGTTTATGAATTCCCCAATTTCATGAAACCGGGAACGTGTGCTACCTTGATTATTAATGTTGGAATACGATAGCATAAAAACAACGCAGCGGAAATAAAAACTAAATATCATATTTTACCAAGATCACAAAATCACGCACACTTTTGTAATTGTAAACGAAAGAGGGATCAAGATATACCTTTTAATTGCATATATAATATTGTTAGGAACTTAGGATGTCTAGAGCCCAAAGCAGAATTCCTCTAATGCAATCGCACCCAATACAACGATTCAGCACCCGTTAATGAAATATAAACCTTTACTTGAAGTTTTAGCACGTAATACTCAGGGTTTATGAAGAAATCGGCCATATACCAAGGACAGGAAGGAGAGTGACGAATTTTAGGGTTTTGTGATTATTTAAAACTCAGATCTAGGGTTGTATTTATAATGTATCTCATCTCAATCTCCTCCCTTGTAGATAATGACTATTTGAAATCCAAACTGTTGATATTTCCACTTTAATCCTTTATCCTATTTTAGTTTCTAATTAATATATCATTACTTTGATATTGTAACGCCAAGACACTCTTTTTATGTAAATATAATAAAAAGGGTAAATTGGTCATTTTACCTTAGAAGGGTAATTTGGTCTTTTGGACAGAAAAAAATTTGGTTTGAAATAATATTTTGAGTTCTGGACTTAAAATGTTATAAAAACTGAAATTTGGTCGTTTTACCACAAAAGGGTATTTTGGTCATTTGACCATGTGAAGGACCAATTGTGTACAAATATTGCTCCTCGTGGCAAAAGTATAAGAAATGAAAGTTTATTGTGATAAAACTTGATATTAGTGCCAAAAGTTCAAGAAATGGAACTTAAGGACTAAATTTGTAAAAATTGGAAGTATAAATAGAGAGGTTGACTCTCTCTTTGACTGGTCATTTGTGCAGCAACGGGAGGAGCTTTGAAGGAGCAAAATTCTGCAGAGATCATGGAATTGAAGTATGAATTGGAATCATAGATTGGAATTGGTGATTCCTATGTTAATCAAGGTTAGTAAACTTGATTTTTACCAAGTTCTTGAAGTGTTCTTGATTTGGTTTTATAGAAACTGAAATTTGTAAATTTCAGTTATGATTATGTAGTTTGAATGGTTTAATACTTCCATTAAGTCATGCTAAATGGACTTAATTCAAGAAAATGGAAGTAGATTGCTATTATGGATGAATTTGAAGTTTTGGGGTTTTTGGAACTAAGAACCCTAATTCTTCCTTTGATTGATTGAGTGGGTTTTAATGGTTGAAAACCTTGTTTTAATATAAGGTTTTAGCCTAGAAACAAACCCCAAACGATTAAGGACTGGATTAAGGACTTAATGGGCCAAAACTGCGTGCTACAGTGCACAAATCGCGACTGGCCAGGAGACCTGCACTGGCGCCAGGCGCAGTGCGCCCAGGAGCCAGGCGGGGTGCGCCCAGGCGCAGTGCGCTCTGTCCTAGGCGCAGTGCGCCTCCAAGCAGGGGCCAGGCAGGGAATCAAAAACGCTAACTTTTGTTTGGCTTGTCCGATTTAGCTCAAACTTGAACCGTAGGCTCGTTATGGTCTGAAAAGTTTGGGAAAATTTTTATATTGAGTTATCGACCCCTCGGGGGCACTGTAGATCGATACGAATGCCTCGGTGAATAGTAAAATTCACATAAAGATAGTAAATGTAAAGTTTATTATCTAGGCATTATTTATAATGATATAATATTGGACTCTTACGTATTAGAGTCAATTTAGATGATTATTAACCTATTATCATTTGGTATATAAATGGATAAATAGGTATGGGACAAAATGGTTGTGGTGCACACAAAGGCAAGAAACAACCGGGAATTAAATGCAGCTAGCATCCAGGTGAGTAATCTCACTGATATCATATATGACGTTAGTCGGCTATGATATCCAACTGGTGCGGCCTATATGGCTATGATATTTGGTGCGGCCTATATGTCTATGATATTGGATGCTATATCCAACTGGTGCGGCCTATACGGCTATGATATTGTTACAGGAACATGGTGCGGCCTTTTGGTTACGATATAGGGTTATTAAACCCAGCTGGTGCGGCCTACGGGCTATGATTTATATATTGATATTGTTTTGGTGGAGCTTACATAGCTATGACACAGGGTGCGACTTATATAGCCATGACATATGATGCAGTCCATTGTGACTAAGAAACATGGGACAGAAACGATAGATATGATTATCTGTGCAAATAACTGATGTGGTTTGATAATTGCAGGTTGTCATGAAGTAGCCTGTAAGGCTACAAAATTAGGATGTGAAATCCTAAGAGTTATATGGTCAGCCAGTAAGGCTATGAGTTTGGATTCGATATCCAAACAGATATACGAATATATTTGATACATGTTATTTGCAGATACGATTACTCACTGAGCTTTGTAGCTCATACTGTTTGTTAAATGTCCCTGCAGGTTAGTATAACCCTGGTAAGGGTAAGGATAAAGTCCGTGACTCAAGAAGTGGACTTGTAGATGCTGTCAGTAGCAGCCCGGCTTTAAAGGAGACTTGGTATTTTATACTCTCCTTGATACGCTTGTACCCGTTTCTATTAAAATATACCCCTTTTGTTATGGTTTTATGTAATGAAACCAATGTTTTAAATGAAAATTTTTCAGGGGTGTTTTCGTTTTAAAAGCCGGGTGTTACAGATATATTAATAAATTTAACCCCTCAAGTTTATTTTTTGATCTCTTTTAGCTAAATCTTCTCTTGCGTGTAACCCAAAAGGACCCTACTATTTATAGTAATATTACCAACTTGTTAAATAATGGGCATATAACCAATAATTAACAATTTCATCCATGGAGGTTTCTTATGATGTTATCGTTTTATTAGACAGTTGCAAATCTTCGTTAAGATTCTCACCGAAAAGACAATCACTCACGAAGTCGAGAGCTCTGACACCATCGACAACGTCAAAGCTAAGATCCAAGAAAATGAAGGCATACCTTAGACCAACAAAGATTTATATTTGTCGGAAAACAGCTCGAGGATGGTCGGACCCTCTTCGGCTACAACATCCAGAAGGAGTCCACCCTCCATCTCGTCCTCCGTTTCCGTAGAGGTATGCAGATATTTGATAAGACGTTGATTGGAAAAACTATCACCTTGGAAGTTGAAAGCTTCGACACTATCGATAATGTGAAAGCTAAGATTCAGGACAATGAAGGGATCCTACCGGGCCAACAAAGGCTTACTCTATTGTGTGTGTGTGTGTGTGTCTGTGTGTGTGTGTGTGCGCGTGTGTGATGAACTGCAGGAGTTGCTTAAAGGATTTAAGGCAATGAGGGTTTCAAGAAGACGACACAGATGTCGTAGAGCTATTTGAAGAACCTGTAGTTTACTCTAACATTAGTTTACTAGGATTTATGGCATTCAGGAATACATCCGTTGTGAAGCAACACCAAGAACATTGACAAACACAGCACCCTTCCATTACCATGTGATGAAAGAGAGAGATAGAGAGATCAGAGAATGGTTTTTGTTTATTTTTCTTTTTTAATTAACTTAATAAATAATACATTAAAAGAAAATTGAAAAAGAAATTAAAAAGGGTAAATTGGTCTTTTTACTGGCCAATGGACCAAAAGTGCAAGATTTTGGTCACCACATGGATCATCAACGTGAAATTTCAAAAATTAGACTAAAAGTGAAATAAATGGTAAATCACAGGGACCAAAACAATAATTTACTTTATATTATATTTTGAAATTGCACAACATCTTTCAAATGATGATGTCATTTAAGAAATAATGACTGAGACAATAAAAAAGACATCATTTTGTCGAAAAAATCTAACTTTTTTCCATTAGTAAAAATTCAATTTTATCTGTGAAAATTAAAAAAGAAACTTTTGTTTGAAATTTTATTTTTGTGTTATAAATCTTCAAATATAATTTCCACAACAAAAGAAAAGTCCTTAAAAAAAAAAACAAAAAAAACCTTATATTTTATGCTCGACCTACGAAAATAGCAAAATAAAAATTTTCATTATTTTTAAACATATTTATTAAATGGAGTTGTAGATTTTGCATATGCCATTTGCGAAATCCTCGGATTCATCCAACAAATCATTTGAAAAATGATGAAATTTTTTTAAAGTTTTTTTTATAGTAGGAATCTTCAAAGAGCATTTCATAGCAAAAAAAAGAAAAAAAAAAAAGAAACTTGATACCATAGGTTTACTTGCAAAAATGACAAATAATATATTTTTTATTATTTTTCAGGTGATTTCTCAAATGGATTTGAAGATTTCACATGTGATTTGCAAGATCCCCAGCTCAATTCGATAAATCTTTTGATATTTTGTCAAGAATAACTTTTATTTGCCATTTTCGCAGGTCAAAAGTACAATATAAATAGTTTCTTTTGCTGTAAAAAAGATTTTTGAAGATTTTAACGTTAAAAAACTGTTTTTTCTTTTAATTTTGCAGATTATACTTCAATTTTCACATATTAACATCTATGTTTTTTTCTTTTTTGTAAAAAGATATCATTTTGGTGGCTCCATCACCATCTATAAGATAATGTCATCATTTCATACATAACCTATAATTTAACATACACTATCTGTGAAATTACGACTATTTAAAAATTTTAACTAATATTTCTTAAAATCGCAAATAAGATGAGATCAGCCTCAAATATCTGTTTGTCACTTTGACTGGTTGGGGTTCCTTGACAAACCAACATGCGCATACCCAACTTCCAAAGCCCACCTTGACCCACCTAAATGACATGTTTCTTCAATGTGGACATGGGTTGTTGTCATGTGTGGTCCGTGAATTACCACCCCAAACATATAAGAATACTGAGGGTCCGTTTGGTTCGGTGGAATTCGATGGAATTCATAGGAATTGGAATCTAATTCCTTAAAAATGCTATGTTTGTTTCAAGATTTAGGAAGGAATTGGATTCCTTAATTGGGTTGACTTTCCGTTGAATTGGGGGAATTAAATTCCATCCGATTGTTGAAGGAATTAAATCCCTTGAAGGGGGAATTTTCCGGATTACAATTTTACCCTTTTCATACACATTAAACCCTTGCTTCCCCCCACACTTCATCGTCTTCTCATCCGCTTCCACGCCTCACTAAAGACATTTCCGACATCGGTAGGTCAGTGCCGGAAACACACCCTCGTTCTCTTCCTCTCCCTCTCTCACTCTCTTTATCGCTAATCATGGAACCGCCGGCCAACAGCAAAAATCCAATCAACAGAGAAACCACCGATCAGGGCAAGCCTCCACTGTGCATCGCTGGTGAGTTGTGTCTCTCCCTCCATCTCGTAACTGTTTATAGGTGAACAAATTCTTCCCCCTTCCAACCGTAATCATTGTGCAGGAACACCCATTTGGGGTTTATGATTGTCGGTCAAACTAGGACAACTCCCCCTTCTTGATTTTGGGCTTTAAATGATCGAAAATTAACATTTGGGGTTTATGATTGTCGGTCAACAGGAACACCCATCTGGGGTTTTTAGTTATAGACCTGAATTTTGATATAGAATTTCTAATTCATGAAATGAAGCCAAAAAAGGGAAACCATGTTATACTTTATCGAAGTAATATCAATCGCATTGTTAAAGTATAGCAGTCTCGGCAGAATTAAACTATAATATTAATCATATTATTCGTTCAAAACGTAGAGAGACAAACGTAAGATTAAGCCAAAAATCAATAAGGGCAAATATGTCTTTTTACATAGATTGCAATTGCAATTTCTTCCAACCAAACATAATATGGAATTGGATTCCAATTCCTGACAGATTCCAATTCCTTCCCAGATTCCAATTCCTTCAAAAAACATTCTGCGCACCTGAATTTTTATTTAGTGTGGTCATAGTATGAAACTATGAATTAATGACATTATATTATTTGTTTTATAATACTAAAAGGAAACTGCAATACCATTTTTTTATCGATCAGGTTTTACAGTTTTTTTATTATTTTTTTTATTTTTAGGTTTTTGTATGAATCACGTTGTTGAATGGAGAATGATGTTGTTATTACATATAAGAAATTGTTTTTTTTTATTGAATCGACTTTCTAAATATAAATAAGTGATTGCATTGTTATACTTTTTGATGTTAAATATTTTATATGTGGTTTTTGAAAAAAATTTATTTATAACATGTTATAAAGTAATGTACCAATGACAAAGATAAAATTACGTATATTATATGTATTATAATAACAAATAGACCATTAATATATTTGATTAGTTTTTAATTTGATCATGGTTATAACTTCAAACATGTTATTTTTTTCATTATAGCATAATATATTCTTTAATTTTGTGTTATATATAACTATTAATGTTTTAAATTAATAAAAATACCTCTTTTGAAATTTCAATTATTTTCAAAAAACAGGTTTTGATCAATTTTTTTGTTAATATTATATTTATGATTTGTGTTTTACATTTAATATTAAATAAAATTTTTTTATCTGTTTTAAAATTTTAGTATGCAAATAATTAACTTTCAAGTTCATTTGACTATTTGAATTATGTTTCGAATTTAATATCATATTCAAATTAACAACTTAAGTATGTTGGACTAATAATTATAATGTGTTGGCATTAAAACTATAATGTTTTACATCAAATTTAAAAGAATATGTTAAGTATATTAGGTTGGAAATTAAAAAACTAATAATTAAATTAGAATAACAAATATTTGTAATTTATTAGATCAAAGAAAACAAAAAAGTATTGAGAGTTTCAAATAGGTAAATGGCATAAAAGACCTTGAATTTACATATTTTTAGCTGTTTTACCACAATATTGATTTTTTTGCATAAATGCCAGAAGCTTACAAATGTTCTTTTATATTTGTCATTCATCTAGTAGCTCCCTCGTTAGCAAGTTACCATTTGCTTATGTGGCACTGACTCAAAGTTTTGACCGATATGACATGTCGTGCTAGCCTTTTGTCTTTGATTGAAGAATCAAAGCAATGATATATAAAAGCGGGTTGTCAATATTGAAACTCCATAACTCTTATATGAGAAATTGTTTTTGTTCTTATATTTTATTCCTACTAATTTTCCTATTCAAGTTAAATTGTGACATATGTATTAAAATATTATTAGTTTTATTAAATATGACACTTGTCATAATTTCACATGAGTAGGAATAAAATATAGGAATCAATACAATTACTCCTCTTATATAAAAATACAAAGCCTTTACCATCGAGTTGCATTCATTTTGGTTTGCAAATTGCTACACACACACACATATATATATATATATATATATATATATATATATATATATATATATATATATATATATATATATATATATATATATATATATTAAAACGGTAGAAACCTTTAAATATCATCATCATTATGCTTATTGATATGATAATTATTATTTATATATATATTTTTATAAATGTATAACTATGATTTTAGATACATAAAACCATTTTTATGGATGTATAAGAGCATTCACAATATAAGTTTTTTCGAATAAAAAAGCACTTGAAAAATAAAAGTTATTGGAGGGGTTTTTTCAAACCAATGTTTTTTCAAATTGCTTGTTAATTAACAAACTCATTGCAATAACTTTTTTTAATTATCATGTAGGTATAATATGTTTTAAACCAAATTTAGCTAGACAACATATACACACAATTCATATAAAACATATTGAAAAATCTCTCCTACAGAGGATAAATATTGAACTTTTTATTTTGTAATTTTTTTATGAAAAAACACCCCCAAAAGCCCTCCTATTGTGGATACTCTAAATATAATTTTCACTTTTATAAATGTATATATACAATTTTATATATATATATATATACACACATACACACACACACATTTTAAATATATAATACGTTTTTAAAGCTACACATATATTTTTAAAGGTATAAGATACGTTTGTATATCTTTACAAACATATATATGCATTATAATTTTTTTACCTATATATATATATATATATATATATATATATATATATATATATATATATATATATATATATATATATATATATATATATATATATTAAATGTATAAATATGTTTCTAAAGATATAAATATGCTTCAAAATGTATAAATATATGTTATACCTGTACAAACATATTATTTGTTATAAAAATGTATTTACACATTTTATAACGTATTTATATATTTATAAATATATAAAAATGGTATATGATGTCTAAATATGTTTGTAAAGATATAAAACGTACTTATATATTTAAGAACGTTTTTATATCTTTAAAAATATATTTATATATTTAAAAACAATATATACCATTAAAAATGTATTTATATATTTACAAACGTATTTATACCTCTAAAAACATATTTATATATTTAAAAGCATATTGTATAAAATGAAGGAAGTTTGTAATTATTATTAGAGTAAATTACACTAATAATAATGAGAAGGGATCCCTGATCCTACATCGACCGGGGAGGAGAACTAAGCATCTCCTTATAAGAGGTGTGGATACCTCCCTATCACAACGCGTTTTAAAGCCATGAGGGCAGCAGATCCCATAAGAACTCTGCAGTTAAGCGTGCCCGGGTTGGAGAAATCCCATGATGGGTGACCCATTGGGAAGTTTTCACGCTGGGTGGCCCAAAGCGGACAATATTGTGATACATGCGATTGGGGGATGTTACAGATGGTATCAGAGCTTGGTGCACGAGGTCGGTGCGTTCGACGGGGGCGTCGAACCCTGTAGTGGGGGGTGAATGGGAAGGGATCCCTGATCCTACATCGACCGGGGAGGATAACTAAGCATCTCCTTATAAGAGGTGTGGATACATCCCTATCACAACGCGTTTTAAAGCCGTAAGGGCAGCAAATCCCATAAGAACTCTGCAGTTAAGCGTGCCCGGGTGGGAGAAATCCCATGATGGGTGACCCCCTGGGAAGTTTTCACGCTGGGTGGCCCAAAGCGGACAATATTGTGATACGTGCGATTGGGGGATGTTACAGAAGGTTGGTAAATCACCTCATTCTTTGTGTTTTGATTGATTACACGTTTGAGATTCCGCACCAAACGTATTTGTGATTGATACCAAGTAGATCTAGTGATTATTTGGGACTTACAATTATTAATATTATTATTATTACTACAACAATATATTTTTATGAATGTATAAATACGATTTTATACAGTTTTATAAATGTATGAAACCGTTTTTATACCTTTATAAATTTACATATATTATTTTAAATGTATATATATGTTTTTAAATGTATAAAACGTTTCTAGATATATAAAATAAAATAAAATATAATATAATATAATATAACAATAATATATATTTTTAAAAACTAATTTGGCCAAATTTGTCATATTAGACGCCACCAAATAAATAGTACACATGGACGATGTGTCAATTTATATGGGCATAAATGAATTTTGTTGCCATGTTAGACACCACATTGGATGTCACATGGCGATATGGGATGGAATATGATTTATTCGGTTGGAATCCATTTCAACCGTGTAATTAAAAATTTATAAAAAAAAGTTTGTTGGAAAAATTAAGTACACTTGGAAGTTTAAGTGGCCTGGAATATGAATCGAGTATTATTGATTGTCAGTTTATAACCAAATAACACCACCACCACCAAAGGACCCTAAAACGCATTAGGATAACGCAAATAAATGACGACATCCATGCATTAATGTAGGTAGAAATATCACCCCACATAGATGACCTCATGTATATTAAAAACTCAAATTTGTAAATGAGACATAAAAAGGGGCGAGCAAGTGGTTGCAAGCAGAAAAATATAAACATGAAATAATTTTTTTTTGGAACGATGACATTGCATCAACGGAAGCCCCTTAATTTATTTCACCGATGGCCCCGAGATGGAATCATCCAATAGTGCAGAAAAATATAAACATGAAATAAATAGTTAGAAGCACCTTACTATAAGGCAGATACAGAACAATAACAGCAAATAATACATGTATATGAGACTTAAGGTACTTCACTACCCTGATAGTAAGCTCCCGCACTATCTTATATGAGGTTATGTCATCGGAAAGAGACAACCTCATGTCTAAGCTCGTATTATCTTTCAACTTCCTTTTTGGTATTCCTCCTTATATCGTACCATCAATTGTCAACGACTCCACCCTTCTAACTATTGTCGCTAGTAGCCTCCTATGGGCATGCTCGACCACGCATACTAAAAACAATATACATTGATTATTTGTTGTCTATAATAGGTTAGACATAACATCGTTAAATTCTTAAGCAAAATGGACAAATAATGGAAAATAGATATTTGTTGGACATATTGACTTAGCCGAAGTATTTTGATCATATCTGACTCGTCATATTTCTGATTAAGGAGTTTCAAAATTTACCCGAAAAGAAGACACGATTATCTCTAGCTTTTATGAGTTGTTTTTTTGGAATTTCAATGATTAACTAGGTCATATAAGCATGAATTTGGAAGTAGTGTGTCGATGGCCGAAAATCTTAACTTAATGAGAATTTTTTTCATTATCGTATATTAAAAGCTTAATTTATCTATACATAGGGTAGCACTTTATGTTTTGTAAGGTTCTATGTTCCCCAGACCACAAAAAACATCAACACCAGTACACCACATAACACGTTTTAAAATTTTCACGGTGCTGATTACGATTTATGAAAACCACAATTATAGGATGTGATTTACGGTTTTGATTCTAAGCCGTATTGCACCGTGTTGCAAATACCATTATATATTTATGAGAAAATGACAAAAATAGCCTAATCCCATAAGGTTTTTTTCTCAAAACAGCACAAATGAAGGGGTATTCCCAAAATAGCCAACTAAAACACAGTTGGCAGCCATGGGCTGCGTTTTCCTCTCACCAACTGTGTTTTCCTCCCTCCCAAGCACCACCTGCGTTTTCCTCTCACCAACTGTGTTTTCCTCTCACTAACTATGTTTTCCTCCTTGTGTTCTTGGTGGTTCATGGGTTTTCCTCTCACCAACTATGTTTTCCTCTCACCATCTACGATTTCCTCTCACCATCTGCGATTTCCTCCATTGTGTTCTTAAGGTTCTTGGTGGTTCATGGGTTTAGTTGAAAATTTTGTCCAACTTTGAACACTCGTCATTTGATCATACGAAATCGGATTGAGTTGAAATTTTTTTTAACATGAAGTGTATTAGTATGAATCATATATGCATTACGTTTTAATTGTTAAGGTTTTCGAAAAAATAAAACGACCAAAACGCAGCCCATGACATTATCTGTGAAATGCTCAGAGGAAACACAGTCCATGGCATTATCTGTGAATGCTCAGAGGAAAACACAGATGAAGGCCCTCATCTGCGTTTTCCTCAAGAGGAAATCGCAGATGAGGCCTTCATCTGTGTTTTCCTCTGAGCATTTCACAGATAATGCCATGGACTGTGTTTTCATCTGAGCATTCCACAGATAATGCCCCTTGACTGCGTTTTCCTCAAGAGGATTTCACAGATAAGCCCCTTGGATGCGTTTTCCTCTCTAGGAACCGTGTTTTCCTCTCTCAAATTCATAAACCCCAGATTTTTATGCATTAAAGGTTTGTACGTTACGCATACTATTTTGTACATTCATTCATCTAACCCTTAAAACGATAATTAATACATAAAGACAACATCAAATTTGAGACTTACCTGTTTCCATGAAGAGAAATCTTGCGAAGCCATTTCAGAGCGTTTCTCGTCTACGGTA
This sequence comes from Cichorium intybus, assembly GCA_023525715.1. NCBI lineage: Eukaryota > Viridiplantae > Streptophyta > Magnoliopsida > Asterales > Asteraceae > Cichorium > Cichorium intybus. Next base: position 28,050,227 of record CM042013.1, on the reverse strand, counting down.
TCGAAAAACTTGACGTGTTTTTCCCTGATTTATATATCTGGGCTGATGGGCTGCCAACATCAAAGTTGGCAGCCATGGGCTGCGTTTTCCTCTCACCAACTGTGTTTTCCTCCCTCCCAAGCACCACCTGCGTTTTCCTCTCACCAACTGTGTTTTCCTCTCACTAACTATGTTTTCCTCCTTGTGTTCTTGGTGGTTCATGGGTTTTCCTCTCACCAACTATGTTTTCCTCTCACCATCTACGATTTCCTCTCACCATCTGCGATTTCCTCCATTGTGTTCTTAAGGTTCTTGGTGGTTCATGGGTTTAGTTGAAAATTTTGTCCAACTTTGAACACTCGTCATTTGATCATACGAAATCGGATTGAGTTGAAATTTTTTTTAACATGAAGTGTATTAGTATGAATCATATATGCATTACGTTTTAATTGTTAAGGTTTTCGAAAAAATAAAACGACCAAAACGCAGCCCATGACATTATCTGTGAAATGCTCAGAGGAAACACAGTCCATGGCATTATCTGTGAATGCTCAGAGGAAAACACAGATGAAGGCCCTCATCTGCGTTTTCCTCAAGAGGAAATCGCAGATGAGGCCTTCATCTGTGTTTTCCTCTGAGCATTTCACAGATAATGCCATGGACTGTGTTTTCATCTGAGCATTCCACAGATAATGCCCCTTGACTGCGTTTTCCTCAAGAGGATTTCACAGATAAGCCCCTTGGATGCGTTTTCCTCTCTAGGAACCGTGTTTTCCTCTCTCAAATTCATAAACCCCAGATTTTTATGCATTAAAGGTTTGTACGTTACGCATACTATTTTGTACATTCATTCATCTAACCCTTAAAACGATAATTAATACATAAAGACAACATCAAATTTGAGACTTACCTGTTTCCATGAAGAGAAATCTTGCGAAGCCATTTCAGAGCGTTTCTCGTCTACGGTATCGAAAAACTTGACGTGTTTTTCCCTGATTTATATATCTGGGCTGATGGGCCGGTAGCCAACGAAAACACAGCCCATCACAAGGAAAACGCAGCCCATATAGAGCAAATCGCAGCCCATGGAGCCCATATAGAGCAAATCGCAGTACATGGGAGGAAAACACAGCCCGTGGCTGCCAACTGTGTTTTCCTTGGCTATTTTGAGGAATGTCCATTAATTTGTGCTGTTTTGAGGAAAACCCTTATGGAATTAAGCTATTTTTGTCATTTTATTCTATATTTATTAAGGTAGTTTGGTTTTTTATGAGGTACGATAACACTCTTTACAAAAGTTATTAATTAATAATCTTTTATTAAAACAAAATTAAAGCTTCAACGATTAAGCAAATGAAATATGAAGTAAAGTAAATATGTTTTATTGTGATGCAATTCGAAAAAGCAGTCATTTTTCTTTTCTTTCGTAAAAAAGAAACGAATATTAATTATTAAATGCAAATATATGTTTGCAGGCGACAATGGTAATCTAACCAGGGGTCCACACATTAAAAGCCTGTATCTATTAACGGACCCGTCATATGGCGTGACGTTTCTGCCCTCTAAACTCCGGTATAGTTAACGGTTCTTCAAAACTCAAACTTAACGTCGTCTCCGACTTTCACTGCCAACCCTAACCCTAACCCTAACGTCCTTCCGATGGCGTCTTCCGACGACGACTTCCCTCTAATCGGCGACGCCACCACCACCAGCCACCAACCAAATCCTGATTTTCACCACCAACTCTCCGGAAATGCCCACTTTTTAGCCTCACAGACGACTCCGCTTAATGCACCACCACCTCCGCGGCCGGCACATGAAGCGAACGGAGAGGGTTACAGCGACGGCGCGTTTTGTTCACAGCCTTTGGTGGTCGCTCCGTACGAAAACGAGTCCGATCCGAACAGATCTAGGATTAACGGTGCACGAAACGAGAAGTGGAGCGATCGAGAAGAACTTAGCGACGGAGGAACACCTTATAATTACAGTAAGAAAGCAAAGATAGCTGGTTCGTCTTCAGGTGGAGAGTACAGGAAGGATAGAGAAGAGTGGAGTGACACTGCCATTGCTTGTCTCTTAGATGCATATTTAGATAAGTTTATGCAGTTGAATCGTGGAAATTTAAGAGGGAGAGACTGGGAAGAGGTAGCGGCGATCGTAAGCGAGAGGTGCGAGAAACAAACGAAGAGCGTAGAGCAGTGTAAAAACAAGGTGGATAATTTGAAGAAGAGGTATAAATTAGAGAGACATCGGATGATGAATACAAATGGGGGAACTGCTACAAGTCATTGGCCATGGTTCAAGAAGATGGAGCAAATCGTTGGGAACTCGTTGCCATTGAAGACCGTATTGAGCGAAGACAATTCAGCTGGTGGAATGAGTAGCCCTGTTAGACAGTCCAAGAGGTATGTACCCTTCATCTTCTTCCAAATTTGAGCATCGCCATTAACGCCATTCTGGAAAAAATCAAGACTTGCTCCGAGCTACTGAATATTTTATAATCAAAATCACTGTTAGACCTGTCAATTTCTCTTTTGACGACGACACGACGTGTTTTTGTTTCTTTCCTCAGTTTTACTGAACTGCATTGTCCACATATTCAATGGCGATTGACTTTTTAAATTTATCAGAGTTGCTCTTTTGTTGCAAACTAAATACCATTTTTGTGAACATCATTTCTTGAATTTAGTTCTGAATACTTCAGTTTTCGTTATTAACAGTTGGAATCAACATTTTGTGCAGATATGGAACAGCAACATCTACCCCAAATTGTCAGATAACAACTATAAAACCAAAACCAGTGACAAATTCTAGATGGAGAAGAGTTGTTTTTAAAATTAGTGGCGCTGCACTTGCTGGAACCGGTCCCAACAATGTTGATCCTAAGGTACATTTATAGTGTCAGTGAAATGCATGTCAAACACAGTATAATACAGTATCCTGCTAAAAAGTAAAAACCCTTTTGGGTGGTATTTTTTTCTCGTTTTTCATTGGTTTTCTTGAATTCGATAGGTGGCCATGCTTATTGCCAAAGAAGTATCAATGGCTTGCAGTGTCGGCATTGAGGTGTTTATTTTTTTTTATCAAATCTCACTTCTATAAAATATTAAAATCTCCAAATATGATGTTACAGGTGGCAATAGTGGTAGGTGGGCGAAATTTCTTTTGTGGAGACTCATGGGTTACAGCTACTGGTATGGATAGAAGCACAGCGTATCAAATCGGGTAATGTCAAATTGTCAATATGTCCTTAAAATTACTTAAATTCTATATATTGATGATTAAAAATGTGTTTATACTTGGTATAATTGAATACGTTACAGTATGATGGCAACCGTGATGAATTCAATATTAATCCAGTCAGCATTGGAGAAACTAGGTGTCGAGGCACGTGTCCAGTCAGCATTTTCCATGCCAGAAATCTTTGAACCTTACAGTAGACAAAGAGCAATTCGACACCTGGAAAAAGGACGGGTTGTAATATTTGGCGGGATCGGTGCAGGCACGGGGAATCCGCTCTTTTCAACCGACACAGCTGCTGCTCTTCGAGCCTCCGAAAGTACGCCCAATTATAAATCAATTATTATACCAAAATTTAAAAAAATTTGTTGTTTTTTGTAGTTCACGCGGATGCGTTTATTAAAGGAACTAATGGAGACGGTGTATATGAATGTGAGTCTACATTTGAGCATATTTGTTTTCGTGAGTTGGCTTCTAGAGGTGTGACATCAATGGACATGATGGCTGCGACTTTTTGTGAAGAAAACGGGATTCCTGGTTTGTTTTTTGTTTTTTGTTTTTTTTTTTAATTTAATTAGTGATATTGCTTATGGTGATGGTTTTTTAATTATTGTGTAGTTGTGATATTTAATCTACACGAGCCAGGAAATATATCGAGGGCGTTATCGGGAGAAGAAGTTGGGACGTTAATTGATCAAACAGGAAGGGTTGCGTAAATTGTTTATAGTTATCTGATGTATTAATGTATTAGTTACTAAATGGATTTAATTGTGTGTAAATTTTTTCAACATAGATGTATGAGGTAGAGAGTGTTGTAGTAGGAATAGTTAAGTGTTGGTTATAGTTGGGGTGTTGTATGTGGAGCTAAATATGAGTAAAGATGGTGTGATTGCGGGTGATGGATTCGCGCGTGTTTTGTTGTTGTTGTTGTTTAGGTATATTAGACACAATTATTAGTTTGACATATGTGTTAGTGTATTGTTATTGTGAGTAAATGTTTGCTACATATGAGAAGAAGATTGAACAAAACAGGCTGTATTATGTTTAGTGTGAAAAAAATAGGTTTTCAATCGTCTACATCACTTGGAAGGGTGAAGGCTAGATCTTGAGACAAACTGGTCTTGGGTCAGTCCAGTCGGACTGGGACCGGTCTTTTTTGGCCCGTCTTGTATTAGACCAATCCAGTCTCATGATCTTTTTGTTCACTTTGTTTAGTTCAGGTTCGGCTTTTTAGTTTCAATATCGGTTCTATTTTGTTTGTTTTCATTTTTGTTGTCCGATGATGATGTTAGTTAGATAAGTTAAAACAATTGAATTAAATTAAACATAAAAATGATATTTGTTAATAGCCGTCAACCGAATAAATTAAGATGATTGAATTAAATTATATTATACAAAACATCAAATATATAGGAGCTAAGAAAAGTTGTGTGTGCGGATGTGCTGCTATGCTTCACCCCTATGGAGGCATCCAACATCGACCTCAACAATGGAAGAAGACCCCATTGCTGGCAAGACTCCCACCCCGTTCTCCTTTCTCATAACCCCTCTTCTCTTTCAACGGCCGTTCCTGATAAACTCCTCTGGAGATCTTGCGACGGTAAGGTCTATCCTTTTTCGGTCCGTTCTGTTTGGCACTCTATCCGCCCTTCGGAGCAGCCTGTCGACTGGTATCATCTTGTTTGGTTCTTCCAGAATATCCCTAGACATGTCTTCATTCTCTGGGTTGCTCTCAAAGATCGACTCAAGACCCATGATAAAATCAGAAGCTGGGAGTTGTCTGGTTCTCCCACACCTCATCTGTGCCTTCTGCAGCGATTGTTCCGATTCCCTTCCTCATTTTTTCTTTGAATGTTCTTTCCCTTCTATGGTTTGGCATGATCTTCAGCATGTTATGAACCTCTCCTTCCCCACAAATTGCTGGTCGGATATCATCAATCTTCTCAAGCCCATCTCTAAGGGTAAGAATGTCTGATCCGTTATCCGAAGACTTGTGCTTGCGGGAGGTATCTACCACATTTGGCAGGAAAAAAATAACCGGATTTTTAAAAATAAGAGAAGAACGTATCATGCTGTTGTCAAGTCTATTATTGATGATGTCCGTTGTATACTGATGAGTCTGTCTATGAAACCTTCAATTAATGTTATTTTGGCTAAAAGGATATGGTCCCTCCCCTAACGTTGAGAGTTATACTTCCTATTTTTCACTGTGGTCCATTATTCTCTCCTATCCCATCCTTTCCACTATATATTTCTCTACTTGTATTGTTTGTTTTTTGCAGGATGTTTGCTTTTTATATTCCTGTTATGTTTTCTGGTTCCAAAATCTGTTTTGGTTCCTAGTATAGCCTTGTTGTCCATTGGGGCATGTCCCAATGGGTTTTTGTTGTTTCTTAGGTGGGGAGTCCCCAGCCTTCAATTGTATTTATTCTTTTTATTAATAAAATTTGCCTGAGGTACCGTCCTCTTTAACCAAAAACAATGGAAGAAGAGGTGTAGAGCCTGGTATATTTAGCAACAAATCCGTTTTCACCCGGTTCTAAACCGGTTTAATTTAATTTAGACCCGAACGAGGTTAATTTCGTATATACACTCGTTAAAGATAAAAATATCATATTTGTCCGACCTTAAATTAAAATATCATATTTACCCTTGTTGAATTTCAAAATATCGTATTTACCTGAATTTTAATTAAACATTTTCTAAAATATTATAATTAATTTTCATATTTATATAATCATCCTAATTTAAAATAAAGTTTTGAATTGACCATTATACCCTAAATAATAAAACCCTAATAACTAAATATTTCCACATGTTTATTTTGCCCAAAAAATGTGCTATCTCCTTGACGGACGGCAAGCGGAGATCGTTGTTAATTGGTGATCTTCATTTGATCCATTGTTCTCCTTTTGATGCAGTGTAAGCCTTTTATTCCACAGATAATTGTGATATATGAAAGTTTCAAATATTACTTTAGTGATAAGTATATCTCAATTGAGAGCATTGTAGTGATGCTTGTAAATTGAACGTATGTATTTTAGTTTCAAGATTGGAGATGAGATTGGAATTTCTGAAATCTATAATAGTTATCAGGGTTTTATTATTTAGGGGCATTATGGTTAATTCAAAACTCTATTTTAAATTAGGATGATTATATAAATATGAAAACTAATTATAATATTTTAGAAAATATTTAAATTAAAATTCGGGTAAATACGATATTCCAAAACTCAACAAGGGTAAATATGATATTTTAATTTAAGGTTGGGCAAATATGAAAATTTCATATTTAACGAGAGTATACACGAAATTATCCCTAAGCTAAAACATTTTAGACCATTTACGACTGGTTGGACCTGTTAGTACCGGTCTGGATAGCCTCTACTCTTCAAACAGGAGTGGTTTGGACCAGTTAGCAATCCAAAAAAGACTGGTTCACCTTGTTGTCCATTGGGGCATGTCCCGATGGGTTTTTGTTGTTTCTTAGGTGGGGAGTCTCCAGCCTTCAATTGTATTTATTCTTTTTATTAATAAAATTTGCCTGAGGTACCGTCCTTTTTAACCAAAAAAAAAAAAAAAAAAAAAAAGACTGGTTCATGTGAAGACTGGCTGGTTTAGGACCGGTTTCACGGATTGGAATTGGAAAAAGAACAACTTGCTGAAATTGGGGACCGAATCTGGCCGGGTATCCGGTCTGTTGCAAAGGTGATTTGATTATTAGTTTATTAACTAAACAACAATTAGAGTTTAATTTGACTACTACTTTTTCTTGATATTGATTGAAAATACAATCACGATGTCAGATTGCTTTTGTGTCATGTCAATGTTTTTTTTTGTATTTATTGTCTCACCTTATGGATTTTTAATTGCATGTTTCCTTTCATACGTCTAGATATTAGATATGTACAAGAATTAGTAGTGAAACCAAGGAACATGTGAAGAGAAAGAAATCGAATATCATTATAATTTTTGTTTGGATGTGGAAAATTTATATCTTTGCTTGTGTTCTAGGTTCATAAATCATAACCGTTACCGGTATAACTTATTAACTTATAACATTTGACATGTATCTTACTCTATCATGAGTGACATTTTCTTGTCCGTTTGAAATAATATTTGGATCCCATTTCTGGTTATTTTGATACAAACCCTATACTTTAATTTGAAAGTGGAAGTCAACTACAATATGCTTCTTTATGCATAGTTTGCCTTAAAGTTAAAGATAGTTGGTGTAACTAAACTAAATAAACTACAATTATAAACATATAATTAATTTTTTATTATATATAAAACAAGGTTGGTGACCATTTTATGGACTTTACCGCTTTCTGCATTCAAATTTCTTGCAATACTTTTATCTACCAACAACGTTTCTTTTTTATGGTTAGTGCACCTCATGTCCCATGTGATATTATTGTTAGTGTTCCCTTTTTATTGTTTTTCTTTTCAAAAAGAAAAAAAGGGAAAAAAAATATACTGATCAAAATCCTTACTAAGAAATAAATTACGTTAATTATAACTGATATAAATATTTCCAATGTACTGGTAAGTTATACATTAATATTTACTTGAATCACTTGAACACGTAATATAATCAACATTTAAAATGGCATTTAATAAATGAAAAAAGATATTAAATCCAGTAATGTCAATGTTAGTATTATCTTATGAGCCTTTCTAACACAAATAAATAATATTAGATTTTTTTTTTTGGAAACGGCCAATGCATTAGAAAAAAGCGAACTACCACGCCTAACAAGAAGCTAGACTGGCAGAAAAACAAAAAGTTTTACAGACAAGAGAAAGGAGAAATACACCAGTTGGACCAATTACAGTTTCCCCATTTGCCCCTATGTTTCACCCACAAAAACACCGTGGAGATAATATCATCAATAATCCAAGAAGCCGAGACAATACGCTTATTAAAAACCCTATCATTCCTGGCCTTCCATAAACTCCAGAACTGACCATATGCGATCATGGTGAGGATGTGACGTTTTTTGGGACATCTACCCCAGTTGCTAACAAAGTCCAAAATGCATCGAGTAGAAGTGGGCGAATCAATAGATACTCCACACCAATTACAAATCCAGTCCCGAACCTTGGAGGCAACCGGGCAAGAAACCAAAATATGGTCAGCCGTCTCAATTCTTCCACACAGTCCACAAGATAAAGTCGTAACAGGAATACCTCTGGAAGACAGAGCTTCAGCAGAAGGGATCCTATCGATGGCAGCCCTCCATACAAAACATAACACCTTAATCGGAATATCTTTGCACCACTTCACCACCGATGTGGAATCTAGACCAGGCTTTTGATCAACTTTCTTTCTAAGAGCTTCCACCGTGTACGAACCATCGTTCTTCAGAGAACATCTCCATATCTCCTTGTTAGCATCCATTTGGTCGGCCTGCACTTTGAAAATATCATAAAAAGAGAGATTAATTTTCTCAATATCCAGTTTTCCTTTTGAGATGTTTTTCCAGACACCAGTGATAGAGTTGTTGGAGATGTAATGATGGGGTTTCCCATCTAGCTTGTGGATCCCACGGATAATTTTACTCCATAAATTATTGGGGCAGTTTTTCAATCTCCACCACCACTTAACGATAAGGCCAATGTTTAAAGCGTAAATAGAGCCGACTCCAAGCCCTCCTTTGTCTTTGGGTGCCAAAACCTTCTCCCAAGAAACCCAGTGAATTTTCTTTTTGTCTTCCGTCCCTCCCCAGAGGAACCGTCTTCTAAGCTTTTCCAAAGAATCAAGAACTCCTTTCGGTGCTTTAAAAAGAGAGAGATAATATGTAGGCAAATTCCCAAGAACTGACTTCACGAGGGTAAGGCGTCCCCCGAAAGAGAGACATTTTGATTTCCAAGAGGAAAGTTTAGTACCGAAACGATCCACGACGGGTTTCCAATTCTTGATAAGGTTCATGTTGGCTCCAACCGGGACTCCGAGATAATGAAAAGGGAGAGATCCCGAAATGCAACCCAAAATATTCGACCATTCCATAGTCTCCGAGTTGCTAGCCCCAATCCCAAACACCTTGGATTTAGAGAAATTTACTTTCAATCCCGAAGAGACATGAAAGCATCTGAGGATACGTGCCAGATTTTTAATATTTTGTTTAGACCATTCACCCATAAAAAGAGCGTCATCAGCGTAGAATAAATGGGATAACGAACTATTGCAGTTTGGAATTTTCACACCACTAAAGATACCTTTACTTTTGGCAGTCTCCATCGCCACATGAAGGCCTTCCATGGCCACAATAAACAGGAAAGGGGAAAGGGGGTCTCCTTGACGGACCCCTTTCATCACATTAAACTCATCAGTAGGGCAGCCGTTGACAATGACTGAGGAACGGGAAGAAGAAAGACAAGCCCGAATCCAAGATCTCCATTTAGACCCAAACCCCATTTGCAAAAGAACCGAATCCAAGATCTTCATTTACAATAAGCGGGCCGTCTAAGATGTTCCGTCCCTCCACATAAGCAGATTGAACCTCGTCAATAACAGAACCAATCACATTTTTTAATCTTCCCGCCAAGGTCTTAGCAATGATTTTGTATAGGCAACCAATCAAACTGATTGGTCTGAAGTCGATTAAGGATGTGGGATTTTTGCATTTGGGAACTAAAGTGATGATCGATGAATTACAACCATTAGAGATAGATCCATGGTCATTAAAATACCGAACAAATTTCATAATGTCTCCACAAAGCAGACTCCAGAAATGCTTGATGAATTTAAAGGTAAATCCATCAGGACCCGGTGCACGATCACTCCCACAAGCCCAAACCGCAGCTTTGATCTCATCAATTGTGAACGGGGCCTCAAGTCTAATCGCGTCCATCATGGATATGGTTCTGAAAAGATGGCTGATCAGAGGAGGTCTAACCTGTCTAGCTTCATGAAATTTATCACCAAAGAATCTGTGTGTTTCTTTTCTGATTTCCTCCTTGTCTGTGCTCCATCTTCCATTAATGACCAGCCCGTTGATTCTATTCTTCCTGTTCTTACAATTGATGAGACCATGGAAAAATTTAGTGTTCTCGTCCCCATCTACAGACCATCGAATCCTAGATTTTTGCTTGAGGTCAAGGACTTCCGATTTATGATGCTCCATAATTTTGTGCATCCCGTTAAAGTAATCACATTGCTCCTGATCAGTGAGACTTCTGTATTCCGCCAATTTCTCTAAATCAGCAACTTTGGAACGTAACGAATCAATGAGAGATGTCTCCTTCTTATGCTCTTCCGCCCTCCAAATCTTGATGCAGTTCTTGATGAATTTAAATTTAGCAACCAAAAACTTATCTGGCAGACCGTATCCTCTGAATCTCGAGCAAGCACCTCTAACCACATCATCAATGCCATCTTTAAGCAACCAGGAATTAAAAAATTTGAAATACGTGGCACCAAAATCAACAGAAGAGGAAATAAGAGAGACTGGACAGTGATCAGATAGCTCACGAGTGTTAGCAGTTACCACCGAAGAAGGGAATGAAGAAAGAAAACGAGAACAGACAAGGAATCTGTCCAATTTACTCAACTTAGCACCAGTTCGAGACATGTACGTGAATTTAGAGCCTCCCATATTAAAATCGTGAAGACCAGCCTGAGAGATGAATGTGTTGAACGATGAAGCACTTGAGGAACAAAAAGAAGAGTTAATTCTCTCCTCCCTTCTTCGGACGACATTAAAATCTCCAAATATAATCCAAACACCATCGATTTTTTTAATAAGCTCTAGAAGATCATCCCAAAGTGCTCGTTTGTATAAATGGAAGAGACATTTGCAGTTTGGAATTTTCACACCTGAATTAATTTTCTTTGGGACCGTGACAATAAGGTTTTTTCAATAAGGTTTTTATCTCTTCCATATTAGATTAGATGTATATTTAAGAATCAAGGGAATACATTTCATATTACCCGCTATAAATCTTCAAAATCATTAATGATAAAACAATCTTAAAGCAGAAATCATTATGTCAAGAAAGCAACCACCTTTGATCCAGACATGGCGGGGACCCAAAGCGCGTTATTTTATTCATACACGTATTATATTACCTTTTCTATATGTTTTTACTTTTTATATCTACAACATAAAAAAGTAAATACATAGAATATTGATGACGATAATACACAAAAACATCTATTTTTTTTCTATAATAATAACGCATACCTTAAATTCGCCTTTAGTTATAGATTAGCCAAGAAGACATAAAATATATTTCACAATAAATTTTGAACCCTAAGATGCTTCCATAGAAAAAATTACTTGAAACGGGTAAGCTTGACTATATTCCACCATTCTTTTATAGATTATAATTTTTTTATCCATTACAAAAGTTGTATATAATTGTATATTTTTCAAACAAAAATTGTAGACTTTTTTGGCTTGAGTGAAAATGAAGTCAAACATGTAAAAGCACAAAAGAGCAAAGCATTGGAGTAAAGTGAAGTGATAGAGAGGGACATCATCATTTCATATCAAGCATGAGAAACTCTCTTTAAACCCCTCCATACAAAACCCCCCCTTTTTTAAAGTTCGTATCTTTCTTACATTTGTATATTTCAAAGACTCAAATAATATAAACTTATAATTTTTCAAATCTTAGGAAAATGCTTAGTTTCTACATTTATACAATCACAAACATACTCGACGAATCGTTAAATTAATTTACGACTTTCGAATTACATTACGAATACTAATAATCACAAAATACATAACAAATACTGCAAACCAAACACGAAAAAAAAAACACCATCAAACGTTTGTTTAATAAACTAGATGGAAGAACCATCCTAAAAAATCAATCTTCGGTTGTAGCAACCGAAGGTGACATAGAATTACGAGACTCATCATAATCCTCCCCAATCGGAGACATCTCCACCCGTATTTCTTCTATCATCTTCACAACTTCCGCCATTATGGGCCGCTTTTCAGGCTGAGCCGCCACACAAGTCATGGCAACATGAAGCATCGAAACAAGCTCTTCTTCAATGTTCTTGTACCTCAACAATTCTTGGTCAAACACTTCTGCGGTCCACTCATCCCTCACCACAGACCGGACCCATTTTGGTAAATCCACCGCTTGTTCTTCTTCATCGACACCGATGCGCGAAGGTGAAGGGTAAATAGATGGAGCTTTTCCGGTTAGCAGCTCTAATAGCAAAATCCCGAAACTGTAAACGTCTGCCTTTTGGGACAGTCTTTTGGTTTCGAATTGTTCGGGGGCTTTGTAGCCTCCTAGTCTAGCAGTGGCGTGAGCCGGGTTTAAAAGTAATGATAACCCGAAATCGGAAATGCACGCGACTCCATTTTTGTCGAGTAGGATGTTCGATGATCTCACGTTTCCGTGAGGGATTCTTGATGTTTTGTGTTCTTCGTGGATTCGGGCTAGCCCGCGGGCCGCCCCTAATGCCAAACTTATTCTTGTTGTCCAATCTAACGGAATTCTTCCCGGACCCCTATTCCCTATAATTATAAAGAAAACCATAAAAATAATATTGTTATTTAATATAAATATATTTTAAAATTTTCGCAAACCAAACAAGATTTAAAAAACGTACTCGGAATTTCATTTAACCAAACATATGACACATTCCAAATACTTTTGATTTCAAATTTTCTAAGACGAAATCCAATTCCAATAAAAAACAATCCTAGGATCCAAATTCGGACAAGTAATCATTACATTGTTTCATATGTCCATCTCTTTACCAAAATTAAACGTAGAACATTCTAATTCTCTTCCATCAACACCAAGAATTAGGTCGATAATTTGATATTAAACCTAATTATTTGCTTTAATTACGTAAATCAATAGATCAAACCTCACATTGAAATTTAAGTGGGGAATATAGGATTACCATGAAAGGAGCAAATCGAAGGACCGATTAATCAAACACAGCATTGAAAACGATGAATAAAACTGAGAAATTATCAAATTGAAGCGAGGAAATGAAAGTTTACCATGGAGGAGCATATGCAAGCTTCCATTAGGGAGATAATCGTAGACAAGAAGCTTTTCTTCCTTTGCATAATAATAAGCTCGCAATTTCACTACATTTGGGTGTTTAAGCTTCCCAATTACATCCATGTACTGTTCGAACTCCTTCCTCCCACAAGGATTTGCATCTTTCAGTCTTTTCACGGCCACCACCGTGCACCCGTCGTCCAGCACCGCCCTGTACACCGTCCCCAAGCTTCCTTTCCCAAGCATCTCTGCCGACGCTCGCAATAAATCCTCTAATTCGAACTTCTTCTTCTTATCGAAGAACACCAGTTTGTTGTTCCCATCACTGTCTCCACCACCGCCATTGCTCGCGTATACTCTGCTTTCACTGCCGTAGCTGCTTCTGCCTTTTCCGATCTCAGAACCCAATTTTGAATTTGAGCTTACAGATCTCTTTCCACAGTAATACGCAATTAGGAACGAAGCGATCACAAGTAGTAGTACTGAATTTGCGATCACGATCGCTACGATGGCTGCTGGATGTAGCCCTCTATGAGTTGGTTTTTTAGTCTCGTCGATAATTGTTGTAGTAGGTAACGAGCTAGGGTTTGACTGCACCGTCGCTGGAGGTGTAGCGGCGGAACAAGCCGGCAACGGGCTTGATCCGCAGAGTCCTTTGTTACCGGAAAAGCTCTTGTCACCGAACTTCTGAGCAATATTCTCCGGTAAATGACCGTACAACTCATTGTTTGATAAATTTAGCTGTTTAATTTGGGAGAGAGAAGAGAGCGACTGCGGAATTTCTCCCGAAATCTCATTGTTCTCGAGGCGGAGTGTGAGAAGACGGGTTAATTTCGAGATTCCATCGGGAATCGGGCCTACAAGGTTGTTATCAGAGAGATCTACACGTAATAGACGAGTGAGAGATGATATTTCCGTCGGTATAGAGCCGGATAAGTCGTTGCCGGAGAGATATATAAGTTTGAGGTTTGTACAGTTGGCGAGGGGTAAAACAGTGCCGTTAAGGCGGTTGTCGCGCAGATCAAGAATGCGGAGTTGATCTAATGAGGAAAGAGAATCGAGAGGGCCGCGGAGGTTGAGAGAAGGGAGGGAGAGGGCGGTGACACGGTTGTTGTTGCATTGGACACCTGTCCAGGAGGCGGAGCAGGCGGTGGAGTGAGTGATGGAAGAGAGGGTCCAGTTGGAGAGGAGGATGCCATGAGTGTCGGTTTGAGAGCGGAATAGAGATAAGGCGGCGGTGTCACCGTCGGCGTCGGAGGTGGTGGAGAGGGAGAGAGAAATTGGGAGGAGGAGGAGGAGAAAAAGAAACCGGAAGACCTCCATTAAACAAGATGGAGAGAAGGTTACGCGGGAAAGAAGTGTGATATAGAGCATGTTTTTCAAAGTGAAAAGCCAAATAAGTACTCTTTTTCACAAAAATAAAAGCTACCCCATTTGTAAGAATTTAATATAACTTTTTGGATTATTTTATAAACTACAATATGTAACGAAGAGAAAAATAAATTTAATTCATCCATATCAAAACATATGACTTGTATTATATCTATAATGGATTAAAACTTAAGATAAAAGTTGGTAATAAAATAAAGTGGATAAACTCATTTGGAAAGCAATTAAAATACATACTAAAATATTTTTGAGCAATTAGAGCATTTTATTTTAAAACATTTTACCACTATTGAATAATGTAAGTTTTCTCATTGACGTTAATTTATTAACTATTTATAAAGTATATAGAATTCCAAAACAAACATGTATGGCCACTACCGATAGCAATTTGACTATTATTTCAATAAAATGCTAAAAATGACCATTTATAAAAAAATTGTGGGTTTGTAATTCATAGATATAACTCTTATAGAGTTTTCATTGTATTCATCTTTTTTATTTCCCTCTTAATCTCTTTTCTAGTCGCAATTCATCTTCATTCTTTTTCTATCTTCTTCTCTATTGTGATTGTAGGACTTTGGCCAGAATGCGGAAGACCAATACTAATGGCTACACTGTCTCCATGCTTGACACCGCCATTGTGGATGTATGCTATACATATTTACATTGATAGTACCTCCCCTATCCCCCCCCCCCCCCCCCCCTTCTCATGCCCTTGTGATAGTTGCCAACCGCTAAAAAGAGGTATTTTCAAAAAAATTATCAATTAAATTGTATATAGATAAGATGGTAAACTTCAAATATTTGTAACAACTCTTTCACAATATTATCCAAAAGTTTGCCAAATGGAATACAATATAAAAATGAGTATTATCTTGCTAATGAGATATACTCAGTTTGGGTTACTTTTCTGAAAATAGTTTGTATCCACCTGAAGAAAAATGTTTAAGGTTCAAGATAGTACAAAAAATTGCAAGAAAAATATGGAACAAGGTTTTAGCATCCTAAAAGCTTGGTGAGGTATATTTTTAATCCTGAAACAGCCAATGCATGAAAACATAATTATGAATGTAATGTACATTTGTATAATTATTATACAATATGATTTTACAATATGAAGATACAACAATATGTATTGTTTATGAAATCGATCCTCCAAACTATCAACAAGTAAATGAATGAACTATTTAGGAATCACGTTGTTAAGAAACTTACTACAACCTACTACCGGATCTCGTTGAACATATTTCACAAGCATATATACGCAACATTGATAACTAGTTTTTTATAATGTTTTTTTATTAAATTGTTGTTTTTTCACTATAAAGTCTTGTATTTTTATTATATAATTTCTTATTTTAATTTTTAATTTTATATTTTGTGGATTTTTTATATATTTTATGAATAAATTTTTATTTATTTAACTTATTATAATTTAAAAAATGGCTATAGACGAGAGGGATAAGGTGTACCACATCATCCCACCAATCCAAAAGTTTTGTTACATCAACGCCACATTAGAACTACTTCCCACCACTTACAATAGGTTACCTACCACCTTAGGGGTGGTGTTCATGCATGGTCATGCCAACCACATCACCACCACGCCACCTGCGAGGTGACTATACCACACAATGTTAGAGTATTTTTCAAGTTGAAGTTTTTTATGACTAATTGTTTTGGCATCTATCAACCATTCAATAACATATGAGTTTGATTCAATAACATATGAGTGAATAACTTATTTTGTTACTATTTATTCAACACTCAAAATTTATTGACCACTCAATAAACTATTAGAATAATATATATAGTCCATTCATTTAAATAAAATTTTCATTTTACCCTCTTAATTCTATTTTATATTTATATATTTAATATTTTTTTGACTATTTCATCTAATATACTAAATTTACAAAATAAAAATCAACAGTTATATAACATAAATTTATATTTGATAAAAATAATACAAATATCAAAGATGATGTACATTTAAAAAAAATAAATAAATAACATGTTTTATAAGACATTCCAAATAAGTGATTGAATGTTTGTTTATAAAACATTCAAATAAGGCGATAATAAATTTTTAATCATTTTTCTCTTTCTTTCTTACTCTAAATTCATCATATATTCCTTCTTTTATCATATTTCAAGTGTGGATATCATTATATATCATTCTAATGTTTTGACTTTAAATAGAATAGTTTGACTTTGAATAGAAGTGTATACGACCTATAATAAAATGTTTATTTAGTCATTCACATTTAAAATGAAAAACAAAAAGTTTAAAGCTCATGACCAGTTGGAAATTTGTCAAACCAGTTCGAGCTCAAGCTAGATAGATGAACAAAACGTGTGAAGCCATAGAACAAGTTCAAACATTATAAAAAAACTTGAAACCGATGGAGTTTTGAGGTACATTTTGTATGAAAAAGTAGTTCGAACTTTCCGGCAGAAAATATATTTTACCTAAAACATATTCGAAACTCTCCATTGAGTCGTAATTTGACCAGATTTGAAGATGATTATCATTTTTAAGGAAAAAGTACTTTTTTCTCAAAATAATTATCAATTTATTATAACTATTTTTTAAAAAACGTGATTAATTTGTAAATATCCCTACACATAGTAATACTCTTTGGGATTCTCTTCCGGCTCATAAACAGGTTGTTAAAGCTGCCCCTGGATCTTGTTGGGTGATTTCAATATTGCTCTTGACATGAAAGATAGCACCGTTGGGGCGTCTGGTATCTCTCGTGGCATGGATGATTTCAGGTGTAACACCCGACTTATTAACAAAAACACCCCAAATTTTTTTTTGTTTTTCAAACCAAATATTTTACAATAAAAACTATAAGTATGGGGTATTAGTTAACAAAATACGAGTACAAGTGTATCACGAAGTACAATACATAAATATTATACATTCTTCAAGCCGGGTCGTTACTTCAAATGCTAAATCCTCAGTCACGGACTTTGTCTTTTCCCTTGGCAGGGTCACGCTCACCTGCAGGGACATATCAATAAAACTGTGAGCTATAAAGCCCAATGAGTAATCCAATCGAGTAAACATGTATAAGAATAAAATTCTCTATACAATATCAAATAAGCAATACCATGCAAAATAAAAATCATATATGGCTCACGGGTTATCCCGCTGTTGCCTAGACTCACAGCTCCGTTCTTGCCATCGCAATGGCTCACGGCTTATCCGGTCTTGTCTATATAGGTTTGACTCACAGCTCCGTTCTTGTCTATCATAGACTCACGGCTTATCTGGTCTTGTCGTGTCATTGTTATTGACTCACAGCTCCGTTCTTGTCTAGAATAGACTCACGACTTATCTGGTCTTGTCATATATCGAATCATGTAATTTATCGTTTTTGTCCCCCAAATTCATTTCCATTTGCAGCTGCTCATATAACACATATTGCATCGGATAATAGTGAGATTACTCACCTGAAGGTTTGCTACAACTAGCGTTTGTTGTTCCTTGTCGTGAAATGAAATCCGTAGGATTTTGTCCCGTGCCTATAATTCCATTCATTATCAAAATGATTATAGCTTAATAGCCATTCAAATTAACTCTAATACAATAGAGTTCAATATAATATCGTTATAAACAATGCCTAGTTAATAAACTTTTCGTTTACTAACTTTATATGAATTTTACTATTCACCGAGGCATTCGGATCGGTCGACAGTGCCCCCGAGGGGTCGAAAACTCAATATAAAAATTTTCCCAAACTTTTCAGACCATAACGAGCCTACGGTTCAAGTTTGAGCTAAATCGGACAAGCCAAACAAAAGATAGCATTTCAAAGTTCCTGCCTGGATGCTGCTTGGAGGCGCACTGCGCCTGGATAGGGGCGCACTGCGCCCAGCGCCTGTGCAGGCCTCCTGTCCAGTCGCGAATTGTGCACTGTAGCTTGCTGTTTTGTCCTTTAAGTCCTTAATGTCGTTCTTAATCGTTTGGGGTTTGTTCCTAGGCTAAAACCTTACATTTTAACAAGGTTTTTAACCCCCAAAACACCCTCAATCTATCATATGAAGAATTAGGGTTCTTAGTTCTAACAACCCCAAATCTTCAAATTCATCCAAAATAACAATCTACTTCCATTTTCTTTGGTTAAGTCTTTATTAGGATGACTTAATGGAAGTATCTAACCATTTTAACCATACAATTATAACTACAATTGCAGTTTTTGAATTCCACAAAACTCATCAAGAACAACTAGCAAAAACTTGAAGAACTTACCTCCAAACTTCCAATTCTACCCTTTGAAAGCTATAATCTAATTTGCAAGCTTTGATTCTTCAAGAACCTTCAAAATTTTGCAACTCCACACAAAGAAATCTTCCCGTAAACACACCAATTTTCTGCACAAATAGAAAGAAGCTTCCAAGCTTTTATACTTCCAGGATTTACAGTTTGGTCCCTAGAGTTGCATATTTAGGACTTTTGCCACAATTTATAAATATTATGACACAAATTCAGTTTTTATAACATTTTAAGTCCAAGACTCAAAATATTATTACAAAACAAGTCATTTTCTGTCCAAAAGACCAAATTACCCTTTTGAGGTAAAATGACCATTTTGCCCTTTTATTATAATTATATAATAAACATGTTTTGGCGTTACAAATTCTCCCCTCCTTTAAGAGATTTCGTCCCCGAAATCATACAAAAAGTTGAGGGTATTTCTCTCTCATTTCACTTTCGGTCTCCCATGTCATGTCGGAACCTTTGTGATGACGCCAAAGTACTTTCACCATGCTAATCTTCTTGTTTCGCAGCTGTCTTATCTTTCGGTCTAGCACCCTCTCGGGTTGCTCCGGGTATCTCAGCTTTTCATCCACCTCAATTTCAGCAAGAGGTATATGTTGAGACTTATCAAACAGAGTTTTTCTCAAATGGGACACATGGAATACATCATGTATACCATGACGTTCATCAGGTAATTCCAATCGATATGCCACGGCTCCAACCCTTTGGGATATACGGAAAGGTCCAATGAAACGATGACTCAATTTCCCTTTCTTCCCAAAACGAATTAAGACTTTCCAAGGGGATACTTTGAGCATTACCATATCTCCTACTTGGAATTCTATCGGTTTTACCCGCTTGTCTGCATACTGTTTCTGCCGATTCTGAGCTACCTTCAAGTTTTCGCGTATCAGTTTGATCTTTTCTTCAGTCTGTGCTACAATTTCGGGTCCAGCCAACGGCTTTTCCCCAACTTCAGTCCAGCAGGTCGGAGTACGGCACGGTGCTCCATACAAGGCTTCATACGGGGCCATCTGAATGCTGGAATGATAGCTGTTATTGTACGTGAATTCCACTAATGGCAAATGATCTTCCCAGCTTCCACCGAAATCTATGACACAAGTCCTCAACATGTCTTCCAAAGTCTGGATTGTTCTTTCACTCTGACCATCGGTCTGCGGGTGATATGCTGTACTCATAAGTACTTTTGTACCCAATTGCTTTTGAAGACTCTGCCAAAAATGAGAAGTAAATCTGCTGTCTTTGTCCGACACAATCGATGCTGGTAATCCATGCCGACAAATTACCTCATCAATGTAGATTTTTGCCAATTGATCTACTCTGTACTTTTCTTTATATGGTATGAACTGTGCCGATTTGGTCAGTCGATCCACAATCACCCATATAGAATCATAACCTCGCGGTGTCCGCGACAACTTTGTTACAAAATCCATGGTAATATGGTCCCATTTCTTCTCCGGAACCGGCAATGGTTGTATTTCCCCGTACGGTTTCTGATGGTTTGACTTAACTTGCAGACAAGTCAAACATCTTTCCACATATCTTCCAATGTCCCTCTTCATTCCAGGCCACCAATACATCGGTTTTAACGTCCGATACATCTTGGTACTACCCGGATGAACTGCATATCTGCTATAATGTGCATCTTCTAGAAGCAAGTTTCGCGCTTCTCCTTGTTTCGGAACCCATATTCGACCTCCGAAGGTCTTCAATTTCTGCGAATTTTCTTCCAGATGCTTCAAATATCCAACCATTCTTTCGCTTTTTACATTCGCCGGCTTACACGCTTCTTCTTGTGCTGCACGAATCAATTCTGGTAATCGGCTTGCTACACCCAAACACGCGGATGTAACTTTCAAAGGGGCTTCTTTTCTACTTAGAGCATCTGCCACCACGTTTGCCTTGCCAGGGTGGTACTGAATTTCACAATCAAAGTCTTTAAGCAGATCCATCCACCTTTGCTGTCTCATACTAAGCTCTTTCTGGTCGAAGAGGTACTTCAAGCTCTTGTGATCCGTGTAAATAACAAACTTTACACCGTATAAATAATGCCTCCACAGTTTCAATGCTAAGATCACCGCAGCTAGTTCCAGATCATGAACGAGATATTTCTTTTCAACATCTTCTAATTGGCGGGACGCATAGGCTATGACCCGACCTTTCTGCATTAGAACACACCCAAGACCAATTCTAGAAGCATCGCTGTAGATCACATACCCTTCTCCGCTTTGTGGTAGTGCTAACACCGGTGCTTCACATAAAACTTGTTTCAATTTCTGAAATGCTTCTTGTTGCTTCTCGGTCCACATAAACTTTTCACCTTTCTTAGTTAACTTGGTCAACGGAGCAGCTATCGAAGAGAAATTTTCGACAAATCTTCTATAATAGCCTGCTAACCCAAGGAAACTTCGTATTTCAGTTGGACTCCGGGGCGGTTCCCACTTCATCACGGCCTCAATTTTTGCTGGATCAACCTTCACTCCTTCGACATTAATTACATGGCCCAGAAATTGGACTTCTCTTAGCCAGAAATCACACTTGGAGAATTTCGCATACAGCTTTTCTCGGCGAAGCAACTCCAACACTTGTCGTAGGTGCACTTCATGTTCGGTTTGGCTTCGCGAATACACCAAGATGTCATCAATAAACACTATTACCGAGGTATCAAGGAACGGTCGACACACCCGGTTCATAAGATCCATGAATACGGCTGGAGCATTGGTTAACCCAAAAGGCATCACCAAAAACTCATAGTGACCGTATCTCGTTCGGAAAGCTGTCTTCGGAATGTCTGACTCCCTTATCTTCAACTGGTGGTATCCTGACCTCAGATCAATCTTGGAAAAGTAGGACGCGCCTTGTAGCTGGTCAAACAAGTCGTCTATTCTGGGTAGCGGGTACTTGTTCTTCACCGTGATCTTGTTTAATTCCCGATAGTCAATGCACATGCGCATTGACCCATCTTTCTTCTTGACAAACAAAATAGGGGCTCCCCAAGGCGAGGTACTCGGTCTGATGAAACCCCTGTCTAGCAATTCTTCCAGTTGCTTCCGCAGTTCCACCATCTCTGAAGGTGCTAAACGGTATGGAGCTCGGGCAACAGGTGCAGCTCCCGGAATCAGTTCAATCGTGAACTCAACCTGTCGATCTGGTGGCAACCCTGGAAGTTCGTCTGGAAACACATCTGGGAACTCGTTCACCACATTCACATTCGCTACCCCCACTTTAATCGGTTGAGCCACCGTTACATAAGCTAGATAGGACATCCCTCCTTTACTGATACAACTTCGGACTTGAGCAAAGGAGATGACTGGCATTCTCAACCGAGGTCGTTCACCCTGAATCTTTATCCATTCTCCATCCGGTGTTAACACGGTGATGTTTTTATTTCTACAATCCATGTTAGCATAATTCGTTGCTAACCAATCCATCCCCACAATCACACCAAATTCATTGGTAGTCATCGGCTTCAAATCTATAGGGAAAACGGTCCCGTAGATTTTAAGCTGACAACCTTCTAGATGTTCAGAAACCCAAACATATCGGCCATCCGCTATAACCACTTCCAAGCTTTCATCCATTGGGGTTAACGGTACGTTCAGGCGAGGCAACAAAGACTCCGATACAAAACAGTGTGTTGCTCCTGGATCAAATATAACATATACAGGTATGGTATTGAGAGTAAAGATACTTGTAATCACATCCGTCTTCTCACGGGCTTCCTCCACGGTCATCTGGAAAGCTCGCGAGGTCACTGGTCGTCCCCTGTTCTTCGGCTCTTCTTTCTTTCCCACTTGATCTTCCCTAGGTCTTTCGCTGTATACGCCAAATTTCAATTGTGGGCAGTTCGAGCGAAAATGATCCGTAGCTCCACATTGGTAGCATCTTCTTTCCGCTCGACACTCCCGTGTAAAATGACCCGTTTTTCCACAATTTCGGCAACTAACTGCCCCAGTATCGCTGCGACAGCTGCCCGTGTGCCTTTTTCTGCATTTTTCGCACCACTTTCCTTCATCTTTCTGGCCTTTTCCCCTAGACCCGGATTGTTGCGACTTTTTCTGAGGTGTCCAACCTTGGTCTTCCGCCTTTCGTTTCGTTTCCAAAACTTTCTTTTCGTCTTCCTGTCGCTTCAGTTCTGTTTCTCTTTCCGTGGCTCGATCCACCACTTGCCGGAAAGTAGTTAGTTTCAACGGTTGTACAATCTCTCTAATTCGGGTTGTCAACCCCCGGACATACTTGTCGATCTTTCTCTTTTCGGTGTAAATATGGTGTTCCGCAAACCTAGCTTTCTCCAGAAAGCTAAGAGTATATTCCTGAACAGATCGGGAACCCTGTTCCAAATGCAGAAATTCATCCTCCAACTTCTGAATAGCTATTTCCGAGCAGTATTCTTCATTAAACTTTGTCTTGAATTGCTCCCAATGTATCGATTGGGATGAATCAATATCCAGTGATTTATAGTATGTTTGCCACCAATGTAGTGCACCGCTTGTAAGTTGGTTCGTGGCAAATTCCACTTTATCATCATCCGCACACTTGCTTACTCGGAACACCTTCTCCATATGCATGATCCATTCCATAGCTTTGACTGGATCATCTGTCCCCGAGAATTCCTTTGGTTTACAACCAAGGAAAGATTTATATGTACACCCAACTTTCTTTATCGAGGCTTCCCCACCTTGAGTTTCCTTCACAGCCCGGGCACGACTTTCTCCCTGGCTTTCATCTTCTGGCTGTCTGTCATGAACACGTTTTGCAGCCTCTTCAGTAGGATCAGGATTGGCACTCGGATTAGGATTGCCACTTGGATTGAGATTATTCGTTAATGCAGGCATCATCTGCCTAACCACTTCTTCTACTATCGTCCGAATATCAGGTGGATTTTGTCCCACCGGTTCCCTTGCCGGTGCTCTTCGCCCAACAGAGCCGCGTGACCTAGCTGGTCCACTTCTTGCAGTTCCACGCGAATTCGCACCAGTAGGATTGCTTCGTGTATTTCTCATACTTCAAAATTTCAGCGAACCGTTAGATTACATATGCAATAATAAACTTATATATATCTAACAGTCCATTTATCTGTTCTTCTCTCAAGGTTTAAGTCCAGGAATCTAATCTAAGACACTTAGTTCACTTAAACCACGGCTCTGATACCAACTTGTAACACCCGACTTATTAACAAAAACACCCCAAAATTTTTTTTGTTTTTCAAACCAAATATTTTACAATAAAAACCATAAGTATGGGGTATTAGTTAACAAAATACGAGTACAAGTGTATCACTAAGTACAATACATAAATATTATACATTCTTGAAGCCGGGTCGTTACTTCAAATGCTAAATCCTCAGTCACGGACTTTGTCTTTTCCCTTGGCAGGGTCACGCTCACCTGCAGGGACATATCAATAAAACTGTGAGCTATAAAGCCCAATGAGTAATCCAATCGAGTAAACATGTATAAGAATAAAATTCTCTATACAATATCAAATAAGCAATACCATGCAAAATAAAAATCATATATGGCTCACGGGTTATCCCGCTGTTGCCTAGACTCACGGCTCCGTTCTTGCCATCGCAATGGCTCACGGCTTATCCGGTCTTATCTATATAGGTTTGACTCACAGCTCCGTTCTTGTCTATCATAGACTCACGGCTTATCTGGTCTTGTCGTGTCATTGTTATTGACTCACAGCTCCGTTCTTGTCTAGAATAGACTCACGGCTTATCTGGTCTTGTCATATATCGAATCATGTAATTTATCGTTTTTGTCCCCCAAATTCATTTCCATTTGCAGCTGCTCATATAACACATATTGCATCGGATAATAGTGAGATTACTCACCTGAAGATTTGCTACAACTAGCGTTTGTTGTTCCTTGTCGTGAAATGAAATCCGTAGGATTTTTCCCGTGCCTATAATTCCATTCATTATCAAAATGATTATAGGTTAATAGCCATTCAAATTAACTCTAATACAATAGAGTTCAATATAATATCGTTATAAACAATGCGTAGTTAATAAACTTTCCGTTTACTAACTTTATATGAATTTTACTATTCACCGAGGCATTCGGATCGGTCTACAGTGCCCCCGAGGGGTCGAAAACTCAATATAAAAATTTTCCCAAACTTTTCAGACCATAACGAGCCTACGGTTCAAGTTTGAGCTAAATCGGACAAGCCAAACAAAAGATAGCATTTCAAAGTTCCTGCCTGGATGCTGCTTGGAGGCGCACTGCGCCTGGATAGGGGCGCACTGCGCCCAGCGCCTGTGCAGGCCTCCTGTCCAGTCGCGAATTGTGCACTGTAGCTTGCTGTTTTGTCCTTTAAGTCCTTAATGTCGTTCTTAATCGTTTGGGGTTTGTTCCTAGGCTAAAACCTTACATTTTAACAAGGTTTTTAACCCCCAAAACACCCTCAATCTATCATATGAAGAATTAGGGTTCTTAGTTCTAACAACCCCAAATCTTCAAATTCATCCAAAATAACAATCTACTTCCATTTTCTTTGGTTAAGTCTTTATTAGGATGACTTAATGGAAGTATCTAACCATTTTAACCATACAATTATAACTACAATTGCAGTTTTTGAATTCCAAAAAACTCATCAAGAACAACTAGCAAAAACTTGAAGAACTTACCTCCAAACTTCCAATTCTACCCTTTGAAAGCTATAATCTAATTTGCAAGCTTTGATTCTTCAAGAACCTTCAAAATTTTGCAACTCCACACAAAGAAATCTTCCCGTAAACACACCAATTTTCTGCACAAAATGGAAGAAGCTTCCAAGCTTTTATACTTCCAGGATTTACAATTTGGTCCCTAGAGTTGCATATTTAGGACTTTTGCCACAATTTATAAATATTATGACACAAATTCAGTTTTTATAACATTTTAAGTCCAAGACTCAAAATATTATTACAAAACAAGTCCTTTTCTGTCCAAAAGACCAAATTACCCTTTTGAGGTAAAATGACCATTTTGCCCTTTTATTATAATTATATAATAAACATGTTTTGGCGTTACATCAGGGACTGTGTGAATCGGATTGAGATGGAGGACCTTAATTTCAAGGTCTATTCTACACCTGGACCAAGTCTCCTAACGGTTCCGGCAGCATTCTCAAGAAGCTTGACCATGTCATGGGTAATCAGCGCCTCGTTTCTTCTTTCCCCTCTGCTTCTGTCACTTTTCTCCCTTACCGATCATCCGACCATTCCCTTGTTGTGCTTTCTCTCCCCCTCAGATCCCCATTCAAGCCTAAACCATTCAAGTTCCCTAATTTTCTGACCTATAAGAACGAGTTTAAACATGTTGTTGCTTCTTCTTGGGATCCCGATATCCCCGGCCATCAGATGTATAAGGTTTTCCAAAACCTGAAAAATCTTAAAGCGCCTTTGCGTAAACTACTCCGAAGCCAGGGCAACCTCTTCTCTAAGGTTATCTATATTCGTACTGAGCTTGATAGAGTTCAGATTGCTCTGGATCGGGACCCTTTCAATAAGGCTCTCTGTGATGAACAATGCAGGTACCTTCTCGCTTATAACGAGGCTTGCCTGGATGAAGAGAGGTTCCTGAAACAGAAGGCTAAGGTTGACTGGCTTCGTGAGGGTGATAAAAATTCTGCTTTCTTCCATAAGTCTGTTAAAAGCCGTAATTCTCGTAATCGTATCGACTCCATCCAGGATGCCCAGGGCAGCTGGATTTCTGGGGATGCCCTCCCCAATCTGTTCGTCTCCCACTTTCAAACTTTCTTGGGCACAGCCCACCCCTCCTTTGCTATTCGTGACCCATGTTCCCTCTTCTCTAATAAGCTCTCCCCTATTCAATCTGCCGCCATGCTTACTCCTGTTACGGATGAGGAGGTTAAGTGCGTCTTGTTCCAGATGGGCGATGATAAAGCCCCTGGCTCAGATGGTTTCTCGGTTAAATTCTTCAAGTCTGCTTGGGATATCGTGGGGCCCGATGTCTGTTCAGCGGTTAAGGAGTTCTTCTCTTCTGGTAAACTCCTTAAGTCGCTCAACAACACCGTGCTTGCTCTCATCCCTAAGGTTGACTCCCCGTCTAAAGTCACTGATTTCCGCCCCATCACTTGTTGTAACGTTGTTTACAAATGTATCTGCAAGATCATTGCGGTCCGTATCAAGAACCACCTCGCTTCTCTGGTTGATGAAAACCAGTCTGCTTTCATTCCAGGGCGCCTGATCACTGACAACGTTCTTCTTGTCCAGGAGCTCATGCGTGATTATCATTAGGCCTGTCAATGGGGCGGGTTTGGAGCGAATCACCCTTGATCCGTACCCTTTTAAAAAAAATGAATATATGATCCGCTCCGCTCCGAGAACCCGCAGGGTTTTGAATATTCAATCCATACCCGCATCCACCGAATTAACGAATACCCGACCCTTTTACCCGACCTTTTTACAATATTAAATTATACAATTTAAATTTGTGTCACAAAATAAAATTTCTCAAAAACACAATTTCTCAAAAAAAGATAAACGTCTAATATAATAAGATTATATTGCTTAATACTCAAAAGTCAATATAATAAGAATTACATTCTAATTAAACATCAAGTCGAGTACTTTTTTGTTTCCTCGATGGTAGCCAATCGGCATTGCTATATATATATATATATATATATATATATATATATATATATATATATATATATATATATATATATATATATATATATATATATATATATATATATATATATATATATATATATATATATATATATATATATATATATATATATATAAACGGAGCGGGTCATAAATGGAGCGAATCGGCATTGATCCATACCCAACCCGTTTAATAAAAGGGTTAACGGGTACGGGTCATAAACGGGTAAACGAATCGAAATTTAAGATCCAAATCCGAAAAATTGTGACGGGTTTGGAGCGAATCAGGGTCAAAACCCGCTCCATTGACAGGCCTAATTATCATTGTCATCGTGGTCCCCCTAGGTGTGCATTTAAAGTTGATATACAAAAAGCTTACGATACGGTTGATTGGTTGGGTTTGGTTTCTCCATTCGAATGATTGATTGGATAATGACGTGTGTCTCCACTACTGCTTACTCTGTCAGCATCAATGGTAATATGCACGGATTCTTCGATGGTCAAAGGGGCATCCATCAGGGTGACCCCCTCTCTCCCTATCTCTTCACTCTTGTCGTGGAGGTGCTTAACCTTATGATCAAGAGAAACATATCTGACTCCGATTCTTTTAAATTCCATCGGCAATGTGAGGAGCAAAGTATCACCCACCTCTGCTTTGCCGATGATCTTCTTCTCTTCTGTCATGGCGATAGCTCTTCGGTTCGTGTTATATATGACTCTCTTGCTGAATTCTCTAGAGTCTCTGGCCTACACCCTAACGAAGCAAAGAGTGAAGCCTTCTACTGCAATGTTGGTGAGAGGCCCAGAGCTTCCATTGATCGTATTGTTAGGTTTCCGGAGGGATCTTTCCCTGTACGATACCTTGGTGTCCCTATCATCACCAATCGTCTTGTCCGCAAGGACTGTAAAGGCCTTGTTGATAAAGTCAAATGCAGGATTAACGACTGGAAAAACAAGTCTCTTTCTTTTGCCGGTCGTCTCCAACTCATCCTCTCTGTCTTTTATTCCATGCAAATATATTGGGCTTCCGTTTTTATTCTTCCTAAATCTAATTCTAACGAGATTGAGAAACTCACTAGGGGTTTCCTCTGGTGCAACGGTGAGATGAAGCGTGGTAAAGCTAAAGTCTCATGGAAGACTGTATGTCTCTCTAAGACCCATGGTGGTCTGGGTATTCGTAACCTTGGTGTTTGGAATATTGCCCTTATGGCTTGCCATACGTGGAGACTCCTTTCTAATAAGGATTCTCTCTGGGTCAGGTGGATCTACTCGTACCGCCTCTGTAGGCGTAACTTCTGGGATGCTCCCAAGAAGCGTGGTACGGGCTATGCCTGGCGCAATATCCTCGAATTGCGGGGTAAGATCAGGGACTTTATTGTCTCCAAAGTTGATGATGGCTGCTCTACATCTGCTTGGTTCGATAACTGGCATCCTGCTGGTCCCCTCTCTCAGTTCTTATCCGCCCGTAACATCCATACTGCTGGCTTCACTCATGATTCTAAGGTTGCTGACCTTGTCCTCAATGGGTGTTGGGTGCACCCCTATTGCTGGCTGGACTCCCATCCCGTTCTGTTTTCTCATAACCCCCCTTCTCTTTCCACGTCCGTTCCTGATAAACTCCTCTGGAGATCTTGCGACGGTAAGGTCTACACTTTTTCGGTCCGTTCTGTTTGGCACTCTATACGGCCCTCGGATCAACCTGTCGATTGGTATCATCTTGTTTGGTTCTCCCAGAATATCCCTAGACATGCCTTCATTCTCTGGGTTGCTCTCAAAGATCGACTGAAGACCCATGATAAAATCAGAAGCTGTGAGACTAACGCCAACCTCATCTGTGCCTTCTGCGGTGATTGTTCCGATTCCCTTCCTCATCTTTTTTTTTGAATGTTCTTTCCCTTCTATGGTTTGGCAGAATCTTCAGCATGTTATGCACATTTCCTTCCCCACAAATTGCTGGTTGGATGTCATCAATCTTCTCAAGCCCATCTCTAAGGGTAAGCCCGTTTGGTCCGTTATCCGAATACTTGTGCTTGCGGGAGCTATCTACCACATTTGACAGGAAAGAAATAACCGGATTTTTAAGAATAACAGAAGATCATATCATGCGGTTGTCAAGACTATTATTGATGATATCCGTTGTAGACTGATGAGTCTGTCTATGAAACCTTCCCCTAATGTTATTTTGGCTAAAAGGATCTGGTCCATACCTAAGGTTGAGAGATGTATTTCCTACTTTTCACTGTGGTCCATTATTCTCTCTTATTATCTTCTATCTCATCTTTTCTACTATATATATGGTTTGTTTCTTTGCAGGATGTTTGATTTTTATGTTCCTGTTATGTTCTCTGGTTCCAAATTCTGTTTTGGTTCCTAGTATAGCCTTGTTGACCATTAGGGCCTGTCCCAATGGGTCTTTTTTTGGGGTAAAGAGGACGGTACCTCTGGCAAATTTTATTAATAAAAAGAATAAATACAATTGAAGGCTGGGGACTCCCCACCTAAGAAACAACAAAAACCCATTGGGACATGCCCCAATGGACAACAAGGCTATACTAGGAACCAAAACAGATTTTGGAACCAGAGAACATAACAGGAAACATAAAAAGCAAACATCTTGCAAAAAACAAACAATACAAGCAGAGAAAAATATAGTATAAAAGATGGGATAGGAGAGAATAATGGTCCACAGTGGATAATAGGATGTACATCACTCAACGTTAGGGGAGGGACCAGACCCTTTTAGCCAAAACAACATTTGGGGAAGGTTTCATAGACAGACTCATCAGTCTACAACGGACATCATCAATAATAGACTTGACAACAGCATGATACGAGCTTCTCTTATTTTTAAAAATCCTGTTATTTCTTTCCTGCCAAATGTGGTAGATAGCTCTCGCAAGCACAAGTCTTCGGATAACGGACCAGACGTTTTTACCCTTAGAGATGGGCTTGAGAAGATTGATGATATCCGACCAGCAATTTGTGGGGAAGGTGAGGTTCATAACATGCTGAAGATCATGCCAAACCATAGAAGGGAAAGAACATTCAAAGAAAAGATGAGGAAGGGAATCAGAACAATCTCCGCAGAAGGCACAAATGAGGTTGGGAGAACCAAACAACTCCCAGCTTCTGATTTTATCATGGGTCTTGAGTCGATCTTTGAGAGCAACCCAGAGAATGAATGCATGTCTAGAGATATTCTGGGAGAACCAAACAAGATGATACCAGTCGACTGGCTGCTCCGAAGGGCGGATAGAGTGCCAGACAGAACGTATCGAAAAAGGATAGACCTTACCGTCGCAAGATCTCCAGAGGAGTTTATCAGGAACGGATGTGGAAAGAGAAGGGGGGTTATGAGAAAGGAGAACCGGGTGGGAGTCCTGCCAGCAATGGGGGCGCACCCAACACCCGTTGAGGACAATGTCAGCAACCTTAGAATCAGGAGTGAATCCCGCATTATGGATGTTACGGACAATGTCAGCAACCTTAGAATCAGGATTCAATCCCAATGGGTCTTTTTGTTGTTTCTTAGGTGGGGAGTCCCCAGCCTTAAATTGTATTTATTCTTTTTATTAATAAAATTCGCCAGAGATACCGTCCTCTTTACCAAAAAAATAAAAAATAAAAATCATCAAATCCTATAACTTGCACATAAAATTGATTAGTTTGTCCTAAAAATAATTTCCATTGTTACCTTAGCCCTTTGACGCTTCGACACGTCCACTAATAAAGTTAATCAAATATTTAAGAGATACTTTTTTATTTTTTATTATTATCTTAAATATATATTTTTTCATGATGATCTTTCACCCTCCATAATTTCCTACAAGAAAATTTGTAGATTAGAAATAATAAACAATCATTTCAATGCATGTGTGGATCCACTCAATTTTAACATTATAATTACATTTTCGAAATGGGAAAATTCTTTGACAGTGTCCTCTCATAGGAGGAGGAAATTTATATAATCGTTGCATTTGATACTTTAAATTAATTCAAATAATCGTTTTTCATATCAAATTATTAATAGTTAACTTATAAAAAATTGGTGAAATCGAAATTCATATTTGAAACATTTCTAACAAAATCTCAAATTTTATGGACTAATGAGGCTTGAGTTAATAATAATCCGGCTGTTAAAAAAATGAGGCTTGAATTAAGAAAAAGGCAATATGATGAAGGTTGGTTGGATGCATGATTGTGTCTTTAAATTCACCCACATGGAAGAGAGTAAAAAGCTCCGACGGCATGCTTTCTCTTCTTCTCCTTTTTCATTTTTCAACTTTTGACACCAAAAGGGTGATGATTACTTATTTGGGTAAAACATAAAAAAGGTAGAAATTAAATTCAAATAATAATTGAAGTAGTTAATAATTTAATCGAACATATTATTTATATAATTCTCTATGAGAATAAACCTATAATATTGTTGACGGATGATATAAGAACATAAGATTAGTACTAACGAACACTCTAAAATTATGACAAAATCATAAAGTTAAACTAGCTTAATGGTAAAGTATTTTTTTTTCTTGAATAATTGCAAGGCATAATGCATGACGTACTCTAAATCTTACAGGTAAAACATACATGATGAACTATTGTAATGTCAGTTCAACACAATCATGTTTCAATAATCCATGACCATCAATGACACAAACACAGATAAGAGGCTTAAACCAATAGGCAAAACAAGAACAAGGATAATACGTGTGTAGATCTAGACACAAACATATATATAATTCATGAAATCCTTCTTCTCTATCTTAATTCCATATAATATAAACAGAAAACAATAAAAAAAATTAAATTGATTTAAAAAAATAAGTTAAAATTTTCATCGAATGCCAACTCTAGCTAATCATAAGGGTAAAGAAAAACTATTTGCATAAACAAAATTGGTAAAAAAAAACCATAGATGATCATACAAGTGATAATCAGCGAGTTGCAACATCTTAAAAAACAAGGAAAAAGACAAAGAAGATATGTTGAGTTGTCGAGAATGATTGTTTGCCGGTTGTAGGGTCGAAAATCTAATATCTAACTCTATATACAGAATTTCGATGTAGTTGTAAAAATCTCATTCCAAAATTGATAACAAAACTCTCTACTTCACATCTGAACATCGCACAATTAACCTAATCTAACAAATGGTATCAGAGCTATGATTGAAGACGAGAAGATTAATCTCGAAAAGTTTTATGGCCCCAATTTTAGCTATTGGAAGTTGTATATTGAATGTTACATTTACCAAAAATAAAATTACACGAATCTATGTCCGAGTATAAACATGCATCGATAAAAGTAAAATAGGAAGGTTGGCTGATGTTGGATTGACATGATCTTGGCGTGGTCAAGTTGTCACTTACGAAAAATGCACGTACATTATTGTCAACCAGATGTCAACTTTTGGATTGATAAAGACATTGTTCAATATGTACAAAAAATAACTAACTGTGAATAATGTTTTCTTGATCCAACAATTGGTGAATACGAAGATAAAGAAAGGCATGTTAATGACATATCATGTGAACAAAATTTATTTAATTCTATTTAGGTTAGTATAAGTTGAAATCAATTTTGATGATGAAGTTCAAGCTTCGTTGTTATTACTTGTATTACCCGAGAGTTGGTTTGGTACAATTACAACATTTAGTAGTTCATATGCAACTACTAAGCTTACATTCGCAGGGATTCACAATTTAATCCTACCAGAGTATATTCACAGGAAAATCGAAATCAAGAAAGATGGTTCAATCCAACAACATGAAATATATTATATGTTGGAACTGCAAAGAGACTTGACACTTCAAAAATCATTGCCAAAAACCTACATTAGATAAAGAAAACAAAGAGATAAATGTGACAACCGCTTTTAATATCACATTAGTTTGTTGCGTAAAGTGTCAAGTCATATACTTTTTGTGCTTCATCCGATGTTAGTCCTTGCAAAGGTGCGATGTAGATTTTTAAACATTCTACAATGGCAAAGTAGGATTGAAAAATGACAAAAGTCTAAATATTACTAGATTTTGGGGTTTTGTCCTCTACATTTCTCTTAGTAGTACAAACAGGACATTAAAAAATCTTAGATATATGAACAAAATGCTAACATCAATGAGATGGTTTAGTTCTTCATGTTAACATCAATGAGACAGTTGAATGGTGAAGGCTACCATATAAATTTCGAAGGTCTCCCATGAAAGGTGGCAGAGAGGAATTTGGTGATTGTTCATCATAAAAAAAATGATAACCTTATACATGGTTTAGTAGATGGGAGACGGAGAAAATGAAACTATTAAGAATGTGTGGGCTTCCCCTTTATGACTTGGACATATGGGTGAAAAAGTTATAAAGGTGCTAACTTCCAAATATAGAATTCTTGATTTAAAGATCGAGACTATGGATTGTTATATACCATGGGTTCTTGGAAAATGGAATTTTACGAAGATAAGAATTTATCCCAAGGTTGGGGAGTTGGAGTTGATTCATAAGAATGTGTGTGTCCTTGCATATGTTTCTTCAATGAGAGGATCATGTTACAATGTTACTTTTATTGATGATTGATGGGAAATGTATGAGTTTATTTTGTGAAAAATAAATTTGAAGTCTTCAATACCTTTAAGACTTAAAAGGTTGATACGAAGAATGAGACTAACTTGAGTATTAGCATTTGAAGTGAGACAATAAGGGATAGTACAATATTAAAGATTTTATTGGTTAATGTGGCGAAAATGGGATTAGAATACCGCAGGTAGTTCCATAGACACCTACAACGGAATAGAGTTGCATAAAGAATAAAAAGAACATTAGATTAGAGGGCAAAGAGTATGATATTTCATGAAGGATTGCCCAAGATATTATGGGCTTAGTGAGTACACTATCTTATCTAATCAACTATGGACCCTCATTTCCTATAAGGTTTAAGATTCCATAAAGGGAATGACAAGGTAGAGGTAACTTTTCACATTTATGAGTATTTATATGTGTTTCTTATGTAAATATAAAGGATGATGAGAAAGACAAACTTGAGGCAAAAGCCAAGAAATGCACATGTACTGGCTACGATTTAGATGAGATGGGATATCGATTATGAGATAAAGTCATAGTAGAAAGGTAATCAGAACCATGTATATCACATTCAGTAGGGATGCTCTCTATAAATATAAGGTTGCAATAACTTCCAAGTTAAAGAATAAACCACATCATAAGGATCTAGTTGCATTAGAGTGGATTGAAAAAAAATGATACTATATGTCCTATAAACACTTTAAAGATAGGACACAGATTGGTAAACACCAAGAGCTCAAAAAGAATGGGAGTTTTGAAGCTAGTAAGCATATTATGAGTTTAAGTAATAGGATATATATAAATTTGGTCGAGAAGCTCGAACCTAAACTATTAGAAGATTGTAACACCCCTTTTCCTTTACCATATTTTAATACAAATACAGTTTAATTTACAAATATATTTTACAACTCGTGACTACAAAATAGCCACTCCAATTTTTTATTATTATTTACTTTACAAACTTAAACTCAAGGGGGTATTACAGACTCAATACAGATACCATAATTTAAACTTACAGTATATAAACCGGTCCCAACTGCAGCCTTTGCTCCTTTCACCTAAGTACATAACATTTCAAAAATAGTATACGTGAGACATAAAGCCTCGTGAGTAATATGGGTTTAGACCCAAAACTTTTCTGTTCAAAACTTGGAATATTACAAGTAAACTTGTTGAAAACTGATTTCTTTCATAAATCTCAAAACATCTATTACTCTTTACTTTCAAACTTTAAAAACACATTCTTTCTCAAAACTGCTTTCTTTCTCATTTTTCTTGTGACCAACTGAAACTCATGAATTAAGTGATTTTAATTCATTCTACTAGCTCCCCTCGTGGGACAGAACAGATCCGCCCACAAGGTTACGCTCATTCTGACTCCCCTTTGTGACTTGGAACGGATTCAAGCACAAGGGTATACTAAGCTAGACAACTACTTCGCGACGGGAGGTACCATCCCAGTAGTGTCTTCTGATCCCCCGATTATGTGGGTGATCCTAGTCCGGACAACTGGCTCTTACTTCTTTCTTTCTTTTATACTTATCTCATTACATCTCAAATTGGTCAAAATGGAACACAATTTGTAAATAACTCATACTCAAACATTTTATAATTTTTTTACTGAAAATACTTTCAAAAACTGATTTCTTGACATCTTATTTCACATAAGGAACTTCTTTCAAAATACTTTGCAAATCATACTACTTAAAAATCTCTTTGAACACTAAGCCCTTGTGCAGAGCTACTTTCAAAACTATTTTTCCAGAATTTAGTATTTGCAAACATTTGGAAATCTTACTTTTCTGAAAATAACATTTTGCTATGTACTATAAAAATCCTCATAAAACTCACCTCGATGTAGCTACAGATTTCTAAGCTTCACGTATTCCTTTCCCCTTTTCGTGCTCAACAGTATTCGAAGCACCACCTATATAAGTAGTATATTTATAAATACATGCTACAACTAACTCTATGACTTAATAGTCTCATGTAACATAACTACAGGCCATACAAATGTATAACCAATAGTAAACTCATTTTATAGTTTTTCTCCGAAAGACGCGTATTTTGCTACAGTACCCCCGAGGGGTCGTATTTCAGTTCCGACATTTTTGCATGAAATCTTAGGCCATATTGGACTTGTGTTTCAAATTTGAGGTCAAACGGACATGTCTATCCCCAATTTCCAAAAATCAAAACTCAAAATCCTTCTCAGTATGTTACACGGTCGTGTAACTTTTGCCTTGCAAATTACACGGCCGTGTAACTTTGCAGGCTTTATATATGTTACACGGTCGTGTAATATTTACCCTGTAAATTACACGGCCGTGTAATGTTTCTGGGTGGTTTTCGGGTCCGATTTTCGAGCTGTAGACCTCTATTTTGCCCTATTAAGTGCTTAATACTTAACTTAATCGTTTACTATCATTCCATGACTAAAACCCTTGCTTTACATCAAGTTTTAAGCCTTGGAATCACTGATTTCAGTTCCAATTCCTTGAAAACCCGTTTTTGATGATTTTTACCAAAAATCCAACTTTTTGAAATTAATCACTTAAGAGTGTCTTAATACATCCTAAGTGATCATTTGGACTTAGAAAAACCATAAAAACTGGTCTTGATCTTGCAAACCCGTGAATTAGGGTTCTTGAGCAAAATCATCATTACTTGTAATATTCCAAGTTTTGAACAGAAAAGTTTTGGGTCTAAACCCATATTACTCACGAGGCTTTATGTCTCACGTATACTATTTTTGAAATGCTATGTACTTAGGTGAAAGGAGCAAAGGCTGCAGTTGGGACCGGTTTATATACTGTAAGTTTAAATTATGGTATCTGTATTGAGTCTGTAATACCCCCTTGAGTTTAAGTTTGTAAAGTAAATAAAAAAAATTTGGAGTGGCTATTTTGTAGTCACGAGTTGTAAAATATATTTGTAAATTAAACTGTATTTGTATTAAAATATGGTAAAGGAAAAGGGGTGTTACAGTTTTGGTATCAGAGCCATAGTTTAAACGAATTAGGTTGGAATACCATCCTAGGCTTAAACTAGCAAGAGTAGTAGTAAGTTGCCTTAGTAATATAGGAGGCATAGAGTGAGTATGACTGTTATAAAAGTGCAGTCAAGATAAGGAGATAACATGCTACCGTTTATGAAATACTATATAGAATTGTGTATTAAACCAATAATTTGTTCATCTATATAGTAATGGAAGGCAGAAGACAAGCTGACAGGGGTGAGGGCAGTCACACTTCCTCAAGAGGAAGTGAACCACATGTTATTCGAAATGATGAGACTGAGCCAAACCCACCACCACAACCTGTCACTATAGAAGCCATACAGTATTTGATCAATAACTTACGAAATGAGTTGAGGCAAGATGTGAACAATATAATCGATAGTCGAATGGGTGAACCTAGTGCCCAATCATCACAAGAAGTCTCCAAGAAGACGACTGAGGAAGAGGCTAGTGGAGGGAACAAGAAGGAAGAAAAGGGCTGCTCTTTTAAGTCCTTTATGGCTTGCAAACCGCCCGAATATCATGGCAGTTTTGAGCCAAAGGTGACAATGCGATGGGTCCGAGAGATTGAACAAGTGATGCAAGCAAGCAAATGTGGAGAAAACGATCGAGTCAACTACGCCTCCCGGCAGTTGAAGGATGATGCTTTGGTGTGGTGGAACACCAAATATGAAAGCTTGGGAAAGGATGTTGTATATGGTTGGTCTTGGGCAGAGTTTGTTTCATGTCTCAAAGATAAATTCTGTCCCACGCGAGATTTGGAGAAAATGAATGAAGATTTCTTAACAATAAAGAAAGGAGACTTGACGGTTGACGAGTATACAAAGAAGTTTTGTGATATGTTGCCTTTCGTGGGGGAATCCTACCCTAGTGAGCGGTCCCGAATTAATCGCTATGTCCGGGGTTTACCATGGAACTATGAGCTAGAAGTAAAGAAAGCTGAAACATTAGATGGGGCGATCAATGCTGCCCGAACTGTGGAGGATATTGGAAAACGAAGAAAGGAGGAAGGACCTGGTTTTAGTGATAAGAGGAAGACAGTTAGTAGCAGTGGGAACATAAAGAAGAAAGGGAAGATAAGTTCAAGTCAGACTAGGCAGGGAAGTGTAAGAAAGTGTGAAAAATGTGGAAAAGAACATGGTGGCGAGTGTCGTGCGGGATCAAACTCTTGTTTTAATTGTGGCGGACTCGGTCACAAAGCGAAAGACTGCAAAGCCAAGAAAGCCAGTGAAGTGGAATGCTTTTCATGCCACCAGATGGGACACTATAGTTTCAACTGCCCAAACAAGGGAGGAGAAACTGTGGTGTCAACAGCTCAGAAGAAGACAGAACCCCAGAAGGTGAAGACTAGAGCTTTTCAGATCACCAGGGAAGAAGCAAAGGAGACGCACGATGTGGTCTCAGGTATACTATTGATCAACTCGACACCTGCATATGTCTTGTTTGATTCCGGGTCTACATATTCTTTTGTGTCCCATGGGTTTGGAGCTAGATTAAAAGTTCCATTAGAATTGTTAGATCTAGTTTTTGAGGTAGAAGTGGCAGACGGGAAATTTGTTGAAGTTCAGCACATGTACCGAGATTGTGAACTTGACATTAACGGCAAGAAGTTCCGACTTAATCTCCTTCCCATTGGAATTAAGTCCTTTGATGTAATAATCGGAATGGATTGGCTTGGTGCAAATGATGCAAAGATAGCTTGTGGACAGAAGAGGGTGTCTATTAAAACCCTAGGAGCTAAAGTGTACGTATATGGAGAAAGAAGCAAGCATGTGCCAAGTCTTATTAGTGTGGCAAAAGCCCGAAGATGTATCAGGAAAGGATGTGTATCTTTCCTGGCCTATGTGATGAGTGAAGACAAAGTAAAACAGACTTATAAAGACATAGAAGTAGTAAAAGAATTTCCAGAAGTTTTCCCAGATGAATTACCAGGCTTGCCACCAGAAAGGCAAGTTGAGTTCCGGATAGATCTTGTTCCAGGAGCTTCCCCAATAGCCCGAGCACCGTACCGGTTAGCACCAACAGAGATGCAGGAATTAATGTCCCAGTTGCAGGAGTTACTAGATAAAGGCTTCATCAGGCCTAATTCTTCTCCGTGGGGTGCTCCAGTTCTGTTTGTAAAGAAGAAGGATGGATCAATGCGGATGTGCATTGATTACAGAGAATTGAACAAAATTACCATCAAGAACCGTTACCCGTTGCCCAGAATAGACGATTTATTCGATCAGCTACAAGGTGCAGATTATTTCTCAAAGATTGATTTGAGATCTGGGTATCATCAAGTCAGGGTAAAAGAAAGTGATGTAGAGAAGACAGCGTTCCGTACACGATACGGGCATTACGAGTTCCTAGTGATGCCATTCGGTCTTACCAATGCACCAGCGATTTTCATGGACTTAATGAATCGGGTCTGTAAACCGTTCCTAGACCGATTTGTTATAGTGTTCATTGATGACATACTGATATACTCAAAGAATAAAGAAGAACATGCGAATCACTTGCGAGCAGTGCTTGAGACCTTGAAGCGAGAACAGCTATATGCAAAGTTCTCCAAATGCGAGTTTTGGATGCGAGAAGTGCAATTCCTTGGACATGTTGTTTCTATCCAAGGCATAAAAGTTGACCCAGCAAAAGTTGAAGCAGTGATGAAGTGGGAGCCTCCAAAGACGCCAACAGAAGTTAGAAGTTTTCTCGGTCTTGCCGGGTACTACAGGAGATTTATTCAAGATTTCTCCCGTATAGCAGTGCCACTTACACGACTAACCCGGAAAGAAGAGAAATTTAGATGGCAAGAGGAACAAGAAAGAGCTTTCACTACATTGAAAGAGAAGTTATGTAACGCGCCTGTCCTTACGTTACCAGATGGGACAGAAGACTTTGAAGTGTACAGCGATGCCTCGCACCGGGGGCTTGGCTGTGTGTTGATGCAAAGAGGAAAAGTTATAGCATACGCTTCCAGACAGTTAAAAGATCCGGAGAAAAAGTACACAACCCGCGATTTAGAGCTTGCAGCGATCGTGTTTGCCTTGAAGATTTGGAAACATTACTTGTATGGTACAAAGTGCAAGCTATTCACCGATCACAAGAGTTTGCAGTATGTGTTCACTCAAAAAGAGTTGAACATGAGACAGAGTAGATGGCTAGAGCTGATCAGTGACTATGATTGCGACATTGTATACCATCCGGGTAAAGCAAATGTAGTAGCAGATGCATTAAGTAGAAAAGTTCCTGAGAAAAGAATCAAGGCAAGATCGATGCGAATAGAACTTGTGTCTAGCATTATAGAACAGATTAAAGCAGCTCAGCAAAAAGTTGAAGAAAGTGGAGACCTAAAAGATGAAAAGCTAGGAAAAGACATTCAGTTTGAGACCAATAGTTAGGGATTAAGGACCTACAGGAACCGCATTTGGGTACCAAAAGCAGGAGGATTGAGAAAGCTGATTCTAGAAGAGTCGCATAAGTCAAAGTATTCCATATATCCAGGGAGTACCAAGACTTACCAAGATTTGAAAAGACAGTACTGATGGCCTGGAATGAAGAAGAGGATAGCTAAGTACATCTCCAAGTGTGTTATTTGTGCACAAGTCAAGGCGGAGCATCAGGTCCCGCATGGAGATGCTCAGTCATTACATATTCCAGCCGGAAAGTGGGAAGATGTAACCATGGATTTGGTTGTCGGGTTACCGAGAACGAGAAGAGGTCATGATAGTATATGGGTCATAGTGGACCGGTTGACCAAAAGTGCACTATTTCTAGCCATAAAAGAAACTACTCCATTGGAGCAGTTAGCTCAGTTGTATACAGATGAAGTGTTAAGAAGATATGGTGCACCGTTGTCTATCGTGTCAGACAGAGACCCCAGATTTACCTCTAACTTTTGGAGAGCCTTACAAGATAAAATGGGGACAAGAATTCAACTAAGTACAGCGTATCATCCACAAACGGATGGTCAGAGTGAACGAACGATCCAGACATTAGAAGACATGCTACGATCATGCGTGATGGATTTTGGAGGTAGTTGGGATGAACACCTACCATTAGTGGAGTTTGCATACAATAACAGCTACCATTCTAGCATTAAAATGCCACCCTTTGAGGCATTGTATGGTAGAAAGTGTAGAACTCCTTTATGTTGGTTGGAGGCGGGAGAGACTAAGCTTACAGGGCCAGAAATTGTTAGAGTAACTAATGAGAAGATTGGAGTAATTCAAACCAATATGAAAGCAGCACAAGATCGGCAAAAGAGTTACTCGAATCTAAAGAAAAGACCGTATGACTTACAAGAAGGAGATTTAGTGATGATAAAAGTGTCACCATGGAAAGGAGTGGTCAGATTTGGCAAGAGAGGGAAGTTGAGTCCAAGATACATTGGACCTTTTAGAATTCTGAAAAGAGTGGGGTTACAAGCGTTCAAACTGGAGTTACCACCCGAACTTAGTGGAATACATGATACCTTTCATGTATGCTACTTGAAAAAGTATTTTGGTAAAGAAGAGTTAGTGATACCGTATACTGACCTGAGGGTGGCGACACCTAGCAAGCTAATTGAGAAACCCGAAGCCATCCTAGAAATGCAGACTAAGAAGCTAAGGAACAAGGAGATTGACCTTGTACTAGTCAAGTGGAAGCACCCGTTAGGGTCAAACCTAACTTGGGAGACGCTAGAAGAAATGAAGAGGAGATATCCAGATTTCACAGATTACGAAAAGATTCCGAGGACGGAATCCGCTTAAGGAGGGGTGACTGTAAGAACCCGCAAAAGTTGTAAAAGGGTAAAATAGTCTTTTGGCATATTGTAAGACTATTATGTAAAATAATATGTTGTTATGAAATAAAAATGAAAGAAATAAAAGTTTGTGTGAAATTTGGAG
Source organism: Cichorium intybus (assembly GCA_023525715.1). Lineage (NCBI taxonomy): Eukaryota > Viridiplantae > Streptophyta > Magnoliopsida > Asterales > Asteraceae > Cichorium > Cichorium intybus. The sequence goes on along the minus strand of CM042013.1, from coordinate 28,008,252 downwards.
TTTTATCGCATGAATAGTGAAACTTGACCAAAAAGGGCAAAATGGTCATTTGACATGAAAATGACCAAAAATGTTAAGAAAGTGTCAAGTTGGAAGTTAATGGAATATTGTTGCAAGATTTTCAGTCTTAGGACTATTTTTGTAAAGAAAGTGGAAGATTAGGGGTTAAAGTGAAAATATTTTTATAAGAACTAAAAATATAAATAAGAGAGAATTATCACTCTCATTCTCCAGAACATCATAGAAGATTTCAGAAAACTCGGGAGAGAACGAGAGAGAGCTAGAGAGGAGCACGAGAAGTTCAAGAATTATTGCAAAGGAATCAAAGAAAAGCTTTGGAATTAGTGATTCCAAGCTCCAAGAGGTAATATTCTAGCCTTTGAACACAAAAATTATGAACGGGAATCAAGCTTGGATTTCTGATTTTCCAGAAATCATGGTTCCAAAGTTATCATCTAGTTCATCTTGCTCAAAATCACCACTACAACATGTTCTAGCCATAGAATGTGTTGAAAAACAAGAAATGGGGATTTTGGCCACGAACCCTAATTCACGGGTTTGCAAGATCAAGACCAGTTTTTATGGTTTTTCTAAGTCCAAATGATCACTTAGAATGTATTAAGACACTCTTAAGTGATTAATTTCAAAAAGTTGGATTTTTGGTAAAAATCATCAAAAACGGGTTTTCAAGGAATTGGAACTGAAATCAGTGATTCCAAGGCTTAAAACTTGATGTAAAGCAAGGGTTTTAGTCATGGAATGATAGTAAACGATTAAGTTAAGTATTAAGCACTTAATAGGGCAAAATAGAGGTCTACAGCTCGAAAATCGGACCCGAAAACCACCCAGAAACATTACACGGCCGTGTAATTTACAGGGTAAATATTACACGACCGTGTAACATATATAAAGCCTGCAAAGTTACACGGCCGTGTAATTTGCAAGGCAAAAGTTACACGACCGTGTAACATACTGAGAAGGATTTTGAGTTTTGATTTTTGGAAATTGGGGATAGACATGTCCGTTAAGAATGGGAGTTTTGAAGCTAGTAAGCATATTATGAGTTTAAGTAATAGGATATATATAAATTAGGTCGAGAAGCTCGAACCTAAACTATTAGAAGATCCACTGTAGAGAAATTTTATAGCTAGATCTTTATCACCAAACTATTTTGTACTTACCGAGAATGGTGAGCCATAGTCTTTTTAGGAGGTTAGAATGATGAAATATTTCATGTAGTGGAAGAAATCCATGGAGGATGAGATTAGTTCACGTAATAAGAATCATGCTTGATCATTGGTCAAGCTACCTTCAGGAAGGACATCATTACACTAAGAGTGGGTATACAAGGTTAAATGATAAACCTGTTGGAGGCAAGAAATACAAGGCTATATTGGTGGATAAATAATTCCAACTTAAAATATGAGTTGATTACAATGAGATATTCTCTCTAGTTGTGAATATTACTACTATCATATTGGTTTTGGGTATTATGGTTAAATAAGACTTACATCGGGAGCAACTAGACATTAAGAAAACTCTTTTTTTTTTACTTGGAGATCTTGATGACAACATCTACATGTTACAAACAAATGGTTTTTAGACAAGTGGTAAGGAAAATATAGTGTGTAAACTAAAGAAACACATATATGGATTAAAGAAAGCACCAAGACGATGATACTTGAAGTTTGATAATTTCATGCTGTTAATGTTGCTACCAGAATACTTTTGATTTCTTATACATTATTTTATTGCTATATGTTGATGACATGTTGGTGGTTGGATAAGACATAAAGGAGATCAACATATTGAAGAGGCAGTTGTCACAAGAATTTGAGATGAAGGACTTCAGAGCAGCTAGACATTTACTTGGCATGAGTATAGTCTGAGACAGAGCCAAAGGCATTCAAAAACTTTCTCAGGAGACGTACATAGAAAAGTGTTGGAGAAGATCAACATGACACATGTTAAAGCCAAAACTAAACATTTGGTAGTCATGAAGCTTTGAAAGAAACAATTACCACAAGCAAAGAACGACAAGGAAAATATAACTAGAGTTCGTTATGCATCAATTTCAGGAACTTTGATGTATGTTATGGTATGCATGAGGTCGTATATTTCTCATGTAATAGGAGTTTTCAAAAGGTTTATATCCACTCAGAAGATACTTTTAAGGTTGTCTTGTGTTTCAGAAAAATTGGTTATCTTGGAATGATTCGCAGATGCAGACTTGAGTAGATGTTCATATTCCAGGAAAAGTACTATAGGTTATATACTAATTGAATGGATGTTCATATTCCGGAAAAATCGGGTATCTTGTGTTACTGCTTACGTTGATGTACACTCTCATTGTTTATCCATTTATAGGTGTCCGTTCTACTCATGTCATGTCTTTTATGTAAGGTAGTCGTTCAAGGGTCCAATCTAACTTGCATTAAATGTTCATAAACCGAGAAAGAATAACTACAAACGAGTTTTGATCCTGTAACCAACCAATGATCTTAAAATCTTAGATAATAATAGACTATGTTTGACGCGCCACAACTAGCTTATTTACGAGTCTTTTTAGGTTGTCATGTTGGGTAAGCCAAAAAATTAATTATAAGGTAGCTTAAAAGCTAAGTTAGCTTATTAAAATGCTACTTAGGCTATGTTTCCCATGCCACATCTAGCTTGTAAGGTAGCTTTTTTTTCGAGTTTTTTTTTGTTATTTTACATGTTTGGCATACAAAAAACTAACGTATAAACTAGCATATAAGCTAGTATTTTAAAATGCTAGTAGAGTAACATCTAAAGTAGCGTTTTCAAAATCTTCCAAATTTACCATTCAAAATATAACTGGATACGTATATATACGTACGGATAAATTTTGTATGTCATTTTATGTCATTTTACGTTTTCCAGCTAGTTTTTACCAAACATCATTTATTATCAGCTAGTTTTTCAGCTGTAGCTAATTTTTAGTTAGTCGCTAGCTTTCTAGCTACCCGCTAGTTTGTATTTAGTTTGCCAAACATTTAACGTCACGACTAGCTGATAAGCTAGCTTATTTTTCGAGCTTTTTATAGTTGTCATGTTTGGCACACCGAAAAGTAGCTGACTAGCGTTTCAACGAGTTTACTAATTTTTTTTAATTTGATCATATATACCTTTAATAATCATAAAACTAATTTTTTCCACATACCCGTTTATGCTATTTTAATTTTCCAGTTAACTTATCAACAAGCTTTTACTAAACGTTATTTATCAGCTAACTTTTCAGCTTCCAGCTATTTTATCAGCTAGCAGCCAGCTTTTCAACTGTGAGTTAGTTTTTCAACAAATTTGTCAAACATAGTATTAGACTAGCGTTTCCACGAGCTTATTAAGTTTTTTTTTTTTTTTTTATAGATTTTTCCAAAATATACCATTAATAATTAGAAAAACTCATTTTTCTACATTACCTTTTATGGCATTTTAATTTCCGAGCTAACTTATCACAACTAGTTTTTACTAAACGTAATATTTTATAAGCTATTAGCTAATTTTTCAGCTATAGTTTTCGCTTATTAACTAGTTTATGACCTAGTCTGTCAAACATAACCTTAGTTACCATGGATATATATACCGATCCAACACAACCATGAGTATATATTTTAGTAGTAACATTTACTGATCCGACATAAACAAAGAAAAACACAACTCACGCACCCGAGGAGTCTCATAACAGGTGAAACCAACAACGTTTACAATATTTAGATCTAAAACCTTTATAAAACTTGAGAAAATCAACCACCACACTAATCAATTAATGCCAAGTAATGCTTGTTATACAAGGCTTCGTAGAATGTGCATAGATAGATACAAAGCAACCATATAAAAACACATATTTGGTAAAAACATTTAGTTTTCTCGACATGAATGCATAGACCAGAAGGGCCTATATACGTAAATCTTCGAATACATAACAACGAGTAATTATAGGTGATTTTGGCTTTGGGAAGGGGGTTAAGATGTAGATGTAACAAGAATATCTGTGACGATAAATAGATTGGTACGGTAAAATTCTTAATGAGCCAAATTAGCTCAAGTCTGGCATGGCTTGAGCATTATTGATCGAACAGATGAAATTATGAATCACCAATTTGTTAAAAAAAATTACAAATATCAAATTAAAATCATGAAAATATATTACGTTTTCCTTTTTGTTACAATGACGATTTTCTAAAACCTGTAAAGGCAAAAGGAAAAAAGAAGAGAGAGAGAGAGAAAGAAAAGGTTGTTCTTCTTTTACATTTGCCGAGGGAAGAAAATCCAACCCCAAACATCTAATCGTATCAACATAAATATATATGCATTCCTTTCTTTTGTCCTTTGTCCAAGTCAAGTGCTTTCTTCTACTATTTTGAGTATTTTATCAGACAATTATATGCTTTATTTTGTCTAAATAAAGTGAATTCCATGTGGTCGTATTTAAATTGTTGGTTTGTCTAAATTTATTTTGGAAAATTAAGATTTCACAGAATAGGTTTGGATTAAACCTCAATTTTGTTTTATTTTCCCCCAGAAAACTAGTATTTTTCTATTTCTACGGTTTACCACTTCTTGTTTACAGAAATTTTTTCAGATACAAACTTTTTTTGTTTTGATTCATAATTTCTCTAACTTTCCATGTTGCTATTTATGATAGTTTTACACATTAAAATTCTCTAACTTTCCATGTTGCTATTCATAATTTCTCTAACTTTCCATGTTGCTGTAAATAGATTTTGATATGCATTTTGCTTACAAGAATTAGTCACATTATTTCTCTTTGTTTTGAAAAAAATAAAATATCTCCTTCAGATTTTAATATTGAAAACTATCGATAACACCGTAAACATAATCGGTAACATGAAAAACAGAGGAATTATGAGCTAAAACATAAAAAGTAGGTCCAAACACTTAGGCTGTGTTTGGTAACATCTAAACCATTCAGAGGTCTGAACCCATTTAGAGGCTCTTACTCATTCAGACTTGTCCCTAACCCTTAATGGTTCAGAGGCCATTAAGAGGGTCTTACTCATTCAGATGTGATAAATTTACGAATCAAACGCTCTTATTCATTCAGAGCCTTTTAATCATTCAGATTAAGAGGCTATCAAACACAGCCTTATTTTTTCAAATGTGATGTTTTTTTCCAAAAAAAAAAAATAGTTAAGACGGTTTTCCCGAAAAGAAAAGAGTTGGGAGTTTTTTTTGAAAAAAAACTAGAAGATTACCGGTAAACATCCTAAAAGACCCAAATCGGAATTCAACATGCATCAGTCAACTTTTTATGTACGATAGTCTTTCAAACTAGGTTGCAATATGGAGTTATTATATAAGTTAATTTTATCCTCTACTCTAACCAAATAACCAAAAGCGGATTACTCATCCGAACATTAAAAACCGATTATCAAGACACACATCCAAACACTCCCTGTCTAGAGAGTTCAAGCTTTCACCAGGAATATATCTTTTTTAAAATATTCATTCTACTTGTTTAAGGCAAAATTGGTAAACTATGATTGATGGTCATAAATTCATGATTCATACCTTTTTGATGAATTTGTTTTTGAGATATGATCATTGGCATTTGTGTTGTGGGGGTTCTTCTATTTGGATTCAAGCCATACCCATCAAGTAATTCCTAAACTTTAAATCATCAAACAACAAAATATGGTCATATTCTTCATACTACAAGTATTTCAAATACAAAAAATACAAAGTTAAAATTTCTTCTTCAAAAAAGTACCTACATTGAGGATCCATATATGTGCTGTTTGATATTTTAACCAAAGTCATCGGTTCAAGATCCACGTGCCTGAATTTTTCTGAAAATATGATGTTCTAGAAGGTTCCAAACATTCTCAATAATCCCACTTGAAAGAGCACAAAACACCTGTTTTGCAGCCATCTGTCGTGCTTCTAGAAGTTCAGGATCGCTAAAAAGCTTGTCCAGAATTTCTTCTAGTTCCATGCCTCCACCTACCTGTAGGGGCCATTATGTCATTTTACCAAAAACTTAATAAAACAGTTTTACTATTTCCAACCTGCATTACTGATAAAGGATTCAACCGCTGCATTGCCATGATCATATGTGAGAAATGACCAACATGTTCACCTAACATTTTTACCAAACCAAAAAATAAAATAAAATCAAAACATTCATAAACACAAAAAAAAAAAAAATTCCATGTCATCAAATTACCAGTCAAAACAGCACACCCTGCAGCAGCAGCCTCAGAAATATTATGACCAGTTAAACCAGGCAAGAAAGAACCTCCAATTACAGCTATAGGGGTAAATCCGTAAAATTGCCTCAGTTCTCCTACATTAAACAACATATTATTTTATGAGAATTCAACTGTACTGCAAATATCACACGCTAAATAAAAGAAACAACAATGTAGTTTCCATTTTTTTCCTTATTATAGCATTGTACTTTCTTTTCCCTTATTACAGGGTTGTACTATCAAATTGTTTTCTATTAGGGCATTGTACTTTGAAATTTTTACCCATTATAGAACGATGACATGGCACAAGTTTTAATGCCATTTCAAAGTCCACACCAAATATACTGTTGACGTGGCTAAATATTTTTCTAAAAAAATTCAAAATTCAAAAACCGGTAAAAAATTTAAAGTATGCTAGTGTTGTATAAAAAAATTGCCACGTCAGCAATATATTACATGTGGACAATGAAATAGCATAAAAACTTGTTAACTTGTGTCATGTCATCACAATTCAAATCAAGAGGTTACTCATTGCTATAATCGGTAAACTTTTCAAAGTACATTGCTATTTCCAGCATTCATCCATTTTAAGAAAGACACAAAGAACCTAATGTGTCCACCACGTATACGCTTGTTTCAGATGTAAGTGAATCGCCACATGATCTCAATGCCACGTGTACCCCTTTTTTCTGCAATTCCTGTGTACATAATATTTACCAAAAAGTCATAAATTGATTTTAAGTTATAATAAATATAAAGAAAGTTGAAATTGAATCATACAAGAGCAATTTCCTGTCCAAAATCTGGATGCCTAGGAACAATGATAGCAAGTATATTGTTATGCTTTTGCATTAAGCCTCTGTGAACTGATACCATTACTATAAAAAATAATTTAATCAATATCATGAAAAAAACTAATACAACTAATCAAAAATGTATTTAGTATTTACCTTCTTCTTCACCCCTATGTATTGATGAAGCCATCCAGACACGTCTATCTGCAATCTTTTCGTGTAAATCTTTCATATTTGTCATGTTTTGACTTATGTTGACCAAGTCTTCAATACCTGAAAAGGTCAACATCATGTCAATGAATCAATGTAATAAAAGAGAGTATACATTCAAAAGGACATACCAAGTTTTAAATCACCAGAGAATTTAATGATAAGAGGTGAAGCTTGCAGTAGCTGAAAATGAATTGCCTGAATATTGCTCTGAAATAAAATGAAAATAAAAAGATTTAGAACAGAGATATGAATTTGAGAATGAAGTAAATGAGGTCATACCAATGGAACTATCAATGAAAATTTGGAAACCATCAATGAAGCAAGTAAACGAACTAATGGTCTTGACCAATTTGTGAAGGATTTTATTGACATTCGAGCATTTAATAATGTTAGCATAACCTGCAAATGGGAATGAGAAGCAAATAGGATAAGTTGACTTCATAATTTGAAAAAACAAAAGTAAATGATAAGGTAATAATTATACTAACACCATTTGCTGAGGCAGTAAGAACAAGATTTGGCCATAGTTCACTTTCCACTAGCACAAGTGCATATGGCTTCCAATATTCAAGAAAGGCATTCACAGCAGCAGGTGTATCAACAGGAGCAAACTAAAATAGGGTTCAATAATCATGAATGCAACTGATTTTATACAATAAGTTAGCAAATCGAACTTGTACTATGGTGAGATATTGAAATGTATACCTGATATATGACATCACATGGAAGCAACGTCTTTAGAACTTCACTGTAGCAAGGATAGAAAGATATCAAACGATTCTTATATAGAATGAGTATTGGCATGTTGATTGAGGGGATATGAGAATGTTAGTAATCGGAATGACTATGTAAGCTAATAAAAGGTAAAACTGGAATTCAATCAGGCTTTTCTTATAAACATCAGTTGATTGCCAGAATACATTTACCGAACAGAGAATACGATCGACACTTACAATGCAGATGTCGTAGTTGTCGTCATCAAAATAGTTACATCCGGTCTTCGTTCAATACATCTTTTAATCACAGGGACCACACTCATTCCTTCGCCTGTTTGCCAGTTTTATAATCTCAATAAACTTAGGAACAACATCATAGATCCTATAAACATATATGATACACAAATTATCGCGTACTACACATATAAACTTCATACATAGTGCGAGTAACAGAGTTTCGAGATAGAGATAGTAAAACCTAGGGAAACGGCGTGGAACCAGATAAGGGAGCCAGGAGGCCGAGTGAGGGACGGTCGACCGAGACGTTCCGGCCACCGTAGAGGATGTTCGAGACCTCGTAACTTGCGCCACCGGATATGAAGATTTATCAGCGGTGATAGACCATACGTGACAGCTCTGTAGATCATGTAAACCATTTCACCGCCTTTACTCGCCCCCATTTTCGATTTTTGAATTCGTTTCGAGTTCAAGCAACTGCGAGAGTGACACTGAAGTCAGTGGACCTATTGGAATTTCGGTTTATGGAGATACCACAACTAAAAAAACGAAATATGAAAAAAGATATACAATTTCTGGGTTAAACCTTTCGCTATAGACGTAAGTAAGGTAAGCCCTGACCGGAAAAACCGAATCAAGTCGAAAAACAAAACTGACCGGACCAAATCTAAACCGATTTATATAGTATGGTTCAGTTTTCGGTCCTTGATAGTGTTGGTTTTCGGTTTCGCCCAATTTAGTCCATGGTGCATTCGGTCCGTCTCGGTTCGGTTCGGTCCGCGGACCATACTCATTTCTATACACAGCAACATTATCAACTTCGATCCTAATACAATTTGGACCATAATAACTGAATTAGAACTGAATATCAAACACCATAATCAATTCGGTTTTTGGTCCATGATCAAGTCCAATTTGGTTCGGCGACATAAGAGCCTTTTAAGTTTGCAATTTTTTTTCTACTTTTACCCTTATTACTTGTTATCATAGGTTTCTCGGTTAACAGTTCGCCAAAAAAAATTTGTTACTTGTTATCATAGGTTTCTGTTAACATGAAATGAATTTCGCAAAAAAAAAAAAAAACTTGTTACTTGTTATCACAGGTTTCAGGTTAACATGAATCAAATTCACAAAAAAAACCCTTAAATTTGTATTTTTTACGTATTTACCTTAATTATGTTTTTTTAATATTATACGTATTCATGTAGAAAATACACATTTCTACATTTTTAGAAGTATAAATACGTAAAAAACAATATTTACATTCTTATATAATGGTGATAACCAAGATTCTAAATGGCGTGAGACGTGACATTGCGGCAATGTCAAGCATCAAGCTTTACGAGCCTTGGCGAGCCATGACGTTTTTCAAAACGTGATGTAAGACGACAATCTTATATAAATGTATAAATTATATCATATATAAATATAGATTTATATCAAACATATCAGGTTTTAGAAATGTTTCATCAATAACTAATTATAAAAAGTTAACAAAAACTTAAATATTTTGTGTCCAATCAAGAAATGCAAGACCAATAAGAAAAAATGGGCAGAAAACAGCAAAAACTCGCGCCATAACGCGCCATGGCTCGCCTTGGCACGCGCAGAGCCGCGATGAGGGTTTTCGGGACGGCAAACTCACGCCTCACGCCATGGCACGCCTTGGCGCGCGCCATGACATGCCTTTTAGAACACTGGTGAAAACCCAACATTATTAAAAAAAATTATGTTTTTCAAAGTATAAATATAATTTATGTTTTCTAAAGTATAAATACATATTTAGAAGTATTAATATGTTTTTAGAAGTATAAATACGTATTTTTACGTTTTTAGAAATATATAGATATATTTTTTAGAATTATAAATACATATTTTTATGTTTTTAAAAATATATAAATATATTTTTAGAAGAATAAATACATATCTTTACGTTTTTAGAAGTATAAATATGATTTGTTTGCATATAATTAGCACATATTATAGCAATCAAAAGCGTATTAACCTAAACTTAGATATTGTTGGTGGAATTCAATAAAAATTATGATTGACTGTCACCCAAGAAATAGAACAAAAAGGATTTGTTTATGGTTGTAATGAAAGAATGGAATAATATAGTTTTATATAATGTGATGCTTTGATTTTCATTCTATAAAAGAGCCTAAGAGATGATTCTTTATTGGAACATAATCATATATACTATAATTATAAATAATATTTATTTATATAACTTTTAAAATAAATTCAAGACATTAATTAATTATTTTTTATTTTTAAAAGATAAATAAAAATAGTTTTTATTATAATATATGTTATGTTCTCATGCTATCTAATGGTCTCTTTGATATGATGGAATATTTATGATTGCATAATATAATAAAATAATAAGATAATCGAATGAATAATTATATTTTATTGTTTTTTATTTGTCTTGAATGGAAAAATTGAGTTATTCAAACATTTTGTTTATTATTAATATACAGATAACTAAAGAAAGTAAAAATGATAGATAAATAAAATAATATTATTTTATAAAATTAAATTTTAATTAAGTAAAGAAATCATCAAATAAATTGCATATATCATGTTTCATTTTGTTCAAATACATATTATACATCTTGAAAATAACTAAAAGAATAATATATTAAAAAAAATACAAAGTAAAAAAAAGCTAAATATCATAAAATTTTAAAATATGATTATAATAAAATAAACTTTTATTTATTTTTTAAAAAACATTTATTTAGTAGAAGCTTTGAAAAGTTTAAACATGTTAACATTTATTGAATATTGTACGAATAAACTTATAAATTTTTTTATCAAATATATGTAGTATCCCACATTTTGGAATATGTACCCAATTTATAGATATAGTCTCTGTTTAATAGAAAATTGTATAAATGGTTATTGTGCTTTTTAAAATTGCACTAATAGTTCCTATTTAATAGCAACTTTACATAAATGGTTCCTTTGTTTAACTAAGTTATACAATTGGTCGCTACCTAATAGCAAATTTATAGAAATTGTCTCTCTGTTTCGAAAAATTATCAAAATTGTCTATGCATTTTAAGAAAATTACAAAAGGACCCTGCCTAAGTGTAAAATTCCAGAAATTGTCATTGTTTTTCACAATAATATTAGATATGGTGAATGTGAAATAACATAAATAATTCCTCTATCTCACAAATTTATCGAAATAGTCATGTCCGGTTGTGAATTTAGAAACATAGTCTCCATCTTTCATAGAAATTTCAGAAATTGACATTATGTAAGAGACATTTATAGAAATGGTACCAAAAATATAAAATTAATAAACTTGCCACAACGTCCAAGTTATCCCACTAGTTTAATTATATTATATATCATTCTATATTAATGCACACGAACCCGAATATTGACTAAAAATTCGATTCGAAAACCAGATTTGACTAAACTGATTGGAATATAATCTGATCATCCGGATTAATACCAGATCCATATCCTATGGACACAATTGGACATAGATTAGAATTCAAATTCGCCCAAATTTGAATCCAAATCCAAATCCGGCCAAATCCACCCAAATTAGACCAAACCGGTTCGAAAACAGACCAAATCCAAATCCACCTCAAAATCTGACAAATCCACCCAAAACCATATTCGATCTAGATCATATTTACGCAATATCGGATTATGAGTGACGCCACCTAAACCGGAACGGATAGAATCCGAGTTTTGTGCATTGGTAAAAACTACAAGAGTGGGTAAAAAACATAAAAATACAACTAGTTGTGTATGTTGGGTATGTAGGTGTTGGCAATATGGTCTATGAGATCCAATCGGAAGTGGATTTCTCGGCAACATAATTCCTAAAGAGTAACTTCATTTACTTCATGATCAACTAGAAGATCAAGTGCCTAGACAAGATATATCTTTCTAATTCCCAATGAGAAAGATATTAAGGTGTTTATTAGCTTACTACAATTTCGTAACTCTAATAAACTTAACATAAGTCTTTAATTGTACAAAAATACATTTTCTTTGACTTAAATAAACGTTTAACTTATTAGCTTATCGTCACTGTGTCAAAATTTATGACTCGTGTGACGCTCGATTTGCCAAATATCAAGGATCGAGTACCCGTCAAATGGGACTCGGGAGAGGCATGAAAAGTAAGCCATCAAATGGTACTTGGACGAGGCATGAAACACTTCCAATCAGATAAGGATCGTGTACGTCGAGAGGCCAACAACATGTTGTGTTGTTTGATGAGAGTTTGGCATATCAATCAATGCCCCTGCAACATACTATGTCCTCCATGTATTATCTTTATTCTAGAACAACCATATGTGTCAACTGGTTTTACCATGTCATGGACGCATCAATGACCCTCGACCAGCGCCAAGGTTCCTTGTGCATGAGCGGATCTACACATCACTTGGCTTACCGGAAAACGTGACGGGGGACGGAGCTTCAACGGATAGATAGGACAACGCACTAGCGCTAACGTTGCCCTCTTTGAACGAGTTAACCATGTTTACATATTCATTAATTGGCCAACACCGTATGGGAAAATTACGTTATTGTGGTTTTTAACAAACAAATTTAAAAATAAAAATAAAATATCATGGTAAATTAATGTGTTGTTTGGACACCACAAACACATTTACAATACAAGTTGCACCTGGAAGAACAATAAATCATATACTTTTACGCAAAAACAAGCAAAAACAAACGTTCTTGAACTTTGTTTGGTGTGATAGGACTAGCACTAAAATTGAATTCAATAGGACAAAAACGAAAACTTTTTCACACCAAAAATTGGAACAATGTGTGGCAGCTCATCCTCATGTGGAAATTCGAAAACGGTATACAAACGATAGTAAAATGGTCAAATGCACGCCATGACACGTTAAGGTTCCAAACAAACCGCAAGCATCTTGCAACATGGAATTTTATTTACAACAACGACATAAGAGACCTAAGTTTACACACTATGTCACATTTATGCATCTCGAAAGACAACCATGCTATCCAAGTAAACTAAACAAGATTTCAACAAATCCCATTATGTCAAGAAGACAGAAATCTCACATCCAATTAGTCACATAACGCAATCGAACCTATCTTACACTTATGAACCGAATAATCCTCACACTCCCTACCACATGAAGACCCCACAAAAGCTTTATCATTAATTTCTCTCCCAAATTTCGAAACATAATGAAGCCCCATAACAAGCTCCGTAATTGCATCTTCACTCTTAACTTGATCCGCATAATGTAAAGTATTTACAAGAAGCACACTTCCTCCAAAACCCATTCCTTGTTTCTCAAAATTTCTCTCAGAATGCCATTTTATCATATTATGAGCAAGTGGGGCCAACCAATCGAGTGTTTTTTGCATCAATGAACTCCAATCATATGCAAGATCACGACTATAAGTCTTGAAAGCCTCACTTTTAATTCCCACTTTAACCGAATTCTTGATTCTTGTGGTTAACATATGATAAAGATCTTCACGTGCTTCGGGACCAATAAAGTGAGGCGAGATCGCTAATCTTTCGATAAATATAATCACATTTGCATAATGAAGAGATAAACCCGCGTCACCAAGTGTCGGTTTTTGATCATTTGATAATCTTTTTTTGGAATCGGATAGAACTTTACTTGTTTGAATGACCTCAGATTTCATGCATCTTTTGAAAGATCTAATATGAGCCATGTTTCTTGATTTTACTGCTTTATATCCAAGATTCGACACCGACCTTTTAATGGAACTTTCCGAAGGGTACACCGACACAAGGGTAGATATGGAATTACTTCGTGCGAAACAGCTATAATTGGGAACTTCACTTACTTCACAAGATCCGATATCAGCCAAGCTTCTTTGCCAAATTCCGAAAACGCCCTTCACCCGAATGACTATTGTGAAAAGCGATCGAACCAGTAGCCTGACAATGTAATCATACGGGCGGACCCACACGGACATCTCACTTAGACCAGCAACCTCTTCACGTTGCCACATCACCTTCTTCTCAAATTCTTGTACTTTCATTTGATTCGTGTTGTTATTATTATTTTCTTGTACTCTTTTTAAACCATTCTCGAGCTCATATAACACTTCTAATTCTTCATACAACTGTGAAGTAACCGCAGCAAATCTCTTCATTTTCTTGACCCGTTTCTCCATTTTCTTCAATCTATACTCCCACCCGCACCAACAAACATCGATCGCAAAGATATTATCGAAAATATGGTCAAGATTATGGTAAATTGGATCCGTTGACTTTTTCCCGAGCCTAGCCACGGATTGACCCACGGATTTGATGTTATCTATGATTTCAAATAGGGCAAGCTTCATGAGGTAATTGTGATCATCTGAAACGAGCTTTTGAGTACCTAATGAGTTACTGAGTTGGTCTTGTAACTGTGACATCTGTTTATCGGTTAAAAATTGCCATAAATTAGCTATTTTTGTCATAAATCTGGAAACTTCGAACGACATGATTCCAATAACGGGTTTTTCGGGCTCCAAGATTGCGGGTTTACGTGAAGGTTTCCAGATAGTAGTAAACCATGATGACTCCTTCATTGTTTCGATCCCCATTTTTCAAAAATGAAGTTAAAGGAAAATCTTGGTGTGTATTTGCTGATCCTGCAAATAAAAGTTAGAACACTAAAGTTTTTCAGCTAAAAATGTATTCCTTTGTCACAGTTTTTCTACTGAAGTAACAAAGTTAAGGAATTTATCTATAACCCAGAGAAATTTAATAATTTTGAAGTAGAAAAGCTAAGTTATTTGTCTTTAAGGAATCAAGAATCGAACTATATGATACTTGGTGCAAATCTCGAAATAAGTTGGCATGAAAACCTTGGTTTTATTCCGCATCTGAAAAGCCAAAGAATTACGAAAACCCACAAAAAAATTACAGAATTAAATCGATCATGCTCTAGTTCGAAATAATCTACAAGGAATTCATAAGCCTAAACAAGAAAACACATTATAACCTGATTTAATTCTGCATATAAAGCAGCAGAAATAAAAAAAATTAAAGAAGACACAAAAGATTGTTTCTTTTACCGAAACCCACATGAAATTTCACAATAATTCACAGATTTGAGTCGATAGTGCAAAATATTATCTTGGTTTGAAGCAAGAAAATTCGACAAATTCGGGAATAGAAACAAGAAAACTCACTCCAATTTAATTTAATTCAGCATTGCAAGTAGCGGAAACTTAGCAAATTAAGAAAACGCAAAAGATTAATTCTTCTACGGATACCCACATAAAATTTCACCACCAATTGCATATATGAATCGATAATACAACTATTGGGGGCTTGAAAAAAGAAAAACAAAAAATTCGTAAACAGAAACAGAAACAGAAACGAGAAACCTCACTATAAATTGTTTTGAATGCATCAGAAGCAGCAGAAATTAAACAACTTGAGAAAATGCAAAAGATCCTTACTTTCTATCAACACCCACATGAAATCTCATTACAAATTACTGATTTAGATCGATAGTGCAACATAAATTCTGGGTTTTAAACAAGAAAACTCACATAGGATTCAGAAGCAGAGATGCAGAGGTTTTCGAAGCAACATTGATCAGCGAAGTAGAAACATAGAGAGACAGGTGGGATGGTCTTTTACTGTTGTGATAGCCGCAACAGGAACGTGAGTAAAAGAAGTCGAAATAAATGCGACCCAAGTCGGCGAATCCGAGGGACTGATCTGTTCGGCGGATCTTTAGGCGATATGTTAGGAAACGATGTCGTGTGGGATGCATTATTACTTCAACGTCCATAAAAAATAAAAAGATATATTCAATTAAAATTTAAAACTATACTATACACTATACAGAAGCAATTAGCTTCGCTTTGATCATGGTATAATACGTTTGACAAAATTTTACCTACCACGAAATCAATTAAAGTCATAAAAACATGATATTCTGATATAATATATTCGACAAAAAAAACTTGCCTGCCATGTGTATTTGATACCCAATACAATAAATATAAATAAGGGATAAGATCTTTCATACGCAATATTAAAAATGTGTGTATTGTTTCATATATGGAAATTCTGTGACCCGAGTTCAAATCCGTGAGGTTTTAATGGTGTAAGATATTTTGAATATTGTGTGTTTCATTAATTATAGAGTATTGATAGATTACAATGTACATTTTATGTTACTACTATGACTTGGTAAATGAAAACTATAAAATCTCTCGGTTATTCGGAATAAATGGAACGTACTTACAAAATTGTTATAGATTGAATTCTAAGACCATTTGCAATACATATCACAGAGGTTCCATGATGCTGATTAGGTTCCCCATCACACCCGTGAACACCATCCCGGGTATGGTGTGATGAACGTGATCGTGATACAATGTGATGGTGAGCACGGTTGACCACGTCCAATGATATTTTTTTCTTTTTTTTCTTTTTAATTTACCACTCACATATATAAACCGCCAATAGCAATCTAGTCTTTTTATTTTTATTGAATTATTTTTATTTGAAAAAGATGATGTGATGTGATAAGTATTTCTAATGTGGTGTGATGATAATGTGATAGTGTGTGATGGTGAGATCGCGGTGATGTGACGCCCATCACATGTGATCATGTGATGGGTACTCCTATTAGCCTAATGATCCTCTAACTTGTTAATATCACTTTTTTCTAATTATAAATGATATACCAATAAGTCGAAGTTTGTTTCACTCTAAAAAACGAAATTATGCGGAACTTGGTCCACTTGGAAATGAAACCACAACTGGTCATAGGTTTCAACATTTGTCCATTTTAAACATTGTTGCGAAATATGCTTGGCATCTGATATTGTAAGCACCATTACGGTCGATAATGTTGTCTATATTATGTCGGATATTTGGTTGATAAAATTTATATAATTTGAATATATTGCAAATACATTAAAACTGGACAAACCCTTGTTTTTAAAAAGAAGAAGCAAAATTTCCTCTAACAAAAGATAATAAGATCGATAAGAATAACAAACATGCCCTCATACTGATTGAGACATTTATATATTTGTTTTTTAACAAGTTTGTTCATATCTAGTTGGAAGATCATTATTGTCTATTTGGTCCATTTGGTAGAAACACCATTTTCCTTTTGGATGTTTGTATTTTTGTTGTCCTCAAACTTGTTAATCCCGGCCATTTGGTTACACAACAAGTCATATTCCGTCATTCGTCATACGAAGTTCTAGAATTTTTTTAGTTTTTATGTAAACGTTTCCTTTTTTGGGCCAAAAAGTTCACTTGTCGGGACGAAATTGATCTGATTTTGGTTTTGACCAGGGCCATTAACAACGTTCTCAATGCGCATTATTTTCACATAAAACCAATCTTAGAAAACTAATAGTATTGAGATCGGAATTTATTTTTGAAAACATTTCATGAAAAGGTATTTACAAATATAACAATACGTTAAGACGTTAAGTTATTCTTAAAGGAATGTTGTGCTTTACGAAAATGACCAATGTTTCCGGAATGGGTCGGTGCATACCTGAAATCTGTTGGGTAGCCACCCTAGTAAGTTTTTTTTTGAACGGCGAATGCATTAAAGAAACTAAGACGACGCTAGACGATTACAAATTACAAGCAATACAAGAATTCACAATCCAATTGAACCAATTAATAGAGGAAAGACTAGACCCATGTTTAATCCAATTAAAAGCCATCGACTAAATTCATCTGCCGTAATGGACAGGACACACTTTTTCTTGTGAAATACTGTGAAATACCCACAAGTTTCTAGCCTTCCAGATGCACCAGACAACAATATAAAAAAGAGCCCTCTTGAGCTTGTATTTCTTATTGCTTTGAACCACGACACCCAACTCAAGCAAAAGCTGAGAACGAGAGACATGGACCGCCGAGAGCAGACCACTCCACCTAGAAAACCAACTCCAAACCTGCCTCGAGAAGGAACAGTTGAAGAACAAGTGTTCAACATCCTCCAAGCCACCATCAGAGTAACATTTTAGACGCTCTGGTTATTGACGAAAATGGCTTTGGATGGTGAAGAGCTTGTGATTTTGTGAGTATGTTTTCTATAGTCTCAACCTTGTATATCCTTGTAACATTTTATTGAGTTATTTAGTGTAAAAGCATAAGCCAGAATGGAAAACCCTTGTTGGGAATCCGATGATTTGTCTAGAACGAATAAGGATTTACGAGTCAAAATATGTAGTACTTGAGTATGTTTCAATAGTTAGGGTTCGTTGGCATTACTAATGTGGATATGTAGCATTTTTTGGAAGAAATGTATGTTCATAATGTTCATCGTAGTTCGAAACCCAAAGAACTAGTATGGAATACGACGAGTTGTGTTCGCTTATTGATTCCAGAATCTGTTATGATAACTTGTTTTACTATAATTTCAGCATGCCCATTGTATATGATGCTTCATTGGCGACGAGGAAAATCTCGAGTGGAAGCACAAACTAAAGGAGAGAGAAAAAATTGACCTGAATGTTAAGTCAGCAACACTTCCAAATACCACTTCTTCCTGTTGCATCCGTCTTCAGGACGATCTAGTAAGAGGTTTTCACTTCTCAGTTACTTGTAAACTTGAATTGGGTCGGAACAATCTTTGCAAAGCTATAATGTACCTCGACGTGATTAGCGTTTTTCAAGGATTCGTGCTTTGGGAGTTGGTTTAATGTTCACTAGGGCATGGAAGGGGACTCGTTGCTCATGTGTTGCATGGTTTGTAGGGAGGTTATTAAAGCTCTACAGTCCAATATGGAGTAACTATTCTTTCAACCAGGTGACTATAAGCTTTGCTTTGATAATAGGGTATTTTGTCTCATTACGTTTGGCTACGAGCTCTGCTTTGATAAGAGGGTATTAAAGCTCTACAGTCCAACATAGAGTAATTATTCTTACAAATTACAAACATATGCTTGTAGACTTAGACATATGCTTATTTGATGATTTTGAATTTGTTGGCTAAACCGAGTATGTAGATGGAAAAGTAAGGCGTGTATCTCCCATCTATTGTAAATAGATGCAACTTTTGATTCTCGACGTTTCCATTGGGATGCGAGAGAATTATAATTTGATGGATGTCCAGTTTGGCGTTTGTCCACTCAATGGTAATATTACCATCTTTTCACATGGTTGTTCGTATTCAACAAGAACTGGAGCATGATACACAACTTCTATGTGTGTAGTTCGATACATCTCCTTTGAGATATAAGTTTCGACCAATTTATTGCGGTGCATTTGAAAGGCATTATCGCATGACCATATGGTAAACCAATTTATTGCTATTTCGTACATGTACATGTCTTCTTTTTTAGGTTGATGATACCATTTTTTCTTGTGGTCAGTCACTTGATACTTGTTGTTTTTGACCTGCTATACCTTTCATCTTGCATACTCATAAAAGCTCCTTTTAAGAACCTTCTCAGCATACAATGTAATTAGATTTTCAAGTTAAGCTACAACAAAAAGAATGGAAAATGGTCATGCAATAATAACTACTGTTATATTACTAAACATGTTTAATTAATAATACCTGGTTGACAACACCATGGTTGCATTATGAAAAAAAATTGTTAAGTACATTTATTGGTAGTTTTTATGCATATCTTGATAATGCATTGATGAAATCTACACTATTAGATGTCACTACATTATAATCAACCCTACGGAAGCACGCTCTTTCCCGATTTTCATGGATAACATTGTCTAGCCGTGTACCACATTCAACATGAATTGCAACACATAACCTAGTCGTCCTTTCTTCAAAATTAGACATTCTATAAACCATACATGTCTCCCAAATTGAATTTCTACTCTTTGGTACTTTATGGCATTTGTTTGCAAATTCGTCGGTAAATGTTGCCAACAAATTCTATGATATTCATTTGGGAATGCGGTTTTGATGACCATGTCAACGGAATTGGCCCTATTAGATATGATGGTTAAACTCTCCACATCCCTAATACAATCCTTTTGCCTCGATAAAAAACCATATTCATGTTTCCCCATTTTCTATTCCCGACTCCAAAGACAAGTGCCAGGATGTTGCCATCTCTGGCATCCTATGGAAATATAGTTTCCAATTATTTTCCTTTTAGGTGATATACGGCTTTTATTTCTGTATTGAAAGTTTTTTCAATGGTAATGGATTAAGAATTCCCCACTGAGTATTTTTAGTTTATTAAGAATTGAAAAATAATAATCGAAATTATCTTATGTGGTTGTTAGGGTTCATCTTTATCGTCATCATATTAGCTTTCATGAGAACCTAATATACATTTAAAGTTTTCCATTGGTTTCTGTTTGGCTGTGTGGATGTATGTTTGGGTCATCAATCAACATCTATAATTTTGCATAATTGTTTACTGAATCAGCGTCATATGCAGGTCCATCGTAAGCAACTTCTTTATCTTTAAGCTTAATATCAACCTCATCTACAGCCCATGGTGAACTTGTGTTGTGTACCCTGTGTCTATAGGACTCGACGTCATAGGTAATAAGTTATATACTTTGTATAATAAATTACATACTTGGTTACTTCTAGCGTCGGGCGACCCATTTTTGGTGGAACAATTTTTCGAGGAAATCAATTTGTAGTAGGAGTGGTAGCTTGGTATGTAACCGATCGGCTAACACCACCGTCGACAACATGAATTACAACAAATAACTAAACGTTACTCGGAGGCATATTAGTAACAATCCATATATATATATATATATATATATATATATATATATATATATATATATATATATATATATATATATATATATATATATATATATATATATATATATATATATATATATATATATATCTATATCTATATAACTTTTATAATAGAGGTCTTTTAAGTGAATGTGGTTCAAGATAAATGATTTATTTTTCGCCATATTAATTAGAATTTTTATTGTTAATATATAAGAAAAATAAAGAATTGTCCTACACCGCCTAACTTACAAAAGAGGGTGAGACATATCACTTTATAATATAAGTTTTACATAAGATTTCATTTGCATGTTTCATCTTGTCTCTCATTTGAGACTAAACGTTGTTTGGATAAAGCTATGACTTTTATAGTTTTCAAATTTGTTTTTTTGAATCAATGTGGGTTCAAGATATGGGTTCAAGATATGTGATTTATTTTTTACCATTTTAGTTTGAACTTTTTTTGTTAACAAACAAGAAAAACAAATAGTTGGCTGACATCTAACTTACAAAAAAATAATAGATATTGGGTTATTTATAAGAAGTTTTCCATAAGCTTTCATTTTAATCTTTCATATTTTCTCTCATTCATGACTAAATTTTGTTTGGATGGAGCCATGATTTAATATTTTGAATTTGTTTAGTAGCAGCTATGTGTACATACATTTTAAAAATATTTATCATACATCAAAAAAAATATTGGAAAATGCTAAAGTCTAAACCCAAATTTCATTTTAAAATATCATATAGATAATTAAACTATACTAGAATAGATCAATCGGTATTTCCAAACCTTACTTGACTTAGACATGATTGGACCTAAAACATTATAGAGGTAGAGAAATGTTTTTCCAATCATTGGAAATGAATATTGTATGATGAGGAAGAAATGATTCTATGTATAGCTTTCTCTAAATAATTTGATATCTAAACAACATCTTCATATTTTTTATATGCATAAACGATGATTGTCAGATTGAAATATTTATCGAATTATTCGTTATGGCATATAAAGTTTGAATCTTATCATAATAAATAAGTAACTCAAGGTGCCATATTTCATCTTCTCATTCAATTTGCCACATGTCATTTTTTTGGTAATTTTGATTTTCTTTAAAAAATTAAAATAGTTTGATCGGTTAGTGAATCTCTCCTTAATGATCGGTTTCTACCCTTTGAAGTTACCTGGTTTTTCTCTAACGGTTTGCAATATACCACACTAGACGAATACTCGCGCGTTGCGCAAGTGAAAGTTTTATAGTTAAATTTTTAACAAATATCTTGTGGAAAATGATTATCTCATTAAAATTAACTATAAGATAATAATAGTATTATTAAGTTGATATATACAATTACAACTATTTTGACTAATATTACTTAATGAACTTTATCAGCGACTTATGTATTAATTAAATTAAACATATTTCTTGATTTAGTATTATTTTTAACTATTGTCTATTGTAATGATTAATTAATTTAAAAGTTACTTATTTGACCATATTTTAATATTGATCATGATGATTATTTTAAATATCAACGATAAGTAAAAAACCTAAGTAAAAAATTGAATAATTGTATTGAATTATTTTATTTAATATTACAACTCTTAAACATTTTGCTAAGACTAATAAACACTTACACCAATATTTAAAGTTGGTTAATTATATCGAAATATTTCTTTTAATGTGAAAAGCCCTCAAATTTCATATGAAAATTAATGAACTATTAAAACTCAATAGACTTTGTTAATTATGTTACTCAATTGACACTTATAATAATTATTATTGCTATTCTTTAACATTATGTCTTAATAGATGAGAAAAACGTTAATTTGATTGATAAAACAATATGAGTTTTTATGAAAGAATATACATTAACATTAAAGATTAAGAAGTTGACTTAGATTAATATTTCTATTTAATAATTTATAAATTAAAATATGCAAAAAAATATTGTTATTAGATTAATAAACTACCTTAAATGAGTAAAATAATTGTTAATTTAAACGAATTATTATTTAATATTTATACATGAATAATCTACGTGAGTAACAAAACGAAAAAACTATTTAACCAATTAGTTTTATTAATATTCATACTTCTAAATCAATGGTAATGTATCTCATTTAGTTTATGATTTTATAGAGCGTTTTAAGTTATGCAAACGTCGTTTCAATCCAAAATAAACCACGATATTCCTTTTTTGTTTATTCAAAATTACTTCCATAAAATTAACCTCATGCGGTTGTTTAGTTAAAACATCCAAACTTTTATTTGTGCTCTTTGTTTGCCAATAATGAATATAATTAAAACATTGCATTCTTTTATTTATTGATTGTTGAATGATTATATAAATCTTTTATTTAATATATATATATATATATATATATATATATATATATATATATATATATATATATATATATATCATAATCTAACGAATAACAAATAGTATAAAAATTAATACTATAATTTGTAGAAATAATTTCATGATTTTACATATCAAAATCTAACAAATAACAAAAGGTATGACTTAAATAATAACATAAAAGCATCAAAACATTTATAATAACATTATATTCATAAACTACATCAAACCCTCCAAAATCATAAACAATTGTAGAAGCAATTTCATGATTTTATATATCACAATCTTACGAATAACAAATACTATGGAAAATTTAAATAATACAACTTTTGATGACAAAAAGTACCAAAATAACTATTATAATATTTGTATTAAAAATACATCAAACACTCACAAATCATACAAATAATGTAAAAACAATTTCAAGAAAAAAAATTAAAAACAATTTAAGAATACATAAAATCAACATACGTTTGATGTACTTTTTCATCTCTTCTACTCTTCATACTTCAATAAAAAATAATTGAAAGACATGAATGTTTTTATGAGAAAAAATCTATTTATATAGTAACAACATGTATAAATGAGAGGAATACAAAAAGGTTTTAGTAAATGCTATTAATTTAAGAAATATGAAGACTCATTAAGTTTCAAATATAATTCTGAATTTAGTATTATCTTAATAAATAGATGTAACATTGTGTAATTTATAAATTTATTTTACTATAAGTTATTATTATTAATTAATTTTAAGATAAGTTAGTATTATTAAAAATTTATAAAAGACTATCCATGTAGAAAGTTTTAATACCACTTAATATGTTTATTATAAAATTACTTATTATATTAATTATTATTGTTAACTAATTATGAAAATTATAATATTATTTAAAGGTTATAATTTATTTTCTTGTACTTATTTAACACTAATAAACTAATTTATAATCATTATATGGAAGAAAATAAAAAGTCATGGGAGTTTCAAATTAATATTGTGGAAGTATTTTTGCTTCTTTTATAAGATATAAATATAAATGTGAGCTTTTGTTATGCAATTTGATAGTTCTACTACTTTCATTCAAATTATTGAATTAAATAAATTGAAGTATTAAAAGAAATTTTGGAAATCAATTGAAATATGAAAAGAAGTATTAAAAGGAAATTTAGAAAATCAATGGAAATATGAAAATAATGGAAATTTAGAAAATCAATGAAAATATGAAAAGACATGGGAGTTTCAAATGAATATGGTGTTTTGAAATATGCCTCTATTATAAGATATATAGATTCTACTCTCACTTACGTCTTCATTCACACACACACTTTGTAACTCCACGTACGAAAAAATAGGAATCAATTACAAAAAATTAGGAACGGATGAGCCCGAACTACTCCCACCACTTCATCAACCCGATCATTCTCATTACCACCGGTCGCCTTTACCCTTATCTCTCTCTGATGCCACCGGTCGCCTTCTTCACACTTATGGCTTCCAATTTTCTTGTGTAGTTATTTTTGCAGGTTATCGGCAAACCCATCTTTCATCAAGGAGTTTGCTCAAATAAAAAAGCTAAATGTCAGTTTTGTGGATTTCATGCATTTTCACACTTATGGCATCCAATTCATTTTGTATGCTTTAGTGCGTTTTCATCCCCAAAGCGTGTGGATTTCGTGTTTGCTCAAATATTGATAGGATTTCGGTTGCCGTACGGATGACTAACTTGCTTATTTTTTATTAATTCGGTTTTGTTGGTAAGAGCATTACGACACTCAAAATTCATCAAAATTCTTCAAGGTATCTGGCTTTAAAAAATACTGAACAATCTTGCAGGCATTTTGAAGGTAAATTTTACCATCAGCGACTCTAATTGGAGTTTTACACAAGAGCTTATAAAATCTTTGAATGAGCAATACAAGGAAAAATGGGATGCTGATATTGAGTGAGTTTTTTTGCCTCGTGTGTATGTTATCCTTTTACTTAAACTTCAATATAATTTGTTTTAATTTTTTTATGACATGTTTGCTTAATTGATTCACAGCTCATATGAATCTTTTTAAGACATTCCATGCTCCGCCTTCTTGTTATACGAATTCTGCTTTGCATCCAACGAGTTCTTAACATCCGATAGATGTCACAACTCCAGTAAGCTCTATTATATCCTTATGTTTGCTCAGTTTCCGGATAAACCATGGTAGTTTCTTTTTCTGAATAAATCCGTTCAAGTTTTAGTCATTTTTTTCCAATCAACCACTATGACAATTTTGAACCAACTGCAGAAGCAAAAATTGCAACTTTGGGTAGAATTAGATGGAAGGTAATGAAAATGTTGTATATATAAAGTTTGTTCTTTTTAAGATTTTACGTCTACAATCCAACAAACAATTATCACAATATTCATCAATATTAACAATTAAACGAATAATAACTTCAATTTTTTAACTCTCTAAGTGATTGTTTTTTGTTTATAGTAGGTGGGACCTGGAAGTTCTTTATTTGATGCAATTTTTAGGGCTGTATGGAAGATCAACATCATAGCAGAAGACTTCGTATGGATTTTTTTTTCAATTCTAAATAACGAAAAAATAAATATATAAATTAATCTTTTTAAGCATGACAGGGAGTTATAACAGAGGATGTAGTCCAACTTAGGAAATCCGTTGGTGCACAAGGAATGGTTGTTCTTCAGTTTGGTACTAAATTGCTTATTAATTAATAATTGTTATCTTATTTCCATTAATTATGTTTATAAAATATCCATTTATACTTTTTTTTACAAATACGTTTTGGAAGTGATTCAGCAAACCCTCATTTGCTACATAATCATGATCAAAATCAAGTTGTATATATCGGAACTCATGATAATGACACAGTGATAGCATCTTACTTTCATATAATTGTATTAAAATTATTTATCACTATAAATTCATAATTTTGATAGCCATTGCAATTTCTTGAATAGATACGGGGTTGGTGGGATGTCCTGCAGCAAGAAGAAAAATGCAACGTGAGTTTTTTCCTTCTATTTTGTAATTTCCTCAACTTTTTATGGGTTTTGATGACTATTGTTTTATTTTCAGGTTCTTAGGGTGGGGGGAGTAGATCCCTCCCATCCCACTGAACCCACGCGCCACGTCAGCTTTTCTCTCTCCTCTCACTTCCATTTTCCCCATCTTTCACCAATCTTTCACCAATCTTTCACCCATGGAACCAGTACCCACTGAACCCACTGAACCCACAATGCCACATCATATATTTGATATTTAAATGTTTTAATTAAATGAATAAATTAATTTTAACACTTAATTTAATATTAGAAATAATAATAAAATGCACAAAATTTAAAGAAAATTCAAATTACATTTAATTAAAAAACACACCGGTACAAGAAAAAAAAAACCTAAATACGGAAATAAAAATCTTAAAAACGGAAATAAAAATCCTAAAGTTCCCACCCATACATTTCTGCAATTTCCTGTTTCTTCCCAAGAACCAATGCCAATTTTGATCCGGTCAAATGATCATGTGATTTAAGGAAGAATTTTAAATCTTTTTGTTCACGAGACCTTTTGAGCGCTTCGATCTCTTGCTCAAGGAGGGCCGATTTCCTCGTCAATTCTTCCTCCTGTTTCTCCAAAACAGCCATTTTCTTTGCACGGAGGGTTTCCTTCTTCTGCGCTTCTGCCTCATTAATATTCGCCAGTGCGGATATCTTATCGACGATGGTCTGATAACCATCTGGCATTGATGAAGATCCAGCTACATTTTTCCCTTTTCTTTGCCGGGAATGTGATGATGGTTGTGGGGAAGCTTCATCAAGATCGATTGGTTGAGGCGAAAAGTGTGCATCAGAAGGAGAGTTGGTGAATTGGTTGGAGCCGGATGTCTTACTTCGTTTGGCGGAATGATGTGGGGAATGCATCCCCATTTCTTTGACCGTTTCCCATTTGGCATGCTCTTTGAGTATTTCCCATGCCCCTGTATGTGAGAAACTGGACCGGTACAATTTCCGGTACTCTGTATGGGTGGCCTGTAAAACATCCGCATCCCCCCTCCCACTGGCACGCATGTTCATTTTATTATTGTAAATACAATTGAACTTATTTACCTTATTTAGCATATCTTTGTACTTGGAGTTGACTTGATGCTTGGTCCGATCGGTACCTGGAATTTGCGCCTGGAAATGTTCCAAAACATTCTGCCAGAAAGAGTCGGACCGTTGGGTGTTTCCGCGTTCTTGGTCCTCAGAACAACTAATGTATGCCTTCGCCAAGGCGATCTCCTCCCTCTCCTCCCAAATTCTACGTTTTACTCGGTGGGTGTAATTCCTTTTACGCGTAGAGGGTTGTGTCTCTGGGACAACCTCCTCTGCGTCCTCCTGGTCATCTGCATGCTGCTCCTCCACTTGCTCGTCCTCTTGCGCGTCCTCTTGCTCCTCCACTTGCTCGTCCTCTTGCTCCTCCTCGTTATCCGAGGGTGGAATGGTTTCATCACTGGACTCCACTTGGTTACGGAAATGAGAAGTGTCCGAGACGTAGCATTGTTGGAATTGGTTGGGGTATTGTGGAAACTGAGTTTGATATTGTTGGAATTGGTTGGGGTATTGTGAAAAGTTTTGTTGGAATTGGTTGGGGTATTGTGTGTAACTGTAAATGTGTGGGGATGGGGTTGGGGGAACTTCACGGCTCCTGCTTTGTGAGGAACTGCAACGTTTGGATTTACCACGATTTGAATCCATTTTATAAAAAAAGAGTTTTTTATAAAATAGAGGGCAAAGGGTTTTTGAGAGAAAATGAGAGAAGAAAGAAGGGTGAAGGTGTGATTTGTGAAGGAGTGGAGGTGTGGTATTTATAGGGATGAGGGGAATGTAATTTTTTAATTATTAAAAAAAAATTTTTTTTATAAAAATGGCTGGGATCATCGGGTTCACCATCATCCCTCACCCGCCACATTGCCGAAACCGCCGAACCCGCAAGGAGGAGGGGCAGCGGTACCGGAGGTACCGGCGGTACCGGCGGTACCGCCCCCATCCCATTCCGATCTAGCTTCGAGCCCGAGCATTACTCCGTGCACCCTTAATTATTTATCAATTTCTGTGGATGATGATACCTCATGTGATATAATTCGGGCTGCTCTTGGAACAATGGTCCAAACTTCAATCATACATATGCAGGATATTCTAGGGTTGGGGAGTTCTATATTTATGAAATTTGTTTTTTTAAAATTAGTGTTTAGATTTTGTTTTCTAATATTTTATTTATATTATCTCGTGTAATACAAAGGGTCTTACAACTAGTATGAGAATAAATATAAATTAGATAAGAAACATTCATTAAAATAAACTATTATATGAACTATTGTGAATGGATTTATTCATCCCATATAGTTAGAA
Source organism: Cichorium intybus (assembly GCA_023525715.1). NCBI lineage: Eukaryota > Viridiplantae > Streptophyta > Magnoliopsida > Asterales > Asteraceae > Cichorium > Cichorium intybus. The sequence continues at coordinate 27,979,580 of CM042013.1, read as the reverse complement.
ACAATGAAAGTGTGGTGGAAGAGTGGATTATAAAATGTAAGAGGGAAAAATGATTAATATTCAACCATCACATATTGCTTGAAAGTCATTAAGGCTGGAGGGAGTAGTCAGCGCATGCTGAACATGCTAAACTATGTCACGTCAGCATTCAGCATGTTTAGCACACGCTGACCAAAATTGGTGGTAGCAGTCAGCGCATGCTGAACTTCATGCTAAATGGGGTTGGGTTTAAAAAAGTAGCCGTTGAAGAGAGGAGCCGGGAGTTGGCGAGCTCGCTCAAAACTTGGCGAGATGCTTAAGCGAATGGCGAAGGCGAACGGCGAGGGAGCAGATGGCGAGGTCGTTGGCGAGCGACGGCGAGCCAAAGGCAAGGGGGGTTAGCGAATTGCTCCCCCCAGCCTAAGAGGATGACAAGTGACCATTATAAAAATATCATGAGTACTTTTTTTTCTTCTCTTTATTATAGAAACCAACTAAAAGTAAAATTTTATTATTTTATGTTGACATACTTTAATTCGTCAAAATAAAATAAAATTCAATAATATAGATTTATACGAGAGAAGTCTTTTTTATTATAAAATTTCCTATGTATCTCTCCCCATTTATGATCTATTGTGTTTTTTTTGTTGGAGTTATGATTTTCTAATTTACTAATTGGGTTAGTAAATGCTACAAGTAGATTTAAATGTAAATACGATGTATCACAATCTTTTGTTATGAAAAACAGATAAGAGAAATTTTCCATAAGATTTCATTTGTATAATTCGTATTTTCTCTCATACGTGACTAGATGTTGTTTGTATAAAGCCATGATTTTTCCTATTTTCGTATTGTTTTAGTGGTAGTCATGAGTAAATAAATAGATTTTAAATATAACAATGCTATAGCAAAATTTCCTTTGTGGAAAATACAAGAGTCTAAAATAACATCATTATCATTATTATGAAAATATTTTTTTCTAATGATGAGAGATGAATATGGAATACAATGAGGAAACACTGCAAAGTCTAACTTTCTTCAAATAATTTAATATCTAAATAATATCTTTATCATTATTTTGTGCATTAACGATGATTCTCAAACTAAATCGCACATCAAATTGTTCATCATGTCATACAAATATTGAATATGATAAGAAATGTAAGATAAAAATGTTCATTGAAATATGTAATTACATAAACTATGATGAATAGATTTATTCTTTAAATATAGTTAGAACAGTGAATGTGAGGTGAGATAGTAGATTATAAAATAGAAGTGTGATAGAAGATAATTTATGCACAACCATGTCACATTGCTTGGAAGAGAGAGGGAGAGAGAAAGTGCGTGTGAGAGAGAAAGAGAGGATGATGAGTGGTCATTATAAGAAAATGGTTACATGAACTCATTTTTAATATTAGAATGGTGTGTTGAGATATAAAATAAGAAGAATAAAACTCTAAATCAATGTAAAGATCAAAACGAAAATGTGAATTCAGTTGTCCGGGATCTCAATTGGAATGTACGAGGAGTTGGTCCAGAATGTCGTGTTCTATGCCATGCCATATCCAGAAGAGCTTTATGTCAGCTCTCACGAGACCGTTGATTATCCATATATCTGGAATGGAATATTCCGAAATTGGTGATCATTCTTCCAAACCTTGGAAATCTTGGTCATATTACGTAATAAATTTGTTCTTGATGATCAATTTTATAAATATTCCCTTAATAAAAGTTATTAAAATTTTTACAACGAAAACTATTTATCTTTTAACATTTTTGTTAGATGTTTTAATAAAACATATTTTAATGTTCTTCTTATAAATTATACTTAAACAACATACAAATATGCTAGTTCCCTATTCTCCATAGCTACAATTTTGCTTGACGGTCATGAGTATCTCACCTGATTTGTTATAAGTTATAAAAGTGGGGCCGATTTCTGCCTAGAACAACTATTTATCTATATATTAATTGCCGTCATTTTTGGTACTCAGTGTTACGATTTTTTTTTGACATTCTTTTTCATTCCCGTGTAACGTTTTTTTTTGTCACGGATGTTTGTCGGATCCTTCTGGAACCGTTGCTTTCTTTATTTCCAATTCTTCTCCCACCGCCTCACTCACGCACCGCTTCATCTTCTCCATTGGACCTCATCTTTCTCACCACGTTTCTTTGGGTTCTCGCTTCTCGATTTCTTTAGGTTTCTTCAGCGCCTTTGATGGAAATCGATTTCGATGAAGCTATAGCTTTCTGGGTCGATTTTGCCGTCCAAAATTTCAATCAACAAATCGCCTGGCCGTCGTCGATTAGGGTTCTTGGTTCTACATTGGGATCCGCCTGATTCCACATGCATCGCCACAGTTGGATTCCAAACAAAATTTCAGCCTGTGCCGGGGGAGCATAGGGAGAAAAGGGAGCCCGGACGGTGGAAGAGCGATCGGACCTGCTTCCTTCTTTCTCCATTTCTTCTATGGGGGGTCTTTGAAATGGAAGGAAAAGAGGAGAATCATAATTTCCCTGACTGTAATACCTAAATTTTAAATTATAGAATAATTATGTTAAATATATATATTCATACGAGATTAGATGAGTTAAAACGTGAGTTACGATGTTTAAAAGTTAATTAAAGAAAAGTAGGATGTTAAAAGAGATAAAAGAAACAAAGGAAAATGAAAAAGTATCAAACCGGGTCGTGTTATACAACCCGGGTCGTGTTCGAATGAAACCCGGGTCGGGTTAATTAAACCGGACCGAGTTACGTCAAAAACCAAGCGAGAAATAGCGTGACAAAACCCGGGGCGGGTTGATCAGCCCGGGTCGGGTTGCGGGTAAAAACCCGGGGCGGGTTTGACAGCCCGGGGCGGGTTCGGTGCGGGTATAAATCCGTTTTTGCCCTCATTTAACCCATTTCACGAACCACAAACTCCTAAAAACGATTTTCAGACCTAGGGGCATAAAAATTGGTCACTTTGGTCGAGAGTTTTGCTTAAGGAAGGTTGGAGAAGTTGGATTTAACACCCAAAACGTGTTATTGGATCCTTGATTTTGAGGTTAGTGATTTGTGGTTCTAGGGTTTTAAACCCTATGTTCTTGAATCCGGATTTTTTTACTTTGAATTAGCCTATGTGCTGTTAGCAGGTAGTTAATATGTGTTGTATTGAGTTTCTATTACGATTATTGCGAAGTTTTGACGGTTGGTTTGTTAAAAACCGCAAATCTTGAAATTCTTGAAATCATAGCATATGATGTTCATAGTTTGTAATCATTATTAGCTATGATTCTTGATCTAATGAGTTAGATGTGGTTAAATTGTTTGAGAATGTTGAAGTATGATATGTGATGTTGTTTTGAGCAGATACACACAGGAGGGAAAGAGATACACGAGGCACGGGTGGACCACAGACTGAACAAACATCAGGTGAGTAGTTATAATTCTTTATAACTGATTTGATTATAACTAAGTTAAGACTATTGCACGTCTTAAATGGTTGAGATAACCAATTTACATGAGTTAAACAGGGTTGAGAATCCCTTGTTTGATATGGTACTTGATATGATTGAGTATGCTAAATGACTGAGATAGTCATTTAACTTGAGATTTGTAATTCAATTGTGGAGATCTTAGTAATTGTTAAAATGATTTCTGAAATTGACAATTTTACTCATTGAGCTAAATTAGCTCATAAAAATAGTTGTATGTTGTGTTATAGGTGACAGGGGTAAGAAGATTGCTGAGGGATGATTGCATGGATTTGGGACATGACTTTTGACTGTTGTAAATCAGAATACACTTTTGTATAGTTTTGTAAACAGTCTTTTGTAAACTAGTTTTTGGGACATGTTGTTTAAAAGTACTTGTTCTTTGATTTCTACTTGTACTTTTGTTGCTTAATCTTGATTATACCATGATCACTGTGTCTATTTTTGAGTGATTATGATGTAATCCAGAGTTAAGAAACTGGGTGTTACAAGTTGGTATCAGAGCAAGAGTTTGAGTGAATTAGACTTTAAAGAGTAAACTCTAAACTCAAACTATTAAAGAGAAGTCCCATTTTGTCCCTATGCAATCACCCTTAAATAACACATATTATGAGTATGTGTGTTATTTCGAGAATTTTGATGAGATATGTGATACGAAAAGAGAAATGAGATAAACGAGATCATAACGAGTTCAATTTCTTTTCAGCCTCATTATGAGTTCTGGAAAGGAGAAAGAGGGAGGTGATCACCGAGATGAGCATTCGGGATCACAAGATCAAAGACTGGGGCGCCAGTCTGAAGGCGAGAGACCGCCTGAGTTAACAACATCACTGCAAGAGTTGATTGCTGCAGAGGTAGCAAAAGCAGTTAAAAGTTTATTGCCTACTTTAGTGAGACCTCAGACGGAGGTGACAGATAGAGATGATCGAGACAGACCTCCTATCACACCTGTGGTTGGGAGGGGGCAGAGAGAGCCGGTTACTATAAATACTGAAGTTGGAGGATCGGGTGAACCAAAAGGTTGTAGTTATGAGACGTTCCGCAAGTGTAAACCGAATGATTTCTTTGGTACTGATGATCCTATTATTGCACGAAATTGGCTGACACAAATCGAGAAAGTTTTCCGTACGAGCAAGTGTGCGGAAAAAGATAAAGTTGAGTTTGCTACAAACTGTCTGCACAAAGATGCTCAATTCTGGTGGGAGAACATAAACCTTGATATAGAGAAAGGATTGGAACCAGAACCAACTTGGGAGGAGTTCAAAATGAAGTTTATGAAGGAGTATTGTTCAATTACTGCGATGAAAAGTTTAGAAGAAGATTTTCTGAGATTGCAGCAGGGAACGCGGTCAGTACAAGAGTATACGACAGAGTTCAATGAGAAAGCCAGATTTGCTGCTCATCAGGTGGATACTGAAGAAAGAAAGATTGATAGGTATCTGTGGGGATTGAGGACCCAGATACGAGAGTTTTTACAGAGTTCCAGTTTTATAACTTATCAGCAGATCGTTGAGGCAGCTAAATCTCGAGAAAAAGAACTGCGGAGACAAGATAGTGAAAGGAAGGGGGACCAAGGAAGCGGAGGCCAGAAGAGGAAATGGGAAGGAAAACCCGAGGGTAGTTCCCAAAAGCAGCCAGTTCCGAGTTATCAATATCGAGATGATCCAAGAAAGACTGAGAACAAGTGGTGTGAAAAATGTCGTCGAAAACATGCTGGAAATTGTGTTACGAGCACCCCGTCTCTTGTGTGTTATCAATGCGGGAAGACAGGGCATATGGCTCGAGACTGTTTGGAGAAGAATCGTGTGTGTTTAAATTGTGGGGAAAGTGGTCATATTCGCCCGGATTGCCCAAAGCCGAGAACTGATTCACGTCGTGAGACTCCGAGGGCGGGACGAGGAGATAATCGGGGTGATAGACGAGATAGAGGCGGTGGGAATGTTAGAACTCGAGCTTTCCAGATGACAGTGGAGGAGGCTAGAGAGCGACCAGATGTGATTACAGGTATTTTTAACCTGAATTCTCTTCGAGCTCGTATGGTGTTTGACTCTGGTGCATCGATTTCTTTTATATCTGTACCTTTCGCGTCTCAAATTAATGTACCAGTGTCTAAAATGAGTGAGAGTCTGATAGTTGATATTGCTGACGGGAGAGATGTTATAGTAAACACTCAGTATACAAATTGTCGGCTTGAAATCAATGGGATTTCTTTCCTTATTGATTTGAAGCCGATGAATACTCGTGCGTTTGATGTAATAGTTGGAATGGACTGGTTAGATAATAATAGGGCAAATATGGATTGTCACGGAAAGATTATTTCCGTGAGAACTCCGAGCGGATCGCAGACGTTAATACGAGGTGAACGCCGTTTTCAACATATTCCGGTTGTATCTTTTGCGAGAGCGCGAAGGTATACCGAAAGAGGTGCTCTTTTGTTTATGGCACATGTTGCCCCAATTGAAACCGAACATCCTACTGTGAAGGATGTTGAGATAGTAAGAGATTTTGTTGATGTTTTTCCTGACGATCTTCCGGGCTTACCGCCAAATCGTCAATTGGAGTTTGTTATCGATTTAGTTCCTGGAGCGAAACCAATAGCTCGAGCACCCTATCGATTGGCGCCATCCGAGATGGAGGAATTAAAGAAACAACTACAAGAACTTCTGGATCGCGGTTTTATTCGTCCGAGCTCATCTCCGTGGGGTGCGCCGATACTGTTTGTTCGAAAGAAGGATGGTTCTATGCGTATGTGCATAGACTATCGCGAGTTAAACAAAATTACTGTGAAGAATCGTTATCCCCTACCGAGAATAGACGACTTGTTCGATCAATTAGAGGGAGCAGAGTATTTTTCGAAGATTGATTTGAGGTCGGGATATCATCAGCTAAGAGTAAGAGAATCTGACGTCCCGAAGACAGCATTCCGCACCCGGTACGGTCATTATGAGTTTTTAGTAATGCCGTTCGGTTTGACGAATGCCCCGGCGGCTTTTATGGATTTGATGAATCGAGCTTGTCATCCATTTTTAGACAAGTTCGTGATAGTGTTTATTGACGATATCTTAATTTATTCCAAGAGCCGGGAGGAGCATAAACAACATTTACAGTTGATTTTAAATCTTCTTCGTAAAGAAAAATTGTATGCAAAATTTTCGAAGTGCGAGTTTTGGATGCAAGAGATCCAGTTTCTTGGTCATGTGATAAATAGAGAAGGAGTTAAAGTGGACCCTGCCAAGATAGAAGCAGTGATGAGTTGGGCACCACCCAAAAATCCGACTGAGGTTCGGAGCTTTTTGGGATTAGCTGGCTATTACCGACGATTTATTGAGAAATTTTCGAGTATTGCCTTGCCCTTAACAAAGCTGACCAGAAAGACAGAGAAGTTTATCTGGGCTGAAGCACAACAAGAAGCTTTTGAAAAACTGAGACAGGCGTTATGCGAAGCTCCGGTGTTAGCTTTACCTCAAGGTGTGGAAGACTTTGTTCTTTTTACCGATGCTTCACAGATCGGTCTTGGATGTGTATTAATGCAAAGGGGGGGAGTAATTGCGTATTCGTCTCGACAGCTAAAGCCTCATGAGCAAATTTATCCAGTACACGATTTGGAGTTAGCCGCCATTGTTTTTGCACTAAAAATCTGGCGACATTACCTTTATGGAGTGAAGTTCCAGATATATTCAGATCATAAGAGTTTAAAATATCTGTTTGATCAAAAAGAGCTAAATATGAGACAACAAAGATGGATGAATCTTTTGAAAGATTATGAGTGTGAAATACTTTACCATCCTGGTAAAGCAAATGTAGTGGCAGATGCGTTAAGCCGAAAAGAACCACCTATTCGAGTCGTTTCAGCTCGGATGGGAGTGGTTAGTAAATTACCAGAAATGATTCGACGTGCCCAGAGAGAAGCCAATGACATGAAAAGTGAGAGAATGGTTGGCTATGTAGATAAGCTAGTTGAAAATGCACAAGGAGTGAAGACTTTTCAAGGACGAGTATGGGTCCCGAGACACGGAGAAACGAGACAGCTGTTACTTGAAGATGCACATTGTACACGATATTCAATCCATCCAGGAAGTACGAAGATGTATAGAAGTTTAAAGCCGTTTTACTGGTGGCCGGGAATGAAACGTAACGTTGGGAGATATGTGGAGAAGTGTCTGACTTGTTTACAAGTCAAGGCAAATCATCAGAAACCATACGGGTTAGTTCAACCACTACCTGTACCGAAGAAAAAGTGGGATGAGATTTCTATGGACTTTATCACCAAGTTACCCCGAACACCACGAGGGTTCGATTCTATATGGGTAATTGTTGATAGGTTGACTAAATCAGCACAATTTATTCCTATACGAGAAGATTACCAAGCGTCCAAATTAGCAGAGATCTATGTTAGAGAGGTGATGAAACGACACGGAGTACCTACCTCTATAGTCTCCGATCGTGATAGTCGTTTTACTTCTCATTTTTGGCAAAGTTTTCAAAAACATTTGGGAACTAAAGCCTTAATGAGTACGGCTTATCATCCGCAGACTGATGGTCAAACCGAGAGAACTATTCAGACGTTAGAAGATATGCTTAGAGCTTCGATGATTGATTTTGGAGGTAGTTGGGACGATCATCTACCTTTAGCCGAATTTACATATAACAATACCTATCATTCCAGCATACAAATGGCACCTTTTGAAGCTTTATATGGTGCACCGTGCCGAACACCAACTTGCTGGACAGAGATGGGAGAGAAACCATTGGCGGGACCAGAAATTGTAGCTGAAACTGAAGAAAAGATACAAATCATTCGTGAGCATATGCGAGTAGCTCAAAACCGCCAAAAACAATATGCAGACAAGAGAAGAAAGCCATTAGAGTTCCAAGTTGGAGACATGGTAATGTTAAAAGTGTCTCCCTGGAAGGGAATTATTCGCTTTGGTAAACGTGGCAAGCTAAGTCCACGGTTTATCGGACCTTTTCGTGTAATTCAACGAGTAGGAGCAGTGGCTTATAAACTCGAGCTTCCTGACGAGCTGCGGGGAATTCATAATGTATTTCATATTTCACATCTTCGTAAAACCTTGCATGATGAGTCGACACGAGTTTCTTTGAAAGAAGTTCAGTTAGATCGTAAACTTCAATATCAAGAGCAACCGGAGAAAATTTTAGACAAAAAGATCAAGAAGTTACGAAATAAAGAGATCGCAGTAGTTAAAGTACAATGGCGACATCATAGAGGCACAGATGTTACTTGGGAAGGCGAAGAAGAGATGCGATCAAAGTATCCCTTTCTATTTCAAGAGATTCCGAGGACGGAATCTTCTGAAGGGGGTAAGAACTTGTAATACCTAAATTTTAAATTATAGAATAATTATGTTAAATATATATATTCATACGAGATTAGATGAGTTAAAACGTGAGTTACGATGTTTAAAAGTTAATTAAAGAAAAGTAGGATGTTAAAAGAGATAAAAGAAACAAAGGAAAATGAAAAAGTATCAAACCGGGTCGTGTTATACAACCCGGGTCGTGTTCGAATGAAACCCGGGTCGGGTTAATTAAACCGGACCGAGTTACGTCAAAAACCAAGCGAGAAATAGCGTGACAAAACCCGGGGCGGGTTGATCAGCCCGGGTCGGGTTGCGGGTAAAAACCCGGGGCGGGTTTGACAGCCCGGGGCGGGTTCGGTGCGGGTATAAATCCGTTTTTGCCCTCATTTAACCCATTTCACGAACCACAAACTCCTAAAAACGATTTTCAGACCTAGGGGCATAAAAATTGGTCACTTTGGTCGAGAGTTTTGCTTAAGGAAGGTTGGAGAAGTTGGATTTAACACCCAAAACGTGTTATTGGATCCTTGATTTTGAGGTTAGTGATTTGTGGTTCTAGGGTTTTAAACCCTATGTTCTTGAATCCGGATTTTTTTACTTTGAATTAGCCTATGTGCTGTTAGCAGGTAGTTAATATGTGTTGTATTGAGTTTCTATTACGATTATTGCGAAGTTTTGACGGTTGGTTTGTTAAAAACCGCAAATCTTGAAATTCTTGAAATCATAGCATATGATGTTCATAGTTTGTAATCATTATTAGCTATGATTCTTGATCTAATGAGTTAGATGTGGTTAAAATGTTTGAGAATGTTGAAGTATGATATGTGATGTTGTTTTGAGCAGATACACACAGGAGGGAAAGAGATACACGAGGCACGGGTGGACCACAGACTGAACAAACATCAGGTGAGTAGTTATAATTCTTTATAACTGATTTGATTATAACTAAGTTAAGACTATTGCACGTCTTAAATGGTTGAGATAACCAATTTACATGAGTTAAACAGGGTTGAGAATCCCTTGTTTGATATGGTACTTGATATGATTGAGTATGCTAAATGACTGAGATAGTCATTTAACTTGAGATTTGTAATTCAATTGTGGAGATCTTAGTAATTGTTAAAATGATTTCTGAAATTGACAATTTTACTCATTGAGCTAAATTAGCTCATAAAAATAGTTGTATGTTGTGTTATAGGTGACAGGGGTAAGAAGATTGCTGAGGGATGATTGCATGGATTTGGGACATGACTTTTGACTGTTGTAAATCAGAATACACTTTTGTATAGTTTTGTAAACAGTCTTTTGTAAACTAGTTTTTGGGACATGTTGTTTAAAAGTACTTGTTCTTTGATTTCTACTTGTACTTTTGTTGCTTAATCTTGATTATACCATGATCACTGTGTCTATTTTTGAGTGATTATGATGTAATCCAGAGTTAAGAAACTGGGTGTTACACTGACTCCTCATCGTCTTCTTTATCGAACCACTACAATCTGTAAGTTCTTTATGTAGAAGATGAACAGTATCTATTTGGGGATGTCAACCTCATCATCGATTGGCGGTTTAAACATTGAGTTGGTGCTCTGTATGTGTTCGGTTCCGGGTTCTTGAGGATATTCTTGCTTCTCTTTCTTCTTGCTGGTACGATTCAGTTGACTCTATTTTGTTTTTGTTTATTCACCAATCTTTACGTATTTGGGGTTCTGCTTTTGTATTTACCTTTGCCTTTGATACTTAGGTTTAACAACATAAATTACAAAGAAGAATTGTGCTACTAATAAGGTAAGAACGTTTCCGTTTGACTGTGAATTAAATTTGCTGCTCCTGATTACACTACTAACCTACCAACCTGTTACAACTTTTGTACATATTTGGAGATATGATGGCTCTATGTATGTCTATTGTAAATTGGAACACCTGTGCAAATAGATGCATATTTGGAGAAATTGAAATGGGAAATTTGCTCCGTGGAGGTTGAAAATGCTCAACTTTCTGGTCAAGTTGAGCATCCTATGAAGGGCTACTTTGAAGGTGAGTGATTTCATATTGGTGTGCTTCGTTGTAAACAGCTTAAGTTGCTGTCTGTATAATGCTTTTGGATTGCAGATTCTATCAAATTTAAGAGCAATATTGAAGGACTGAATTCTACTATGGAGTTCATACAGTCACAGGTTGATGTCTAATTATCCAGTTCTTTTTTTCATTTCCTCTGATTCCATCATACGAAAAACTACCTATATGTTTCACATGGACATGATTATAACTGTTATTACTTTGTAGGCTTTTCTTATATTCAGCACCACATAATATCATTTTTAAGGCTAATAGAGCAAATCATTAAATCTCACATATCTTTTAATAAACTTTATGTTGAAGGGTAGGTGCACGTGGTGGTTGCAAATTTAAGGTATAGTGATTAAAGATGCGTTTGATATGTTGTTCGTCCTTTAAAATACTGATTAGCTTATATTATTGTTTTTCTTTTTTCTTTTTAAACCTTTTAGACCTCAATAGTCAAATCAAGAAGAAAAAAGCAATGTTGAAGTCTCTAGAAGATCTTAAGTACACTCTCAAAAGGTATTTCAGAGATTGTTGGGTAGTGTTAGTTACGTATAAATCCGGGACGGAACGGAATCACTCATTCCATTGAAATGAAAATTGAAAAACGGCTATTTGTTTTGTATTCTTGAAGGGATGTGATTCCATTCCTTTTGTTAGTTTTCATTTCACATAATGACATCCAAGGGGTGTTTTTGTTTCATTCCATGAATCTAATCTGTAACGAACAAGTCTTTTCCAAAAGATTGCATGATTGTGATTAAAAAATTCTTCTATTTTCTAATAATAACCGGAATAATTATTATCACAAACTTATTTTGGTTTTGATAAGCTTTTATCATGTTTAATTTTTTTCTTTATAGATAATAAATTATTCTATTCCATTCTGTTACTTCCATTCATTTGTGATTCCATTCCATTCAACCAAACAAACAGATGCATGGTTTTGTTTTTCATGAAATATACAGGTGCGAAGGTGTTTCTTATCTTCTTTTCTTCCTTTTTTACTATATACGGTGAATAAGTACTCTTTAATCTAAAACAACCTGGTCATGGAAATTGAGATTTGTCAATGCATGATGAGTTTGGAACTTTATTTCTGATATATGTCATGTTATAGATTCAAAAATACCTAGGAATTTTGTTGGAACTTTTTTTCTGCTATACGCACAGTTTAACCCATGAACACACAACTCAAAGGGTAACTATTCCAACTATAAATCTAAAAGAACACATTCCATAATTTTTAACAAACACTTTGTTATAATTCATATCACAGGTCACTGTATTGAAGCAGCATGCAAATAAAGTGGCACATTTAAATAATAGATTGATCAGAATTAAAGTTGGCAGCTTTAGGTAAATGCACTTAATTTATAACTCTTCATAATCTTTAATCAATAATATTGAATGTTGTATTTGTATATAGTTATGTCAGTGAAGGTCTTCTTCTTGGTCAACTCCATGGAAATCGATTCACAATCACATTAAGGTTTGACCTTGACCTTGACGCCATAACATTTTATAGCTAATTCTACTGATGTCAAGGGGCATTTACGTCTTTTTGCATCTTTGTACAGAGGTGGTTGCAGATTCTGCGGATACTGTAAAAGCAATAGCATATGCTTTAGGGAAACATGGATTTATAAGTTACTTTGGTATGCAGGAAATGTCCCACTCACTAAACCTTTTTAAAAATTACTTTGATGTATATAAATTTAAAAAATAAATGTTTAATTAATAAATAAAATCTGAAACAGAGATTTGGGAGTGGTTCTATGCCTACTCATCTTATTGGTGGTAAATTACTTAAAGGAGAATGAAAATAAGCAGTTAGCATGATTCTTGATCCAAGGGATGGTGATATCCTTATTATTATTATAATTATTATTATTATTATTATTATTAGTTTTCTTTAATATAAATTTTTGGATACAAATAAATGACATAAGGAGTATACGGGAATGTTATAAAGAAAGTGAAGACATTGAAGGGACTTTGAGACAGTTACCTCGCTTTTTGGTAGCTGGAAAGACCATTGTAAGTTAAATACTTTTTTATTTTTATATTTATTTATTTTTATTTACTAATATGTATTTTTTTAAATATTATCTGTTGCAGTGTTTGAAAAAATGTCCAGGGAATTGTTTGCAAGCTCTGAAGGCTGTTCCTAGGAACCTTAGAATGATGTGAGTATTACGTTATTTTTATCAAAATAAACTACAATGCTACATTAAATATATTTAATGAAAGTATATTGCTATAATTTTTTCCCTATTTTATTTTGGGATTATGAAGATTGATTTACTTTTGGTCAACTTTTTTTTTTTGACATTCTTAATACTAGGGCTGCAGCTTACACACAGACAAATCAGCATAGATACGCAATTAATGACTGCCATAAAACAATTGCAATTGATCCAAATTACAGCAACGCTTACAGTCGTTTAGGGTTTACTTATTATGCTCAAGGGAATTACAGGGATGCCATTCATAAAGGATTTAAAAAAGGTTTGTATTTATGCAAATTCTTTAATCATAATTTGGGTTGAATTTAAGAAAAACACCGGTATACTTTCTTTGAATTGTTTGTTATAGCATCCTACTTTAATTTCTTTCTATTTCCGCATTGTAATTTGGAATATCTTCCCAATTATAGGAATGTAGATATGTATATATCATAAGTACATTACTATTTACGCTCTTGATTGTTAAATACTTTTTGGGTCCTGTTTCTTATTTTCGCAATACAATATTCCTATTCTCAATGCAGTTTTTCTCTGTTCATCCAGATCTGACAATCAATCAATTTAGCAAAAACCTCACAGACAGAATATTTACATTTTCAAATTCAAAACGTGGCCGAGCCGCGGAGGTACAAATTCAAAACGTGGCCGACCCACCGAGGTACAGCACCATACAGTACACCACTCTGACTACTTTATGTTGGTGTCACCCATGTCCCAAAGGATGTCTTTGAAATGTACGTGGATGAAATTAGCCCCCGATACACAGCAGCGACTTATAGTTTACTGTCACATAACTGTAACAACTTCATCAACGAGGTCGCACAGTTTCTGGTAGGCACATCCATACCACAGTACATCCTCAACCTCCCTACCGAAGTCATGAATAGCCGAATGGGTGCCCTTATAAGTAATTTCCTTATCTTATCTTATCTAATCAACCTTTTATGGATTGTTACAATTTTTAATATTAAATTTGCTATGAATTGCAGTGCCTATGATACAGAAATTGGAGACAACATTGAGGGTGGGTGTGGTCCCACAGGCACCTCAGTTTAAGCCATCTCCAGTCTCACCACCCCGGAGCATATTGATCTACCCGATCGGACAATTCCTAACGCAGAAGAGGGAAAATAATTATTTTACCCGTGTGTTTAAAAGTAATCATGAATAACAATTAACAAATGCATTCTCCTTTGAGGCAGTGCTGAATTGAATGTGTAAATGACCATTTTACCCTTCTGTTTAGAAGCAGTGGTGAATTGAATGTCTAATGACCATTTTACCCTTCTGTTTAAAAGTAGTCTTTCAATGGGTAAATGATGTTGTCTGGATACAGACAAGTCTTTTTTTTTCTTTTGGTTTGAAGGAAATGTCTTGATGGGAGTAAATTACCACTTTGCCCTTGTGTTTAAAATTAAAACTTTAAATAAATATTACTATTATTCAGGTCCTTACTATGGGATCACCACATGAAGTTGGTTCAACTGGACTTTGCAGTGCAGCTATAGCATGGCATGATGAGTTTGCACCTTTGCCAAAACCCTCAATATTGGTTAATACAATTACAGCATTGCACTTTCATGTTTCTTTTTGTGTTTTGAAAAGTGTATCTATTTTTAAAAATCAACCCAATTATGACATTGCTATTATTCGGCAGAGTATGCTGTTTTTTCTTGCATTTACCCGGACCCGTGCTCCAGCAATCCCGAACCCGTGCGGAGCACGGGCTCCCTCTAGTTTATGTATAAAATCAGTTCACAGCATGTTGAAACCTAGTTTTTAGAAATATTTTGGCCTAAAATGATTGTCCTAGACTTTTAATTCCTTTTTTAAATATATTCTAAAGATAACAACTCTATTTTAGGCCATTTATTTCCAGTTGCCTCTCCATGTTGTGTCTAAATCAGTATGGTTCCATTTATTTCCAGTAATCTCTTATTGCCGACAAATTATATGTTATGAGCTTTCATTTTTCATGATTCGAGTCAAATCTCTATGTTGACTCAAGAAGACTGAAAATTTACAACCAATCACATAAAATTAGCAAAGTGTCACTAAAAGTAACTTCCATATAGTAACAATAGTAAAATTTACATGCCATTTTATATAAAAAAATGTGTTCACTCCGATCATATGCACATTTGTTCTAGTAGAGAGGACATACAAGTTCGATTCACACCCATTCCTTTTTTCGCGGGTCACATACTTCGGGTCCGAGTTAACCCGACCGCCTGCCCAAGGTCCGGTCCAACTCCTCCCCACCAACTTTTCTATTTTACAAATTTGGCATGACTTTTAATTTTGTTTTCATAAATTTGGTCCGAGTTTACCTATTTCACAACATTTTTCCAACTTCTTTTAAACTTCATTTTGATATGTCTTTTTTAACAAACATTGTTTTATACATGATTCGTTTTTCAATTTCTTTTTACATATTCGTTTTCGTGTACTTGGATTTACAACACATTGACCATCACGTGAGGTTAGTCCCCTAATTAATCTAACCTATTTTACACTGATCATGCCCCACATAATCATCACACACAGACCCCACAAAAGCCTTATCATTAATTTCTCTCCCAAATCTCGAAACATAATGAAGCCCCATAACAAGCTCCGTAATTGCATCTTCACTCTTCACTTGATCCGCATAATGTAAAGTATTCACAAGAACCACACTTCCTCCCAAACTCATCCGTTGCTTCTTAAAATTCCTCTCAGAATGCCACTTTATCATATTATGAGCAAGTGGGCCCAACCAATCGAGTGTTTTTTGCATCAACGATCTCCAATTGCATGCAACATCACGACTATAAACCTTCGAGACCTCATTTTTAATTCTCACTTTCACCGAGTTCTTGATTCTTGTGGTTAACATATGATAAAGATCTTCACGTGCTTCAGGACCAATAAAGTGAGGTGAGATCGCTAATCTTTCGATAAATATAATCACATTTGCATAATGAAGAGATAAACCCGCGTCACCAAGTGTCGGTTTTTGATCATTTAACAATCTTTTCTTGGAATCGAATAAAATGTTACTCATTTGAATGTCCTCCGATTTCATGTATCTTTTGAAAGATCCAATATGAGCCAAGTTTCTTGATTTTACTGCTTTATCTCCAAGATTCGCCACTAACCTTTTAACTGAAGTTTCAGAAGGGTAAACCGATACAAGGGCAGAAATGGAATTACCACGCGCAAAACAGCCAATTTCGGTAACATGTACATCACTTCCTATATGAGTCAAGCTTCTTTGCCAAATTCCGAAAACGCCCTTCACCCTATTGACTATAGTGAAAAGCGATCGAATGAGTAGCCTGACAATGTAATCATACAGTCGCACCCACACGGATATCTCACGTAGACCAGCGACCTCTTCACGTTGCCACGTCACCTTCTTCTCGAATTCTTGTACTTCCATTTGATTCGTGTTATTATTATTATTTTCTTGCATTCTTTTTAAGCCGTTTTCGACCTCATATAACACTTCTAATTCTTCATATAACTGTGAAGTAACCGCAGTAAATCTCTTCATTTTTCTAACCCGTTTCTCCATTTTCTTTAATTTATACTCCCACCCGCACCAATTAACATCGATCTCAAAAATATTATCGAAAATATGGTCAAGATTATGGTAAATTGGATCCGTTGACTTTTTTCCAAGCCTAGCCACGGATTGACCCACGGATTTGATGTTATCTAGGATTTCAAGTAGTGCAAGCTCCATGAGGTAATTACGGTCATCTGAAACGAGGATTTGAGTACCGAGTGAGTTACTGAGTTGGTCTTGTAACCGGGACATTTGTTTATCGGTTAGAAATTGCCATAAATTAACTATTTTTGTCATTAATCTGGAGACTTCGAATGACATGATACCGATAGGGTTTTTTTCGAGCTCCAAGGTGGTGGATTTACGTGAAGATTTCAAGATAGTAGTAAACCATGGTGACTCTTTCATTGTTTCGATCCCCATTTTTGAAAAATGAAAGCAAAGAAAATCTTGGTGTGTATTTGCTGATCCTGTTAAAGAAACATAAGATTTTTAGCTAAAGATATATTCATTCGTGATGCTTTTTTTACTGAAGTAAAAAAGTTGAAGAATTTTTCTGCAACTTGGTTCAAATCTTGAAATAAGTTGGTATGAACACGTTGGTTTAATTCCGCATTTGAAGAGACAAAAAACTAAGAACCCACAAACAATTCAGATTTGAATCGATCATGCTCTAGGTCGAACCAATAAATCCGACAAACAATTCATAAGAAGAAACAAGTAAACAAAATTAAGAAACCACAAAAAGATCGTTTTTTTTTTTTAACGAAAACTACTTGAAATTTTACAGCTGAGTCGATACGTAAAGTCGGCAACATATTATCTTGGTTTGAAGCAAGAAAATTCACAAAACAGAAAACGAAGACCAGAATGATTTAATTCTGCACTTGAAGCAACGGAAAACTTAGCAAATTAACTGAGTAAATGCAAGAGATCGATTCTTCCATCGATGCCCACATGAAATTTCACAGCAAATCACTGATTTGAAACGAAAATAACCATATAATTGGGGCTTGAAACAGAAACAGAAAGAATTCGTAAGCAGAAGGAAAACTCACTACATATTGCTTTAATTCTGCATTTGAATTTACAGAAATTGAACAAATTAAGAAACTGCAAACGATTCTTTCTTCTATCAACACCCACATGAAAATTTTCTACATATTACAGATTTGAATCGATAATGCAACGTACTCTCTTGGTTTTAAACAAGAAAAACTCACATAGAGTTCCGAAGCAGAGATGTAGAGCCGTACGAAGCAGCATTGATCGGTGAGGAAGAACTATAGAGAGACAGGTGATGGGTTTTTTCTGTTGTGAGAGCCGCAACAAAAACGTGAGTCAAAGGACTCGAAATATATGCGCCCCAAGTCGGTGAATCCGAGGGGTAAGGGTATGATCTGTTCACCGGATCTTTAGGGGATATATCAGGAAACGGCGTCGTGCCTGATGATTATCATGATTTTCAACGAGCATAAGTTTTGGTGTTCGGTAGCGGATCGAAGGTCCATATTATTTGGTTTGGAATCGAAAAAACCGAATATTAAATCGAATCGAAATTGAGTTTTGTAACAAGCAATATTTAAATTCGGTCAAGGTTTGGTCCGAGACCAAATCGGTTTTTAAATTTTGGTTTATGATTTGAGTTATGGTTGGGTGAAGTTCGAACCGAATCATCGATTTGACTTCGGTCAGAGGATACTGCAGATTCATATTCTCCTGCTACTGATGCGTTTATTCCTGTGAACATAGCACAAGCTATAGTTGTCACGATAAACTGTGATCCGCATGAGACACTGATGAGAGGCATCCTCACATATCACCCTTAGGTCCGGATAGAGTTATCTATTGTCACAATCCTTTAGTCTGGTAACTAGTCTGTCACCAACTGACTTCTGCTGCCAATATTGGATATCTTCATTCATGTCCATGCTGAGGACGTAACTTCTCATCTGAACGAGGTTTGACCTTTCTCGGTCCTAATAATTAGCAACCTCCGGATCTTAGCACTGGACACGGCTTCGGATTCGGACAAGGCAAGGTTGCCTTAGTCATAATGATCTTCATGCCTTCGGTTTAACCTGCTGCATATCTTCAGAAGGGTCACCCCTTTCTTATTTCTGATCCGCCATGGTTGATCTGATCGGAGCG
The DNA here is from genome assembly GCA_023525715.1 of Cichorium intybus. Classification (NCBI taxonomy): domain Eukaryota; kingdom Viridiplantae; phylum Streptophyta; class Magnoliopsida; order Asterales; family Asteraceae; genus Cichorium; species Cichorium intybus. The sequence goes on along the minus strand of CM042013.1, from coordinate 27,960,783 downwards.
AAGGACTCCCACTCAAACGAAGGTCTGGAGACTTGTCTGAGATGCACACCTAAACAATACTGGCTTCGTCTCGCCTTTGTCTTCTAGTTGCTTCAGACAACTGTTCCACTTCGGTTGTTTTGGGTCTTCCTTCGGTTTGGATTAGGCTCCACACTTTCTCAACACCGGGATGATCGATCAAATGGTCAAAATTGCAGCAATTTAGAAAACTTAGTGACCTAATTGAAAAAAAATAAATACAATATTAAAATAAAAATTTTATGTAAACCTAGTGACTCTTTTACAATTTACCATTTTTAAATGATCAGGGTTCACTTTATTCCTCCTCAAAGCGTCACATGTCGGTCTAACACATCATCGTCGTCGTCTGACCTATTTCCCGCGTTGTACGAACTTCAATTGTCGCCTAACCCATAGCATTACTACCACTAATATGTTATGGCCTTTTTATATTTTGTGCTTTGTAGTCTTGATAAAATGTATATCATTTTTGTATTAAATTGTTTTCTCGTTTATTTTGTTTTCTTCCGATCTCTAAACTTTGATATTTTTACTGTTGGTTTGTATGAAATATTTCTAACATGATTTTTAGCCACTTGGTTCTAAAGTGAAATAAGCATCCTAAAAAGAGAGTACGTAACCATTTTCTATAATGAAAATTTTATATTTTTTTAAAAATGATGTCTGACACTATTTTGTAATGATATGGATACAAGGTACTAATTTTGTTTAATAATGTTTTCTTAATCAGAAAATGTAGAATCAAAAGACCAATCAGAATTAAGTGTTACAAATAATATAAAGAATTAAGTGTCAATTCATCATAAATAATAAAACCAAATTATGATTACTAATTACCGAATTCGTTTAAAATCATATTTGATCATTCACGACCAAATATGATTATAAGAAATGTAGAAGGAAATTGTCCTGTTGTCGGATGAAATAAAAGACGAGACAGAAAATTAAAACCAACCTTAAAGATCGCTGATTCTTGACCGGTAAGCCTGAACAGAATGACTCCTGTCCTTAAAGGTTTTTATAGCTCCCTGCCAACTGTAAGCTATCAACGTAAAACCCTAGGATTTAATACAAAATATTGTTTGTTCCAACAGCTTTGGAATAAACAATAAACGCAAATTGAATACTCGGAAACAGAAACGCTGGATCGTAAAGGAGAGAACGAAGAATATCGTGTTTTACTGAGGTGTGAAATAAATGAGACCTGAGAGGTCCTATTTATAATAATACGGAAAACCCTAAAAGCCTTAGAATTTGAAATTTGAAATTCAAATTCTGGATAAAAATCCACCTGACAATTCGAAATTCAAACCTAGTTATCTGGAAGCTGATCCCGATCTCAAACCTGATCGTTTCCTGCAATTCGAAATTCAAACCTGATTATTTGAAAGCTCATCCGATCTAAAACTTTAGATCTGGTTGTTATCTAGAAGTTCATCCGATCTCAAACCTTTATCCGAATTCTAGCAACGTTTAGAACATTTCTAGACTCTATCCATGAACTCAATGTGGTCAAGCCGTTTACCAGATCGTTCCAACCCGATTTAAACCTTGCTAAAAATGAAAGCTCCTCTCTCTCAACATGCGCCTAAATCGCATTATTTTGTGAACCTCGCGTGTCGTGTCCACATCCAAGCTTGGCACGCATGTGAGCTTGACCTATTCTTTAATCTCTTCCAAGATTATTCACCGTCTCTTAATTATTTCCAACTATATATATATATATATATATATATATATATATATATATATATATATATATATATATATATATATATATATATATATATATATATATATATATATATATATATATATATATATATATATATATATATATATATATATATATATATATATATATATATATATATATATATATATATATATATATATATATATATATATATATATATATATTATTAAGTCCATTAAAAAAACATATAAGACTACTCATATAGTATTTTGAGCATCTTGATTATAAACATCGACACCGTCTAATTATTGAAACTATTAAGTTATTTGTGTATGTATGTAAGCATGTATTTTATATATAAAAATGTTATGAATTTCAAAGAAACCGTTTCAGTTGATAATTGAATATCCAATTATTTTTTTTGACGAATTCTTTAACATATTTCAGTAGTATTTATTTATGTATGTATATTGAAACAAAAAAACAAAAGACTTATTATATATTGCATTCTAGAAGATCATTTAGCTTGTTTAATCGTTTACGCTAAAAAAGTATGTGGGAGTTGAAATTGGAAATGAATGCCCAACTGGTCATAGGTTTTAACATTTGTCCATTCTAAACACCGTTCAACAAATGCTTTCCATCTTAGACTAAGGCTGAAGGGAGTGGTGCCTCCAACATTTGGGAGGCAAGCATGCCACGTAGGCGCCACGTAGACTTTGTTGGCAACACCAGTTTTGTTGTGGCACTCAAGGGGTGGAACGTCGGCAACATATATTTTTTTTTAATTTAAAAAAATCATATTTTAAATAAAAAATAAAACATAACATATTTTAAATTAAAATAAAACACACCAAATACCATTTCATTAAAATAAAAAGACAAATAACATAAAATCCTACGAAATTAAAAGTTCGAAATTTAAAACAAAATAAAGACGTCGCTACTTGAAAAAAAAAACTACAAATTATATTTCTTGCGGATTTGGTCTTTGAGCGCCATCGCGGATTCGTAATGCGCCCCTTTTAGGTGACTAACGTCTTGCAAAAACATTTGCATTTCCGCTAGCCGGGTGTTTTCTTGCCATTGATTGTCCAACGACGTGCGCAAACCTCTAAACTCGTCGCGCATTTCTTCATATTGTTCCATCCGAGAACCCGCGGAAGAAGTGGATGAGGTCGCCTTCCCTTTTCTTTTTGCCCGATCCCGACCCATCGGACGTGGAGGCGGTGATGGTTCCACTTCTTCAACTTCATCAACGTCATCGTTAAGGTTGACGCCAATATGACCATCCGAAGAAACGTGAAATGAGCCCGACTCCGATGTTTTGCTTCTTTTGGAGCTCGAACCACCACCAAATTCCAACTTAAAGACTTGTTCCCATTTTTGGCTATGACGAACAACATTCCAAGCGTGTGGAAATTTAAACGGCTTGACGTTGTCGTCTCGGTACATGTAGTTGGCTTTCTCCAAAATAATCGACTCGCTTTCTCCACTCCTCCATTGATTCACCAAATTAATGTAAATGGCGTTGAAAGCCATAACACATTTGTTCATGTTGTTCCACTTCGTGTTGCATTGATCTTTGTTGCGGTAAGAGTTCCCTTTCTTCATGCCTTTGCGGAAACGTCTCGTCACTCGAAACCAAAACCGATCACGTTGTTGATTTTTGCCCGTTTTTGGATCCTCGGACACATCGACCCATGCACGGGCTAACTCCGTCTCTTCTTGAACTGTCCACTTTGTACTTGCGGCCCGTCCTCTTCTTTGCGTAGGTTGGGGCTCCTCCTCCGGTTCGGTTGACGAATCCGAATTTTCCACCGCATTCTCGTTTTGGGGCTCCTCGGGCTCGGGATCGGTTTGGATTGGTGCTTGCTCGGGTGGACTTCGGGTTTGTTGGAAATTGAAGTTGGCCGATGACGATTGTGGAAACGGATTGAAGCTTTGTTGAAAAAGTTGTTGTGGTATTATCCCGTATTGCGAATAAAATGGTGAACCGCTCAACATCGGGTTTGGCGAATACATCGGACCCTCGAATTGTGGACGATACGGTGGCGGAGACGACGGATCGTACCCAAAAACGTTTGGGTTGTTTTGCGGATTGTTGAAGGGATTGTTGGAGGGATTGTTGGAAGACATTTTTTAAAATTGTTTTGAGCTCAAGAGTAAGTTGTGTGTAAAAAACTGATCAAATGTGTGTATATATATAGAGTAAAGAGGGTGTTAAGTTAAAAAAAAAAAAAAAAAAAAAAATTTTAAAAATCCGACCGTTTTCAACGGTCAAAGCCCAACGTTCGAGATATTCCACGGAGAGAGAACGCGACATTCCTGTGCCGCTCCAGACGTGCCGCTCGCCGATGCCGCACCTGGGGGGCGGTGTTGCCGCCGGCATGGAGTGCCAGGTGGGATGCCGCCGGCATTTTTGAAGCCCACTCCGTGCAGTCTAAGAGGTATGGGTTCCCCTCACTGTGAGGGGTTCTAGTGCCACATAGGCGTCACCTCATCTTTCCCTCACCTTCCCCTCACCCCTTCAAATCTAGGAAATGGTAACCCCTCACCAACCCCTCACTTTTTGTTTTAAATAAATACAAAATAAATTAAATTAAACCAAACTAATTTTTTTTAAATAACATTTCATTAATTAAAAGAAATTAAAAATACAAACGTAAATTAAAACGACAAACGACAAACGACAAATAAAACTAACGAAAAATAAAAACGACACACGATAAAACATGAAAAAATAAAACGTCAATCTTCCGAGCCGTAGGAGTCGTTGTCGTCTTCATCATCTTCATCTTCGTCGTCGTCGTCCATATACTCCTCCGCTTCTTCATCCGACGTCAAGAACAATTCTTCGTCTTCTTCAATGTCGATGGCTTCAACTGCATTCTGGTGGACATGTTCCGACAAGTCCGCTCGAAGGTTGTTGTACAACTCACGGCTACGTACCTCCGCTCTATTTGCTCGGTATTGAGCCGTGTCAAAACCGAGAGGCTCAGGCTGTGGCAACACTTCATTTTCATCAAATCGGCAAATAGCTTTCCCTTCGTATTCTAAAATCATATTGTGTAGAATAATGCACGCGTACATCAACGACTTAATTTTTCTGTCGTCCCAAGTCCGTGCCGGATTGTAAATAATGTTGAAACGTTTTTTAAGTACGCCGAACGCTCGTTCTATATCCTTCCGAGCTCCTTCTTGGACCGACTTAAACCGCAAACGTTTTTCGTCGTTCGGATGTGACCACGACTTCACAAAAATAGAGTACTCGGGATAAATCTCATCGCTCAAATAATTACCACGTTTGTAAGTAACGTCGTTCACGACAAACGGGACGTCATGAGATATACCCTGAAATATATCGTTGAATACGGGCGATTGATCGAGTACGTTGATGTCGTTGTTAGACCCGGCAATTCCGAAAAAAGCATGCCAAAACCAAAGATCCGTCGATGCGACCGCTTCTAAAATTATTGTCGGCTCTTTGTGGTCGTCCCGCATAAACTGACCACGCTATGCATTGGGGCACATCGACCACGCCCAGTGCATGCAATCAATGTTGCCGATCATCCCGGGTAAGCCATGTCTTCCTTGATGAATTGTGTATAGTTGATGTATGTCGTTCGTCGTTGGCTTACGTAAATATCGGGGACCATAAACCTTGATGATGGCTTTTGAAAACTTGTAAAGTGCGTCCCGTGCCGTTCTCTCGGACATTCGTAGGTACTCATCCCACGAGTCGGCTCCTAAACCCGTGGCTAGTTGTCGGATAGCCGCTGTGTATTTTTGAATCGGCGTAAACCCTTTTACGCCTCTAGCATCCCACCGTTGTTGAAAATACGAGAATCGTGCTTCCAAATCACCAACAATGCGTAAAAACAATGGTTTCTCCATTCGGAACCTATGCCGGAACTTGGAAGCGTATACGGCATCATCGACAAAATAATCGTTAATTAAACGATCATGGCCGTCTTCACGTTCTCTACGTAATTTAGCACCCCGTCTTCTTATCGGCACATTTGAACTTCCCGCTTGGTTTTCAAAATATGCTAGCGTGCATTGCATTAAATTACCGATGAATTGCTCGTCATTTCCCTGGCCGTTATCCTCGTCTGACGACGTCGATTTTGAAGACGTTTCGTTGTTATCCGATGAAGACATTTCTATGCTTTTAAAATGTGTATGTATGAAGATGAGAGGGTTTTGTGTTAAAATTGTTGTATGTGTGAGTATATATATATATATGAAAAATTTAAAAAGAATTAATTTTTTTTTTGTAACCGTTGCAAAAAGTAGACGTTGGGGGGTTACATATTTAAACCATGCCAAAGATCAGGGACCAAAACTGTAACTTCTCTTCTCTTCCCCCGGCGACGAACTCACCCTGTGCGATGACCATCACCGCGGGTAACACCCCAACTGGGGCGGTGTTCCCGTGCGGTGATGGAGGCCAGCTGGACCCCGCCCCTCCTTCCTCGCTCCCGTACCGGTTAGTCTTATTATATTCTAAGCATCCTTACGGCGGCTGTCGGCTGATAAGGTTGTCTTATTATATTGGATCTTTGCATGATCAGCTTTATATAATTTGAGTTTATTGTCACTTATATATATTTAGACCAAACTTTCACCAAACAAAACTCTTTTTAGTTTTCACAAAACTCTTCGTACTAATTAACATGATGATATATTTGACTTTTAACAAGTTTGTTCATGTCAAATTGGACGATGATTATTTATTGTTTTGTCCTTTTGGTAATGACAACATTTTCCATGTTGTTGGTATTGTTGGTGTTCGCAAAGTTGTACATTCCGACCATTCGGTTACGCAATAAGTCATATTCGTCTTTACTCTTGGAAAGATCTAGAAAATTTAAATTTCTCATAAACTTTGTTCTTTTATTGACAAAAATCGTTGACTTCTAGAAAGAAATTGGTCATACTTGTTAACCTTTTCCCTTTCTTGACAAAAACGTTAGACTTATCAAAAAGAAAACAATTTGATATTGGTATTGACCAGAGCCATTAACAAAGTTTTCAATGCGCGTAAAAGATCATATAAAACCAAATTTGAAAACTGTAACCATCTATTTATTAAGATTTGACTTACAATTTAAAAGTTTCTAATAAAATTCCTAAGAATTTTAACTATTTTTACGTTGACTTTGGGGAAAAATAATGGGTAGTAAAAGATAATTAGATATGGTGGTCTTGAAGTAGGGAGTTTATTTTCCTTCAATTAGGTCTTACTTTTTAAATGGAGATTGAACTAACCCGAATACGATCAAACTTTGCGAGTTCAGGTTATTAAAGACATTTATAGTAGAGAGAAATGGAATATTTTCTAAGGACTTTTCTCATGTCAAAGCAAAAGGATACCTAGGTTTAGAGCTTAGATCCTTCGGTTTTATTCAGTCTCTTTGACTAGATCGTTATTTGAATAATAGCACTTTGGTTATGGATAACATTTCAACGAGGTGGAATTAGTTAGATCTTATCAAGTTGAATGTTTTTAGCATGGAATTTGCATTTAAAATGATGCCTCACGAGATCAAACTTGGTTGATAAGGAAAACAGATCTCGAATTAGTTTTTATGCACGGTGAGTGATTTCCAAAATGAGATCGTTGATAAGTTTTTCATTAATTTTCTAACGACTATGTCTATTTGGCATCAAATTAGGAGGTGGTGGGATTTGGATATGCCAACTACTAACTCGATTTTGATTGGATTACCTAGACAAACAAAGTTAAGCTTAATATGGTTCCAAGGAAATGTTTTGATGCGATAATTATTACATCTTTTGGGTCCTTTGGACTTTTCATAATAACATGACTTTTGGAACTGTAAAGATGAGGAAACGGGTTTATTCGAAAAGATCGTCACTCAATCTTGTTTTGGATTTACAACAGAAGCAATAAATGTAAGATTGATTATGTTAGTTGGTTGTACGGCCCCCTTATTACTATTTCATCACTTTTTTTAGAACGGCAGAGGAATTTTATAAAAACTAAAGCATCTCTAGCAAGAAGCTAGAGAGAAACAAGACTACAAAACAGTCATAGCATGTTTAGGATTTAACAACCAACAATCTCAATCTAAATTACGATTATTACGCCTATTTCTAATCCAAAAATACGAAAGAGAGCGAACATCGTCGAAAATCTCGTCCTTGCGAGGATTATCCATACCAAACACGAGTTTATTTCGAAAACTCCACAAGCACCAAAATGTAACACCAATCACCGCATCGAAATTTCGTTTAACATCTGTTTGTAACATCACACCATCCGTCCAACACGCTAAAGACGAAGCTGTAATACTATTGGGTAAAGGGCTGTCCCACCAAGTCGCAATTTTTCTCCAAATATCCAAAGCTAACGAACACCCGCCAAATAAATGATCTGTTGATTCCCCAACAATATCACAAACTGGACACAGAAGCGAATGTAAATCCATCCCCCTATCTCTCAAGTTCAGCCTTGAAGGAATTTTATCCCTCATGATTCTCCAAATTAACACATTAACTTTGATGGGAATGAAACAATTCCATCTAGTACCCACATTAGAACTAGGGAGTAAAATACCATCCATAAATTTCCTTGTAGAAGAGACCGAAAAATCTCCATCGTCATCTAGATCCCACCTAAAACCATCCCTATCCTCCAAGAGATTAACATCTTGAATAAGATCACACAATTGATTCAATTGAGTTTGTGGAACTCCCGGTCTTGGTTCGCGAACAAGTCCCTCCACTATTTTCTCTTTAGAACTCCTATCCACCACTTTAGCATTCGGGTCACTATCTAAGATAAACACTCTAGGAAATAAGTCCTTAAAGACCATATCCCCTAGCCACTTATCCCCCCAAAAACTTGTGTTTTGACCATTCCCAAGTTTACGAACCATGTAATCATAAAGATCAATGCCCCTGTGTTGTAAACGTTCAATCTCCTTTACCATATTAACCCATGGGCTTAAACCTCCAAAATTTTTGCAAGTCCGACTCCCTCCCCTTATGTCACCATGAATGGCTTGGATAGTCCTAGCCCATAATGCATCCTTATTATTATACAACCGCCAACACCATTTGAATAATAAGGATTTATTGAACGATTCAAGACTACCAACACCCAGACCACCCCTCTCCTTACTCGCCAAAACGTTTTTCCAAGCAATCCAATGTAATTTTCTTTCTCCTACATCCTCCCCCAGAAAAATCTAGCCCTTAAAGACTCCAATAACTTAAGGACAGTATTCGGCACTTTAAAAATAGACATGTAATAGATAGCTGTGCTACCTAAAACTGACTTTAAAAGAGTGAGACGCCCACCAAAAGATAAAAGTTTAGCTTTCCAGGTAGAAAGTTTCTGAACAAACTTCTCTACCATAGGATTCCAAGACTCTATCCTATTCATATTACCTCCAACCGGCACTCCAAGATAGACAAAAGGAAGCTTAATAGCTTGACATCCCACCAACATCGCCATATCTTTTACTGTTTCGAATTTAACTCCAATCCCAATTAGTTTACTTTTAAGCAAATTAATTTTGAGACCTGAAGCAAGCTGGAAAACAGTTAGAATATGGGTAATACGTCTCACATTATCTTCATTCCACTCACAAAGAAGTATAGCGTCGTCTGCATAGAGAAGATGAGAAATTTCCAACTCTTCTCTACCAATAGCGATACCTTTAAAAGCCCCTGCCTTACTAGCTTCAAGCAAAGAGATATGAAAGCCCTCCATAGCAATAACAAACATAAAAGGAGATAAAGGATCCCCTTGTCGCAATCCCTTCTGAACATCGAACTCGTTTGTGGGGACACCATTAATCAAGACTGAAGCTCTCGTGGTAGAAAGAGCAGCCAAAATCCAATCACACCATAAGTTAGAAAACCCCATCTTCTTCATCACCTCAACAAGGTACTCCCAACTAAGAGAATCATAAGCCTTCTCAAAATCCGCCTTAAATATCATCATTCTTTTATTGGATGCCTTAGCATTAGCTATAATCTCACTCAACATCAGAGGACCATCCAAAATCTGCCTTTCTTTAATGTGTTTATTTTACATGCATCTTCCTAGTGCTTTAATAATGCTTACATTGTTAAAAAAACTGAGCAAAAGATGTTTGAGATCGTTACAACTTGGTTAAAAATGACAAATGGTGCAAGAAAAATTTAATGCAAACAAAATGTGGTGGGATATTGTGGAGGATTCAGATTTGACATTGAGTCGTCAAACCCACATGACATCAGTGGCCGACCTAAGTGGTAGCCTGGGGTAGCACGAGCTACCCCTGGAATTTTTCCGAGTAGTAGCAAAAATTTCGATTTTCATTTTTTTATGTATAGGTGCAACCCCTGAAAAAAAATTGTGCTACCCCTGTATTATTTAGTCTAAAATTAAATGTTTAAACTAAAGTTTAATTGAAAAAAAATAATCATCATAGAAATAATCATTTTAGATGTTCAAACTAATTAAGCACAAATACTCAATTTTATATTAAAATAACCCAAATCAAATTTTGGTAATTAAGGCTTTACAGTCGGATTTGGGCCACTAATTAAACTAGTCCTCAATAGAATAGGGAAAAGAAAATATCAAGTCTGATGACTTTGATGAGGTGAGAACGTATGATCAATTCCAGCGTAAGTGCGTAACTCTAAAGACTCCTCTCATGACCGATTCGTGGTCATGATGAGTCGGATGCCTCCCTTTCTAGAGGACTTTTCATAGAAGTATTATCTTTGATTAGAGAACATAATGAGAGCATTTAGAATGTTACTTTAGAACAGGCTCCCAAAAATTGAATTTTGACATCTCCGAAGAAACCTTGTCAAAACATCTTCAAAGAAAATACCAACATATTTTGGAAGCGACTTCATTGGTAAAAGGGACAAACGAAACATTGCTAGCTTTAAAAAATGTTGTGTTTCCATAAATTTTGAAAAAATATGTTCTTTTTGTCAAAGACATAATATTGCAATTTTGGAAATGTAAGAAAATTTTGTTACTTCAAGAAACCGTACGACTAATATTACTAATTAACGTCATTTTGAAGTTGTGATTTGTAACACGGTTATGGCTAACAAATTTAATAATTCGGGGATTGATTTAGTGAAGTAAGCACCGAATTGATAATATAGTCATTTTCTAGGTTTGATAAAGAAAAGTTGTTAAAGTTAAGTGAGATATACCAGAATAATTTTAATGCATCGGAACGGGTTCATCTTAGCGGTCAACTTGATATATATTATCACTCTTTGCTACGTGATGAAAATTTTACTCAATTGAAGGGAATTACGGACCTTTCTCGTTTGATGGTGGAAACAAAGAAACATCGTTCTTTTCTTTTGGTCTATAGATTATTAAAGCTAACTTTAGTTTTGCTCGTTGCAACTGCAACGGTTGAAAGATGTTTTTCCCCCAATGAAACGCGTGAAGACCGATTTACGTAATAGAACGAGTGATGATTTTTTGAATGATGTTTTGATTTGTAGTGTAGAAACGGAATCACTTATGGATGTTAAAAACAGAAAATGTCATGAGTCGATTCCGAAAAATGAAAGATCCTAGAGGTCATATTTAGAATGTAATTTCTATATTAGTTTGACATTTTCTCATTTTATCATATTAAATGAAATTTTAACTTCTAATTTTTATCTTATTATATATTATGCGGAAAAAAATTGGACCTTTGTGCTACCCCTGAACTTTTGGTCTGGGTCCGTCACTGCATGACATGTTATTCCAAAAAGCCATAATGGACCTGAGACAAATCCATATTACTCTGTAATGAGTGATGTTATCTTTCGACAAAATATTGGTTCATAAATGGATGACAAAGTTCATGATTCAGAAAGGGTCTTAGTTCGACCATTTGATAACTCACATTCGACAAAGCTTATTAAACAAACACTTCAGCTAATATATGAACAAGCAAGTTTTCTTCCCATGAACAAGATGCTATAAAGATATGACGTTTACCAAAAGCCAATATGCAAACGTGGTTTTAAATTTACAAAGTAGTATCATTGTTGACGATTACAAGTATTAACGAATTAAGTAAATTCAAGTACACAAATTTTATGAAATTTGTGAGTACCAGAGAATTTTAAAATCTATATTTTTTGACATGATGGAAAGATAAAGACTCATATTTTCTGATTTTTTTCTGCAATAGCATGAGATTTACGAAGCTTTCAAGCTTCTATGGTTGCTTTGGAATTCGTTTTCTCTTTTGATGGTAGAGTTATATCACAACATATCAGGGTTATATCACAGCAGAAAATAAGACACTATAATCAATTGATGTATGAATATGCTTTAAAGATTACTTGGTGTTAGCCAAATAAGTTTGATTGAGCTCTTTTATTTTGGGCCTTTTGTTCAGCCCTTTTTAGTTAGGTTTAACATAATTGCTTTCCTACATATTTTGTCTTTGTCTTTCTTTGTATTTATACTTTCACTTAATAATAATATGAAATCCTAGCCATTCTTTTATCTATTGATTATTAGTTTACACTTTTGAGACCCCTCACAACACAATTAAGCCAAACTAAAAATGAAATATTAAAACAAAAATTAATACATAATTTTTCAATGCCCCTTGCTACTATTACTTGCAATTTTGACGACGATGAACATATCAGATTGGACGACGACTACGACTGTTGGAAAGCAAGGAAGACAAGAAGTAGACCAAGAAGAATGCGATGAAAACGACATTACAACACAGAAGAATTTATATACCTTTAAAAAAAAAGAGCAAATTTTATAGTTTGTTTGATCATAAATCAAAACAATATTATTAACTGATCTGAGTTAAAAAGATACTAATACTATTCTAAGTTTTGGAAACAAATAAATATGGAATCGATTTAGGAGGTTGGGGGCCCAAGGCCGTCTTAGAATTAGAGGTGCACAAACAGGACCCATTTTTTAAAAATCCGAACATGTTTTTTGTAGGATCGATTTTGATATTAACCGAATTGATTTTATTTGATTGTTGGTTGTAGCCAGATTTCAGAAAATTTGGATACCAGATCTTCGACGCGTCTTAAAAAACGGATTTTAAACTGGAAAAAAAAAAAAAAAATCGTTTTCTTATTGTTATCGTTGGGAAATGGAAATCTTTGAAAAAACAATGATGAAAGCGCTAAACTAGTTGCAGCCTCAAAATTATCATATTGACCCTCTAATACAAATATGTGTTGATTTATTTAGTTTCAAAACGCGATATTTTACACAATCATGACTTCTTTTTTGATTCTCATAACTGAAAATGGCTTCCTATCAAGCTTCTACTTCAGCTTCCGTTCACACTACCGGTGTTACCTAAAAAAATCATCAGAATGTTGATATATTTGAAATTAAACTAACTAAGGTGCTGTTTGTTTTTGAAGAGGTAAAAGGTCTGCAGTCTGCGGACCACATCTGCAGACATCTGTAGCAGAAGAGGTGGACCAAATGTCTGCAGTCTGTAAAAAGAAGACTGTTTGTTTTTTAAAGTCTGCAAACTGTAAAATAAACTGAAATTTAAATAAACTGAATTTTTTAAACATAAGAGTTTTCAACATTGAAATTTAAACAATTCTAGTTCAATAACATCGAAATATAAGTCATACAATATCAAAAACAATTTTTTTGAAAGTATTCATTCCCTAATTTGCATTAATTGCTCTGCAATTTCATCACGTAAATTCACCATATAATCTCGGTCCGCTGCATTACCATGTTCCCTCTTCATAATCACCAACATGCGCACGGTTATTCCCAAGCGGCATATCGGGTTGATCGTATTGAGCAAAGAGCTCGTCGCTCAAACCCTCTTTCCGTATAAAATTATGAAGTGCAAAGCATGCTATGGTGATGTTTCTTTGTGTAACAAATGGAAATGGTGCCATTCTCTTCAAAATATGAAATCGTGATTTCAAGACACCATAAGCACACTCAATGACGTGTCTAACAGGCATTTTAGTTGCTCGTTAGTCCATTGATGCTTTTCACCCATTTAAATAAGCTACATATAATCCAAATAAACCAAATTCAGCAACCAAACAAGCAAATTCAGCAACGAAAAAAACCTCCAATAGAGCAACAAATCAGCATGAAAAAAACAGCAACAAATAGAAGCACAAAATCAGCAATAAACAACAACAAACACCTAAAAAACACCAAGCCATTATCAATTTTCGTATCAGGTAACTGCTCGGGATTGATGAACAATTGAAGGCAAAACATTGAACTAATTTGTTCTCAGCTTTGGCGCGTGAACTTTCTACCCTACTCTGCTGCGTTTTTTTTAATAGTGTTGGGTTACTTATGGTGTAGCTTAATGTACTAATAGTTATCTCCAAGTTGTTTTATGCATTTTCTTTTAATACATTTTTTACGTAATAATAGTATTTGGAATTGAATATTGGAAAGTAACGAGATAACAAAAGATTTGTTTTAATGTTTTATAGCCTTTGGTATTTAGTACGCATCATGTTATTCAATCGAGGAAGTTTCATGACCTCTACTGAATAATCAAAAATTTTAACATGGATTTGGTAATGAAGGAGCTATCAATCAGGAACAATTTTCAGAAGACCAATTTCAGTTTTCGGATTTCAATTTCAGAAGAAGACCAATTTCAGATTCCATTTCGTGAACAAAACCCTAGAAGCCGACTAATTTGAGAATCCATTTCAGTTATCGGGATTAAAAACAACGAAAGAGGCATACATGTGTGCAGCGACAGCGACCGGAGGGAGGAAAAAGGAAGCGCCGGAGGTGCGCCGGTGGGAAGAAGAAGCAGCGCCGGCAACCGGAGGGAGAGAAGGCGAAAGTCGCAACCTTGGGTCGATGCTGCGTTTTTTGTTTAGGGCACAGAGGGAGAAACACGCAATTTTTTTTTGGAAGAGGTTAAAAGAGGGTATGTTGCCACTTCTAGCAAAAGAGGACACGCAGACCTTTTAAGGTCTGCGGGCTGCGAAAAAACAAACAGTCTGCACACTCAAAACGTCTGCGCGCGTCTGCGAGGCTGAAGACAAAAGAGTTTAGAAGCTCTTTTTATAAAAAACAAACAGCCCCTAACTAAAACAGAAGTTTGATATAATTTCGAGTTTTGTATTATTTAAGGCGGAGAAAATAAGGCTCGTTGCAAGAATGTGAGAAGTTTTGCAACACTACCGGAAACACAACATTGAAGGACTACAAAAATGGTGCTTACAAAGCGGTGAAACAAACCAATTTCGATTAGATGCAAATTAATTTTGGACCGGACGACGCTTTGGTATTTACAAAAATGATGCGGTACGAGAAACATTTATGAAGTTTGTCATCCAAAAACCGCTTCCATTCAACAACTTCGACAACCCACGACTTAGGAAAATTATGAAAACGAAGCTTCAACTGCGTTATCTTTCGAAAAGTCGTACTACTTTTAAAGGAGATGCAATTAAACTTTGGAATGAAGTGAAAAAAGAAATTATTGTAGGATTTGAAAAATAAGATTATGCAGTTTCTTTGATATGTAACGTTTGGACGGTCCCATGGAAATGTCAATTTCTACTTAGCTGTTATGACTCATTTGTTCTACCCGCAAACTTAGCTTATGATTAAACAAACAATTATGTTTAAATCGTTTGGTAATCTGCATATTAGTGCGAATTTACGAAGATTTTTAAATGATATTATTAATCCTCTCTAAATAAGAAAATAAAGTTTTTTCAATTTTCCCTTGATAACGTTTCTAATAATACTCGGGCCATCAAACAAATTAAACTACGCGTAAAACCTATTTTATATGTCATTTAAGTTTTCTCATACAACATGTAATGCGCATATTATTAATATAGCTGAGCAAGTCAGACTAAAAGTTTGCGATGATATAAGGTTTAAATTTAAAAAGTTATTATTTACAATTTATAGATTGAGCAATGAAAGACAAGCAATTTTTTTGTTAAAACTCCATTAACACCTAACTACGACAATAATAGTAGGTGGAATTCTACTTACATCATGTATGGAAATATTTTATGCCAAAAGCTGACGCTTAGCAATTTTAGTTATTTGTTTGTGAAAAAACGTCGATCCGTTAAATCCCCGAGTCAGATCAGAATGAATTCCAAGAATCAAGGATTACAATTTTTGGAATTTAATATTTTACAAGTTTTTAAAGAAGCAAGAACGTTATTATCGGGTGTTCATTACCCTACGAATCCTTTAGTTCTTAATCAAAATTTTGTAATGACGGAAAGATTAGCACGATACAAGATGCCACAATATAAAATGTTTTTTTTAACATGGTTGTCATTATTAACTAAAATTTTTAAAATATTACCCGGAGTTACCTTTTATATTACTTCTGCAGCCGTCCTAAATCATACTATAATGTTGACTAAGAACATTAACTTTAAAATTCGGCGCAAATTTAAACATAGTACAAGTGAAACTAAAAATTTGAAAGTCATAATTTTAAAACCAAACCTAATACAAATGTTGATTTTAGTTGGAGTTAAATTTGAATTCATAAAAAAGAAACAGGACTTTTATAGGATAAAAGGAGACCGGTTTTTCCCGGATGATCCGGTTCCTAATCCGGTTATACAAGATATCCATTTTAACTCCTCAAAATCCGGTCAAAACTGTATCAGATTTAACCAAGTCCGAAAACTTATTAACGGTTGATAACCGAATCGGATTAAACAAAAAACCAATTTCAGCTTTAACCGATTTTTGTACAACTCTACTTAGAAGTTAGAATTGATTCAAGTTTGTTATATATATGAATCATGAATTTTAGGAGTCTGGTTAATGCATAGTAACTATTAGTATAAAGCTGTTAGTTGGGTTTATTAATTACTCTTTTCTTTTTAAGATGAACTCACACACCACTAATATTACTCTTAAACCTTCTTTTGACCATAGACTTAAATCTCAAAATAACATTGAATAGTAATATTTAGTTTATTAACCTTATGCATAAAACATCAAACATATCCTAATTTAATGTAACAACAATACATTTACAATATTGATGGTGATAATGTATTTAACTAATAGTAATATTACCAAATGTCAATATATAACAAAATATTTCAATTTTAATGAAACTAGGTTTCTAAAATTTAGCAAGTTTTTGTAAAACATAACTAGTAACCAAACATGTTAATTATAAACCATACCCATTCCTATTTTCGATGCAATTAAAAGTTCCATACAAAATGTTCCCAAAACTATGTAACAAACAAAACCCATCGCTATGCAACATTAGTCCGACAAACTTTGAGGCTAAACCATAACATAAACATCAATTGTTATGATGAGTAATGTTTTTCTTGTCAAAAAATCGGATTATCTTCGAATAATACCGCCAATCAGAATGCGAAGGTGTTATAGCAGGCATCCCAAATGGATTATCCTTCACATAAGTTTGCACATCTTTAGCTTCCGCAAGTCCATCCAAAAACACCCGTAATTCCCCATTTGGACCTAACCAACATTTTTTTCACAAAAAAATCACATGTTTAGATAATATCAATCGACCCAACAATAAATTTGTAAAATTTACCTAAAAAACCATCGTCTTCATTCTCAATATCATACTTCTTGGGGAAAATCGCAGTGTTCGGCTGCAACAAAACACCATCAAGAAATATTTAATGTCGATATTCATATACACATAAACTAAAATATCTTGCATACAAAACCAAAGTAATAAAAAAAATTATACAGGATTTAAAAGAGCTTTCTCAGTATCCGTGATCAACAACGTGTTAGACGATGAGTATTTTGGGTACTTCTCCCATATATGTTTAAGTTCTTTCAAGAACACCGGCTTGTTTTCGTTCTCCAAACACATGAACCCTGTATTGGTGCATTGATTTTGATCCTGACAAATGCAAATAGCATCGATAATTTCATAAAAGTCGAAAACAAACAACAAATTGACACCCAAAAAATGGTAATTGAAGTGAGTTCAAACTCAAACTCACCCACGTGAACAAGAACTTGTTTTTCAGTTCTCCGATAACATGGTTCAGAACTTTTTCTATGTTATGCCTAAAAAAATTATACAAGAAATTACATTACAGAAAGTTGATAAATTGCATATAATACAAGAAATCAACGATACTAACTCCATTGCAGAAGACCATAGTCCCACTTCGAATCTTTCGAAGCAAAACTTCAAGAATCCCTCACAAAAAGGTCTCTTGTAAACTGTATACAAATACGAATTTTATTGATCAAAATTTGGGCGAGACACTGGTAACCTCATAATCAAATGGGATTATGGCTAAAATTTTGACTGACCCAGAAATTTTCCGTAAGAGAAATCGGGGCGACGATTTTTCGGAATGGTCGCCGGGCTTCGAACATGGCCTCGATGAACGATAATTCCGGCGAGAGGAATCACAAGGAGTTTCTTTTTGGGACCAAGGGTAAGTTTATCCAAAGAAATGCCCAAATCGATTTTTGTTTCGTTTTCTTCTTGTTCTTCTTCATGGCTGTTTCGACTGTCATCAGAAACAACAATGTCTTTCGTGATCTTGGATTCTTTGGCTGCCATTTTAGTAAGGAGGGTTTTTGATTTAGGGTAAGTTTTGGTGTGATATGGAATGGTTTATATGATGGCAACTGTCAAAACCAGCAGGCGTTTCACGTTTCGGATCACAGGAAGGTTAAGAGATGCTCATGTTTCCTGTAATTGGTTCTCACTACTGTATTAAAAAGGAAGCTCATATATACAGCAACTGATTTTTTTCGTACACAACAATATTATGTTTTTTATGTATACTGTACAACCCATATAAAGCATAAATTGTTGTGTACTGCAAAAAATTATTGTGTACGGATCAGTTCCTTATAAAAAATTTTGAACTATCCTTTTAATCGGTTTGATATGTTCAATTGGCAGAAGTGACAAAACTGACATAACACACTAATCTATATCTACGTTTATATATGTATACTAATCTATATCTATAAGTACGTTAAATATATGTTAATCAATATATAAATATTAATTTTGAACTAATATAATCTTTAATAAATTAAACATTTCAATTATTTTAATTTTAATGCTAGTTTTTCCATGTTTAGTCTAATATACGTAATTATTAATTTAAGTATGTTGTTGGATCGACAGAGGTGACAAAACTGACATAACACGCTAACCTGATAATGAAAGAAACATAAAACAAACAAGTTTGTGTAAAAGATTCCAACATATTTAATTAGGGTAACTTGAAAATGGCTCAAACATAGAGCGATTGTTTATATGAAGGTTTTTTAATTTTTAGATCAATCAGATAGACAAATCCAAAATCCGATTTTATATGAAGGTTTTTTTTAATTTTTAGATAAATTGGATAGACATAAATCCAAAAGCAGATATAAAAGAAAATTTTGGTTTTAAGTCGCTTTGTAATGCAGAAACGATTTAGCCGTCTAAATAAAGACTTCATTTTCACTTTTTTACTTTCTCTCTCATACTTCATTGTCTCACTCGGCCGAAAATAACTCGTTTATTTATATACAAGTATTTTTTAAAATTCTTTGATAAAATGGACAGACACAAAATACAACACCAGGAATAAAATTTAATGATCATTTTGTAATATATAGTTTTTCATATTTTATTACCCTATTAAGTTTTATGTGGTGAAGACCATTCAAAAACAATTTAGCAAATTCATCATGCAAAATTGATGATCATTTTCTATAAAGTATCACCTCATCAATAGATGGTTAGTTTGAATATTTTCTTTATTATTATTAATAGCAATGATGATAACAATTATTTTGTTTGGTATAATGAAATGACTAACAAATGAAATGATTAATGGAGTAAAGAATGAATACAATTAATAAAATAGATTATTATATACAATTATTATGGTTGATTATCTTGGAAAATTGAATGAGTCATTTTAAAATATGTAACATCCGTATTTTAGGCTTAATAATTTTAACCATTTTGGTAGAAAAATAAAATTTATAGAAATGGAATAAATGAAATATTATTAAATTGAATTAAAATCAAATAAATAGAATAAAATTTGGAAATAAATAAAAGAAGTTTATAATAGAAATATAAAGTCATTTAGATGTTAAAAGATTAGGTGAAATAGATCAAAAGATAAACTCGTGAGAGAAAGTATAAAAATGTGATCTTTAAGTTGGAACTAGAGTTTGAAGCTTTTCACTTGGGGTAAAATAGAAAATTTAGGGACTAATAATGTTAATAGTAATTAATTAGATATTAATGATGAGTTTTCTAAGTTAAGAATTAGTATTGGCATCTCTTTGAGACAAATATAATTATAGGGACTAAAAGTGTCAATTTTACCAAAGTTGACTTTGACTATCTTTGACCAAGGTTTGAATTGTTGCAACTTAATTACTTCTATAGGACTTATTTCTAAAGTATGAGATTTAGTTGCCTAATTGGAAATCTTTTATGGTAAATGGGTAAAAATGTTTTAAATAAGGGGTTTAAGTGTCGATATGCAAATATATAAAAGCAAGCTAGTTCTCCTTCTTCCCCCATTTGGATGTGAATGTGTTCTATAGATGGGAAGGATTCTACCATGGCGATTTTGATGATTTTGGGTGGAATTAAGATGGAAATATAAGTTTTCAACACTATCATTGGATTATTGACATTTAGAAGCTATAATCTCTTCATCGTCTTTATTTATATTAGGTTAGGGTTTGGGAAAAAACACCAAATATGAAAATGTTTATCAATAGAAATTGATTGAAGTTTTGAACTATTTTTTGTTGCTTTAATGTTAGTTTGTTGTCATTTATCTCTTCCATGGTCTAATTTGAGAGTTTTATGAATTTTTAAAGTTTTGAATTCATTAATGGTGGGATTCGATTTTGAACATTAAATATTGGAACTAATGATGTTTCTAACTTGATTTCATCAATTTTAAGCTATATTTAATGAACGGATTCCATTGTTGGACGATTGCTACATAATTTAAGCATTTATGAATTTCAAGTGAAACATAGCTTCAAAGGAGTTTCCAAAGTATACAAATGTTTGATTTGAGATTTTGGATCCATTAACATTTTTGTTTTGTAACAAAATTGTTTATTAAGTTAATATGAAGTCAAATTGGTGATGATCTAGTGTTACTCAAAGTGTTGAAGTTGTTTTGAACCTCAAATCAGGTGTATAATGTAATACCGTAATTTTAATTTATGGTAGAGTTATTTTAACTTTTGATATAAACGAGATTAGATGAACTAAAACACGAGTTAAGACGTTTAGAAACCCATCTAAGAGAAATAGGATGTTAAAAAGAGTAAAAGAAACAGCTTTGGTTCCTACGAGGTCAACCCGGGTCGTGTTTAATAACACGGGTCGAGTTTGGGTTGCAAAGGTTTGGAAAAAGAGGAACCCGGGTCGTGTAGATGAACCCGGGTCGTGTCCGACAGGAACCCGGATCGTGTAGATGAACCCGGACCGTGCTGCACCTAAAGAGAAAAATGATTGATTTTTCATAAATGGACCCGGGTCGGGTTCTGTAACCCGGGTCGGGTTACGGGTCCTGTGCAGCTTTTAAATGTGCGAAAATTCATTCATTTTGGGTAAAACCCATTCCGAGTTAAACCCTTTGAAACCCTAGAAATCGATTTTTAACCCTTCCAAGTCAAGATTAAAGCCGATTGATCACGAATTGAAGCTAGAGATCAATACTTGGAGCTTGAAAGGTAAACCTCTTCGATTTTGGTTTCGTTTCAACCGTTAGATGGTTTAATTTGGAGTAGTTTCATGTGGTCTTGATGAACCACCGGTGAACCACTGATGTTAGAGTGAAATTGTTTGATTATTAGGTGTATAAAGGGTTCAAATCTTAGACCCAAGTTAAGATTTTGCTTATTGTTGTGTTCATAAGCTTAAATGGGTCGAGGTGGTGAAGTAAAGAGATATAGCTAGAGGATTATTATTGATTTTTGATTATAACTTCACCATGTGATTCAAATTCCTGATTTTGTTGATATAAATTGTAAATGGGACTATTATGAGATTTGAGTATTGAGATTTAGCTGTTGTGTTACAGCTAATGCTAGACAGGATCATACGCGAGGTTCAGGAGTTCCACATATTGATTCAACCTCAGGTGAGTAGTTAATTGTTAGAAGAATCATGCTTGTTGATATGTTTAATACAGACAAGAAGTATGCTATGTTTTGATTGGTTGAGTATAACCAAATTTGAGTATATGGAGTAAAGAGTTATAGTGTGTATATCACACTCGGGACTGAGATAGTCCGTTAAGTTTAATTAAAATGAGAATTTGTTTTAGACTATGGTGATACAACCAAGTCTAGCGATCAGGAGTCTGGTATGCGTATGTTGGGAGTTTCACTTACTAAACCAATATCAGGTGAATACGTTTTAGTATTTGAGTTGAGTTATACTTGTTTATGCAAAGCGTATATGTTTTTACAAGAATATCTATGTATTGTGCTGTTATTATGAAGATTGAATAATAGAGAAATATCGTTATCCGTGAATAACAAACAATGAGTTTGATATAAATACTGAGTAATAAAGATGTGTAGATGTTAGAGTGGCTGTGGTTAAGTGTCCTTGTATGGATTGTTATAACCATAAAAATTACTATGATTAAGTGTAACTTGTTTGTGATCATGAGTAAATACGAGAAAGTGATCGAGATTATGAGTAGTACTGATTGTGGTATGTATTGAGGAGTTGATGTATGTTAATTATAAATTGTCAAAGTAAGTTAATGTGTTGCAGGTTTCAGATAACGAGAGGAGATGGTTACTTGCTAGTGAGAATAGCAAGAGAGGAAGATAAGGATATTCATTGAGAATGATTCGTGGAGTATGATTAAGATTTACTCACTAAGCTTTTTATAAGCTTACACTTAAGTGTTATGCTGTTTTGCAGGTATCTATAGCTGTGATAGGGGAAGGCATGTCATAAGAAAAGACGGACAAGTTTAGAGCCTGTCCTTAGCCGAAATAGATTTAATTGTAACACTTGGTCATATATTTTGTAAGGACCTTTTTGTGTAATTATTGTAATGATAACAGCTTGATCCTTGGTTTGAGTGCAAATATACCCAATTAAATGTGTAATTGTTTTAAAATAATTGGGTGTACTTTGTATGAGAAACTGGGTGTTACAAGTTGGTATCAGAGCATGGTTTAAGCGAACTAGGTCTTTGAGTGTAGAGTCCTAGACTTGAACCGAGAAGAGAGAGAGCCCCTATCACATGCTTGGAAAAAGATACTGCTGCAGATTTTAGTTTATGATTTAAGTATAACTTATATGTTATATTTGTTATTGTTGTTCTCTGTGTATAAATACAGATATGGAGTCAGATGAAGGATGAGTTGAGAAATTGGTCAGAGCCGGTTGGACCAATAGTGGATGGTGAGACGAGATTTTGGCTGATATGAGATATCAACCAACGAAGAGAAAAGAAATTCAGCTAATTAGGAGATGTTAACTGAATATGAGATGAGATTCTGATGATGGCGAATTTCCAGATGATGATGAGATGTTAAGATGAGATCCCGGTCGAGGCAAAATTCTAACTGATAATGAGAAAGAGTTTGAGTATATGTTGAGCATGAGCTAAGAGTTGAGATATGTGAGTGTAGCCGAGTACACTCAAGATTTGAGAACCGCGGTACGCAAGGTTCAACTAATGAGGAGACAAGATTTTGTTGCTATGAGGTATGTAAGTAATTTTACTTAACATGTTAGCTGTAACGTGTCGCGTGTGTTTAATTGTTTATAATACATGTAATAAAATATGTAGACATGTAAAAGATCAATTGAGATTACATGTATTAGAGAATTGTGGTTATAAAATGTAGTAATCAGCATTGAGATGAGAATCTCATGTCCATTTGAGGTAATGTTTACATATCACATAACGAGTGCTTTGTGATTGTATATAACTGAGATTATAAGTGGTTGCTTGATGAGTACTTAACAACCTTAGAGAAGTGTGTATAAAGAGTATATACATGGTAAATATATATATAAATTTTGATATTGTATATATAGTGTTTGTTGTTTCACAGATGTGACGAGACTTTTATGTACAAGTACTTTGTGGTTGAGACCACATGTTTTGTGGGGCCACATGACTAGTACTTGTGATTGATCAAAATAAATGGCTGAGATAGCCAAAAGAGTATGAGTTGAGAAAGACGGTGAGTGTGTAGTTGATTGCACACGATAACTGATTATGAGTTGACATACTGAGAATTGAACTGTGTGGTTTGGAGTTGTCACAAAATGAGATATTTGTGACAGCGTTATCAGAGGACACTTGAGTAACCACATAAAGAGTACCTTGTGGTTATAAATTGAGAGAACATAAAGTGATTCATCTAGGCCTTATTGGCTTAGAGATTGAGTTAGTTACTGAGTAAATATGGTTGAGACCACATAATTGTGGGACCATATATCGAGTAAATATGGTTGAGACCACATAATTGTGGGACCATATATCGAGTAAATATGGTTGAGACCACATAATTATGGGACCATATATCGAGTAAATATGGTTGAGACCACATAATTGTGGGACCATATATCGAGTAAATATGGTTGAGACCACATAATTATGGGACCATATATCGAGTAAATATGGTTGAGACCACATAATTGTGGGACCATATATCGAGTAAATGTGATTGAGACCACATATTTCGTGGGGCTACATATTGAGTAGCTGAGGTTGAGGCCACATATTTCTGTAGAACCACAAGACGAGTATCTTGTGGTTAGAGCAGTGAGGATCTTTGTGACTCAAACGAAAGGAGGAGTGACGATGAGTCTATATGGCTTGAGACCGTAAGGGAGAATTCCTAGAGTAAAAGAGGAGATGGATTGAAATCAGAAAATTGTACGAGGTACCATGATTTGATCAGAGGACGGTATGAGATACCGTAACACAGCGTTGAGTGCTGAGAACAGAGAACGGTACAAGGTACCGTGAAAGAGTGTCGAGCAATAAAGTCGACAAACGATATGAGGTACCGTGAGATTTTGTTGAGTAGTACGTTTTGAGGATAGTACGGGATGCTATAAAATAGTGTGAGTAACGAGACAGGAGGATGGTACGGGGTACCATAAGTTGAGCTAGAGTAGTATTGCATTGTTATGCTTGTGTGTAGACAAGCATACATTTTATGATAATGCAGAGTAATGAGAAATGTACTATCTTTGCGTATGGATAGATATGAACATAGCGGTAAGCTTGTGTGGCTTGAAACCTTGTGAGTTAAGAAAGGGATGAATCAAAGACTGAGTAACAATACGGGAGTACTATGAGATGATATAGTGAATAATACGGTTGAGAAGTGTTGTTGTGAGTAAATATGTTTATTATGTGGTCGTGTTGAGAATGTGTGATATTTCTTACATGTTGAACGAGATAGAATTTTATAAATATATAATGAGAAGATATTAGTTTAAAAGAGGAGGAAAGTAATTGTGGTTGTGATTGATAGGATTTGTTCCTTAGCAATCAAACCAATTACTGCCAATGAAATAAATACGTGGGTGTGAAGATAACAAAACTATTTATTCGTATGAGACGATAAATAATAGATTTTGTTATAATAATTTTGAATTATTTCTTGAGATTAACGAGATAGCCGGATGATGAGATATGATCTCACCATAGAGATTGCAGTGACAGATGTTATTATTTGAGTCGTGTATAGAGATTACGGTGAGCCATACGTATGACCTATTGGTGTCATACGGATGAATTAGAGATTGCGGTGATAATGGCGGAGAAGTGGCGAGAGGAAAAGTCCTTACTGATTGTATGTCAGGAGGAATATATGCGGTTGTGTTGATAAATTATTTGAAAATAAATTATTGAGTTTGATATAGATCTAATGATTATCGATTGAGTGAGAACGTGATGTGGATTGTCCACATAAGAGATGATATAATAAGCGAGTACATTGTGAGAAACAACATGAGGTATGCTGTTGAACTGAGATAAAAAGGAGTTAATTGGTGGAAGATTGTTAGTTGTATATTGGGTAAAAACCTAATATGTGTGATGAGGAGGGAACAGAGATGAATGTGTTTTCAGAGAAGTTGAAGTCGGTTGTGGTGATGAGACAACTGAAACGGATTTTGTGTGATTAAAGTGACGAGAGTTAAATAACAAATTCAGAGGAGGCGTGAGTGAAACTTAAGATAGTTTCTAATATTTTGTTATTTCTGGATTTTTATCCTAGTATTTACGAGTTATGTTGATGAGAAATTAATTATTCACATGTTACGATATGAGAAATAAGTTAAGAGAGAATGTGAGCTTGGAATCGGTGAGACCGTTTTCTTTATTGAGTTAGAGTAAACCATTTAAGGAGATTGGAAATGAAAGTTGAATCTCAAATAGTTATTGAGATTAGTGTTATAGAAAGAGTGGATGGTACGCTGAGAATATGGCTCGATGTGAACCATAGATATAGGTGTGTGTAAGTGATGATAGTGATTGGAGTATCACTTGAAGAGTGAGGTGAGATACCTTCGTATCGGCAAAGCTATAACAAGGGAGTGCCCTGAAAGAGTGAGTGGTTGTCCATGTGAAATGGTAACAACCAATGTGGTTATAGAGATCATATTACGAGAATAATGGTGGGTGTAAAGATTTTGCAGAAAGAAAAGTAGAGTAGGGAAGTTTCTGACTGTAATGTTAATCGAGGAAGCTTGAGTTTTATAGCTATATTATGAGTAAGTAACGTGTGACAGTATATATATGTCATGTGAGATGACGAGATGATAATGTCATTATCATACGTGATGCATGATTACGGTGGTGAGATGGTTGTATCAGCCATGCCTAATCTAAGAGATTCCGAGGACGGAATCTTTTGAAGGGGGTAAGAACTTGTAATACCGTAATTTTAATTTATGGTAGAGTTATTTTAACTTTTGATATAAACGAGATTAGATGAACTAAAACACGAGTTAAGACGTTTAGAAACCCATCTAAGAGAAATAGGATGTTAAAAAGAGTAAAAGAAACAGCTTTGGTTCCTACGAGGTCAACCCGGGTCGTGTTTAATAACACGGGTCGAGTTTGGGTTGCAAAGGTTTGGAAAAAGAGGAACCCGGGTCGTGTAGATGAACCCGGGTCGTGTCCGACAGGAACCCGGATCGTGTAGATGAACCCGGACCGTGCTGCACCTAAAGAGAAAAATGATTGATTTTTCATAAATGGACCCGGGTCGGGTTCTGTAACCCGGGTCGGGTTACGGGTCCTGTGCAGCTTTTAAATGTGCGAAAATTCATTCATTTTGGGTAAAACCCATTCCGAGTTAAACCCTTTGAAACCCTAGAAATCGATTTTTAACCCTTCCAAGTCAAGATTAAAGCCGATTGATCACGAATTGAAGCTAGAGATCAATACTTGGAGCTTGAAAGGTAAACCTCTTCGATTTTGGTTTCGTTTCAACCGTTAGATGGTTTAATTTGGAGTAGTTTCATGTGGTCTTGATGAACCACCGGTGAACCACTGATGTTAGAGTGAAATTGTTTGATTATTAGGTGTATAAAGGGTTCAAATCTTAGACCCAAGTTAAGATTTTGCTTATTGTTGTGTTCATAAGCTTAAATGGGTCGAGGTGGTGAAGTAAAGAGATATAGCTAGAGGATTATTATTGATTTTTGATTATAACTTCACCATGTGATTCAAATTCCTGATTTTGTTGATATAAATTGTAAATGGGACTATTATGAGATTTGAGTATTGAGATTTAGCTGTTGTGTTACAGCTAATGCTAGACAGGATCATACGCGAGGTTCAGGAGTTCCACATATTGATTCAACCTCAGGTGAGTAGTTAATTGTTAGAAGAATCATGCTTGTTGATATGTTTAATACAGACAAGAAGTATGCTATGTTTTGATTGGTTGAGTATAACCAAATTTGAGTATATGGAGTAAAGAGTTATAGTGTGTATATCACACTCGGGACTGAGATAGTCCGTTAAGTTTAATTAAAATGAGAATTTGTTTTAGACTATGGTGATACAACCAAGTCTAGCGATCAGGAGTCTGGTATGCGTATGTTGGGAGTTTCACTTACTAAACCAATATCAGGTGAATACGTTTTAGTATTTGAGTTGAGTTATACTTGTTTATGCAAAGCGTATATGTTTTTACAAGAATATCTATGTGTTGTGCTGTTATTATGAAGATTGAATAATAGAGAAATATCGTTATCCGTGAATAACAAACAATGAGTTTGATATAAATACTGAGTAATAAAGATGTGTAGATGTTAGAGTGGCTGTGGTTAAGTGTCCTTGTATGGATTGTTATAACCATAAAAATTACTATGATTAAGTGTAACTTGTTTGTGATCATGAGTAAATACGAGAAAGTGATCGAGATTATGAGTAGTACTGATTGTGGTATGTATTGAGGAGTTGATGTATGTTAATTATAAATTGTCAAAGTAAGTTAATGTGTTGCAGGTTTCAGATAACGAGAGGAGATGGTTACTTGCTAGTGAGAATAGCAAGAGAGGAAGATAAGGATATTCATTGAGAATGATTCGTGGAGTATGATTAAGATTTACTCACTAAGCTTTTTATAAGCTTACACTTAAGTGTTATGCTGTTTTGCAGGTATCTATAGCTGTGATAGGGGAAGGCATGTCATAAGAAAAGACGGACAAGTTTAGAGCCTGTCCTTAGCCGAAATAGATTTAATTGTAACACTTGGTCATATATTTTGTAAGGACCTTTTTGTGTAATTATTGTAATGATAACAGCTTGATCCTTGGTTTGAGTGCAAATATACCCAATTAAATGTGTAATTGTTTTAAAATAATTGGGTGTACTTTGTATGAGAAACTGGGTGTTACATATAATAATTATCCAATGTTGTGTTATCCTAAAACTTGAAGATCATCATGATTGTGAGTCTGGTCATGGTGGTTTAATGATTTAAATGATCCAAAATGTTAAGGATATTAATGGATTAATAAAAGTATTTAAAACTGAAAGAACCAAGCCTAGAAGTGTTTTGCACATGCGTATGGAACATTAGAGTGAACAAATCACGAATTGCGGAACTTATAGTGGTTACTCGGTCAAGTCACTTTCCCTTTGTAATTTGACTCGGTCGAGTCACACCTTATGAGAAAAAATCAAAATTTATAACTTTTGCATATAGTGTCCAAATCATGTTTAGTTTTTTCCTATGCTCTTCTATTATTGTATGGATGAGATAACTGAAATTAAACTACAATTTCACCCATATGAAATTAATAAGTGACTTAATGGATTAAGAAGGGAGTTATAACTATCTTTTGGATTTCTTTAGGTGATCACTAAGTACCACAAGTGTCTAGAAGTGGATGGGGTCTATGCTAGTATTTGATATGATTAATCTCCATGAGAACATGTCTATAAACCTTACTTTTGGCAAATTTGTCATTAAATTACATTCTAATAATATATGAACTATGTTTACTACATAATGTATGTGTTGAATATACAAGATTATGCTTTTGACATGTCTTCTTGAGGATTGTTGAC
Organism: Cichorium intybus; assembly: GCA_023525715.1. Taxonomy (NCBI): domain Eukaryota; kingdom Viridiplantae; phylum Streptophyta; class Magnoliopsida; order Asterales; family Asteraceae; genus Cichorium; species Cichorium intybus. The sequence goes on along the minus strand of CM042013.1, from coordinate 27,931,496 downwards.
TAGTTTATAACTTGGTTTGCATTCATCCTCCAAATGCATTCATATAGGAGGGCTTGTGACTTGTGCAATGTTTGGGTACTTTTGGGAAACAAATTCCCTTTTTGCGATGTGGTGATGTTTAAGCTACAATAGCTTAGGGATGGATCTTGCAACCCCATTCTATGGATGAAATGTTTGATGGTCACATGTTTACCCTTAACCTTTTCAGTGATGAGAGATATTGGCGCTGACAACGGTTGTAAGCCATTGCTTACCCGGTTTTAGTCTGACTAATTGACCCTAATAAAAGGGACTTGTTAGAGAGTAGAGAACTTGTGGATGGGTTAGATGCATATGAATTGCATTTATGCATTCATACTTTTCGCTTGTTTATAAGATATTACTCAAGTTGTTTCTTAATCCCGACTACTTACAAGTAAAAAGACATTAAGTAAAAAGACATTCTAAAATTATAAATGTGTAAATGTTTAGGCAAATTTGGCTTGAAGTTAGATTATTGTTTTCATCCAATTTTACTAAAAAGTCAAGTTTTTTGGGTTTACTCACTAGACTCCCCGAATCTATCTTTTATTATTTTGACATGTACTTACAGTGAAAGATATTTGGAAAATCTAGAAGTGATCGTTGGAGGATTTAGCATTAGACAATTAGAAGATTTGTCTTTAAACTTTATGGATGTATTTGGTTACTGGAATTTATGTTCTTGATGCATTGTGACGCCCTTATTAGACTTGACAAATCTAAAGAGTTAATGTGTTTTCTCATTTGGGACCAAACTTTTCCGTTTATGTCCTTAAAGATAATAGTTTTTATAAAAATTTAGTTAATGATTTGGAACATGATTGAAATTATCAAGAATTGGAGACATAAAACCCCTTTGTGTTTGACCTTGAGACCTTATTTTGACAACTCTTTTCTACTTTGAATTCATTTCAATACTATGCCACATTATTTTAAAGGAAACCAAATATTGGAGGGGTGCTACAAAATAGATTTTTTAAATAAAATATTTAATTAGCTAATATCTATCGTTATTTAAATTATATATAAACATTTTTATATTTCTTGAAATATACTATACGTAATTCAAATCACTGAAAATAGCATGGTCATCACTTTAAAAGTTGCTTAAAAGTAGATAAAATCAAATAGAACTTAAATGGCATGAAATTGAAATTAATTTATTAATATATGGTTAATTTATTGATAGTAGTACTAATTCCTTCATTCGATGTTGCATACAAAATGTTTCTAAACGGTTAATAAAATCCGTGAATCAAATCAATTCATGCCAAAAGAAATCATTACTTTGGAATAATAGTCCCAATTCTTGTGCGCAGAATTCGTCTTCCTCGACGCAAGAATAAATGATCTCTGAATAATAGCCCCAATCTGAATGTGAAGATGATATAGCAGGCTTCCCAAATGGATGATCTTCCAAATAACTTTGTACATCTTTAGCTTCCGCAAGTCCAACCAAAAACGCTCGTAACTCTCCATCCAAACCTAATCAAATATTAATTTTTTCATATAAATTCAAAATTTGATCCATATTACAAGACATAAATCTACACATTTTACCTAAATATTCGTCGTCGTTATTCTCAGCATCATACTTTTCAGGAAAAATGGCGGTGTTGGGCTGCAACAATGAACACCATGCACCAAATATTAATGCAAATATATATTCGTATGCATAGACATAAGTCAACAATAAAAGTATAATATAATACAGGATTTCCAAGAGCCTTCACAGGATCTGTGATTAACAACGTGTTGGAAGACGAGTATTCTCCTTCATACCACGGAAGACTCGAGTCCTCGTTCTTCCACAGATATTTAAGTTCTTTCAGTAAAAGCCGCTTGTTTTTGTTCTCCAAACACATGAACCCTGTATTAGTACATTGATTTTGATCCTAACAAGTGTAAATAACATCAAAAACTTCATAAAAGTTTAAAACAAAATTGACTACCCAAAATGACAAAGAAAACTCTAGATTGACAATTGTACACACACAAATATATCAAAATAAACTCTTTGATTATACCCGGAAAATATCACTCAACAACCCGGATCACTTGTGTTTCTCACAACTGTATGTTTTCATGTCTCGATTATACAGGTATTTATGTAAACTAGAAGTATAAAGGTCCAGACAAATTGAATCTGCACATTCCAATTTGTCTGGCATTATCTATTGATTGAACAGTTAAAACCCACTAGAGCTTAGGATTTCAACAATCACCCCCGAATCTCTAAGTCCTTCTAGAGACGCCTTCGTGATTTTTTTACAGATCTTTTTTCGGGTTTCGATTTGAGTCCGAATTCGAATTGGGCTGGTTATTGGGCTGTTTGGGCTTATTATTGGGTTGAATTGGGCCAATTTTCTCTTGGGGCTGACCCACTGGGTCCTGCTGACCCGGATCCGGATCCGCCACCCGGGTTTGACCCGGTTTGATTAAAACCATCCCCTTTGTTATTTCTTCCCCAAGCCGTCTTCCCTTTTCCTCCTTTGCTTCTGTCGGACGACTCGGAAGAACTCCCCCCGCCTCGTTGATTTGAACCGTAACCTCCACCGGATGCTCCGCCGCCGATCGATCCTCTTCCGCCGATCGATCCTCCGCCGCCGCCGGATTGTACGAACATAACCCTCCCTTGTTCATCTCCACCGTCTTCTACTCGGATTCGCTCCTCATAGGCTTTCAATCGTCCGACCACGTCATCGAACCCGACGGATTTCAAATCGAGCACTTGCTCGAGGGATGCGACAAGGTGGATGAAACGACGAGGTACCACTTTCATTAGTTTTTTTACCAGTTTCATTTCTTCGATTGATTCACCGAGGGATGCGGATTTCGTAGCTAACCCCGAGAGTTTTCCGACAAACGAGTCTATTGACTCGGTTTCACTCATTTTCAACCGATCGAAATCGGTGGCTAGAGTTTGAAGCCGGGCTTCTTTCACCCGATCGGCGCCGACATGTCGTGCTTTTATCGCATTCCACAGTAACCTTGCATCATCGATATCTCCGATTTGCATGATTAGGGACTCCGGGATTGCTTGGTACAACAAACCCATCGCAAGGTTATTTCGATCTTCGTTCTTTTCTGCTTCCGATTCGATAATATCCCAACACTTGTGTATTCGCAGGACTACCTTCATTCGGAGGGACCAAACCATGTAATTGGTTTGGGTTAGCATCGGGCAAGCCACCGATGTGGCTCCAATTTCTTTGATTCTGACCGGAGGAGTAGCAACACCGACACCTCCAGCATCTTCAACATCTGACATGTTCTCGGATTAACAGGTATAAGGCTCTGATACCAATTCTAGATTGACAATTGTACACACAAATATATCAAAATAAACTCTTTGATTATACCCGGGAAATATCACTCAACAACCCGGATCACTTGTGTTTCTCACAACTGTATGTTTTCATGTCTCGATTATACAGGTATTTATGTAAATTAGAAGTATAAAGGTCCAGACAAATTGAATCTGCACATTCCAATTTGTCTGGCATTATCTATTGATTGAACAGTTAAAACCCACTAGAGCTTAGGATTCCAACAAAAACTTCCTAAAAAAATGAGGTTACAGTACTCACCTATGCGAACAAGAGCTTGCTTTTGAGTTCTCCCATGACAAGGGTCACTGGGTCAGAATATTTTCTAGGTTATCCCTAAACGAAACAGACATGCACTTAATTCAGCATATATATTCGGATAAATGGAAGTTAATCAATGGCGTATAATACAAGAAATCACGATACTATACTAACTCCTTAGAAGAAGACCATAATCCGACTTGGAATCTTTCGAAGAAAAAGTTCAAGAAACTTTCACAATAAGGCCTCTTGTAAAATGTATAAACATACCCATGTTATTGAGCAAAATTTGGGGTGATACGCTCATACTCAAATGGATGCATGTGTAAGATTATTAAGTATTAACTCACCCACGTAATTTCCGTAAGAGAAATCAGGGCAGCGGTTTTTCGGAATGGTTCTGGCTGTGAAGATGGGCTCGGTGAACGAGGAAGCCGTTGAGAGGAAGCACTAGCAGTTTCTTTTTGGTACGAAGATTAAGTTTATCCAAAGAAATGGCCAAACTAGTTCTTGTTCAGGCCGTTTCAAGCTATTTTGGGGGCCGGGGTAAAATAGAAACATGGGGCCCCTAAAAAATTTTAATAAAAGAGGGCGGCACCTTCGAAATTTTTTATTAATTGAAAAGATTATTACAATTGAAGGCTGGGGACTCCCCACCTATGGAAAGAAAAAAGGCTATGAGACATGCCTCATGAGCCAAACAACCTAACAACTATATATTATAATAAAATAAAATAAAATAACAAACTAAAACTAAAGTTTACATTTTCGAGCTTTCTTAGATGCAAAATTATCAATAATAGAACTACATATTACAATAAAATAAAACATTAGAACTAGAAGAGCCTAGTTTTTTTTATAAACTTATTCATGGATCCTTTTTGTTTTTCTATTGATTGTTCAATTTTTTTTCATTTTTTCATTTCCAGACATATATTTTCGAGGCAACATTTTAAAGTTCAACTAAACAGAGGTGAAAAGAAAGGAAAAAAGTGGGAACTCAGAAGGTGAGAAACTACATGCAATGCTAATGAAGAATCCAATCAACAAATCTGAATGCCAATGAAGAATCTGATCAACAAATCTGGAAACAATCAAGCAAATCTGGAATCAAAAACTGTGGACTGTGGTGAATCTGCAAATCAGGAACATGAATCATAAACTGTAATTTTGTAAACAATCAAGCACCAGAAAAAAAACATTAAGCATACTCAATAATCGATACTCAAGATTCAAGAATCGATTGTATAAACATATAAAACTCCTTTGTATATAAACAGACAAAAAAAAGATTACAGAAACTAAACATACCCAACTCCCAAAAATCGATTGCTTCCTCTGTTGGTCAATCAAGCTCGATTCCAGAAAAAAAACTAACATAATCAATTGCTTGGTAGAGTGAAATCACAATTCTATCAGAAATCAGAATTGATCATCAATAGAGAATTAGAGATTAGTCGATTAGAGAGGGAATCAGGGAAATTAAATTCGAGTAGAGAGAGTGAATGAGTGAAATCAGAATTCGTAATCTAGTAGAGGAATGAAATCAGAATCGAGAAGATGAATGAAATAAGAACTAGAATCGATTACCGTTTGAGATGTCGAGTACTAATCATCGCTATGGTGAAACGGGGTGCAACATTGTCGGATTGATTACCGTTTGAGATACCGATGGAAAGCGAATTTAATGCCTAGAACATCGATCAGTTTATAGCCTAGAAGGAGCGATCAGTTTATGTAAAATTTGGGCCTTTCCCTCAATTTTTTAGGCATTTTCTTATATCAAAATTTTTTTTGTGCCTTAAAACTTCTACACTAATATAAGAGATCTATAAAGGGGGCTTACAAATTTGGGGGCCCTAGGAATTTGAGGGCCCGGGACGGTCGACCATCTTGCCCATGCTCACGCTACGGCCCTGTTCTTGTTTCGTTTTCGTGATCATCTTCATCTGCGCTGCTTGGACTGTCATTAGAAGCAACGATGATCTTTTCAACGTTGGATTCTTTGTCTGCCATTTTTGTAAGGATGGTTTTGTATTTCAGCTAGAGTTCTAATGTGGTAGTGAATGGTTTATGTCGATGGCGACTAATCGACTATGAAACCAACAGGCTTTCGGGAATTTAGAAAGGTATATATGCGTTATGTTTTCCTTAGACCGTCCGGCGTAAGCATTCACATTCCCAAATATTTTTTGACATTTTTTTTTGGGAAATCATATATGTTCTAACCTTTCTTCCTACTCATTTTTTACGCATCTTGAATGATGAAAAATGTCACATATAGAAAGAAAATGTAAAAAGATATTTAATTTCTCTTATTTATATCGTTATAAAATACTTCTTTGAGTTCTTTCGTACTTTATATTGTGAAACAAGAAAACAAAAAGAAATGATAGTGTTCGGTTTGAAAATTTTGATTTAAGGATTTTAACCATTACTAACCCGTATCTTTATCCATCCAACTTTTATTTTCTAGAATGTTGGCCCAATGTATTTTTTTTCTTTTTTAAGTTGGTCCCTTTTTATAAAAATTTCCTAACTTTTTTTGTAACTTTATTTTTTTTAATTTTTTGATGATTATATATACATAAGTTTTTCACAGCGCGCAAAATATACACCCCTAGTTACTTCACAATTCCTTGTTCATCAATTTTATCATGAAAATCTTTAACCATATAGAAAACTCATTTTCTCAATGATTCATTTTAAAATCTGCCACCAGACCACCACGTATCGTATTAACTCAAAATAACTAATCATTACGTTTTAAAAACAAGTTTCAAGCTACTAATATTTTATTTTAACTTGTAGCTTAGAAACCAGACAAGACATTAAATATATTATTATTATAATAGATGATTAACCACAACCAAACTTTTGTTTACTATATATTGGCCAATTTATATGTAAATGAAAATTTCATTTGTAAAAACCCACAGCACGTTGGACTTTAATAAACAACGATTCTAAACTTTGAAACACCATAAAAACTTATCTTGTTTTTTAATATTCGTTTTATGTGAAAGAAAAACTATACATATTGTCAGAAAAAATTCATCTATTCTTACGACCATCTTCTCGAGTAATCTCGACATTTTCAATACGAATCGGTATATAAGATAAATAAGTCAACGACATAAATAAATTGCGTGTCAGCAAAAACTAGCTTAATCCATATACCAATGAAAAGTTTAGGAGTAGGAGTAGGATAGATTTGACTTTTTAAAAAAAAAAATAGAAATTTCGGAGTAATCACAGTCTACACGTCTCTAATTTCCACGAAGATTAACAGTATCTAGGTTTACTATAAACCTCCAGTTTCATCTATAACTAGCTTGAGCCCGTGCTTCGCACGGGTCGGGTTAGATCTTCGTAAGTGGGTTAGTTCTTTACACAAAATAGCAATGTACATGCAATTCGTACTCATAATAACAACATACTTGCAATTTCTTTTACCGATAATAACAATAAATAGGTAAATGAAAAAAAGTATAGGTAAAAAATAAAGTACACTGATCATATTGGTAGCGGGAGTAAGGTACGTTGCTATTTTCTATAATTTGCCCTTTAGAAAATTTCATTAATATTTCTTGGTTCACTTACCTGAACAGTGACAACATTTTCTATTGGCAAATCTTGTTCTTTGCTTTTTTCCTGAACAACAACCCTCTGCCCACTATACAAATAAAAATTACAATAAACTCCAAAATATTTAAATCTCTTTCGTCTTCTTTCAGTCGCTGTAAACATAGATAAACAAAACAGATAAAAGAAAGATAAGATGTAAATGGAACATCATATTGAACAAACATAGATAAACAGAACAGATAGATCTCAAACCTTTTGTTCAAGCTCTCAACTTCTTCATTGGTGACCTGACCTCTAAACACAACCTTACTGATCCCATCCGACGGCTGCCATTAATTTCGTCAAACAAACTAAACTTCAAAACAAATAACACAAATAATGTTATTGAACGTTCCTGTGTTTACCTGGTGAGAACGGGCCGAGTTTGAACTGAACATCTGCAAGACAAACAGAAGCTACTGGAATCCCACAGAAGTTGTTGCATAAATCCTAATATTCGCATAGTTTATAGGTTTGATACCTCGTCCTTTGAACTACACATCTGCAATACTAACATACCTGCATTTATGAATCTTTTGAGGAGTTGTTCTACTACTTCTGGTGATGGTATTAAACCACTTTGGTCAAAGGTAGTTGATACCCCTAGCTTTGGACAAGACATCACGATTTTGCAAAATTGTTTCGCGGGGTCGATTATGCCTTTTTTGTTTCAATCGTGCAGAATATTCTTGTGGGATGAAAAATGTTTCTAGATCTTTATTTCATAGGACTGGTAAGTATTCTTATCATACTGTGAAGAGTCACCTTAAAAAGTTGGAACTGCTATGCCACCATCAAACGCTACTACAATATCTCTTAGGATATAATATGTTTCAAGGTACATAATATTATTGAAGATAAGAAAAGGTATAAATTCAAACTGCTAGTAGCCAAACGCAAATATAATCTTCCTTTGTTTCTTGCGACAACACCATATGTATAAACTCCTATATGCTAAATATCAGCAATCCAATGAATCGGTACCACCCAATGAAGCTTTAACTTGAAACAATACTGTTAATAACATCATTGCAACTTAAAAGACCCAGGGGCAAAATATCTTCTATTTCATCACCCAAAACTTAATTGGAAATCTTTTTCATCTATAGGGGCAAAAGTGTCCAAATGATCCAAACATTGACCGACAAATATACTCTGCTTGCCGCCAATTTGCTAATAATGGCAGCCTATTTAATCATTAAGTTACAATTACAATTCGAATAAATGAATCCAGAACACTTCTTATCCCAAGCAAGTAAGTTTCTCATTGCAAAACATGTTCCAGCATTCCAACAATAAAAATTATCATAAATTACAATCATGATTATTAGATAATAATAAGAGTTGAAGAAACTAACACGAAACATCCAGGCCATGGCTTTTTCTTCTCTTTTGGTGCTTGTTGTGGCTTCATCACCACCCTTATCGCGGCATCAAAAACGGATTTCACATTCTGTTGTCGAGAAAAATTGATCAAAAACCGCTAAACTAACGAAATCGATGAGATTCATCTAGTTCCTGTTGGGTTTTTGAGCTGCATTCGATGCAATATGCAGCACCCATTTGTTTACGAAGTTCTTCTCCCTGATTACATCATTTTACCGAAAATACATGATTTGAATACTAATCGACACCAAAAAAAAAGTAGCAGAAAATGTACATGTACGGTGGTAACCGACACTAATCCTGGATGATCGGCTAAGTAACGTTTATCCTCACGAAGATACTGAGAATTGCATTTCAAAGAACAAAAAAAAAACCCAGAAAGGTCTCACTCCAACAATCACACTCCAACAACCCAAACTTCCAATATTAATAATTAAGAAATCAACTCCTGTAACCATAAAAAAAACTAACTGGAACTTTGAAGAGTAAATGAACTCCACTTCAAAGTAGTTTGCAATTTACATACCAAAATCGACTAACTCCTGCCTGCTGTGATGCATGTTTCCAAGATTAAGGGTTGTTTCTTAAGCCAAACGTGTCTTCAACACCACTATGACCTTCTTCCTTCGTTCAGTAATCATTTCCTTATATGACTAAAAGAAAGAAAGAAAGAGTAATGCATTTAGATTTTAGACTCAATACTGGGACAGTTGAACGTTTCTAAGTTGTCTGCTTGAGGTGTTTGTACCTTTGGGTAAGAATAGAGAAAGATGTACCACCAGGCACAGATTAAAGTGGAAGCAACAGAAGTGGCTAAGACATTGTGCAATATTAGCCAGCTGCCAGCAATGATGGATGTTTCGGTCAAGGTTATTGTCCATGGTTGACACCTGAAAAATAAATTAAGCCAAAGAAATATGTCACATATTTATCATAAATGTAGATATAAATGTTCTGGTGATCTGGCATGAATATGTTCTATGAAGAATTAAAGATTTTCTATAGATAGTCGAGCTGGATTGAGATAGTGGAGGGTCATGTATCACCATAGCAATATAGTCTATGATGCTAGAGCTTATAGCATCGGGTCGTAGCAAATGCATTACATGTTAGATATCGATCCTAATTTTATTGAAATGATAAATGAAGTCAAAGCAATTGATAATCTTTCGGTTTGATCCTTTTGATGACTGGCATTTTTGGGCTATATTCTTCAGAGTACTTGTACTGCACGAATTCACAGATTATCTGATAAAATTCTAGCAACGTCTCTTAATTTAGGTCATTGTTAATCAAAATTTATAATCTATCGTGAATTTGTGATTGTGGTGGGGATTTTGACAGATAAGTTACTCCTAACGACTACGGCTTCGACATTGTATGGCTTCCAACATAGTTGTTGAACTTCTTGAGAGTCATATATACAAACCGCTCATGCTCGACTCAAAAGACAATCAAACATTCGAGTACAACAGAGATATAGATCAGAGAATGGATTTATCGTTTCCTATCCCTTTTTGAAATAATGAAATATGAATGAATCAAGCTCTAAGATATCGGCCACTTATTTTCAGCTAGTATGGCTCCTCGTTTTGCCGACAACCTGCAACAAACACCAAAAAAATCAATATTCATGACAGAGATTTAGGGTTAAATCAAAATCTAAACCCAAAATTGAAAATTTTTAACATCTTAGAACCTAAAGTCGAAATCCAAACCTAAAACTGAAATTTTTTCACCAACGGATTGCCGGAAAAGAAACCTAAACCTTCATACCTCTCTCTCTCTCATCTCCTTGAATTCTCGAGCTGCACTCTACCACCATCGCTTCTCCAAGTTCAATGGAAGCTTACCATCTTAGAGATAATTCGACACTTTGGTCTTGAGTTGGATGGAGACGGACTGAGCAGCGAGACAGAAACCATGAGAGGTAGATACGAATCGAGAATGGGAAGTCGAGGGAAGAGGGGATCTGTAAGAAAATAACAGATGTACCACCATATGATGAAGCAGACAGGAGATGGCGGGAGGAATTAAGAAAGAGATGGTGGAATGGTGAAGCAGACAGGAGGTGGCGGATGGAGAGGAAGCAGAAACGCGGGAACGTGGCAGCCAGGAATAGGGCAAAAGGAAGCACCCCGCTTAAAAACCGGAAACTCCCCCCACCCCATCCCAAACCTTCTAGAACCCCTTGCAATTAATATGTATAATAATGAAACAACCATCGCAAATTCTGCTTCAATAATCATGTTGTCTGCTAGTGGTGATGTCAACGACTCTCAACCCTCCACTTCCTACTACCTAGACTGCTCACAACCATGTCGCCGGTTCGAATTTCCTGAAATTCTTTTAGCAACCAATAACTTTGATGAATCATTAGTAATCGGACATGGAGGCTTTGGAAAAGTTTACAAAGGTAACATTCTCAATGGATCTACTGTAGTTTCTTCTGCGATTAAACGGTTGGATTCCATGTCTACTCAAGGTGCTACAGAATTCTGGGCGGAAGTTGAAATTCTTTCCAAATTGCGTCACTGTCACCTTGTATCTTTATTCGGTTATTGTAATCATGATAAAGAAATGATCCTCATCTATGAATATATGCCTAATGGAACACTCGAAGATCACCTCCATAAACTTGATACCCCTCTTTCATGGCTTCAACGGTTGAAGATCTGCATAGGTGCGGCTCGAGGGTTAGATTACCTCCACACTGGTACAGGAATTGAGGTCGGAGTTATACACCGTGACGTGAAGACCTCAAATATTTTGTTAGATGAAAACTGGGCGGCTAAAATTTCAGATTTTGGGTTGTCCAAAATAGGTCCAACGAATCAATCGTTGAGTTATGTCAAGACACTTGTAAGAGGTACGTTTGGGTATCTAGATCCTCATTATTATTTAACTGGAAGGCTGACAAGAAAGTCGGATGTGTATGCTTTTGGGGTGGTGTTGTTGGAAATGTTGTGTCGTAAGCGTGCAGTAGATGAGAGTTTCGATGAGGGTTTGGTAAGATGGGCTCAAAATTTAATCAAAGAGGGAAATTTAAGGCAGATAGTTGATTTTGGTATAAGGGATCAAATATCCCCAAAATGTTTGAAGGAATTTGCTCGAATTACAGAGAGATGTTTGCATAGCAATCCAAAACAACGTCCTACCATGGCTGAGGTTGTTGTAAGTCTTAACTTTGTGCTGACTTTACAACAAAAAACGAATACAATTACAACCGGCCGAACAATATTTGGAAGAGTGCTTCATATGTTTCCCTTCCCCTCAAACAAAGAAAATTATGGTAATGATTTTATTGAATTCTGTGTGACCATTTTGTTAGGTAATAGGTTGATATTATATTTGTGTGTAGTAATGGTACAGTATTTATGGTATTAATACCTAGTGGAAAACAATTGTGTAAAACTGTAAATAATATGTGTGTATCGATTTATTTCAGCCAACGTTAATTCAAATCCATTAAGAAATAACAAGAGAAACAGTGCAATTAATGTTGGTGATATTGTTGGGGCTGACAACAAGGCAGAGTTGGCTAGGTAAGTCTCCTTACTAAAAGGCTTACTTAAGATCTTGATCAAGAGATTAATTATGTAACTTCATTTGTCGTTAACAGGATGAGAGAGCTTTATACATTTAAAGGACATGTCGAATCAATTTGCAAGCTTAAAGGCATTGATATCGGAACAATGAAACAACACTACACGGTTTAAGTCGCCTAAAGCATATTTTTGGATAACATAACCAAGAATTAGGAAATCATGATTTCGTGAGATTGAGTGGGCAATTCCCGATTTGTATTTGGCAAGAAAAATGTATTATTTGATATGTATATCATGATTTTTTTTTAAAGATTATAACATTGTATTCGGATATTCGATCTCGACTTTGTTCAATAAATATCTGTACTACTAGTTGTTTTAAGATCATAAAATTCTACTCTATCTTCCTAAGGTAATATAACAATATTTCGACTCGGTTACTTAGAATTAAACACTTCAAAAAAGAAGTCCCAAATTTGAATTACCAATGTGAAAAACATAACTTGATCCCGAACATTTTGGACTAGAAAGTAGAAACGATACACATTCCTTATTGGACGCAAACCAAAATAAAGTTCCAAAACACAAATACCAAAACCCGTAATTAAAAACCATTAATAGCTGCAGTCTGAATCCCAATACTCTTCATCACTACTTTCTTCCTTGCCAAGAGAACTAATTATCTTTTCATAATAGTCCCACTGAGAATGTGACGGCGTTATTGCAGGCTCCCCAAATGGATGATTTTTCACATAACTTTCCACGTCTTTAGATTCAACAAGTCCATCCAAAAATGCCCTTAACTCCCCATTTGGACCTAATCAATATATTTTGACAAAAATCAATTATACAAACCAACTAATATCCATAAATAAACCAATAAGTCTATAAATTTACCTAGAAAGTCATCATCCTTTTTCTTAACATTATACTCCTTCGGGAAAATGGCAGTGTTGGGCTGCAACGAAACACCATCCAACAAATATGTAAGATAAAATATTCTTACACATACATCAACATTTTTATATAAAACAATAATAATATAAAACAATACAGGATTTAAAAGGGCTTTTTCCGGGTCAGTGATCAACAACGTGTTCGACGACGAGTATTCTCCACTAGAGTACTTCTTCTCCCATATATATTTAAGTTCTTTCAAGAACAACGGCTTGTGTTTGCTCCCAAAACACGTAAACCTTGTCTTAGTGCATTGATTTTGATCCTGTATAGATGAAAAACACACAAAATTTTCATACATTTTTACACCAAAATATTTGTGATGGAAGTGAGTTTAACTCACGTACCCATGAGAACAGGAATTTGTTTTTAAGTTCTCCGATAAGTTGAGTGAGAACTGTTTCGATGTTATGCCTAAAAGAAACATACATGAAATTCTGTAAACGTATTCGAATGAAAGGCATATAATACAAGAAATCAATGATACTAACTCCATCGCAGATGACCATAGTCCGACTTCAAATCTTTCGAAGCAAAACTTCAAGAAACTTTCACAAAAAGGCCTCTTATAAACTGTATAAACGTACACAATCACATGTTATCGACCAAAATTTTGATGAAATTAACGTTCATAACCCAAGTAGAATAGTTGCTGAACTTTCTGACTAACCCATAAAATTCCCGTATGAGAGATCAGGGCGGCGGTTTTTGGGGAGTTTGAACTTGTCACGAACATGAGCTCGGTGAACGATGAGACCGCCCAAAGGAATCACAAGCAATTTCTTTTGGGGACCAAGGCTTAGTTTGTCTAAAGAAAGGCCCAAATCGATTCCTGTTTCGACTTTTTTTTCTTCTTCTTTTTTGCTGCTTCCACTGTCATCGGAAGCAACAATAACAACATTCTTGATCTTCGATTCTTCGGCTGCCATTTTTGTAGGGATGGTTTTTTATTTAGGGTAGGTTTTGATGTGATATGAAATGGTTTATATCGAGGGTGACTAAGAAACCTGCGTGCTTTTGAGATTCTAAACTCTAGCGGTTGAAATACTCGTTGCAGGCGTTTAGGATTCGAGGAAGGGGAGAGATGCATGAAATGAAACCGTTGCCCTCCACTTGAGTTTGGTAATTAGTTCTCATTAATTGTAATTTTTTTTGTAAGAATCTTCAACCCGTTTGACATTTAAAATCAAAACAATCGTTAAGTACATTCCAAGCTTTTTACAGTTTAATTTCATAGTTAAAGGCATCATTATATTTTTGGTAGTCACTTAAAGCTACATTGTTGGCCTTAAGCTTCATTGGATATAATGCTTGCTTAATTAGCTATTAGGTAGTTACTACACAGTTGTGTCTGAGTTTTTGTGTAATGGTCATATGTGGTGATGTTAGTGGGATTACCTTATAAATTTGGTTAATTAATCAGTGCAAATTATGTTACTATGTTAGGCTTCAGTTTTGATATTAAAACTTGATGATTATGAGGTTTTGGTGGAGATTACGTTTTATGTTAAACTCGTGTTCACCAATGATATTAGAATACGGTGTTTACGAGAATGGGATATATGTTACAAGCTATGATATTTTCATTTCTTGTATGGCATTACATATGAACATATACACGTATCGTTTTAGTCGAATTACCCGAAATATGATATGCAAAACTCTAATTTATACGTTCCGAATAAAATATGGTTTTTGACTTTTTGTGCACCTCTAGGCGCATCACTCACCTGCCCCTGTGCTCCTTCCGGCTTCCGCCACTAGTCATATGCATATCATGTGAGTAGTGAATTGTATGATGACCTTGTTGACTTGAACTGTGATGCGATTCTCAAGTGAGTCCATTGTGAGAAATGTTCCCAAACTAATGATCTTATGATGTAAAGCTTCGATATTCAATAAAATCTCAACTCAAGGAAATAAGTCTGAACTTAAGACCACAGTTTGAGGTTGTTATTTTTTATTTTGTGATGTTGGGAAGGTGATGATAGACTAATTAGTGTGTTCATCCTTATCTAGTCTAAGGTCTTGAGATCTCCCGTCGAGGCATTTGATGGTATTTTAAGGGCGTGTTTGTTTCAACTGGTTTAATGGATTTTAAATGAATTAGAAAGAGAAATTCCGTTTAAAACGTGTTTGGTTGAAAAACTGATGGAATGGAATTGTATAAGATTTCATCAAATTCCATGTATAATTGAATTCATCATTCATTTGGTTAATGCCAAATAATTCAAATTCCATTGGTTTTTTTTTCTTATCTCAAATTAAAATGACATATTTAACCTTATAAAGGGTAGTTTAGTCATTTTATATACTTTACATTTCAATTCTTTTGATAAAATTTACAAACTAATCAGAAATCAACAAATAATTTCATTAAATTATTTGTCAACCAAACGCGTTGTAGATTCAAATTCATTCAAATTCTCATTCATCCAAAAAATTCAAATTCCTTTCTAAACATTCCGCGAACCAAACACACCCTAAGAGGCTGTGAGAATGCTAGCCGCATGTCGGGTATTGTTGCATGTTTAATGCATGGCGTTATTGATTGTGTTTCATCCAAAGTGTTTATGATTTTACATCGACACACAGCTACAAATAGGGACTAATGATGCCGACGGCCAAACCGTCGCTGATTGTCACTTGACGGTTTTGACGGACAATTTTTTTCGTAAAATTTACGTCGTTAATTTTTAATTACGTAATTTCCGACGGGTTCGACAAATTTTACTGATTGATTTTGCCGTCGACAATTAGCAACGGATTGCCGACGGATGACATTAGTAACAGATCGCCGTCGGCCAAAACGGTAGTGACGTTAGTAACGAATTACCGACGGATGATGCTTATAACATATTACCGACAGATCTTTTTGTAGCGGGTTAGTGGCGGAACATATTTCTAACGGATTACCAACATCTATTTTGTAACAGATTACTGAAGGTACATATTTTTAACAAATCACCAACGGATGCTTTTGTAACTGATCAACGACGGAAAATATATTGTAACAGACTACCGATAAATCTTGTTTTATTCCCTAGGCTGTCGGTAAATAGCATTTTAAAAAAGATTAAAATTTCATAAATTCGAAATAAAATTATATATCTAAAAACAGAGTAAAACAATATTCATCAAATCCAAATTTTAAAACCAATAAATCCATAAATTTCAATTACATAATCCCATTAAAAACATAATACTAAATAATTTCAAATTCCACAAACACAAAACTTTTAGGGCGAATCGGGTGGTTTACTGCTTTGGGTGAAATGTTTCAAAAGTTGTAGTTGTCCATGAAGACATGACTCCATCTCCTTGTGTAACTTCACCTCTCTTTCAATATGGGCTTGCATCTCCTCCCGTTCCTTCACTTCCCTTTCTAGCATACTCTTTAATTCATTTACATAAAAAATTGTTCCAACAAACATATATAATTAGTACAAAATAGAGAGGGAAATAGCAACGTACTTACCATTTATTAAACAATATACATAATAGATATGTATTTACTATTTTTGTATGCAAAGTACTATGTTCTATTTGGATTTCAATATGCTTATGTGGATTTAAAATGTTTTATGTTTAAATTGGATTTTAATATAGTGTTTTACCATTTTATTTTATAATTATTCAACAAGTTGTTCATATATTTTATAAAAACAGAAATATTTCATTCAGCTGAAATAGTTCAGAATGGTAAAATTGTTATTTTTATCATTCAACACAGTCTATTCAGATGTTTAACCAAACCGCATGTTTTCATTCAGAAACAATTTTATTCAGAACCTCTGAATTATTCAAACATTTGAATCCTTAAAAAAGAAAAAAATATTAAACATAAATCATAAGATCTCTTAATAATTTTAAGTAAATGGGCAAAACATGTATAAAACTTGATTATCATTTAACAAGATAAATTCTTTAATTTATAATAATTTTAAATGTCCATTTTGATGCATTGCTTATTTAGTTTTTTCTATTTTGTTATTTCACACTAGAAATCCATAAAAAAAGGTCAAACACCCATATATGCACCGGCCCATGCCACAATTGCTTACATCATTTTGCGGTTGAGACATTTGTTTAAGCGAATTATTCGTTGCTGTTTAATGCCAATGAAGGCACATCCCAATTAACAATTAAGAGTGGTTACATTCATCACTCCCAAAGTCACATTTCCCATTAGTTCCCTTTTTATATAAACTGTATCGTTAATTCGTTATGATGACAAGTGGATAACTATGAAATCCAAACTTTGAATGATGAGATATTTATATAAGAAACCAAAGGGGTCATCCGATGATCAAACAAACCTTACGAGAAGCATATACGCTCGCCACTACATAAACTTGTATATGTTTACAAAAGTGAATATTTGCATGGTTGAAGTCTACATATGTGCTTTTTACCGTCATTAATCTATGTTGAAAATGATGTATATGCACAATTTCTACTAACAAAAGAATGATGAATTTTACTAAATTATTAGATGAATATCTGCGTGTTACTACATAAAATATAGTTATATAGTTAAAATATTGACGAATACATGTTTTGGCATATACATGTTAATAATAATTATGTTATTAACATTAACTATGAAATAATGATTATTACATTAATTTCGTAATTGTTTTGAATCATATTATAAGATAAACATATATTAGAATAACATCATTCAATGACAACTATTCACAACTTGCCTGCAAATAAAACAAAATGTGTTTCTTGATTTAGTGTTACTTTTAATGTTACGATTAATTAATATAGAAATTACTTATTTGAACATTTTTTAATTTCAATCTTGATAATTATTTGAATTATCAATTATTATTTGTAATGTAAATTATAAATTCATGTACTTATAACTATTATTATTGTCGATTAAATTAAAAAATTATTTATTTAAAAAATTAAATATTAGTTTTAAATATTTTTATTTAATTTAACATGTCTATTTAGATTTTATATTTAGAATATTTAAATATTTATAACTATTTTAAGAAAACTAGTCTCTGAATATTTTTAAGTTTATTTAATATTTTGTTTTAGGTTTTAAATTTAATATTGTATTTAAATCAAAAAATTAAATATATAATATTGACAATTCAAAAGTGTATTATTGATATAATAATATTTTATATTTAATAATATATTTAAATTAATAAATTAAATAAATTAGATTGGAAGTTGAAAGTTTAAAACGTATATGGTATTATGGTATAGGAAAAAGTAGTTGATAAAGCCCACTTTTACTATTTTAAAGGCCCATCCAGTTAATTTAATGGAACTTTTTCACTAATTATCATATAACTTGTAATAAGATGAAATATTTTTTGGCATGATTAATTGTATAAAACTTCATAATAAAACCACCAAACGTATAAACCTGTGAATGAATGTTTCAAACTTTCAAATGCTAATTTTTTGAACAAACCATTAATAGGAAGATTTGATTTTCTTCTATTTCGGAGGGAGTATTATTCTCGCGACTTTTTCATCAGCGAGGGGCTATAAATTCCTCAACAACCTACAAATACATGGCGTTCACTCACTCGTATTTCACAGTTCTCCATATATTTTTCTCTCTCGCTCTCTCTCTCTGCATCGTAATCTCAACGAAGAAGCACTATGGCCACCATCAAGGAAGTAAAAGCACGACAAATCTTCGACAGCAGAGGCAACCCTACCGTCGAGGTTTTTTTTTTCTCTCCGTAGATCTATTTGGTTTCGTAATCGTATTTCACCGTTGTTCATATAAATTAAAACCGTTTACAACTGTCAAATCGTCGTTATTATGATTAGTTTTGCTATAAATGAGAGCAGCTAAAACGATAAAAGCGATCGTGATTTCGTTCCGTTTAGATCACTGCTATGCTGCTACTGATACAATCATACAAATGTATTTATATTGCATATGGATCAATATCAGAGCAACTGAAGCGATAATTAAGTGATCGTGGTT
Organism: Cichorium intybus; assembly: GCA_023525715.1. NCBI lineage: Eukaryota > Viridiplantae > Streptophyta > Magnoliopsida > Asterales > Asteraceae > Cichorium > Cichorium intybus. The sequence goes on along the minus strand of CM042013.1, from coordinate 27,912,396 downwards.
TAGTTTTGTTTAGATCACTGCTATAGATACAAATGTATGTATATACACGCATATGGACACGGACATTTCTTATATTATGAGTAGATATTTTAATCGTATATTAAATCTGATATCAATCTTAACATTTATCTGGATCAATCACTTGTATCTGTCTACCTGTGGAAAAGAAGCATAAGTGTAATGTATTAATCTAGACATTGACGTTCGTATTAAATTATACACTAGGAAACGGTGTTTGTATCTTGATTTAGCCGTGATTAATCACTTCTCCATAAATTTGGATGCTAATATTTCTGTGATATAGGTGGATATTGCACTATCAAATGGTACATGGCACCGAGCTGCTGTTCCTAGTGGGGCATCCACAGGTAAGATCTGTTTCTCTCATGACACAAAACTTTTTCTCAGAATGATTCCCCTGGATCCATGTTTCATGTCTATCAAAACTGGTCCAAAGCTGTTTGATATAGCCTTTCAATAATGTTTATCAATAGTGAGCAATGCACGTTTTCAAATTGTAACAAGGCATAAATATAACACTACAATCTTGGACTTAATACTAATACATACATAAAATTTTGTCTTGCAGGTGTTTATGAAGCACTTGAACTGAGAGATGGAGGCTCAGACTACTTGGGAAAAGGTGTTTCCAAGGTAAACCAACACTCTGAATTGCTGCTTTTTTCTATTTTTGACATTTATATAAACTAACTTAGTAACTTTTAAATTCTATAACTAGGCTGTTTCCAATGTGAACTCTGTTATCGGCCCAGCTATTGTAGGCAAGGTTTGTTTCTTCACCCTTACCCCTCAATATCAATTTTACATATTATCATTTTAGGTAATATACATAATCTAAACATATATGTTCATATCACAGGACCCAGCTGATCAAACTGGTATTGACAACTTCATGGTTCAAGAACTTGATGGAACTAAAAACGAGTGGGGTTGGTGCAAACAAAAGGTAATATACTTTCAACTTTCAACTTTCATCTTTCAAATCTTAAATTAATTTCTTTTCTTATTTATAAATGATTGCTTTATTGTTTATAGCTTGGAGCAAATGCCATTCTGGCAGTGTCTCTTGCAATCTGCAAAGCAGGAGCTAGTGTCAAAAACGTTCCCCTTTACAGGGTAACTTTTTTATTCCATAAAAAAAGAACCAAAGATCCAATCTTTTTCCTCTTTTAATTTCTGGAAATTCCTTGTTGCAGCATATTGCCAATTTGGCTGGCAACAAGAAGTTAGTTTTACCAGTACCAGCATTCAATGTCATCAATGGTGGATCACATGCTGGAAACAAGCTTGCTATGCAGGAATTCATGATTCTTCCTGTTGGTGCTTCAAATTTCAAGGAAGCCATGAAAATGGGCGTTGAAGTATACCATAACTTAAAGGTACATAACAATATAACATAACAACATGATTCTTCATTAACCCATAAACATATGAATTAGTTAACTAATCTTTACTATTACACAGTCTGTTATCAAGAAGAAATATGGGCAAGATGCAACAAATGTTGGTGATGAAGGTGGATTTGCTCCTAATATTCAAGAAAACAAGGAAGGACTTGAGTTGCTAAAAACAGCAATTGGTCAAGCTGGTTACACTGGAAAAGTTGTGATTGGAATGGATGTTGCTGCATCTGAATTTTATGGAAAAGACAAAACTTATGATCTTAACTTCAAAGAAGAGGTTGGTTTTATTTTATCTTTTTAATGTTTTTATTTAATCTATGGATACTTTTTGTTTCAATGGTTTCTTGATTTGTGTATACAGAACAACAACGGGTCACAAAAGATTTCAGGAGTACAATTGAAAGATCTTTATAAATCTTTTGTGAGTGATTACCCTATTGTCTCCATTGAAGATCCATTTGATCAAGATGATTGGGAGACATATGCAAAGATGACATCAGAATGTGGTGATAAAGTACAGATTGTTGGAGATGATCTTTTGGTCACTAACCCCACGGTTAGATTTCCTAAAAATTTTCCTTCATCTTCACTTTTAAACTATACAGTAAATTAAAATTTTGGTCTGTGTTGTATGTTTTTTTGGGGTTTGGTGAAGGGAAAAATCGTCATTTATACACGGTTGAGTAGTTAGCTCCAAAGGTAAATTGCAAAATGGTCTAGTGGTTTCTGATTTATACCGTGTTTAGTCCAAAAGTGAAAAGTTTTTACTTTTTGGTCTTTATTTTTTAAGGCGGTTTTGGTCTATGGATCCTTGAAATAAGGACCAAAATTTTTATGAAACATTTAGATAAAGACCAAAAAAAAAAAAAAAAGGAATCTCAGGGACAAAAAGTGATAAGAAACCTTGAAATAAGGACCAAATTTGAAAAAGGTTTCAATTTTGGACTTAACATGGTAGAAATCAGAAAAAACAGGGATCGTTTGTGTAATTTACTCTAGATTCAGGAGTAAATTATATTTTTTTTCTTGAGAATAGCTGAATTCATTTTGTTCCCGAAGAGTTTTCTCTTGCAATTTTGGTCCTCATTTGAGATTTTTGTAATATTTTTTGTCCCTGTTCCAAGTAAAATGACTATATTTTTCGGAAAAAAAATTGCAAAAGTCAGATATACGTAGGGACCAAAATAGTCATTTTACTTGGAACGGAGACAAAAAAAATGCTACAAGAACCTCAATTAAGGACCAAAATTGAAAGAGAAAATTTAGGGACCAAAATTGAGAAAACCAGTTATACTCAGGGACCAAAAAGCTAATTTACTCAAGATTTAATGAGAACAAGCTAATGGCAATATCGATACAAAATTGAAACTTGGACCAAACCCGAAAAAATAGTATACAATAGGGACCAAAAAAGTTTAATTTACTTTCTGAAGTCTGAAGTATGAGAATTCCTACTTTAACCCTTGTTGGACATTGATATCTACAGAGAGTTAAGAAGGCAATAAGCGAAAAGACATGCAATGCCCTTCTGCTCAAAGTTAACCAAATTGGATCAGTCACTGAAAGCATTGAAGCTGTCAAAATGTCAAAGCAAGCTGGTTGGGGTGTCATGGCCAGTCACCGCAGTGGTGAAACAGAAGACACTTTCATTGCTGACCTGTCAGTTGGTTTGGCAACGGTAAAAAAAAAATTAATCTTTATGTACAAAAATATATAAGAAAAGATAAATAAATACTAATTATACAACGTAACCCATAACTCACCAGGGTCAAATCAAGACAGGAGCACCATGCAGATCAGAGCGTCTTGCCAAGTACAACCAGGTAGATTTTAGAAATTACCATATTACCCATAGTGATTTTAAAATATAACAAGGTTGACTTATTTGACTGGATATATATGTGATATGTACAAACAGCTGTTGCGAATTGAAGAAGAGTTGGGGTCTGAGGCGGTTTATGCTGGAGCAAACTTCCGGAAGCCGGTTGAGCCGTACTAGATTCGTGTGGGAGTCCATCGTAATAAAAACCAAGGAGAAGGGGCAAAATGGACCTTTCTCTGAAAATAATGGGCGATGGTTTTAGGAGGCCGAGTTATTAGTTGTATTTCGGGATGGATTTTGTTTTTGTGGTAGTTGTTGATCTTTTTGGCCTCCTTTTTTGTTTTGTATTGTTTTTGTATGCATGCAAAGCCTACAAGGTTTAGAAATGCAACCATGGTTTTTTATGTTCAACTTTGTACCACTTAATCAACATCATTTTCCTTTTTTGGTTTGAAGAACCTCTCCAAAAGAATTCCATCTTCATATTTCTAAAATATATATAATTTTAGAAGGAACTTTAGAAAATGAGAATCAATATCAAAATGCTCCACCTCGAGATAGTTTACCGCAACAGCAAAATCTAAATCTTATTCATCTTCAATCCAAAGGCTAATGAAAACACCTACCAATGTGTAACACCTGGTTTCTCATTTTCAGGATACATTGATAATTTAATCAAAATAACTATCATTTAGGTGCAATCCTCAAAGATGAGTAACAAGCTTTACAAGATACTATTAAAAGCATAGTTTAAGTGCTTATTTACATACAAAAAGTTTCATACTAGTTTTCTCAAAAACCGAATGTTTACAAAAGAACAAGTCTAACACTAGAAAGAAAGTCCAAGTCCAAAGTCCATATCCTTTCCAGCTAACCCTCCGTGATGCGTTTCCCACGATCTACACTTCCAGAACCTAACACATTTAACATTAACAAACAATAAATGAGCTTTGAGAGCTCTATGAGTAATTTAAAGTTTATTTGGACAGCAATTGCCCATCATCTCATTCATATCATTTTCAGTGAACCATCTTGTTTCTCAATATATATACTCATAGTGAGGTTCATCTATCCAAACACTCATAATTGGTATACTCAACCAATTTCAAAACAACTCAAATCATACTCCTTTCTGCAATAATCATCAAAACCAACACATGATTAATCTAATAATAACTACTCACCTGTTGTGGAATCGATATGTGGAACTCCTGCACCTCGTGTGTGCTTCTGCCTAGCCTTAGCTGTAGCATAACAACTCATTTTTATTACTCAATTTAAGAATAATCTCAATCACACTCAATAGTTATCATAATCAAGGAATTTGTATCATTGAAGCAAGTTACAATCAAAAGATAACTACAAAATCAAAGTTGCAGCTTTCAATTTCATCTCTTTAACATATATATATATAACCCTAAGAACACAATACAAGCACTTCACTAGCTTGGGTCTCGAATTAGAACTCTTTTACACACACTAATCCAAGTAAACTCACTCTAACTCATGCTTGTTGCAGGTGGTTCATCAAAACCACCTGGAACCATCTCAAATCAAACAACCCAACCGTTGAAATAAAGTCAAAATCAAAGGGAATTACCTTTCAACCGTAAGGAATCAAATCCTAGCTTCAATTCTTGAATTATAGACTTCAATTTCGAGTTTAGAGGTTTAGGATTAAGTTTCTAGGGTTTTGGAGAGGTTTTGTTCGAAGTGGATATAACCCAAAATGACAGAAAATCGCACATTAAAAACAGATCTGTGCGCGTAACACGGTCTGGGTTCATAGAACACGGCCCGGGTTTCTACACAATAAAAATCCCCTGTTGGCCTCTGTTTGACAAAACACGGTCCGGGTTTATAAAACACGGCCCGGGTTTCTACACAATAAAAATTCCCTGTTTGCCTCTGTTGACAAAACACGGTCCGGGTTTATAAAACACGGCCCGAGTTTTTTCCACAGAATATCCTCTGTTTGCTCTGGATCGAAACACGACCCGTGTTCCTCCAACACGGCCCGTGTTTCCTGCTGCAGAAGCTAAAATCATTTCTAATACTCTTTTCAACGTCCAACTTTTCCTAGTCGAGTTTTTATCTATCTTAATTCATATAATAACTCAATTAATCTTTATTTAACATATAATTAATATATCTTATCACAAATTTAAAGTCACGGTATTACACAATGTGCACAAGGTTTTGAGCATTAACATATGGCAAAACTCCCAGAAGTAAAGCGTCATCCATAGTTGGAGACAGGACACGAAAAAAACACCAAAAATCTACTTATCTTCCTTTTGGCCTCCGAAAGAGCGACATCAAACCTACCATGAGAGGAGGCAATGAATCCCCTTGTTTGAGCCCCCTCCTTACTTAGTAGGAGGTATGTTAACTAGACCTCAAGCCCACACCTTAACATATTCCAAATAACCTCACGAGTCACACCCCTCCTTACGCAGAAGGAATAATTTTGCTTAAAGCGAAAGAGTCGTAGACAAATATGTATTGGTTTAGGTACCGAATTCATCAAAAGGGTATTATAAGTTATAACATTCTCAGTGAACATCTGAAATCCGAAAACATGTATACTTTAGTTTAACTATAAGAAAAACCCAGCCTAAGTACTATTTGCAAAACTCGTATTTGGGAGCTAGAATTTTTGTCATTTTTGGTAAAAAAATCTTTTTGAAAATTTATATAAATAAAATAATTAAATTAAAAATAAATAAATAAATAAAAGGTTGAAATAAATAACTATTATGAAGTTCAAAGTGTACTACATAATTAAAATACCAAACTGGAGGTTAAAAAGAAAGCTTGAGTTAAAAAAGACTAACTTTGTCAAACTTGAGAAACTTAAGTGTGACTTTGATTTAGCTACACTTTGAGGACTAATTTTTTAGTAATTGATACATAGTATGTTATGTTGGAGTTTCTAAGTTGAAAAATAGTACTGGATATAACAACTGTGGAATGATGGACTAATAACAAAACAAGAAACTTAGAGATTACCTTGATAACATATTGAGGGACTAAATTGGCTAAACTTTATTTGTTAGGGAAATTTAGTAATTATAGGAGTTGGGTGAAGTGTTTGACTCATCTAGCGGTCAAATGAAGAAAGAGTAAAATTTAGGGACTAAAATTGGTTAAGAAATTATTAGTTTGGTTAAATTGGTAATTATAAAAGTTAGGTGAAGTGTTTGACTCATCTAGCGGTCAAATCAAGAAAGAGTACAATTTAGGGACTAAAACTGGTTAAGAATTTATTAGTTTGGTTAAATTTGTAATTATAGAAGTTGGGTGAAGTACTTGGCTCATCTAGTGTTCAAATAAAGAAAAAGTGAAATTTAGTGACTAAATGTGACAATTTTGAAAACTTTAGAACATAACACCCATTTCCCCTTCCATTCGTTATTTGAATGAACGAACATGATAGCTAAGAGAGGATGTAGAATGGCGTTTTTTGAGAATGGATTAGAATGAAAAATAATTGAAGATAACTTTGAAGTTTGAAGTTGAATAATCAAATAGAAGCTTATGAATGTAGCATATCCAAAATCCTTTGATGTTTAAATGTTTTGATGAGTTTCTAGTTAGTTTCATTCATTAGATCTAACTTCAATCTAATTGAATCTAAGTGTTGTCTTGAAGCTTTGTGGAAGTTTATGAGCTTTAACAATGTTGGATCATCCTTTGATCCATCTAAATTCGAAATTGCTTATAAATGGAAATGGAATCAATCATGTAATTAAGTTAAACAGAAGGTATTCAGGTACTTAGACTAAACTAAAAACCCTAATTAATAATCTTAAGTTATTAGAATTGGAATTGGAATTGGAATTGGAACGGGTTAAGTTAAATTGGATGAGCTATATGGCCATTTTTGAGGTTTTTGCTCATAGAGTTGAAAAACGTAAAAGCACGGGCCATGTAATTTGAAGTCTTAATTACATGGGTCGTGTAATTCCTTTAAGCGAAATGAAAACTGTAACTTTTGCTTGGCCGATTAGCTTGACTTCTAACACTTCCATTACTCCTCAAATGCCTTATCTAACTTATCTAGAGTATACAATAAGTTTTTCAAGTGTTGACATGTCCTTATAAAATTTGTATGCTTTGGAATTGCTTTTCATATGTTATATCTCTCTTGTGTGCTATGTGAATACTATATGTATTTTGTGCATTCATGGAATGTTATTTTAAAACGATTTTATCCTCTAACGGGAAACTATTGATTTGAATTGAAACTATTTTGAGCAACATACTTATATATTCATCTAGGATGGGTTGAGACTTGGTATGATTAGATTGGTAGTCACTGGATTTATTTATTATCAACACTTGCACGATTAGACTAGCTACCCATTGTGTGGTACTTATGTGATGGTTCTCAAGTTACCCAGTGATTTGGAAGGGAAGACGTTGTCATTTTGTAGACTGAGCTACCACGCTAGTTGAAAATATAGGATGTAGACCGGGATATCGAACAGTGTCTTGTGTAGACTACGCTACCGTGTATACACCCAAATTCTAACTATTATTGTGAAATTTGTATATATATAAATATATATATATATATATATATATATATATATATATATATATATATATATATATATATATATATATATATATATATATTCTTTTTGTTAGAATAGACATTATCAATTATAAAGACGTGGCCAATTTTCAAAAATGGTCTTTACTTAATAGACAAGTTATAGAAATACTCCATGTGTTTCATAAAATCAAAGTAATAGTCATTGTTTAATAGAGAAATTACAATAATAGTCCCTGTCGTTCACAAGGTTACAAAAATGGAATTTGCCCAATAGCGAAAAATTGCAAATTTGGCCTTATGTTTCAAAAAAAATACCAAAATTATGTCTGCATTTCAGAAAATTATAAAAAGGTCCTTGCCTAATTGCAAAACTCTAGAAGTGGTCCTTGTTTTTTTTATAGAATTATAGATATAATCCGTGTCTAATAGCAAAATAATATAAATGATCATTGTATCTCACAATATTACAAGAATGGCCTCTTACTAATAGCTTATTTATACACATGGTCCCCACGTTTCACAGACATTATAAAAATTAACCTTACGTTACAAAAAGACAAAATGACACTGTAGCCTGATGAAGTGTTACACGTTGGTCGAATTGGCCACTAAGTTTAATTTTTTGCGTTATAAGGGCATGAAGTTTATTATTGACAGTTTAAAATGTCCTTATGGGAAATACGAAGGGGTATATCGGTTGTTTGTCTTCGTCAGCAGATGAGTCAGCATCCATGTCACTCGATATTATCACAGTTAGCATAAAATGGTGTAACATTTGCAATTCGACGTTCATGTTTTCTTCGCTACTGTGTGTGTTGGAGATCACATCATGGACGGAGAACACCGTGAAAGAAAAATCGATGGAAGAATCCATGGAATCGGAACAATAAAACCTACCAATTGAATTTCTTAATCGAACTATTTAGCTGATTTCAGGTAACAATGTTTGATTTTTGGTCTAAAAAGGGATCGAATTTATAAGGTTTCACAACCGGTAACTCTTAGGGACCAAGGCACGCAGTAGCCAGTGTCCCTCCTCTTGCTGACGTGAATTTGATGACATCAGCATACATGTGCCATGCGATCACAATGAAATTATGTAGGCATATTAAACCGGTTGGTTTTGGTTAAAGGGTCTTCATATATGGTAAATGAAAACGTTAAACCTCATAAAAGCAAATAAATAACTTAGGAGGTATTTTAAAAAAGAAGCCAAAAATTTGTTACGTCTAGGTGTCATTTTGCCTTACAAAAATAACGTCCAAAATAGAAAACAAATAAACATGTCGTAATGCACCGACTCACAGGTTTAATCTCTAGTTGAGGCAATATTTTTATTTAAAGGTAACAAATTAAAATAGGGTGATTCTATACATACCCCATATAGTCTAGTTACACCCTCCCTGATTTTATTTTTTGTTTTTTTGTTGTTTTTCTTTTTGTTTTTTTGTCTATTTTGTTTGTTTGTTGTCATTTTTTTCTCTTTTTCTTTTCCTTTATTAATATATTTTGATTTATTATTATTATTATTATTATTAGAAAAACAATAATAATGAATTTAAATTTTATAATTTTTACGTTTTAATAACAATAAACAATAGTTTTTTAAGTAATTACGACACAACGAACAACGTTTATAATTTTATAAAATTATGTCAAATTATATCAAAACAATTATGTCAAATTTGATCAAATATCAAATTAATGAATTTAGCTTTTATAATTTTTACGTTTTAGTAACAATAAAACAATAATTTTTTAAAGTAATTACAACACAACGAACGACGTTTATAATGTTATAAAATTATGTCAACTTATATCAAAATGGTTGAACGAATGTATAAAAAATAACAATATAAATAATAATATCATTGCAAAGTTTGGTCCAATATTACAATTGCACGGTGTGTTATATGGATAACGAACATAAATATGTAGTCGAGCATTATACAATGTTTTATATTCAGCAGAATGTTCTGAGCACACACAATCCTGGACAAACGGATATGGTGTACAACTGGGTCGACGGATCAAAAATGACGGTTTCCGACTAATAATAACGTGAATTTCGATTACCTACAAACGATATAAACCCGAAAGATTTTATAAATAATAAATTATACGTACAACCAATTAGTTTATAAACGACTGAATAAATTCGAACGACAAAAAAGAAAACATTGGATTATCAATAAATACGAACGATTATAATTTTATAAAAGTTAATAATAATAATAATAATAATAATAATATTATTATTATTATTATTAATAAATGAAAAAACAACAAAAAACAAAATTGAGATAAAACAAATTTGATAGTCAAATCAAAGGGGTATAGAATGAAATTTTAGGGGTATTTATAGCACTACCCATTAAAATATTGCAAAAATAAATTGATATTATTATATTATACTATTTCTATATTTAATGTAAACTTAAGTTAAAAACCTTTCAACTTGTCTCAATCGATCCAAAGGAATTTATATATAGGAAAGAGAACAAAATCTCCTCTATTTTGGTCTCTCCCCCAAGATCCCAGAAACCCTAACCCTAGCCGCTGCGACTGATAGAAAGGATACGAAAGAATGGCGGAGCACTTGGCATCCATATTTGGTACGGAAAAGGACCGTGTCAACTGTCCTTTCTACTTCAAGATCGGAGCTTGTCGCCATGGAGATCGATGCTCAAGGCTCCACACAAAACCCAGCATCAGCCCTACCCTATTGCTCTCCAACATGTACCAGCGCCCCGATATGATCACTCCAGGTGTTGATCCTCAGGGTCAGCCCCTTGATCCTAGCAAAATCCAGGATCACTTCGAGGTTTTCATTTCCCTTATTACTTTGTCGTATATCTTAACGATCCGTCTCTAATTAAGCCTGAATTAGCTGTGTTTGCACATTACGTTGTTCTGGTTTCATGTTTGCTTAGTTATACATTTTCATAGAGATCTCACCGCTGCTAGATAGTAATGAATACGTAGGTCAACCGGTATTTGTGCTTGATTTCATACCGTCTCACAGAGATTAGTAAACGCTATTAATCTATCGTGGTAGCTAAGATGAGTTTTGTTTGTTTGAAATTTGAAGCTAACGATCCTCACCTTACCTTCAAATCCAATTCTAATTGCAGGATTTCTATGAAGATCTGTTTGAAGAGCTTGGCAAATACGGAGAGATTGAAAGCCTAAACATATGCGATAATTTGGCTGATCATATGGTTGGAAACGTGTACGCACAATTTAGGGAAGAAGAACATGCTGCAGCTGCTCTCCAGAATCTTAGTGGACGGTTCTATGCAGGTATAGATATCAATTTTGACTTGACTTTGACTTTATTATCATCATGGTTTCCTTCAAATGATCTAATGATTTATTCACATCTTCAGGTCGCCCCATTATCGTTGATTTCTCACCAGTTACAGATTTCCGTGAAGCAACATGTAGACAGTACGAAGAAAACGTATGTAACCGTGGTGGTTACTGCAACTTCATGCATCTAAAGAAGATTAACAAGTGAGTTTTTTTTTTACATCTTTTTATATCTTTTTAACACTTTCACTAGTTTTTATATATTCAACCTTTTTTATTCTTCAGAGATTTGAGGAGGCAGTTATTTGGGAGACGTAGGAGGAGTCGAAGCCGGAGTCGTAGTCCTCCACGACACCGGAATCACGACGACCGCCCACATGGCGGCGGTGGCGGTGGTGGTCGTGGGTATGGGAGGAGAGGTGGCGGTGGCGGCGGCGGTGGTGGTGGTTATTCTGATCACCGGAGTAGTGACAGGGGGAGGCGGCAGAGAAGCCGGAGTCCGGGGCGGAGAGGTGGCCGGAGTAGAAGTCCGGGCGGGAAGAGAAACCGTAGTCCGGTGAGAGAAGGGAGTGCTGAAAGAAGGGCAAAAATTGAACAATGGAATAGAGAAAAAGAAGCAAAATCCGTACCTGATAATAATAATAATAATAATAATAATAATGATGAAAGTAATGAAGGTGGTCGTGATGATGATGGTGGGTTGAAAAATGGGGAAAATTACCATGATGCCCCTCAGAAGCAACAAGATGATGGAAATTATGATTATTGATTGATCAATGCCGAATTATCTGGTTTGTGTTTTCTTTCTCTGAATTTTTTTGTTAAGATATGTGAAACTTCAAATTTAAATTTGGGAAAAGTATAGGGGGTGAAAATGTAAATAATAAAAAAGAAGTAAAAAAAAATAGGGTTCACTTGGAAGAAAAGGCTTACTGCCGGCTTTCCATGTGCAGGAGTACAGGTTGACTTGGTCAAATGAAATTTCTACTTTTTGAGCAATCTATTTTTAATTTAAGACAAGAGGCATGGAGGATTTTTTTTTTACCTCTGAAGAATGGTAAATTATTAGAGAATTAGGGTACTATAATTTTTTGAAGGAGTTTTTATTTATTTGGGTTTTTTGAAATAATAAATAAAGAAATGTGATCTTACGTAATTTACTAGTTTTTTGCAGGTTCAGGGAAGGGTGCTTATTTTCTGCCGTTTATTATTTTATATTTGTATACAGGTTGTCTTTCCCCATATGTTAACATGGAGGAAGTAAAGTGATGGTGACGTGGCAAGGAGGTTTATTATTGGTTGATTTGTGAACAAGTGCTGATGAAGTAGGAAATGTGGTATTTGGGAGTGTTGTTACAAATTATTGCCAATATTTTGTTTTGATGTTTTTGTATGTTTTGAGTTGATTACAGTTTAGACAATTTTATGTGTACTTGGTTTGTATGGGAGATTCAGAAGCATTACTTAAAAGTTTTTTTTTTTGGGAAATTTCTGATTGAATTTAGACTTGTTGTCTTTGGTCCTTTTTGTTAATGCATCTATGCCGTTTGTACTTTGGGCCTTTAATATTCATGAGTAGAAAGTTAGACTCAAACAATTTGACCACTTTACCCCTCTCCTTTCAATAGACCTAAAAAAGCTCTAATATCCAATTCTCGTTAATTTATGCCTTTTAGGGTAAAGGGTGTAGATGTCGGCTAACCTGAAGTCATTGGTTGTCACGGGGGATGTCTCCTCCTATGTCATTTTATGCCTCTATTAGGCCAAGCGGTGTGTAGTTGAAAAAACCTTCATTGCCACATGTGTGTCACATCAAAAACTCTCACCTTCTTAAATCTTGGAAATGATTACCCCTTACTTACCTTACTTATATACGTACAAATATGTATATCATTATATGTTATGTGTATAAAGGAAACAAGAAAGAGAAAGAAAGAATACGGGGTGAGAAACCTGCATGTGGAAGTTGAGTGTGGGGTTTTCACCTAAAAAAATGGTGTTCTCGCACGGGTTTGCTATGCCACATCGGATCCCACACACTGTGGTTTACCCGCTCCTCTCGGTCTTAGAGGTGGATGTCATTTTACAATTTTTTTAAGTATAACATTTAAATTAAAAATGTCATAACATTAAAATTTAAAAACATTACATTAAATAAAAAACATAAAATAAAATTAAAAGTTACAACCAACTAAAAAAGGTTTTCCATCTGAAAAGTCTTATTTATCATCCAGTAGAGGCGTATTGAGCTCAATATGATTAACTCAGTACTTGTCTCATCAAATCGACACGAAACTCGTGATGTTAATCAATGTCACGCAGCTCTCGTTTTATTCGAACGTAAACTGAAGGTATCAAGTTTTATTGGCGGCACACTTGAGGAGGCTTTTTCGTTTTCGACATAGTTGCATATGGGTTTTCCCTTGTCTCCTAAATTCATATTGTGTTAAATAATATACTTATATACAATAGTTGCGGGTTTTTCTTATCTTGGGGATGTGTCGGGATGCCTAGTTTGTGCCAACGCTTCTTGGGGGCTCTAAATGCTCTTTCTATATCTTTCTAGCTCTTTCTTGAGCAACTTTATATTTATGCTTTTTAGATCACTTGAACATATTCAAAGATTTCACAAACACAACATCTTGAGCAACTTTATATTCATGCTTTTTAGATCACTTGAACATATTCAAAGATTTCACAAACACAACATGTTCAAGATATATATCATCTACCAGATAGTACCCGTATTTGTATGTGAATTCGTTTACTTGAAATGGACAATTAGGAGCAGAGACGTTGCAAACACTGTCGAGTAAAGGAGACATGCCCAGAACGTTAATATCACTACTGATTAAGCTAGTGGGACCAGAGAAGGCATGTCAAAACCAAAGATCATGTGATGCAATTGTTTCAAGTATGACTGTATAACTGTCGGGTGACCTTTATCACCCCGCGTATATTTGTTATGTCATACAGTAGAGCAGCTACCCCATTTTCAATGAAGACAATTCAAACTCCCAAACATGCCAGGAAAATCATGACCATGTGTGTAATGACATATAATGTGTGCACATCTGTGAAGGTGAATGTAACTTGCGCAAATACCATGGATCATAATGTATAATGATGCATCTGCAAAACTAATAGTGGCTTTCACGTGTGACCCACTCGGACGTTTGAAAATATTCATCTATCAATATGATATAGAACTGTAAGCTAATTGGCGAATTGCGCATTTCTGTATCGAACTAAAACCTTTTGAACTGCTCGCGTCGGAATTTTGTTGTATGAACTTAAGACATGTTCATCATAGTGTTGACTACAGTAGAAACAAATATCTCTCCATTCGAAATCGTTGACGAAAAAGTATTGTTCATAAATACAATCATTGTCGATAAACACAATAAAATTAAGACCGGCTAAAATCAAATGTCATGCACGCTACAACAGGTTTGGGGGATTTTTTTTATTTAAAATGTCATTTTGTGGGGTTCTATACCCAACACTAATGTATATAAAAGCCACATATTCTCTTTACTATACATATATGTACATAAAAGCCACATATTCTCATTACTATACATATATATATACACATGTACACATGCGCACACACACACACCAACACACCCATGCACGCTCACACACACAACATGTCCATACATGCATAGATACATGGATACATACATATATTCCCAACTTATTTTTCATTATGTTGTTATGCGATCAGCTCTCAACGAATAATAGAAAATCCTGTTTCTTAATCATCGTCCAAAGATTCAACAGTCAGATTGTCAACTTTTTTGAAGGTTTTTGACAGTTGGATTGAGTTGATTAGTTCATTGCTTTCGTATGCTGGATTGAGTTGATTAGTTCTGAAGATTGTGAGATTTCAATGCTTTGGTATGTTGATAGACGGTAGCAGTTTTTGGTGATATTCGTTTTAATCCTCCACCTCTTTGATTCTATATATTATTGAAAGTTGTTTCTTCCAAGTATACAAAAGTTACTGTATGCCTCTAGTATAACTTGAGAAGACTTTGTAATGTTCCATTATTGGTGATAGTAGATTCCACACGCCCTAAGCGGTCACGTGGTTTTTACTCTTGTTTTGAGAGGTTTACCATACTTTTTGGTAACTCGTATTAATTGTTTAGCTAAAAGCATGTGCTCCAACTTCCAATCGACAGTCTAAATAAAACTTGAAACACAAATATTTGCATGGCAAAATGGATGAATATTGAAGCAAAAAAACTACCATAAAGAAATCCAAAATGTGATGGGTAGAGCATAATCATAATTGCCATCAACCTTCAAGACAGACAGACAGGATAGAATTGTCTTTTTCATACTAACAACAAACCTACTTAGATCCATAAATCAACTACCCTCAAATCCTCATTCACTCATCAACAAAATCCACTCACTCTCAATCACTTATCACACCAATCATTTACTCGCACTGTGCTTCGCCTGGTTATGTGACGAAAGAGCACCATCTGTTTTAAAGTTCCTGTAAAACACCCAAAACACTTTTAAAGTTTAAAAAATCCAACAATCTTTTAATATATATATATATATATATATATATATATATATATATATATATATATATATATATATATATATATATATATATATATATATATATATTAATTACCTGTTGCAAGACTTGCAATGATGTGCACCATCAGAAACAGGACTTTTCTGATTCTGATTTTTCGACTTGCTTCCGCCAGCTGGCGTCTTGGCAACCGCCTGCTTTGAAGGGTGAGGTGTCGCTATATGCACTGCCCCACTTTTCTTTCCTTCTGTTGATTAATTAATATTATTTAAATAACAAATAATAAATCACAATTTCAAGTTTATATTTTTAAAAAATAAATTAAAAAAAAAAAAAAACTAACCAGTCTTCTGAGGTGTAGTAGCCACCTTTGCCTTCTTGTCAGTACCAGGAGTCTTGCTACCAGATTCATTCGGTCTCTTCTTTCCAGATTGCTGTTGTTAACATAATAACACACAAATAAATAAATAAATAATAAAATTACAATGTCATGACATTTTCAATCAAAACTAACCTTCTTTGGTGTCTCTTCCTCATCACTGTCATCATCATCATCACTGTCATCATCATCCTCACCATCATCAGATGAATCATCATTATCCTGAAAAAGAAAAAAACCCAACATGTTTATGTTGAATGATACTCTAATAAAGTCCACATATATGTATGGATGTATGTATGTATGTACCTCATCATCATCAGAATCATCTAATGGAGCATCAGAGTCATCACTGTCATCATCATCAGAATTTTTAGAATCTTTAGGAGGTTCCATAATTGTCACCTTCTGTTTACCATCTTTCTTACTAGCTACCACTGGTTTCTCTTCTTTTTTTGTCTCTGGTTTTCCTACAATATTAACAATAAGAAATGAGTTTTAATTCATATAGATAACAATTATTAGATATTCAATATCAATAAATAAAAAACTATATTCTAGTACCACCATTAGCAACTGGAAGTGGAAGTTCCTCTTCTTCCTCAGAATCTGCACAAAAGAACAAACTTATAAGTAAGAAATAAAAAAAAAATAAAGAAAGAAAACAATGAGAATATGTTATATGTATAGGTGTATACAGTATACTAACCAAATTCATCAGAGCCAGTGATCACAGAACACAAGGGCAAATCAGTCAAGGAGAGAACAAATTTAGCACACTTGAATCAAGATTGAATAGGAATAATATATATAAGTTTAGTAAGTTGGAAAAAACAATATGTTTAAAGAAAGGATATTCATGTTCATCAGTGGGTTGATCAGCTTTGTATCCATAGAAATAGACACTTCCATGTTTCCAGTTGTGTGAAATCTGAAAGTCTTTGTCAAAGACCAAGTCAAAGAGTTGTTGTGGGAGTCTTTCAGGGTGAAGTGTTCCTAGAACAAGCTTCTTGTCTTCAACTGTGATATGAAGGCACACAGACTCCTTTGTTTCCTTCTTCATTTCTCCAAGACAAGCCTGATTAAGAGACAATTTAGTTGGTTATTTGATCAACCAAGCAGAAAAAAGATGTTTGATTGTATTAAAGTAGTTTGTACCTGTGAAAGATGCAAAACTTTGCCTTCACCACCAAGGTTTACATCAAGTGGCTGACCACATTTAACCTCAACACCTATATCAATAAACACAGTATCAGAGTTTGAATGAATATAAAATATACGATTAAGAAAAAGAAAGAATTATACTGCTCAAAACATCTCATAGGTGCAGATGACCAGGTGTTGTAAATCAAATTTATTGTCCAATTCCAAGGAAAGCTGGTTACTATCCAACTAGTTGATATACGATAACAAAATACCAAAAGATATGATAGGCACTAACATAGATTACCTAAGAACAGAGTTGTATATGTTCCATATTAGTTGCAAACAGTTTTCCTTTTACCGACATGGAAAGGATACAATACACCAGTAAATCTAGACCAATACTTGCATATCCTCTTTCAAATAAGAGAGCTATTTTCAAACGAAGACGGTATCAAACAACCAGGAAACACATACTACACAACAAACTCGTTTAGAAATCCGCAAGGATCGTTGCCTATTCACAAACAGATGCATAATAGTGCATTCACGTTGATTCAGACAAAGGAAAACAAGCACAGAAGATAAAATTGCAAATAGCATACATGAAAAGCATATAACATCCACGCGAAAACATAAACAAACAACGAAAGTGTCCGATATTACGAAACGGAAACAAAACGAAATGACGAGCATCGTCACCGTGAATATATGTAAAGATTTGCGTTACGCGAAAAGAAGGTCCAGATTTTCATCGGTAAAAAAAAAAAACCCTAACGACATAAATGAAAAGGAAGAGACAAAACGAGCGTGTGTATATCAAAATAAAGATGAAGAGAGGAGGAATCGTTACCCCAAAACTCCATTGTTGCAGACGGAGAGAGAGATTCGAAAGAGGAGAGCGGCAGAGAGAAGTGTGTGTGTGAGCAGAGAAAACGTTAGGGTTTGCAGAAAACGAATACGGAGTTATAAAGGGAGAGCGGGACGGAGCTGTGATACGCTATATCGCAGACTACCATTAAACTTTTCAAAAATAGAACCCGTCACCTTTGCTCGGAAATGTCTTTTTTATTTTCTTTTTAACGTTCAAAATAGTATGTTTGTTTCTCTTTTAAAAACATGGTTAAACTAGGAAGTGCACGATGCGGCAAAGAATGACCAAAAAGAAAAGGAATAGCAATTTATCTTTATTAGTTTGTAGGGTTTTTAAAAATCAATAATTATAATAAAAAAATATTTATAAACAATTACACTACGGAACATCATTTGAATATGTAAATGTTGAACTATATATTTATACATAACAAAGGATTAAACATCTGAACAACAACGATTGTTTTTCTAATCAAACTACAAAATTGTGAGACCATGGTTTCAAAAAAATATCAATGATTTTTTATTAAATTTCCATATAATTTACAATGTGTTAATAATAAAAATATTATATCTATAATGTTAAAAATATGACTATCATTGAAAATACAATGTATTAACACGGAAAAGAGTAAAAATATAATATTATAAATGACTAGAGGTTCAAAGTACAATGTGTTAATAAGAAAATAAATTGAAAATGCAATGGTGTAATTCGGTGAAATTTTGAAATGAGAATTGCCTCATAAGAAAAAAAATGAAAGTAGGGTGATATAGTATATAAATAAATCAAAATTACGTTTGATACAGGTTCATTGTACAAAAATTATCTAAATAGTTAAAGCAATTCTTAGAAAATTGTGGCATGTTTTTAAAAAATAGATTTTATTTTAAAAATTGTTTTTATTTTAAAAATGCTTTTTGTTGTAAAAATATTATACAAAGTAACTAGATTTGTAAAAACATGTATAAACAAAATTATAAAATAACTTTTATAAACTTTATAAAAGTAAGTTTTGGAAGGGGGTTAAAATGTTGTAAAAGTAGTAAAACATATATAAACCAAATTGTAAAAAAAAAAAGTTGTAAAAGTAGTAAAAACATTGTAAAAACGTATATAAAAATTGTAAAAGAAGTTTGTAGGATCTTTGTAAAAAATAAGTTTGGGAATGAGGTTTTATTGTAAAAGGATTATAAAGGTTATAAAAAATATTATACTTGATCAAAAGATAATTTTATGAAAACATATAATGTAAAAGAAGTTGTGAAAATATAACTTTCTAAAAGAAAACCATAAGTTTTAAAAATTGTATAGTAACAAAATAAAAAAAAACAGTTGGGAAATATTTGTTAAAAGAATTGACCAAGTTTGTTAAAAATGTTTATAAAATGTGGGTAAAAATCGTAAAAGAGAGAGAAGTTATTGGGACCAAAATCAACTTTTTTAACATTTAGGTCAAAATTGTAAAACGGGAAAGTTGATCAGCATCTGGCGGGGTCAGATCTCAGGATGGATGGGTCGGAGATGGGCGGGTAATATAATCCACGTGTTTTCTTAAAAATATTGAATGTCTTTAGAGGTGCTAAGAATCAAACCCCTCACCTTCAACATCTTGTTGCAGCACATTTAGCATCTATGATATGCTCAATTTTTTGTTAAAACTTGTGAAACAACACCTATGACAATCACCAATGCGGTTACTGTTCACACATGGGTAATTGTTAGTAATAGATAATACATAAGATATTGTATTTGCTTGAATTAGCTGAAAAAAGTTTCTATGTATAAGTTTTTATCAAAAACTTATTGTTCGAGGTTTATCTTCTATTTTCTAAATTCATCTTTTTGTGCAATTAAATTATGGTTTGTGGTTTTCATTTTGAAAATTGAAAATAGAACTTATAAATTTACAAGAAAATATAAGTTTTCAAAGATATTTAAGCATCATAATCTATAAATAAAACTCTAGAAAGGGATATCAAAACAATTTCAACAGTGGAATGTCTAAACTGTTTCCAATACAATAACATCACGTTCCAATACCTCACAATCGTCATGGATTCTAATTTAATAAGATTACACTTCAATATCTCAAAATCATCATTGATGTTTCTTCTCCTAACATAAAAATGTTGAACTTTGTACTTGAGACACACATCAAAGCAGTATCTACATATCAAAACAATACATGTGACAGAAAAACACAATGAGCGACTCAAGTGTTAGACTCATAATATTATATTGATAACATAAAAAAACCATTTAATTGTCATAAAATCACCATGAGTAAAAAAATTGCAAACTCTGTCATAATAAACTTTAAATAAGCATTAAAAGTACTTAAGAAAGTGTAACATTACAAGAGCATCCACAAAGCCCTGGAAATTTTAATGAATTGTCACATTAACTATTTACTTTATATAGACCTTTATATTTTAACTTTTACAATACATTAAACCTTACAAAAGTTTAATGGAATGACATGTCGTTCAACCTCTATTCATTGAACCCTCATTGTGGTTCATGGCACGGAGCGATTGGGATTAAACTCTTGACATGATGGCACCTCCAAATGAGCGTTTAACCCATCAGACTTGGTCATCATTCAACCTCAATTCATTGAACCCACATTGTGATGGCTTTAAGATTATATATAGACAAAACTGCAAAAATGGTCCCTGTGGTTAGTCAGAAAATGCGGTTTGGGTCCAAAAAGTTTCTTACTTGCATGGGAAGTCCAAAATGGAAAAGTTTCTGTGTTTTTGGTCCTTCCCTCTAACTCCCGTCAAGTTTAGGACGTTAAGTCCCTCATGTGCCCTCCATGTGAGGGCATTTTGGTATTTTCACCATGGCTTCTTCACTTTTATAAATAAGACAACGGACATCTTTCTTCTCCTCGTATCTCCTTCTCTTCCCAGTTGCGATTCTCAAGCCGTCAAACAACGGACATCTTTCTTGTCTCCCGATCATCACGTTCTTCGATCTTCTTATTCTCCCTTTCTTCACAGCTCGTTTAAAAAAATGGTGCTTTGTCATTGTGGAAGGGAGGTTGTTGTGCGAACCTCGTGGACGTCAAACAATCCTGATCACGGCTTCCATAGGTGCCCTAAAATGGTAATTAAAATAAAATTAGGTCACTTATGTTTTGTTGTTTAACTGTGGCTTAAATCTTGTATACTGGTATTCCATTCCAGGTTACAACCTGCGGGGTTTATTGGTTGGGTGGATCCCCCAATGTGTCCCAGATCGGTTTCTATAATCACGGGACTGCTCAGAACAATCAACAGGCAGGAAGTGGGGATGGCCAATATGCGACTTCAAATATTCAAGCTTAGGATGGTTTTGGTTGTCTCTTGGATCACCTTTCTGATTGTGGTTTTTTTTGGATTTAGTAGTTAGATATTAGGGTTTATATATTTGGTAGATACCACCTTGAAGAATGTATTTTCGCAAGTTAGATGTAGTGGTGGGTAATGTATTGCAACTTGAAGTTGTAAATTTTGAATACCATGTTTAATGCAAAGTACATTACCAATTTTGTAACTTGAAGTTGTTAATATAAGTTCGAGATAAAGTTGTAATGTCCGAATCTCAGGTCTAATACAAAGTACATTACCATAATACAAGTCAGGTTGCATAAATAGATAAATTAACACAACTGTAAACATCAACATTAATACACCATTAAGAAGTACCAACTAAAGCATTAAATAAACATTACAATACTGACACTTGTTCATAAAGACAAGACAACAAAAGATCTAAGATAGTGTTTCCAAGTACAACCAATAATGGAAACATTAAACAAACCATTAAACCATAAACTACACGATCACTAACCTTTCAAACGACACGAACACTACCCTTTTAAACAAACGATTACCCCATTAATTGCCACCCTGCCCCTTGTAGGTTATTGAAGTGTAACCTTTGTTCTTACACTTCCCACACGTCACAGTCAAGAACCTCCTGCTCAGCTTATGATTTTCATTTTCCCCTACACTTTGACTCTTGGCCTGGCTTTGACTTTGACTAACACTTCTCTCAACTGATGTAATCTTCCTTTTCTTTTTAGGTCTTCCAGCTTGTTTAGGATGTGGTGGAGGGACAATAGGTGTTGGGCAGTTACTTTTAGGCAACATGGCCCTTCCTTTGATAGGATCGACTGTGTAAGAATACATTTCCTTCTAGGTTTCAATCAAATAACACCTATGCACATAGGTAGGGCTGAGCAAAAACCGAACCGAAAACCGAAACCGCACCAAAAACCGTATTTACCGCTACCGCAAAACCGCAAAAAACCGAAACCGCAAAAACCGCAACCGCAAAGCATGGTGCGGTGCGGTTTTAGCTTGAAAAACCGCGCAAATTTACCGAAACCGCACCGCAAAATGTATTATATATTTAAATTATATATATATATATATATATATATATATATATATATATATATATATATATATATATATATAATTATCAGTTTTTTAAAATTTTATATTTTAGCTTATAATTTTATATATATATAATTATCAAAAATGTTTTCGTTTCCCTCTGATTTTCGTAGCCGCTCATTTTCGTCTCCCTCCCATTTTCATAAATGCCTTGTAATTATATATATATATATATATATATATATATATATATATATATATATATATATATATATATATATATATATATATATATATATATATATATATATATATATATATATATATATATATATATATATATATATATAATTATCAAAAATGCCTCATATTTTGACCTAATCAAGAAATTGTCTTCGTCTCCCTCCCATCTTCGTAGCCGGCTCCAGCCTCCTTCGGGCCTGCAATAATGATGCTATATACGTGGTGGTCACTGCGTTTGCCGCCTCACATTCTATACACCTCTATCTCTAATTCGACATCAGCTAGTTGTGCTCCGATCGGCGATGGCTACTCAAAGCAAAGTTATCACCTGTAAAGGTACTATGTGTATTCCTTCTTGAACTATTTTCATATGATTTCGCATCTTTAACCTACATTTGGAATTTAGTGAAACCCTAACTTTGATCTGATTGTAATAATTTCCTGATTACCGGTGGTGACGTATGAGGCTAATAAGCCGTTAGTGATCGAAGATGTGGAAGTTGCGCCGCCTCAAGCTGGTGAAGTTCGAGTTCAGATACTTTTACACGAGTGTGTATTACATGATAGATTGATTTCCCAAAATGTTGTTATTCAAAACCCACCGATTATGTTGTTATTCAAAACCCACCGATTATGCTATCATTGGATCATATCTCACATCCTTTTACACGAGTGTGTATTACATGATAGATTGATTAAATCGCTTCTGTGCAGGATCCTGAGGGTCTGTTTCCATGCATTCTTGGTCACGAGGCTACTGGGTATATAAATTTGCATTTGACGAACTATATATTTCTGCCCTTGTTCCTTTTAAAGGACTAAACCCGAGATTGCTTATTAATATTAAAATGACATGATTGTGGAGAGTGTGGGTGAAGGGGTGACTGAAGTTCAACCAGGGGCAGAATGTAGGGAATGCAAGTTTTGTAAATCAGGGAAGACCAACCTCTGTGGCAAGATTAGGGGAGCCACTGGAGTTGGTGTCATGATGAATGACCGTAAGAGTCGTTTTTCAGTAAGGGGTACTCCAATATATCATTTCATAGGAACCTCTACTTTCAGTCAATACGCAGTTGTACATGATGTAAGTGTTGCCAAGATCAATCCCCAAGCTCCTCTAGAAAAAAGTGTCCCTTCTCGGTTGTGGTGTCCCTACTGGTAAGTATTTACGGTTTAAAACCGAAACCGCACCGCTACAAACCGCAACCGCAAAAACCGTACCGCAAAAAAACCGCAACATATGGTTTTACAAAAATAAAAACCGCACCTAGCGGTACGAGTTGCGGTTTTATGCTAAAACCGCACCACACCGCACCACGCTCACCCCTACACATAGGTGTGTAGTTCTCCCACAGTTTCATCATTGTCTCCCATCTCAAACAGGGCTGCAATTGAATGCTTACATGGAATGCCAGTCAACTCCCATTTCCTACAATTGCATTCCCTTTTCCCCATATCCACCACATGTTGATCATTCCATGGGCCTTGAACTTGATACTTGTGACCCCCATTCCATCTTGTCGTGTATTTTGTAGCTTTTGACCTGTTTTCCTCCAAAATTCTTGTGACAGTTGGTGTTAGTGGTCCTTGACACTTGCTTAAAAGCTTCATCACATTACAAACTCTCTTCATTAGGTATTATTTGATAAACTCCAAACAGCTAATGATGGGTTTGTCCCTCCCATTGACAAGCTTGCTATTGAACACCTCACAAAGGTTGTTCAATAGCATGTCTGAAGTAGCCCTTCCTGGTATACAACTAGTTAGGTACATTCATAGGATTAAACTGATATAAAAAACAAAGGTACATGTGAAATGACTTCTAGCCCAGTGATGAGGAGGGATGGCCAATAACCATTCGTATGCCTTCTTGTAAAAAATACTTAACTCTTTCATGGCTGCTTCAAACTCTGGTACAGTTGTGGCTGTAGCACACCTCCATAAAAGATCTTTGTATTATTTAGCTTTCCAGGTGATTCTCATGTTTTGGTAAATGTGTCTTAAACAGTACCTGTGTTCTGCAGTTGAAAACAGCTCTGTAATTGTTGGTATTATACCCTAAATACACCAAAAGAAAGAGTTAGTCACATAGATTGTGTACCAAATATGAATAAGCAGGAAACAATACCTTTTTCCTGTCGCTTATAAATGTAAAGTTGGAATTCAAATAAAGACCTAGATAATCCCCAAGACACTCCAAAAACCACTTCCAGCTTGACTGGTTTTCAGCTTCAACAATTGCGTATGCCAATGGATAAATAACGTTGTTTGAATCAACTCCAACTGCAGTCAAAATCTGACCTGGGTAGGGACCTTTCATGAATGCTCCATCTAACCCTAACAAGTCCCTCATCCCGGCCCTAAACCCTTTCTTCAAAGCTCCGATGCAAACATAAATCCTTTTGAACTGACGAGTTATGTTTGCATAGTTTGGTTGAGAAACCGCATCAATTTTCACTGTTGTACCTTCATTCGTGTTCTGCAACTCCAGACAATAGTCTCTTAAAAGTTTAAACGTTTATACTGTGTGGTATAATCCCCGATAACAATTTTGTGGCAGCCTGTTTAGCCCTAAACACCTTTTCTGCTGAAATGGTTACCTCATACTTCTTTTCAAGTTGCTCTGGCAATGCACTAATGGGGATTCCTGGATTCGATTGAATTTGATCCATAATCTGCGTACTAAGGAACTTTGATGTGCAATATCGAATTTTTCTTGAGTTAACACAAGTATGCTTGTCTTTGTAGGTCTTGATTAACCAATAGTCTTCTTCAGAAGCCCTAGATGCATGCATTCTCCAAGGACATTTGACCACTTCATTATTTACATCTTTGCCTTTTTTCTTTTTCCCAGAAGAAGATTCACCAACCCCACTTGTATTTACTCCCACTTTGCCCTTACATAGAGCTGTTAATCGACAGTTGTCATTTTTCTCAAAATAAATGACCCTTTGGGTCTCTAAAGCATGCAAATCCACCTTAGCTTTCAATTCCTTTTTTGATCTAAAATTTTACCTATATGAAATGCCACCGCGTGGACCTCCCCAGAAGAGCATACCTTAACTTTCCCCAAATGTTTGAGCAGTCCCATTCTCCTCCGATTATCACCTCGATCGTCACTAAGTGAATCCCATTGATCATTATCGATAACCTCCACATCCTCTACCTAATCAGTTACTTTAGCTACATCACCACCTATGTTTCGACAACCACCAAATTCTACACCTGCATCTATATTCAAATGGAAGTTACCCATATCCACATCAACGTCTTCAATTATATTCTCATCATCTATTATGAAGTCATTGTCTCCACTGTCTTCACTATTGTTAGCCTCCCCATCCTTCTCTGTTTCTGTTCTGCAATTTTCATTAATCGGCACACTATTTGACTTTTCATAAGCATTGAGTGGATTGAACTCCATAAAAGAATCATCTTGTAGGTTGATGTTGGTGGGATTTCCATCGAATGCGTAGGTTCTTCATGTACATCCCATTCATTAATTGTAGTATTATCAAACTCAACTGTATATTCCTCAACATCCTCCATCATATTTTCCCGTTGTTCAACATCATCCATCATCTGTTCCCCTTGTTCTTCATTCAAGTCAATGTTTAAGTCAACAACCTCATCACCATTACCTTTATCACTCTCATCATTCTCGATTACTGGTATGCAACTTTCACCTTATTCATTAACTTCATGATTGTTTAAGTCAGGAACTTCATCTTTCCAGCACAAGCTCAGTTGTTTACTGCATGATGAACCCCCTTTAGTTGGTTTCCAACCTCTAGACCTACTAAATTCAGGTGTTGCTGAGTTATACAAGGTCAATGACAACCCTATGTCACCCTCATCAGGGGATGGGGGTATAGGAGGTTCATCATCGACAATCTCTTCTAATATAACTTTCTTAGGACCGTTTGGGGACATGAAGTAAGTTAGCAAGTTTGTTTTACCATGCTCTGTGTAGACTTCTATCAATTTATTTTGACCTATGTATTTTGAGAGATTACGAACGTCATCATCGTTACCTAGTGCTCTTAGACCAAAATCGAAACCCTCATTAGGCAGACGAAAGTGGTAGTATATTATGGATTTGAAGTCGTACCCTAGCATTCCCATCATGTCGTCCATTTCGTGCACAGAGAATTCGTCAATGTCCACCAAATCGAAATACCTAACTTGCCCGTCAATATACGTGATATCTGGGAACTTTGTGAAACTCCCTCTATGATGAAGCTCTATAGAGAACAGGTGGGGGTATCCATCTTCAAAGAAAAAAAGTTAACGTTAGAATATTGATGGTTTAAATCTTGAATCAAATACAGAGTAACTTACCATATAGTTCATTCATGAAAACCTTATTATCCTTATGCCTAAGTTGCCACATTTTGAACGACATCGAAGCAGTTTACCCATTTCAAACACTTCGTCCTTAGGGGTTTGCGTCTGAGTGATGAGAGAAAACGAAATGTTTAAACTGAAAATTAGGGATGAATGATCCCAATGTGTCGTGATTAATCAAAATGGCGGGATGCAGAAGCCATGGTGAAAAGACCAAAATGGCCACACGTGGAGGGCACGTGAGAGACTTAACGTCCTAGACGTGACGGGAGTTAGAGGGAGGGACCAAAAAAACGGAAATTTTTCTATTTTGGACTTCCAATGCAAGTGGGAAACTTTTTGGACCCAAACTGTGATTTTGACAAAACACAGGGACCATTTTTGCAGTTTTGTCTTATATATAAATCTATTGCATAAAAACATTTCATCTATCCCATGTGCATGTCATATAATAAGGATCATTATATGTAATATGAACGATTCACGCAGTCTCTTGCACACACGTAACATGACACTCCATTTCACCAATGATGACATGACATAAACATCTCACAAAGGCCCCTTTGTCAACATGTAACATTCACCACATATACACATTAGCTAGTCGGTAAGTATGCCTTAAGACTAACAAGGGATTTGTGGAAGTCATCCCCACATGCTCGCCATAGATGAAGATGTTCCAAGATTGTCAATCACATTGTCATAATCTCTGTGATCTCACCAAGTGTCACGACCACACCAAAAGCAATTGACACGTGTCCCCAATGAACGAGTATGCAACATGTACATGATTTTAAAACGCCATACTGGATATGTTTTACATAACTTATACTTTAAAGACTTATGCCACCTTGGATGCTAGTCAATAACACGTAATGAAACGCTCGTTATATAATTTGTTTGAAAATAACAATAAACTTTAAAAACATCTTAACACCGCAAATACACTAGAAAACATCATAAGCAATGTCCAACTGATAAATAAACTACACCTAAAATGTCTAACTATTTCCAAGTTATATAAGACTGTGCAAGCATTTCTCAAAATCTTTGTTTCTCTAATTAGCGGTTAATGTTAACATCATTCACTTAAAAGCTTTGATTGATCTTTTCATGCTTTCGGAAAACTCAATAAGGCTTTTGTGATAACCATTAAAACCAAAGGGAAGTCAAAAGGTTATGATTTTGGTTTTCAATGCCCATATACTAATGCTTGAAGAATTAAATCCTATATATAATTATGCAATACGATTCATATATATAATTATGCAATTCGAATACAATATGTACATGACTACATGAGTGAGCCTACAACCTGCCACAACAAGCATACGAGAGTCGATGCTCTTCATCACCATACAACTAAAAGCACAATACTTATTTATACATATTCAAAACCATATATTTAGCATACCTGATTTTTTTAAAAGTAATATTCATCATAGATTACATATATCTACACATTGACACCATTATGGTAGTACCGAAACATCCACACTTGGTTGAGATGTAAGAGGTTTTATCAATGGTCTCAACGATTCCATTATACTTGTAAAAGATGGCCGCTTCCATGGCTCACTGCAATATAATTTTTATCAGTGACAGTGACAGTGACAGTGACAGTGACAGTGACAGTGACAGTGACAGTGATCACAGATAACTCACTTTGCCCAACAGGCTTCAATCAAGGCAGCTATTTGAGGATTTACGTTATGAGGAATCCCAAGCCTTTTTTGCCTATACCCTACTGCTGCAACAACCTGCAAAAAATTTATAAAAACAAAATGCATAAAAAATGTTGTGGTAATTTGTTTTTAATAATTAATAATTAATTAATGATGCAAATTAACCTGAGCAGCATTTAGGTTGCTCCAAGGCTCTTGTAAAGTGATAAGTTCCCACAAAATAACACCAAAACTATACACATCTGATTTCTCATTTGATGGTTCATCATTTAACACTTCTGGTGCCATCCATTGTGGCTGTTATAATTATAAAGACATAATAAAAAAGATATATTTTATTATTTAAAAAAATAGAAATACAGTCGAGCAAAAAAAAAAGAAAAAAAAAACTCACGGTTCCAGCTGCGGACTTGGATGAAAGAAATGTATTTGCTTTTAACCGCGATAGCCCAAAATCAGACACCTGAATTACAAAACAATTAAGATTAATATTTATATAGCATGTAATAATTACATCATGGGTTGAAATTTATTTACCTTCACGGTATAATTTTTGTCCACTAAAAGATTGGGAGATTTTAGATCCCGATGAACAATTGGAGGATTGCGTTTGTGAAGATAATTCATTCCTTTTGCCTATATAAAAAAGAAGTAAGTCATTTTATTAAATATTGATATAAAAACATAGTTTAAAAAAACGAGTAATTATTAATTACCACATCAAAAGCCATCCTGAGGCGATGACGTTCATCCAAAATCTTTTTTGGACCAGGTTGGTGCAAAAGCCTAAATAAACTACCTCTGTAATTCAAAATAAATAAAACCATAAAGTTAGTTCATTGTGTACATTTTAAAAAATCATACTTTTTTCGCTGATAAAATGATTAAAAATTTAAAATCCAACCTTGATAAATATTCGGTGACTATGGACATATTTGGAGGCTGTGTGACAACACCCATAAAAAGAACAATATTTGGATGCTGCAAACGTCTCATTATTGCAACCTAACAAAATAGTGGCAAAAAAAGTCAAAGAAAATATCAAGCAAAATAAATAAATAAAAATAATCGAACTTGCCTCACGCCAGAATTCGTTAAATTTTCCGGGATGAAAATCTTGTTCTAGAAAAAGAGTCTTGACAGCAACATCCTGGAAGTAATGCAGTTTGTAAAATTACAATGTAAAGAAAAATTGCACATTTAACAAAAATAAAATAAAAAATAAAAAATAAACATACTTACTTCACCATTCCAATCAGCACGATGAACAGTACCAAAAGAACCTGCTCCAATTTTCTCTTTTAAAACCATATCAGTCCATGGAATGTCAAAAACATCCACATTGAGGGTATGATGTAAAGGGGCATTTTCGACCATTCTTGTTGGATTAAATTCATTGTTGTTGACTGGACTACCCATATTGATATCAATATAATGCCCATCAGATTGTTGACCTAAATCTCCATCACGTATAAAAGAGAAATCAATAATACACTTAAATCTATTATGTATTTGCAAGAATTATATTTAACAATTTAGATAAAGGAATTTGATTATATTTACCAGTTGGTGGATCTTCAAACACCAGATTTAGTGAGTCAGCATCTTGAAAGTAGTGTTTGGCGAGTGACTCAAAGTCAACGGTGGAGTCAATGTGTGTAGTACATGGAAACCGAAGTGGTGAAAATATTGAGATGGAAGATTGACCGTTGATTAATGAGTCGGGTTCATAAAGGCAACCAGGGTTTCCGATTAAATCAACAAGAACCTCCCTGTAATAACAATTCGACTCAATTTTGTTACAGAAAAGAAGAAATTAGAAACCCTAAAAGCTTACTTGTCAATGCCAGAGCGAATAAGACAGGATGAAGCGTCATCTCTTCTGCAATATTTGCAACCTTTAGCTATTCGACATGGTAAATTAATGGTGTCGGCTAAGACCTGTAACAAGTTGTGATAAAATGTACATTGAGAGATCTGTTGAATTCTTTTGAAAGTTTAGAGATATAAGAGTAAGCGTACTTTAAATAATAGAGCTCGATGTCTGCAAATCCCAACAGAGAGTCTACCAATGGGAAGTACAACGGATTCTAGAAGCTTCTTGAGGTCATCACTGCAATTCTTCCATAATGGAACCAAGTCGTGTTCTCCAGATGAAGTTTCACCTCTTGTGAAGGAGGGAAAATTAATTTATTAGATGGTATAGAAGATGTTAAACATTTTACATTACATAATGAGCTGAATAGTGAATGCTTACCCCATTTGATTGCAAACGAGCTTTGCAAGCTGTTCAATAACATCGGTTGTGGTGAAGCTATTGGAATAAATGCTATGGGTTTGATTCTGTAGTTCCCTGAGGTTGGGATCACCAATTTGGTCAATTACGATTACTTCGAATGCAGATTCAGATGGAGAATTAACAGATTTTAGAGACTCGAGTGATGGAATTCGTCCACTTTCTTGAGGATTACTGCATACTGTCCATACGTATGGATCCATTCCATGAATAAAGTAAAACCCATCTGGGACCTTGTCGGAGTAAGATAAGCAGCCATTTGCCTGATACAACCAGTTACCAGCTTGAATCATAGTGTTATTGAACAGGATGTATAGACAAACACATAATAGAACGACATACCCAGAATCGATGTGACAATGCTTCTGCAGAAGACGCAGATGATCGCGACGTTGCAGTTTTATCAGGTACAGGGTTTAGTAAATTAGGATCATCGGCACACGTAGCTTCAGAAGAGAGCCGTAGCGCCAAAGCTAGTTGCAATTGATAACCCTCCTCAGTTTGCTGTGCCCAGCTTTTCAACGAAGAATAAATTCCACCGCCGACAACACTACCACCCGCCTCCGTCAACTCCCACCTCAACGCCTCACCATCATCGACATCAGGCAAATGAATGTAAGCATCATAATCGCCAGCACCACTGCTCGTCGCACCCGACAACGACGGAAGGAAGCAATCACCAGATAACGAGCTTTCAGCATAGCTACTCCCACTCGATTGTCTCTGCAAGCAGCCAGTTGTCGCGGGAAATGCAGACTGCCAATTCTGCTGCATCCTCTGATCGGTAGACAAGTTTATCAAGTCCCAATCAAACCCTCCTCTTTCGCTCTTCTTCAATGACTCGTATCCACCGCTACCAGTTCCGCCGGAAAACTTTGCCGGAAGAGTATGTTGGAGATGGTCGTCGGGAATTTGAGACAATAACGCGTAATTCGATCGTCCAGCAGGCATTTCCATGAGCAAAACTCGGTGATTCCACGCTACTCGCCCCTAAAAGTAACAAGTGTAGATTCTTTGTGAAGACGACAGAATTTTGTTTCCGTTATCGTGGGGGAAAGGGGGGATGCACCCAGGGGCAAAGTCGTCAAATCGTGCGTTCTATGCAGCATTCTGTAGTCGGTGCAAAGAATTCTGTTCCGTTCACAGGGGATGTTTCCAAGAGGGCAAAATCGTCAAAGTACTCGTTTGAAACATTAATGCTAGCATCCCCAAAATATTTAGACAAAATTAGGGGTGCAAATGAGCCGAGCCAGCTCGTGAGCTACCCGGGACCGGCTCGATAAAAGCTCGGCTCGAGACCGATTTTAAACGAGCCCGAGCCGAGCCCGAACTTGAATATAAGGCTCGTTTATTAAACGAGCCCGAGCCGAGCCTGTGTCACCAAGCTCGATTAGGCTCGCGAGCCCTAACCGAGCCTATATATAATATAATATTATATATATATATATATATATATATATATATATATATATATATATATATATATATATATATATATATATATATTCCTACATTAGAGTAAACGAGCTTGTTAATGAGCTCGAGCCAAGCTTAAGCTCGTTTAGGCTTGTTAAGAATTAAACGAGTCGAGCTTAAGCTCATTTAGGCTTGTTAAGAATTAAACGAGCCGAGCCCGAGCCCGAGCCCGAGCCGAGCCTGTGTATTTCTAATCGAGCCCGATCCGAGCTTAGGTCCATAAAGCTCGTAACGAGCCGAGCCCGAGCCGAGCCCTATATATTTCTTAACGAGCCCGAGCCGAGCTTGGTCAGGCTCGGGCTCGGCTCGGCTCGTTTGCACCCCTAGACAAAATTACACAAACGTCACCGTGGTTTACAAAAGAGACCATAGATGGTTTTTATGGAAAATTTGATACACCGGTGGTCCTTGATCTTGAAAACCTTACAACTTTTCATGCTCATCCGGTTTAACAACTTTTCTAGGTTTCTTCCAAATTCTTGGGGGAATGGCAAACATGGCATCAAATCCATGGTTAAATCTTTTAACTTTTGATGATAACTGTTTTTCTAGGACGTTGTCTGTTTCTTTAAGGCTGAGGGGTTTGTCTCGACGCGGTTCAATGCGTCCCGCCACCTCATCACCGGGGATGCGGTGAACACCGCCCTCCCCCCTCCCTCCCGCATTCTCGAAGGGTTGCGTTTCAGAGTTGTCCAGCTGAGGACGCTCCAAGACTACTCCAAAACGGTCATATGACAGTTGAAATAGTCGTTGGCTATTAAAAAATTTTAATTACCAAAAACATATAAATTTTCCCCTATAAATACCACTTAAATCCCTTATTTTTACACACAATTCTCTCTAACCTCTTTCTACACATTTTACATCCACACTATATTTACACAAAATGGAAAATGATCCAAACACCCCACCACCAAACCAAAATCCTTTTCGATTAGGCGAATATAATCTAAATTATTCGCCGAATTGTACCTTCACGAGCCTACTTACGGGTTCATCACCACCAAACCAATATTCATATCCACCACCACCAAACCAATATCCATACCCACCACCACCAAACCAATTTCCATACCCACCACCACCTTACCAATACCTACCATTTCCACAACCATCACAACTCTTTCCATCACCACCACCCATGCAATCACCACCACCACAAGCTTCTCCCGACGAGGTTGTGATGGAAACACAACCACAACCTGAGTCTTCATTGCGGAAGAAAAATCTTCCCGAAACAAGACGAGAAATGCCTAAGATAAAGTCGTTCCTTGGACACAAGATGAGATGAAGAAGTTTCCCTGGTGAAGGCTTGGATCGCTATTTTCGACGATTCCGTACAAGGAAATAATCAATCCTCTAAAGGGTTGTGGGAGCGGATTTTGGCCCATTACCACATACGCTTTGGAGCACTGACGGGCATAAGAGGAAGACGTTGGGTTGGGTGGATGTCAAACAAATTGGGAGGAAGAAAAGTACACGGGTGGAGAGAGATTGAGGAGGGAGAGAGATAGAAACGATTATCGAGTGGGGGAATTTTTTGTTTTTTAATTATTAATTATTTAAAAAGGACAGAAATTTAAGAATGTGTATATTGGTAATCTATATAGACTTGCCCTTTACTTTTAAACAAGATGAGCCATAATGATTTATAGTGCAAGTTTTTTAAATCTCAAGTTACACTTGTGTAAAAAAAATTCCATAGAGTCCATCAGTGATTTTTTTTATTATTATTTTGGTAAATTGCAAGGATCATTTGTGTAATTTTATCTAATACTTATAAATATAGCTTAGCGAAATTTTCATAAAAACGCTAAATTTCCAACATCATATCTAAAAGCCCATTTTTCTTTTCAAAAGATCCATTCATATTTTTAAAAGTTTAAAAAAATTCATTTCTATTAAAAAAATTTTCAGAAAAATCAATTTTAATTTTTTTTTCATATACAACGTACTTTTGTTATTGTGGAATGAATTTTATCACCAGGAGTGAGAATGGTTTGATTTTGACTAACCAAAATCAAACTGAAAATTTTGGTTTTTGATTTTAGAAATATTAGGGATAATTTTATATATATCCTAAATAAATTCAAAAATATCATATTTATCCTATCTAAACTCTAAATATCATATATACCTAATATAAGCTTTCAAAATATCAAATATGCCCAATTTTTATTTTTTAATGTTTTTTATAATTTTAAATGATTAGAATTATAAAAAAACTCTAAAATTACTAAAATACCCATGTTCTATTTTGAGGAATACAAACGTCGGACTTCCTCTTTCTCACATACATAGGGGTGCAAACGAGCCGAGCCGAGCCCGAGCCTGACCAAGCTCGGCTCGGGCTTGTTAAGAAATATATAGGGCTCGGCTCGTTACGAGCTTTATGGACCTAAGCTCGGCTCGGGCTCGATTAGAAATACACAGGCTCGGCTCGGGCTCGGGCTCGGCTCGTTTAATTCTTAACAAGCCTAAATGAGCTTAAGCTCGACTCGTTTAATTCTTAACAAGCCTAAACGAGCTTAAGCTTGGCTCGAGCTCATTAACAAGCTCGTTTACTCTAATGTAGGAATATATATATATATATATATATATATATATATATATATATATATATATATATATATATATATATATATAATAAATATTATATTATATATAGGCTCGTTTAGGGCTCGCGAGCCTAATCGAGCTTGGTGACACAGGCTCGGCTCGGGCTCGTTTAATAAACGAGCCTTATATTCAAGCTCGGGCTCGGCTCGGGCTCGTTTAAAATCGGTCTCGAGCCGAGCTTTTATCGAGCCGGTCCCGGGTAGCTCACGAGCTGGCTCGGCTCATTTGCACCCCTACACATACATACAACCATGATTTTGAAGCATCTTTCGTTTTAATTTTCCAAGGAGTTGTGCTTATAATTATGAATAGCTCTTAAACACTTCCCGTGTATTTGAGTTAAATAGAATAGAACTCCTTAGGCTGGGCGGTGTGGCTTCGCCAAAGGGCTCGCCAACCGCCTCGCCTAGCCCTCGCCATCCACTCCGCACAAAGTCGCCCTCGCCTTCGCTAACCCGTCCTCGCCATTTCTCCAGCGAGCTCGCCAAACGTTTAGCAACGGTCATGTGACCGTTCAACGGTCACAAATACAAAAAAAGAAATTAATTTAAAAAAATCCAATTATTCTCCTATATAAACCAAACCCTCAAATCATTTTTACCACACAATTTATATCATCTTTCTACAATTTATATCCTCTTTCCCCCAATTTTAATTTCAAAAATTATGTCATCCGACTCGTCAATTTCGATATCATCGTTAGATGATGATGAATTGGAAGAACAAATAGGCGAGCAAATAGAGCGTATTACGGCTCATTTACAACAAGAATTACAAAATCCATCGCCAAGCAGCGGGCCTCGTCTACACAGAAGATATATTGATCGGGGAAGAACGGAAGCCGAACAACGTCTCTTTCGAGATTATTTTGCTGAAAATCCCACATATCCAGAGTATAAATTCCGGCGTCGGTTTCGCATGCGCAAATCGTTGTTTTTGAAGATTGTTAGCGACATGGAGGCGGCGAGTGATTACTTTAAGCAACGACCGAGCGCGTCAGGTATGTTAGGATTCCACCCTATTCAAAGATGTACTGCTGTACTTCGCATGTTAGCATATGGCACACACCCTGATGCACTAGACGAGACAACGAGGATGTCCGCACGTGTCGCACGAGACTCTCTAGACCTATTTTGTGACCTTGCCCTAATTATGTACAAGCCACGATATAAGCGTGAATCTACTCCCAATGACATCCGACAATTGTATGCCCATCATGCACAAGTGCATGGCTTCCCTGGTATGTTAGGAAGTTTAGACTGTATGCATTGGAGGTGGAATGGTTGTCCTTCTGCTTGGCATGGCCAATACACGAAGGGTCAGTACGGATACCCGACGGTCGTGCTTCAGGCTGCAGCGTCACAGGATATGTGGATTTGGCATTCATATTTTGGTGCTCCCGGGTCGCATAATGACCTCAACATACTCAATAGTTCGGATTTTTACACAAAGTTACATAACGACACTGCTCCGGACTCTTCCTTTACACTCCGAGGAACGCAATATCGATTTGGGTATTATCTTGTGGATGGAATCTATCCAGAGCGCTCTATTTTCGTCAAGACTTTGGCTTACCCAGATGACCCACAAAGGCGAAAGTTTAAAAGAGCTCAAGAAAGAGCTCGAAAGGACATCGAGAGAGCATTTGGTGTATTGAAGAAACGTTTTGCCATACTAGCTAAACCTTCACTGTTTACAAAAAAATCTATTATGGTGAAGGTCATGTTTACATGTATTATTTTACATAACATGATTCTAGAAGACGAAGGACATGCTATATGTCAATACGACGAAAATGAAGTCATTCCCAATCCACAGCCAATTCCAGTTGCGAGTCCTGAGTACCTTGAGAGAGTGCAGCTGGTGCGCAGTCGACAAATTCATGGTGATCTTCGTCGTCATCTTATCGATCATCTTTGGACGGTAGATCATATTGATCTAAATATGGATCCGGTGAATGAGTACGACGGTGAATATTCAGATGAAGACAATATATGAGGTCGTGTTTAGTTGGTTTTTAAGTTTAATTTAGTTTGTTTTAAGTTGTTTATTTATGTTTTTAATTTTAATGTAATGTATTTTAAGTTTAATGAAATGGTTGTTTTTAATTTTATTATTGTTTTTAATAATATAAATAATTAAAAAAAAGATTTAATAAAATAGTTTAGCATGAAGTTCAGCATGTGCTGACCACTACCACCATTTTTGGTCAGCATGTGCTAAACTTGCTGAATGCTGACGTGGCATAGTTTAGCACATGCTGAACATGCTAACCACTCCCTCCAGCCTTATATTATTTTCTAGAACATAAACAAAGTGTACGTGACTGCTTTATGTAAATAATATTGCAATTTCCAAATCTATTTAAAGAAAACTAATAACTCTGGTGTAATTGGCTCATGTATTTGTGTGTTAAATCATATGAAAAACCTTAAATTCGTTTATTGGCAGCGGCAATTAGCGGCGGCAATTGATACAGCAACCTTAAAATTGTTCATTGGCGGCAAGCCGGCAAACCCTAGGAGTCGTTTATATTTCCATCTAAGATAGGAGAGGGGTATTTTAGTAATCATAGAGTTTGTTTATAATTATAATTATTTTAAATTACACAAAGTATTATAAAAATGTTTAAAAATATTAAAAAACTAGAAATTGGGAATATATGATATTTTGGAATTTTATCTAGGGTATATATATGATATTTAGAGTTTAGGTAGGATATATATGATATTTTTGTATTTATTTATGGTATATATGAAATTCCCCCGAAATATTAAACCATCCATTTTTCGGTTACAATTTTGTGTTTTGTTTATATTTCTATTTTTTCTGTTTTCTGTTTTTTATTTCTATTTTCATTGAGTTATTCATCAACAATGTTTCTAATACGTAATTTATTAAAACATAATACAAGTCGAGACCAACACATGCTTATTATTTTAGTTCTGAATAGAAACCGTAAATGTATAACAATTATTTTAATTTTCAGAGTAAATTAACATAAATGGTCCTTGTGCTTTGAGGTAATATGTGCATTTGGTTTTTAACTCTTTCTTAACGCGAATAGGAATTTGGGGACAAAAAGTGAAATAATTATTGACCAATCTTTGAAAATTATTATCTCAAATAATAAAAGGAATTGGAAAAAGTCATCAATGTGACATTTGTAATATTTTAGATTAAAAATTTGTAGGAAGAATATTCAGGTCATTTGGAGTTATAACAAAAAAATTATGAATGTTTGAAAATGGCCAAAAATGACAAAAATGGTCAAAGGCTCATATTCGAGGTCTGTAATGGAAAATATGGATGGGTTAAGTCTAAGTTAGTCAAGGGATGTTGTAAATCTCATTCCCACCTTTCTAAATGAATAAAGTTTTCAAGATTTGGATATGACATGTGGATGTTATGACAGCTCAAAGATCAGGAAAATCAAGAGTAATTGCTGAAATTTTTTCTAAGGCATTGGACAACCAATGGTATTTTTAGAATTAAGTCAAAATTAGCTTCTGGGGTTTCTCTTCCTGTGTAGGCATCAAAAAAAGGAATAAGGAAAAGTAGAGACCAATAACCATTTCTTCTTGGGAGGGCATTTTGAGAAAATCGGAAAACACACACACCGATTTGGTGTGTGTGTGTGTGTGTGAATGTGAATTTGAGAAATAGAGAACAAAGGACAGAGAGAACGATGAGAAAAGGGATTGAAAGAGACGGTGGAGCAACAGGGAAGGCGCAGCAACGCCGGTCAGCGTCGGTGGCAGGTCGGAAACGAAGGGACGGTCGACGGACGCGGCTGGTGGTCGGGGATGATGCATTGGTCCTATTTCAAGATAAAACAAACTCTAAAACTTCTTATTTCTCCTTTTGATGGTTTTCGAAACCCTAGCAATGTTTGTTGTAGATTTAGTAAATATAAGCTGAAAGTGAAACTAATTCTCTGATAACATTATGCAATAAGTTCAAGAACATCATATTGGAAAATGCTTGTGCTTATTGGGTTAAGAACTTATGTAATACCGTATTTTTAAATTATAGAGATTTCGAGTTAATCTTGGTGTGATTAAGATTAGTTATCTTGTTGTATGAGTTTGGGTGATTAAAACCCCATTTGGGAGAAGTTTGGACTTGAAAAATGCCAAAACAGAGCTACACGGGTCGTGTATGGTCACATGGGTCGTGTAGAAAACCTTTAGAAACCAAACAGGAAGCCTTCCAGAGTCACACGGGTCGTGTACCTCTACACGGGTCGTGTACCTCTACACGGGTCGTGTAGAGTGTTCAAAAGGAGTCCGAAAGCCAAAACAGACCTACACGGGGCGTGTGAGTCTACACGGGTCGTGTAGGCCTGACAGCACTATATAATGTGCAGAAAATGCACATTTCAGGAAAAATAGACCCATTTCGATATCCAGAGCTTCCTAATGCGATTTTCCACCAAATTGAGCCATGAGATGCGTAAGGAAGAGTAAGGAGACTTCAATCTAACCCCATAAACACGCTCACGATTCCTAATTCATCGAGGTGAGTAATTTATTGATTTTGGGGTTTTGAAACCCTAACTTTCATTTTCATGTTTTAGCTATATATTGCTATATATGTTGTTAGTAGATTGTTAGTGGATGCCTTTAGAGTTATTTGTGAGATTATTGTCGAGTTTCTACGGTTGAATTAGTAGAACCACGAATTTGGGGGTTTCGGTAAATATTGAGTTGATATTACCGTTTATACTCTTTTGTTTCCTCTTTTGATTTATATATCTTTGAGATAGATGTAATTGAGTTGATTGTGGATATTGGAGAATTGATTTAAACTATGGTGAAATAACCAAGTCTAGCGAACAGGAGCCCGATACGCGTAATTCGGGGGTTCCAAATACTAAGTCATTATCAGGTGAGTACTTTTATGTACTTGAGTAAAATTTTACCTTGTGGTAAACCGAGTTTATAAATATATATGTGT
Source organism: Cichorium intybus (assembly GCA_023525715.1). NCBI lineage: Eukaryota > Viridiplantae > Streptophyta > Magnoliopsida > Asterales > Asteraceae > Cichorium > Cichorium intybus. Next base: position 27,872,298 of record CM042013.1, on the reverse strand, counting down.
TAGGTTGTTATTGTTGTAATCTAATTATGGAGTAAATTGTTATCTGTGAATAACAACAATTGAGTTGAACATACATATTGATTGTATAAACTGAGTAGATGTTAGTGTAGTCATATTAAAGAGTTTTGAGTCAAATTTTATAGCCATGAGGGCTATTGAGCTGGAATAGAGTTGGAGTGATTTATGTTATCTGTGGATGACAAGAATGAGTTGCAATCTATATTGAGTATAAGAGTAGAGTATGTGATAAATTGGTTGACTTAAAGAGTCCTTGAGTTTAATTGTTACAGGCATGAGAATTGCTATGATTGAATATAAGTTGGTTGTTAAAAATGAATATATATGAGAATGTGGTCGAGTTATGAGTAGTACTAATTGTGGTATTTTATGGAATTGATGTTATTAAATATTAGCTGGTAATTGTAAAGCTAATATATTTGCAGATTTCAGATTTAAGAGAAAGTGGATATTTGCTAATGTGATTAGCAAAAGAGAATGATAAAGATATTTACTGAGAGGGAGTACTAGAGTGTAATTGAGATTACTCACTAAGCTTTATAAGCTTACACTTGAGTTGTATGTTGTTTTGCAGGTATCTGTAGCTGTGATGGGGGAAGGCATGTGATAAAGAGAGACAGACGACTTAGAGCCTGTCCTTTAGTTGTGTTAGGTTTATTTGTAATGCCTGGTCAAACTGTAAGGACTTTTTTTGTAATTAAATATATTGATAACATCTTGTTTACGTGGTTTGAGTACAAGTATGCCCATTTTGATGTATTATTGCTTGAAAATTTTTGGGTGTACCTTGTATGAGAAACCGGGCGTTACAAGTTGGTATCAGAGCATGGTTTAAGTGAACTAGGTCTTTGAGTGTAGAGTCCTAGACTTGAACCGAGGTGAGAAAGAGCCCCTATCACATGCTTGGAAAAAGATACTGCTGCTGATTTTAGTTTATGAGTTAACTATAACTTTTATCTCATATTGGTTATTGTTATATTCTGTGTGTGAATACAGATATGGAGACAGATGAGGACGAGTTGATGAATCGGTCATACCCGGTTGGACCAATATTGGATGATGATACGAGATTTTGACTGATAAGAGATATCAACCAACGAGGAGACGAGAAATTCAGCTAATAATGAGATGTTAGTTGCATATGAGATGAGATTCTGCTGATGGCGAATTTCCAGATGATGATGAGCTGATAAGATGAGATCCCGGTTGAGGCGAAATTCCAACTGATGATGAGAAAGAGTATGAACATAAGCTGAGTATAAACTAAGAGTTGAAACATGTGAGTGTAGCCGAGTACACTCAAGAGTTGAGATCCAAAGTATGCAAGTTCAACTAATGAGGAGACAAGATTTCTTGCTACAAGAATATGTGTAAAATATGTGAACACATAAAAGATCAATTGAAATTACATGTGTTAGAGAATTGTGAGTATAAGGTGTAGTAATCGATATCGAGATGAGAATCTCGTATCCATTTGAGGTAAAGTTTACATATTACATAATGAGTGCTTTGTGATTATGTATAACCGAGATTATGAGTGATTGCTTGACGAGTACTTAGCAACCATGGAGAAATGTGTAAAATGAGCATATAAATGGTAAGAAATATATAAAGTATGATATGGTGTATATATATATTGCTTGTTGTTTCACAGATGTGACGAGATTTCTGTGTACGAGTACTGTGTGGTTGAGACCACATGTTCTGTGGGGCCACATAACTAGTACTTATGAATGATCACAATGAATGGTTGAGATAGACAAAAGAGCATGAGTTGAGAAAGATAATGAGTGTGTAGTTGATTGCACACAATAACTGATTATGAGTTGACATGCTGAGAGATGAATTGTGTAGTTTAGAGTTGTCACATAATGAGATATTTGTAACAGAGTTGTTAGAGGACACTCTAGTAACCACATAAAGAGTACCTTGTGGTTATAATTGAGAGAACCTAGAGTGGTTCAAGTAGGCCTAATTGGCCTAGAGATTGGGTTAATTACCTAATAAATGTGATCGAGACCACATATTCAGTGGGGTCACATATTGAGTAAATGTGATCGAGACCACATATTCAGTGGGGTCACATATTGAGTAAATGTGATGGAGACCACATATTCAGTGGGGTCACATATTGAGTAAATGTGATCGAGACCACATATTCAGTGGGGTCACATATTGAGTAAATGTGATTGAGACCACATATTCAGTGGGGTCATATATTGAGTAAATGTGATTGAGACCACATATTCAGTGGGGTCACATATTGAGTAAATGTGATTGAGACCACATATTCAGTGGGGTTACATATTGAGTAAACATGGTTGAGACCATACATTCTGTGGGGCCATGTATTGACTAGTTGAGATTGAGATCATATACTTCTGTGGGACCACATAACGAGTACCTTGTGGTTAGAATAGTGAAGACTGTTCTGATTCAGACAAAAGGAGGAGTGATAGTGAGTCTATATGGTTTGAGACCGTAGCGGAGACCCGCTAGAGTCAAATAGAATATGGATTAAAATCGGAGAATGGTACGAGGTACCATGATCTGATTAGAGGACGGTACGAAGTACCGTGAGATAATGATGAATGGCGAGTTTGGAGAACAGTACAAGGTACTATAAAACAGTGTTGAATGATAAGACAAAGGATGGTACGGGGTACCAAGAGCTGAGGCAGAGTGGTGTTATAATGTTGTACTTGTGTGTAAACAAGTATGTACTGTGTAGTGATATAGAGTGTTGAGACTGCACTATCCTTGAGTGTGGATATGTATGGTATAAATGTGGACCTATACAATTTGAGACTTTATGGGTTAAAAAGAGGACGAATCAGAGGCGGAGTAACAGTATGAGAGTACTGTGAGATAATACAGTGAGTAATACTATTGAGAAATGTTGCTGTGAGTAAGAGCATTTGTTATTTGGTCGTGTTGAGAATGTGTGAGGTTTCTTTCATATTGAATGAGATAAAATTTTATAAATACATGATAAGAAGATATGAGTTAAAAAGAAGAGGAAAGTAATCGTGATTGTGATTGATAGGATTCGTTCCTTAGCAATCAAACCAATTACTGCCAATGAGGAAAATGTGTGAATGTCGAGATGACAAAACTATTATTCGTATGAGACAATGGATAGTAGATTTTGCTATAAAAATAATTTTGAGTTATTTTCTTGAGATTAACGAGTTAGTCGGGTGATGAGATATGATCTCACCGTAGAGATTGCGGTGTCAGATGTTATTATTTGAGTCATGTGCAGAGATTTCAGTGAGCCATAAGTATGACCTATTGGTGTCATACGGATGAATTAGAGATTGCGGTGATAATGACAGAGAAGTGGTGAGAGGAAAAATCCTTACTGATGGTATGTCAGGAGGAATATATGTGGTTGTGTTAAAAATTTATTGGATAATAATTTATTGAGTTTGATAGAGCTAATGATTTAGTGAGAATGTGATGTGGGTTATCCACATAAGAGAAGATATAATGAGTGAGTGCATCGATAGAAACAACATAAGGTATGTTGTTGAACTGGTATGAAGAGGAGCCACTTTGGTAGAGGATTGCAAATTGTATATTGGGTAAAAATCTAATATGTGTACTGAGGTGGGAGCAGAGATGAATGAGTTATGTAACGTGATTGAGACAGTTGAATATCGGTATCATCGTGTTTTATGAGTGTTTCTTCTACCCTAATCGATTAGGATGTGCAAATAGGAGGATTCAATAACTGTGAGTTATTATTGGAGGAGTAAACTCAGAGACAATTAATGTGAAAGTGATGAGACCAATTTTCTTATTGAGTTAGAGTTAACCGTTTCATGGAAATTTGAAATCATTGTGGACAGATGGCAAATAATGATAGTGGTTGGAGTATCAATTGAAGAGTGAGGTGAGATAGCTTGGTGTCAATAATACCATAGCAACGTGTGTGGCCTGAAAGAGTGAGTATTGTCCTACGTAGCAGTGATGATAGCCAATATCACTACAGAGATCATCTCGTGAGGATGATGGCGGGTATTACCTATATTATGAGTAAATGAGATGCGACAGTATGTACATGTCATATGAGCTGACGAGAGGATAATATCATTGTCATACGGAATGTGAAATTACGGTGGTGAGGTGGTTGTATAAACCATACCTGTTCCAAGAGATTCCGAGGACGGAATCTTTTGAAGGGGGTAAGAACTTGTAATACCGTATTTTTAAATTATAGAGATTTCGAGTTAATCTTGGTGTGATTAAGATTAGTTATCTTGTTGTATGAGTTTGGGTGATTAAAACCCCATTTGGGAGAAGTTTGGACTTGAAAAATGCCAAAACAGAGCTACACGGGTCGTGTATGGTCACATGGGTCGTGTAGAAAACCTTTAGAAACCAAACAGGAAGCCTTCCAGAGTCACACGGGTCGTGTACCTCTACACGGGTCGTGTACCTCTACACGGGTCGTGTAGAGTGTTCAAAAGGAGTCCGAAAGCCAAAACAGACCTACACGGGGCGTGTGAGTCTACACGGGTCGTGTAGGTCTGACAACACTATATAATGTGCAGAAAATGCACATTTCGGGAAAAATAGACCCATTTCGATATCCAGAGCTTCCTAAGGCGATTTTCCACCAAATTGAGCCATGAGATGCATAAGGAAGAGTAAGGAGACTTCAATCTAACCCCATAAACACGCTCACGATTCCTAATTCATCGAGGTGAGTAATTTATTGATTTTGGGGTTTTGAAACCCTAACTTTCATTTTCATGTTTTAGCTATATATTGCTATATATGCTGTTAGTAGAATGTTAGTGGATGCCTTTAGAGTTATTTGTGAGATTATTGTCGAGTTTCTACGGTTGAATTAGTAGAACCACGAATTTGGGGGTTTCGGTAAATATTGAGTTGATATTACCGTTTATACTCTTTTGTTTCCTCTTTTGATTTATATATCTTTGAGATAGATGTAATTGAGTTGATTGTGGATATTGGAGAATTGATTTAAACTATGGTGAAATAACCAAGTCTAGCGAACAGGAGCCCGGTACGCGTAATTCGGGGGTTCCAAATACTAAGTCATTATCAGGTGAGTACTTTTATGTACTTGAGTAAAATTTTACCTTGTGGTAAACCGAGTTTATAAATATATATGTGTTAGGTTGTTATTGTTGTAATCTAATTATGGAGTAAATTGTTATCTGTGAATAACAACAATTGAGTTGAACATACATATTGATTGTATAAACTGAGTAGATGTTAGTGTAGTCACATTAAAGAGTTTTGAGTCAAATTTTATAGCCATGAGGGCTATTGAGCTGGAATAGAGTTGGAGTGATTTATGTTATCTGTGGATGACAAGAATGAGTTGCAATCTATATTGAGTATAAGAGTAGAGTATGTGATAAATTGGTTGACTTAAAGAGTCCTTGAGTTTAATTGTTACAGGCATGAGAATTGCTATGATTGAATATAAGTTGGTTGTTAAAAATGAATATATGTGAGAATGTGGTCGAGTTATGAGTAGTACTAATTGTGGTATTTTATGGAATTGATGTTATTAAATATTAGCTGGTAATTGTAAAGCTAATATATTTGCAGATTTCAGATTTAAGAGAAAGTGGATATTTGCTAATGTGATTAGCAAAAGAGAATGATAAAGATATTTACTGAGAGGGAGTACTGGAGTGTAATTGAGATTACTCACTAAGCTTTATAAGCTTACACTTGAGTTGTATGTTGTTTTGCAGGTATCTGTAGCTGTGATAGGGGAAGGCATGTGATAAAGAGAGGCAGACGACTTAGAGCTTGTCCTTTAGTTGTGTTAGGTTTATTTGTAATGCCTGGTCAAACTGTAAGGACTTTTTTTGTAATTAAATATATTGATAACATCTTGTTTACGTGGTTTGAGTACAAGTATGCCCATTTTGATGTATTATTGCTTGAAAATTTTTGGGTGTACCTTGTATGAGAAACCGGGCGTTACAACTTACGATTTTGGAGTTAATGGTAAATGGAAACTTGACATTGGTATGATTATATGTATTTTGAACAGAAAATCGAGGACCATATGGAGAAATGGAATAGCAAAATATACATGGAACTAATTAACTTCATATTGGGATCGGATTAAAAGGTGAGGTTCAAACCTTACTAAAATTTTCATGAAGTTAAAAGAGTTGTTCATGCATGTTAGACACATTTGTATGTATAAAGGATGATAAATACACTTTTCGTGGAACATGTTTTTATATAATTGAAAGAAAAGAATGAAATTAGTTAAAGTGACAATTGGATGTTATTTGGAACATTTCAAAGTACCATAGGATCTAGTTGGAACAAGGATAGAGCTAAAAACACATTATTTGAAACATGGAGATTTTGACAGCTTTGACTTTTCTATCAAAGTCAAACAATGAGTGTAAAATCAAAACTAATCATGTTATGTTTGATTTATTATGAAATTGGACTTGGATACAAGGAATGCTATTGGTATTGAGTTATAAACACCAAAGAATCAAGTAATTTGAGATTTTAAGCTTATTAAAATATAGTTGGTAAAAAAGAGACAAATTTGACTTTTGATAAACTCTAACAACTCGAGAATTGTAAATTCATGTTAATGATTAAGTAGTTAAACCAGGTTTGCTATTTGGGACAAAAATGTTACACTATATAATAAGCATAACTATAAACCACAAGCCTTTTGTAGGATATGTTGCTTTTCCGCTAATTAAGTATTGATCATTGAGAATTAGTACATTCTCAACTTAGTGATTCTAGGAAAACAATCCTTTGGAGAATAGGGAATCATAATATTTTAAACCCTTCCCTCCTCAAAATAGAGGACCTGGCAAATTGTTTGCACAATTTTTCATGGTGTGAGTGCAGTTCCGTACCTTTTATAGAGGCAGCGGTTAAGCTATAAGTTTGACGTGTGGCATAAGTGGATCTGATCCTTGATAACAATAAGAATGCCAATAATGCCATAAGGACTCAAACGAATGTATGAAACGATATGGGTTGAAAGATAACTCAAAGTTATAGGAAATGTCCATGTGTTGAAGAAGTGCGAAGTTGTATTGGGAATGAACAGCGTAAGGTCGATGATTGTTCTAGAAACAAGTGGGTAATTTGGAAAGTATAACATGATGGTACACTTGAGAATATCAATCGTGTATCTGAGGGCCTTGAACTAAAACTTAGAACTTTTGACATAAGGGGAAGTGGTTTGTGCATTACGATACACGAAGTAAAGGTGGTTGGATAAGCATTCCCAAAAAGGGAGGTTTAGAATCAAGAGATATTCTAGCTTAAGTCTTAAGCTCAAGATGGAAACAATCCTAAGGCTAAAATCGTAGCGTAAAAGAAAAGTCTCACATATCGGTCAATTATGGGTGAAACTTCTGTGTCTCCTCGTGGGTCATACCGACAATACTCACCAATGGTTTTCAAGTCGTGACAACTCATGACAACTTAACTGTCCCTTAACGCAAAGTTCCTATTGTTGCCCCTGTTGGCAGTAGAACCGTTTTTCTTAGTCGTAACTCAGGTATGCAGACGAATAAGAGGTATCGAGATAATGTTGATATTAGTGTCGACTTAGGATTGTCAATATTGGCTCTTAATAATAACTAATACTATCCAGGTATTTATGTTAATTGTTGACGTGGTTACTAAGTGTTGTAGGATTCTCGAGTTTTTACTCCGTTGCCCATTATGTTCACACTTAGTTACATGTCGGTCAAACCCTAGTCTAACGTAGTTGATCAGGCTACGTTTCCCCATGGTTTGATAACATATTATACTAAGTCTAATCATAATGTTCAACTTAACTCTAATGTGCTTAGATTGTTGTATTATGATACTATCTTTGTTTGTATGCATATACTTCTATATAAATATCATTATATTTTAAAAGTATACTTGTACGAAACGTTTTAGAGAGTTTTAGTCTCATTGTATTTATAGTTGTATATCTTAAATGGATTGATATACTTAGTTCACTATAAACAATGCTCTGATACCAATCTATCACACCCCAAACCACGATGACAGAATCGTCTGAGGGCGGAACGGGACATAGTATCATAACCATTGCATACATTGAAACATAAGTAGATAAACAACCATCATACATTATAATTGGATAGAATCGTAAGACGTTTTAGCGAGATTTTATGGGTTTTATGAAGAAATGAAGTTCTAAATAAATATTATGTATAAAAACATTGTTAAATATTTAATTAGATGGAAACATAACTCGTTAGACGATGAAATACGCATTTAAGCGTAGTATTCTTCCGTTTACGCGATTTTTGGCATTTTACCGAAAATTGTATTTGGCTTTGAAATTAAATACTAGATAGTATTACGTTCCGTAATATATGATTTTTATTCCATATTTGATGTTTAAGGCACCACGTTTTGCATTTTGAGTACAAACACTGTGTACATTTATCCGTTCACAACGGTTTAATCGTTGTAACTTTCACATACGAACTCCGTTTTCGACGTTCTATATATCCACATGTTTGTATCTACGAGTACATCGTTTTATGAATATTATTATTCTCAAAATAATAATTGTATGATTATCGAATTTTTACGCTACAGTAGCTTATTATACGTATTTTCAGTGTTTACCCGATAATTGGATTGAATTAGCGTACGTAGTATTATAATATCTAATAATATATCGTAAAAGTTCTGAAAATTTACATTTCAACGTTTGGATTTACGTATGTTTTGTTTGACTACGGTTGACTTTTGTTGACCAAAATTTACAATTGTCACAGTCAATTTCTGATATCACTTTCTTCTTCGCATCCCATGATTTTTCTGACTCGCTGAATCTAAGAGGAAATTGCCGATCAACTATTCCTCTTGTCCCTGTCTGTCAAGCTACATATCAACCTTTACTGCTTCTGTAACGACCTCAAGTGTATCTCTCTCATCCGCCATTGTCGTCGTTGCTCTCCATCTATGTACTGTGTTACATTTAAACCTAAACGTTCTAAGCTATAACTAATTATTTTCTCTCTCTTTCTTTTTATATGTTTAAATTTCAACTTGGTAACCAAACTACTACTTATGTAGAATTTTTTTATATGATATTCATATATTTTTGTGTATTTTTACCATCATTGAAATGACCTGTTATAAAACACATTTTTTACAATTTGTTTTCCAAAACAGTTTTGTAAAAAACAAAAATTGTAGAAGTGCTTTGCTAAAAAAAGAAAAAAACTAATTTTGTAAGAATGGATTTGTAAAAAAAATTAAAAAACTAATTTTGTAAAGATATCATTTTTGGAAAAACTAAAGAAAAGTCCTACCAAAAAAGGATAAATTTAAAAAAAAAGTTGGGGCTAAATCCATAAATTTTATAAAAAAATGGTTTACCAAATTGAGAAAATTTTCATAGTTAAATATGGCTGACTATGATAAACTATGTAAAATGATATTTTAAATACATTGAAAATAGTCGATCGACTAATTTTCAATTTAACTTATAATTTAATTGCAACAATTACGTTTATTAAAAAAAATACATAAAAAAGGTATGTATTATTTTGTTATTCTTAATTATTAGTAAATGATATTATGTAGTGTATATGAAATATGAAATAACAATCAAGTATTGATGGCTTTCTAAAAAATATATGAATTATTTTGTTTTTTTCTTATTTATGTATTGTACTATTAAAACAAAAATACGATGTTAAGTATCACAAGATGTTGCGAAGCCTATTTGTTAAACATAATGGTTTGTATGCATAGCAAATGTGATATTTGCTACTTGTAAGCGGTATACCTCAAATTGGTTGGTAGGTTTTAGGAAGTAAGAAATAAAATGTTGTTATTGATATTATTGAACCCATATTCTCAATCAGTTTTTCGGAGAAACACATGGACATCTGACTTTTTAAGAGAAATATGGACTTTAATTTCAATCCTTTGGAACTTATATCTGACAGTGCAAAAGATCTTAATAGTAAGATGTTATGTTCTTGGATTTCGAACAGATAACTGCTAACAAAGATCTATCATGTTGAGTATAGGATATGAATGTTGAAACTAAAAGTGATTGCTACTATATCTTGATGTATTTATCACTTGGCTTTATAAACAATCTCCAAGTCATCCTTGGATTAGTGATTAATGTTGTAAACGTTAATAATTATAAAAGTGCATTGTGATTAAATGTGGTAAATGTTATTAGTTATGATTAGTTTTTTGTTTGATAAAACTTTATATTGTGATAAATGCAATATATGCGCAAGTTATGCTAATTTATTTTAAAATAATATAAAAAAAGATTATAAACAATCAATAGAAAAAGAAAATTGCAAAATTGGTCCCTGTGGTTTGCCAAAATGGCCAGGTTTGGTCCAAAATGGGTTTGACTAGCACCTAAGGTCCAAAATTGTTGTATTTGTTGCGAGTTTGGTCCAAACTTAAAAAAAATACATAGAATGACTATTTTGCCCTTACTATTTTCTTTTTCCTTTTCTTTTAATTTCTTTTATGTTTTTCTGATTTAAAAAAAAATAAAAAAATAAATAAACCACCAGCCCCTTTAACCCGTTCCACATCTCTCATCTTTCTCTCTCATCTCTCTTCATCTCTCTCTGCTACAACCTCACCACCACCTATCAACATCAACACCACTAGTTAACTTCGTACGTTCTTCAATGGTGACCACAAGGAAAATACGTGAAGAAGAAACAACCCACAAGGAAAATACGTGAAGAAGAAACAACCTAAATCGATCATTGTAAGCCAAGAAATCCATCGATTTTGAGGATGAACACACACAAATCACTTTCCAAAAACGAAAATTCATTCCACATACATATAGAAATCAGATTCCACACACACATACACAGAGAAATAAGATTCCTAGGAGGATGAACATACACACACAATATTCAGTTAACACCACCACCTCCGGTGAACACCACTACCATCTCCGGTGAACACCGTTACCAGATTAACACACCTTGATCGAAACTTGAAATAGCAATTTTAAATCAGAAGTTGAAATAGCAATTTTGAATCAGAAGTTAAAATGGCAATTTTGAAATCAAATTGGAACTCGGAATCCCAGTTAACGCACCTTGATCGAAATATAGTTGTGGATTTTAGCAATAGTCGCTGGAATCGCTCCTCTGAAACCTCCACCTGGCCGGCCGGATTTGGCGTTAAAAACTCCACCTGGAATGAAAGATCTGGTCGTACCGCCTCTTGGACTCAACACCACTTCTCCCCCTTCTCGATCGCCGGCTGGTGGTGCAGCTACAACACCGGTGTTATCACCATCACTTACGCCATCAGGAAAAGCACCACCTCCGCCATCAGGAAAAGCACGACTATCGCCACCGCCATTGAAGCAAGGTCTACGCCTGTCGCCTCCTCCATACGGCGCTAAAGCTTCGCCTCGATCAAGCCATTCTTCTGGGATAAAGTTATGGCAAGTCCCGATCATGGCGGTTTGGCATCAAATTAGGGCAGGATAAATGGGGGAGAGATGGAGGAGAGAGAAGTGAGTGAGAGAGAGAGATGGGATACATGATAATGGGTGGGGAATTTTATTTTATTTTATTTTATTTTTTTAAATTAGAAAAACATGAATGAAATTAAAAGAAAAGGAAAAAGAAAATAGCACGGGCACAATCGTCATTCTATGTATTTTTTCAAAAAGTTGGACCAAACTCACAACAAAATCAATCTTTTTGGACCTTAGGTGCTAGTCAAACCCATTTTGGATCAAACCTGGCCATTTTGGCAAACCACAGGGACCAATTTTGCAATTTTCTCCAATAGAAAATATATAACTAATTTTTCAGTTTCGTCCCTCACGCCATGTGAGTGGGGGAGAGAATACACGCATGTCAAGTTTCCTAGTTTTGTGACCCTTACGCTATATGCATAGGAGGAGAAAGTCGTATACCTAAAATGCAACACCCCATGTGAATGCGAGAAGGTGATAATGCTCGAAGTTCTTCAACTCTTACGACATTTGTATAGGTGGAAAAGTTGTCTGTCACGTGAATGGGGGATGGAGATAGCCCGAGTCGTGGCCCTCACACCAGGAGAAATAGGAGGAGGGATAGCCTGCCATAGTGTAGCACCCCATTTGACTGGGGGAGAGTGTGGACAAACCATGTTTTAAGTTTGTGACTCTCACACCATATGCATAAGAGGATAAGTCGTCTACCTAAAATGTAGCTCCCCATGTGATTTTTTTGTGAGGGGGGGGGGGGGGTGTGATGCCAAATCTGAAAGGTTTTCTTCAAACCATGAACTAAATAACCTAAGTTCACATGCAACCTATAAAGATCTATGTTTTCTTCCAATTGAACATATAACAAAAACCTAGAGGCCAATAAAAGAAACTAAAGATTAAAACAGAAAAACCAACCTTAATTTCTTGGAAGCTGAGCAGCAAAATTATCCTGCCTCAAATGAAAGTCACACCCAAGCTAGGAGGAGAGGGGATCGAAAATTCCAGAGAGACTCTAGGTCAAAAGTGGCGCAGAAAATAGGGTTCCAGGGATCCCTATTTATAGTTACCAGATGACCAGTTGATAAGCCTTAAAGATAAACTTTTTTGAATTCAAACAAGATAAACCTTTTATCTTACAATTCAAACTCCTATTTATCTTATTATATTAATTTCGATATATATATATATATATATATATATATATATATATATATATATATATATATATATATATATATATATATATATATATATATATATATATATATATATATATATATATATATATATATATATATATATATATGTATATAATTTCGAAACTCACTGGTCATTCCCACTGTCACTTACTCAACTATTGAATAATTACAGTTTTAGTCCCTGCACCTTTAATTAATTAAATTAATCACCAAACTAAATCCAATTAATTCCAGATTAATTTCTAATTAATTAATATAGTTTCTAATTAATATATTATGACTTTAATGTATTAATAAACCATATATTTTATTCCTGTTGATTTATTAATCCGATAATAAATCAACCTTTCTCTCTACCGAATTTTCTACCAAACCTCCAGCTATGAGGGCAACCCAAATGGACTGTGCTTCTATTAATTATGTAAATACTAATTATTAGTCATGACTTAGACACCTAATCCAACTGTCTCCCACTTAGATAAGTCTAAGACTATAATTACCAATTTAGCCTCTAATTAACCAGCACCTTAAGCTTCCTAAAAACTACTGCGAAACTCTGACCTAGTCAGTTCTGTCCAAAGATAAGTGATCAGATGATCCTCCGTCCAACTAGATATTTTTCAGACTCAAGACATGGATAAAAATCAATCTGGTCTGATTCACTGTTCCTCGATTTCCGATTTGCATATGACTCTTAGACTACCAATTTAGTCCCGGTTGGCCAACCATTTTAGTCAACTTCAAAATCATCGAGAGGCCTACAGATATCTGTTCCCCGTTAGGGTCAAGGGACGAATAAACTTTGACTCATATACTTATGTATTTTACCAGACAAATTACTCACAACAATACGTTTTATAACACCGAGTTACCGATGCGTTTTCGTATTATCAATGAATAACCGTCTAGTAAATCATAACTCATATGTCTTAGCTTAAAGATCAAAAGATATTATCGTCTCAATATTGCTCGTGATGAAATCCATGAAGCAATCCATTGAGTACGGGTTTATCCAATACTCAAATCTCCATTTCCAAGTACTCATGAATGTTGCAGCAATCTTATTGCAATGTCTAACTCCTTAGACAATCTACAACTAATTCATGACAGCCTTGCTTCATACTTACTCCCTAAAAGCATGAGCGACTGTGGATATTTGAATAATCCAATTATTCAGGAAGTAAAACATGCAAAATGAAACACAATGATATATATATTGACAAAATTAGTAAACCATTACTCATTAATAAATCTCCATTATTAAATCACAAAATTCAAATACAATAACATTGTTACAAGTTTCAAAACCTATCTAATTACAAAAACTTATATCATCTCTTAATCCAATGCTCCTAGCATGCTGATTATGCTTAATCCTACTCAAAGCCTTTGTCAAGGGATCTGCAGGATTATCTTCCGATGATACCCTCTTTACAAGGAGGTGACCTTCTTCTACCCTATGTCTGATGTAGTGGTACTTTCTGTCGATATGTCTGGACTTTCCATGATCTCGCGGTTCCTTTGTCAAGGCGACCGCACCTTCGTTATCGCAGAACAGTTCCAAGGGCCCCTGAATACTCGGGACTACTCCAAGGTCACCGATAAAGTTCTTCAGCCAAGCCGCTTCCTTTGATGCTTCACTTGCTGCTATGTACTCTGATTCGCACGTAGAATCAGTCACTGTTTCTTGCTTGGAACTTTTCCAAGTAACTGCTCCACCATTCAAAAGGAATATCCAGCCCGACTGAGACCGGCCACTGTCTCTATCTGTCTGAAAACTGGCATCTGTATATCCTTCAACTCTCAAGGTATCACTGCCACCGAGGACTAACACCATGTTCTTTGTCCTTCACAGATACTTGAGTATATTTTTCACAGCTATCCAATGTGCCCTTCCAGGGTTACCCTGGTACCGACTGACCATGCTCAAAGCAAAAGCCACGTTAGGGCGAGTACACATCATAGCGTACATGATCGATCCTACAGCCGAAGCGTAAGGTACCCGACTCATTTCAGCTATTTCTTCGTCTGTACTCGGACTTTGAGTCTTCCTGGTAGTTAGCTGGTTCATCCAAATTTATCAGTGTCCTATCACTGACAAACGTGTCCCCATCTGAAGTTATATGGAACCCATAAAACTCGGGTGGCATGCTAACCCTACCGGAACGCCTAAGAGGTAAGGATACATCTGTCGGACCAACAGGAACTTCTTCCTCATGTTGGTTGCTAGTTTCTCCTAAGGTTGCGTCATCTGATGACTCTTGAATTTCTTCCAGATCATTGGTACTCCCACTGTCCTCTTTGAATATGAGCTCTCTCTCTCGAAAGATCGCTCGTCTAGCTACAAAGACCACGTCCTCGCTCGGTCTGTAGAATAGGTATCCAAAGGACTGTTTGGGATAACCAAGGAAGAAACACCTTTCGCTTCTTTCTACGAGTTTGTCTTGAGTCTCTCGTCTAACGAAAGCCTCACAACCCCAGACTTTGATATGTGCCAACGAGGGAACTTTCCCCGTCCACATTTCATGAGGTGTTTTAGCAACCTTTTTAGTAGGGACAAGATTGAGGATATGGGCGGCAGTCTCTAAGGCATACCCCCAGAACTGAATGGGAAGTGAAGCTCGACTCATCATGGAACGAACCGTGTCCAACAGGGTTCGGTTGCGCCTCTCCGCAACACCGTTCAACTGTGGTGTCCTGGGAGGTGTCAACTGCGAAACTATTCCGCATTCCTTTAGATAGTCTAGGAACTCGATACTTAGATACTCTCCGCCTCTGTCGGACCTGAGCATCTTTATCTTCCTGCCTAATTGATTCTCTACCTCGTTCTTAAACTCTTTGAACTTTTCAAATGTGTCCGACTTGTGCTTGATCAAGTAGATATAACCGTATCTACTAAAATCGTCGGTAAAGGTCACGTAGAACCGCGTGCCATCCTTTGTGGTTGATTTGAATGGACCACACACATCCGTGTGAATGATGTCCAGCAGACCCTCACCTCTTTCAAAAGACCCTTTGAAAGGTGATTTAGTCATCTTGCCCAACAGACAAGATTCGCATACATCATCCGATCTGAGGTCGAATGATTCCAACACTCCATCCTTTTGGAGTTGGGCGATGCGTTTCTTGCTGATGTGCCCGAGCCGACTATGCCACAGACATGCCTTTTCTACACCACTAGTAGAATCAATATAATTTACACTATGTCCTAAATTGTCAACACATTCAACAGTTTCATACACACCATCACAAGGATAAGCAGTAAAAATCAAAATACCATTTTTGAAAACAGAAATCGAACCAATTTTATTGTCAAAAGAAAATTGAAATCCTTCTCTGAACAAAGCGTGAAACGAAATAATGTTTCTTGCCATTTCTGGCGAATAGCGACAATTAAATAACTCTAAGCTAACATCACTACTAAGCACTAAACTATAAACGCCGATCTTGGTAACAGGGGACGATCTCCTATTGCCCATGATCAGGTTCAGTCTACCGTGCTCCACCTCCCTGCTTTCCTTTAGGCCCTGCAGATCAGAACAAATGTGAAAACCACATCCTGTATCAAGGACCCAAGAATTAGAAGATGGCAAGTTTTTAGAGATAGTGTATATACCTGCTGTCGATGGCTTTACTTTCCCATCCTTGACATCCTGCAAGTATTTGGGGCAGCTTCTCTTCCAATGGCCCTTCTCTTTGCAGTAGAAACAGTCGGCTTCATTGGGGTTGGCTACACAAGGAATGTGAGAAGACTTGGTTCTCGAGCCATTGCTGGACGACCCGACCTGAACCTTTTCCCTCCAATTTTGCTTAGGAGGGCCCTTCCTTTTCTTTCCTTTGCCACTTCCAATGGCTAAGACGGGCTGATTGACCGAGGGTACACCTTTACCCTTCATCCTGTCCTCAGTAACCCGAAGCATACGATGCAACTCAGTCAGGTTAGCCTGATTGTTGTTCAAATGATAAGCCAGCCTGAACTGGTCATAAGAAATCGGTAAGGAGTTAAGCACTATGTCAACGGCCAACTCCTCAGGTACAGGCATCGCAAGCTTTCTAAGCCGCTCCACGTAACCTTGCATTCTTTGCACATGAGCGCAGATGGACTTTCCATCTTTAGGTTTGCTGTTCGTGAAGTCTTTGACCACCTCGCACCTCTCGATGCGCTCTTGCTTGCGGAACTTTTTCGCGAGCTCCTTGTGCATCTCGAAGGGCCAGTAGTCTTCGTATATCCTTTGCAATTCGGGGTTCATTGTGGCGATCATGATGCAGGCCACTTTGGTCGCATCATCAGAATGTTTTTGGTACGAGGCAATCTCCTCGGGAGTAGCAGTTTCAGGGTCAATATCGACAAGCTCGGTTTCGAGGACATACTCTTTGTTCTCGTACCTCAGAGCCATCTTGATATTTCTAATCCAGTCATTGTAGTTTGTCCCGTTCAATTGAACCTTGGAACACAATGAGAGGATAGAGGGAACACTGGAGTTTGAGTGGGGAGCGGATTGATCAGCAGAAGACATCTATAAAAGAAGGTAAGTTTAATTAGATACATGTCGGTCCTTATAATAACCCAATATAAAATAAGGCCAGGAACCAACTATAACAATTTGCAACATAGAAGAGGGATGCCGTAATCTATAAGCAAATTTTATAAAGGTAGGAGAATGACGATTCAGCCAATTCCACCGCGGAAAAATAATCTTATTATAAATGGAATTCCTAGTTTCTTTTGAGATTTATTGAACTGTTCAATAGCATGTTTAATCTCGGATATGCCCCACCGTTTGTGACTGGGATGCCGAGGATCACAAACCGGGTGTGAATAACCATGCAAATTAGCTTGGTACTCTCGGGGTCCATTATCATCTCAAATTGATGTGCCGGTAAACCACACACGCTCCATCAACAATGATAACACCCGAGACACCCATTGCCACTCTTTATGAACCCCTATTGATGTGCCGGTAAACCACACACGCTCCACCAACGTTTCATAAAGTGCAATGTGCAATTTCATGTGTTAGCATCAAATTCACATTTTTCCCTAATGTAACTAGATTGGGATTTTTGTAAATAGTTATAGTACTTTGATCATTATACTTTTAATGATTAAGCGGTTCTGTCAAACCCGTTCGGCTAACGACCCTCCACTGATCAGGCGAGCGGTGGGTGAGAGTGTTCACCCATTAGACTACCATTTTATAGGCAGTCTCCTTATACTCACTTTATCGACCAGCTTCGTGAATGAGGCCTACTATTGATTTGACTAACCAAATTTATCTCATATATATAGTATTAACTTTTAATAACATATATAAGATGTATTTTAAAAACCCTTTAAAATATTCAAGGTTTATCTTTTAATTTTACCAAATTTAACAATTAAATTCTAAATTAAATTAAACCTTAAAATCGATTTAATCAATTTTAATTACCAATTAATTAAATTAATTAAATCTAAATATTTTAAACATTTTAAAATAATTTTCCGGATTTTTCCATTAATTTTCGATAATTTAAAATTAATTAAATCCCTTTTTGAATTATCTTTTAATTAACAATTAATTAAATTAATTCAATGAAGATAGGTTTATCCAAATTAATCAAATTAATTAAAACCTATCCTAAACCCCCTAGATTTCGAATTCAAATAATGGGGTTTAAGGTTATCCATTTAATTAACAAATAAAGTTACCAAAAATAGAAAACCTCCTAAAACCCTAATAGCAAATTTCGAAAATAGCAAGGGGGGATTAGGGTTTCCAAAACCCTAATCCTAGAAATCGATCCAAATAGAAATTAGGGTTTATAGGCTTAAAACCCTAAAACAGTTATAGCAATTCAACAAGAAAACAAAACAGGCTCTGATACCACTGAAAGGTTTTCTTCAAACCATGAACTAAATAACCTAAGTTCACATGCAACCTATAAGGATCTATGTTTTCTTCTAATTGAACATATAACAAAAACCTAGAGGCTAATAAAAGAAACTAAAGATTAAAACAGAAAAACCAACCTTAATTTCTTGGAAGCTGAGCAGCAAAATTATCCTGCCTCAAATGAAAGTCACACCCAAGCTAGGAGGAGAGGGGATCGAAAATTCTAGAGAGACTCTAGGTCAAAAGTGGCGTAGAAAATAGGGTTCCAGGGATCCCTATTTATAGTTACCAGATGACCAGTTGATAAGCCTTAAAGATAAACCTTTTTGAATTCAAACAAGATAAACCTTTTATCTTACAATTCAAACTCCTATTTATCTTATTATATTAATTTCGAAATATATATATATATATATATATATATATATATATATATATATATATATATATATATATATATATATATATATATATATATATATATATATATATATATATATATATATATATATATATATATATATATATATATATATATATATATATATATATATATCTGTATATAATTTCGAAACTCACTGGTCATTCCCACTGTCACTTACTCAACTATTAAATAATTACAGTTTTAGTCCCTGCACCTTTAATTAATTAAATTAATCACCAAACTAAATCCAATTAATTCCAGATTAATTTCTAATTAATTAATATAGTTTCTAATTAATATATTATGACTTTAATATATTAATAAACCATATATTTTATTCATGTTGATTTATTAATCCCATAATAAATCAATCTTTCTCTCTACCGAATTTTCTACCAAACCTCCAGCTATGAGGGCAACCCAAATGGACTGTGCTTCTATTAATTATGTAAATACTAATTATTAGTCATGGCTTAGACACCTAATCCAACAAAATCAATCAAAGAAAACTCCTAACCCTCACACCATTTGTATATGAGGAGAAGTTACTTGCCTGAAATGCAGCAGCCCACGTTAATGGGGGATGGAGATAGCCCGAGTCGTGGCCCTCACACCAAGAGAGATAGGAGGAGGGATAACCTATTTAAATAATATATATTACCTATTTAATATTTATAAAAAAATATTATTCGTTTTATGTTTCTTTTAAATAAAATTGACTAAAAACTAAAAAGAAACAAAGAAGCAAGAGTTCATTTTCAACCAAAGTTACTGACATAGACAAATATTTTGTTTCAAAACTTACGATATGTATTTTTTGTCATGTAAATATTATTTTAACTTTTCCCAAATATGTTTTAAGCTTTTAGCCATTGTTTTAATTTTTTTTTAATCATTTTAGCCACTAAATCATCACAAAGTCGTTCTACTTTTGTGTTCGATTTAATATAAGCTCAAAAAGATATAATTATAGTTCATCGGTTTTAAAATCACTTCAAAATTGCCAGTGGCGGATTTACTTGGTGTCCCGGGCACCGACTAAATTTCGGAGACGCAGTGCAAATTTTTTTTATCCTAATAGGGTGCAACCCCGCGGAAAAAAAATTGCCACTATTTATATTAGCTTGGGAAAAAACAATTCTGGTGCCATGGCTATCGGTGAATCCTGCGTCCGTCCCTGAAAATTGTATTATAGCTATTGTGGTTTATAAACAAAATAAACCAACTAAAAACCGACCCACACCAAATACAAAAACCGCACGAATTTAAATAATCTAAAAACCTATTTATACGGTTTTAATAAAAAACCCAACATACTGATTTGGGTTTATAGTAGTATAAAATACCTAATAAGTTAAGAAAGCTCTTTCAAATTCCTATCTTTTACAACAACAAAAATTATTTATTGTCTGGGATAGGATTTCACATGTCATGAGCGGCTCACATTGCTCACATGTAAACTTCTGCACATTTATGCCTCTTACTTAGATAAAAGATATCAAGTTCTATAGGAATAGGACAAAAAATGTATATAAATTATCATATTTATCAAAAATATATAGTATATAAAAATGATCCTAAACGACTTCGATCCGGATCCCCTATGGACCCGTTTCCCTAAAGCTATCATCTTCTTGCCTTCCAATCTCATCGAAACAAATGTCATCACTGTTCCAATTCACCCCACCGGAAGTTCCTAAATTCCAAAAATCCGGCGGCTCAACACCTCCGGCACCAAACTCCGGCAACTCATAGTTTCCGATATCACTCCATATCGGATTTGTCTCGAATCCCATGCTCCAAATCTCCTCTTGTTTCACAGTAACGTCATCAATCCCAACAGAAACCGGTTCCAATACATTCTTCCCTTTTCCGAAATCCACCGGAAACAAGTATTCCGGTGCAACCTCGGATTCCATTCCCGACACATCTTTTCCTTTCCAGACACGATCGTCAGGAACTGTAAGAGGATTCGATTCATGGGGTTGATGTTTAACAAACTTCCGAGTGGTTCTCGGAGAAGCAATATGAAGCTGATGAACTTTCTTTTCTTGTATGGAAGATACAAATTTCGGGTTTTTAATCACTTTAGCCAAAAATGAAATCATTTGCTTTTGTTTATGCTCGGCTACTTTGAGTTTTTCGTTTATTGATTCCATATACTGATGCGTCTCACGATGTTCATGTTGTAAATCGATAATTTCTTGCATCATCTCTGTTTTCTCTTTGCGTAATTGTTCTAACTCGGCTTCTGTTGAATTGTTCAGTTCTTCGTTACTGCTTGTTGACTGATTTGATTTACGGCTTTGAATGTTCTTCAAAAGATACCTCTTCCCTCGTAAGAATCTTTCATTTGCAAACTCCCACCTGTCGGTATCTATCTTGCGAAATCCCTGAATCGAATCATGTGAACCCGTAAAAACAGAATGTGCAAGAAATTAAACACCAAGAACACAGATAGATATCACAAATTACAGAAGACATACATTCAATTGGCACGAGATAATAAACGAAAGTGAGGTAACAGCTGTAATCTGCTTCAATTCACAGATATTTAAACTCGAAAACCAGTACAATGATGTTAAAATCAAGGATTTACAGACGATTTGGGATTGAACCTATATCTAATCGAAGAATTACATCGAAATATATACAAAATGCTAGGACCAACGACGGGTTACAAAGAAAAAAGAACATACAGATGAAAAAAATGGTGAAACAAGAAAAAGAAAACAGAAACATACAGAAAAGCAGAATATGAGATTTTACATACAGATCAACAGTGTGACCCCGTAATTAGGGAGTCAAAGTGTTTGAAGCTAATATTTACCCACATATGTGTTAAGTTGTCGAACAAAGCTCGAGAAATTGTTGTGTTTGAAGTTTCTGGGCAGGATTATTCTGGCGAACTCCACCGGATCCCAGACGATGAAGCTCTGCCCAGTTCCACCCCATGAGATAATCGGGTCGAGTCTCGGGTCAGTTACCAAATCGAAAGTTTTTGACAGAAATGGCGGAATTTGTGTTCCTTGTAAACACTCCAGCGGTTGAGGAGTCGTATCCCCTTCTACGATTGTCGCCACCGTTGCATCTCCTGTTGCAAGTATCAAAGCAGAGATAATTCATCAGATTCTGATCAAAATATGAAAAACAGAGCAATTTAGGGGAAACTGAAAGTTTGTTAAAACTATAGAATACCCACCAAAGGCTACTGACAGGGGAAGCGGCTGCTGACACGAGATCGGAGAAGGAGACCAGCCATGGAGAATCGGGTCGGATCCTGCCGGAGAAGACGAAGAAAACTGCGGATTCATTTAAGAGAACGTGTTTGTAGATTAAAATTGTAAATGGTCGGTGGATGGATTGAGGAAATGGGGTATAAATAGGTAACGTTTTAGGAGAAACATAAAAAATCTGGTGAGAAAGGCGGTGGAGTCCACTACAGTTACTGGGCGGCGCGTCCATTTTTGAACCGCCGATCTTCATGGTTCTCAGGTTCTGTGGCAGATATTTTTTGGTGAAGGTGGGTGTGCAGCCAATCAGGTTTTAGCTTTGTACGTAAGAGGAAGGATCCAGTGCAGTGCTTATGCATCCGATTTGGCAAAAAAGCCTTCCATATTAAGTAATAAATATGCCAATGGATTCACAAATCAGCAGTAGCGGAGCCAGGAATTTCAATATGGGGATACAAGAATAGCCAAATTTTAAAGTTAGATTTGCCTAATAATATTTAGGGACGAGACCATTTCTGCTACAAGTCAAAAATTAAGGACTATATTGTACAAAAGAGAGTTGGACCGAGACTATAGGGAACACTTCTATAATTTGCTCTTTATTATATTTATGAAACTAAAAACAAATTTTATTATAGGAAAATTTTGTCAAAACATATTTGACAATGCTATTATTTTGAGTTTATCGACGAGATCTATATACGGGTAATCTTTATTTTAGTTTTTATTAGGTAATTTTTAATAAATTAAATAGTTATATTTGATATATTTAGGGTATAAAACAAAAAGATGACAAAGGATGAGTGTATATTGAAATTTAAATGTAAGACAAAGGGATGAAAAAAAATCATGAAAGGCGTTGCTTCCAGAGAAAGAAGAGAAAGAAGAAAATAGGCAAAAAGATACAAGTGTTCAAGTTAAACGTACTACATGATAAAGCTTGTTTACATATTAGTATTTATACATTAAAACAAATTTATGGGGATGCACTTGTACCCCCAACGCATCAAGTACATCCGCCACTGCAAATCAGTATACTATTAACTTTTTTACTAAAACATATTTTCCTTAAAATGGGTTAATTTCATGAAATGATAATAAATAGGAAGGTGTTTGTTTTTTAGGTTATTTATCTTTTAACTATAATCGATGTGTTATTAATTTTTTATATATTTTTATTACACCATTGTGGGAAATAAGTGTTGTCAACTGTGAAATTCAATATACTATATTTTTTCATCTTGATAATTTTGATGCTGATATTGATTCCATAGTGGCATCCAATATGTAAAAATTATCCGATTGAAATACATTCTAATGGTGTATTGATAACATAGAAAAAAATATAATGACCTATTGAATCCAATTTAAAAATAAGTAAACTAAAAAGTAAAGTTGTTGATTGTCATTTTATGTCATTAACCCTTAAAACATCTATAATAAACATTTTTTCTTAGAAAATCTTTAAATGAAAAGACTTTATAATAGGAGAGCTTTTCAATTTGATTTTTATGGATTCTTTTTATAACTTGTCAACTTACAATTGGTTGAGAACACATAAGGTCTACACAATTAAACAAGCTCTTGGAGAAAGCTTAGATTTTAAAAAGCTCCCCCAAAAGCTTTTTCATTTTTCATGAGCTTTTTGGGGTGAAAAAGCTTTAGAAAAAACTCCTATTGTGGATACTCTTAACGATCTGAGGAATGATCATTAAGTTCCCGAATTTGATTTTAAGATTTTTCGATTTTATGATTTTAGAACCGAAAAATGATCCTGATTATAGTAGGATCTATCCAAAGCAAAATTTATAGTGAGATCTTAAGATCTTAAGTAGGATCATATTTTCATTTCGAATTAAGCAGAGCATCGCGACACTCATGTTATTCTCTTTGTGGTCTTATGTCTTTAGGTGTGGATGATTATGTTTGTTTTTCTGCTTAAGATGCTTTCTTTCTAATTTTTGTGGTCTCTATTAACAAGAACTATGGTTCATGCTTAAGAAGTTAATTTTGATTTTACAATCAATGTTTTAATCAACATTAAATTAAAATGTGTACTGCACTTAAGTATGAATTTGAGAGCAAATATAAAGTCTAGTTCATTGGTAGGATCTTCCGATCCCGCTCACGATTTTGCAAAGCATAAAACAATCTTAGGTGAGATCCAGATCTTGACAACCATCTTGCACGGTATGGTGTGGGAAGGAAAGGGGGAGGGTCGGTGTCAGCAACTATATTGGTCAGTGTCAGCGACTAATTCTATATCATCTCCCCCTTCCCTTATGCATGTAGCGTAAAAATGGGATGACAATCGGGACACCCACACCGCTTATTTGTAGTTTCCTTTTCTTTTCTTGATCGTCGTTAAAAGGTCATGTTCATTTATTTTTAAATTAATGAAAATATTATATCATCTATAAATACATTACACCATTCTAAAGACTTTATATAACATCTTATATCGTTTTAATAAAAAAGTTATACTATTTTCCAAACTATGATAATACATAGCCCATGGAGCAGCAACGAAGAAGTTGCATTGACCAACGTGTGAGTTGAAAGTGTTGCAGGTTTGATTGTCGAGGAACGAACGAGATCCTTTTTGGAATCTAGTTATAAAATATTTTATAAATCAAATTGGACTTAATGATCGTAGTGTTCATCACCTCAATGCAAAGTGGATGAACATAAAAAAAGAAAATCACCAACTTCAACGACATCTACAATATCAAACGACGTATTGGTCAATCAGAAGCAGACGTAATTCAGACGACATAAGTTTAATATAGAATCGCTTATAATATATCGTTCACTCACGAGGCGACATACAAATGTTAAAGATTATCATAGTTGACAATTTTAGTCTTGTTATTTTTTAAGTGTTGTAATGTATTTGAAGTGTTTTAATGTTTTTAAGTGTTTTAGTGTTTTTTTAAATGTTTTAATATAATGTAATTTGATATTGTTGTTTTTAAATGTTTTATATATTGCGAATTATTTATATTTTTTTGAACACATTTTTATTTATTTAAAAAACAGTTAGAGACGAAATTAGAGACGAAAGGGAGACAATTCTTTGTATTTAGGAGAGAGAGAGAAAAAAAAAGAGAGAGAGTTAATGTGGTGTTGATGTGACATCAAAGATGAGATAGATGAACTCGCTCTACACTAACTTAAGAATCTAAATACTTTTATATATTTCTATTATAATAAGGTATTTTACTAAGTTGATTTATCGGTCCCAATAAATTAAGTTGACAAAAAACAATTGGTAGTTATAATTATAAAAGTAAAAAAATAATAAATTATATAGAAAACAATATAAATACTCATCATTAAAGATTGTTAATTTACAAGCACTTTCAAAAAGTCGTCAAAAAGAATAAGTTCTACAATAGTGTAACTACTATATTTTCTTAATGATCTTTTTGACATGACAAATCTTTTTGGCTTAAACAAACTTGATATGTCTAGTTAGAGTGTGTGTGCCGAAAATCTAGAGGAAAAATATGAAAAATACCATTTTCTATATAGTATGATGCTTTTTGGGACTCTACTCTCTAGTAAAAATTTTGCGTGTGTATGTGGTCAGCGGGTGCGCGAGAGGGGTGGGAGGTTTAAATAAGATGAATGGTATATAACATTTATTAAAAATTATGTAATCATGTTAGAATAATAAATATGAGAGGATATGATAAACTAGCTTGTTGCTATTTTATAAGCTATTTCATAAACTATAGTAACGAACGATATAGTTTTATATCCCAAAAATATGTCAAACACAATTAAAAGGACATCAAACAATCTATGTTGTAAATTCTACTAATAATAATTTATGAACATTATGTGTATCATGTTGTATACATCTTGTTAGTGTATCTCACATTGGTACGACACTGTCTTATAAGTGTGCATACATGTTGGAGTCTCCATTCTCTCCATAAAGGCTTTTTGGAGAGACACTATTGAGCTCCATATATATTTACACATCTCACACTAATGATATTTCATTGCATTTTACTTTGTTTGTTGTATAACAATTTCCTTCGTTCTTTTCATTTGTTCTTTTAGTGTTTACTACATTTGTTATTGATGCGAGTAGGAGGTAACAGGGTAACATTTTCTTTTCATGACTCAATAACTTCTCTATATAAACCCGGCTTGTTAAAATTAGTTACCAGCCCATCAATGCATAAATTGAAGGAAATATATGTTCCTTATAATTGATTGTATTTATTCTTTCTTTTCGCATGTAGGGACTAGGGACATTAACTTCTATGTTAGATTATAACCATATGCATAGTCTAGTTAGAGATTTATGGTCCATATCCTTAAGACATGTTTTTTGGATCACTTTCTCCATTTGGCATTCTTAAAGTATGAAAATAATGTCGACATAATTTTCCCGTCAATTTGTATCCTACGCACAAACATATAATTGCTTTACTCAAATTTAAAAAAATGAAACATGTAAAGACATTACGAACAAATTATATTAGTTATGATTCAAAATAATTTTTTATGATGCAAAGTCCCATAAGTGCAATATCATTATTATATAGATTAAATCACAGCAGATGTCTAGAAGGTTTGAGAGAGGGGGGGGGGGGGGGGTGGGTGGGGAGGGTTGGGGGTTTTAAACGGGATGGATTTTTTTGACCGTTCGACTTGGTTAAGTTCAATCAACTTCGTTCTATGCGACTGAAGTCGACTGCTTCATGTTGAACTCCATTGCAGGAAATAAAAATCATCAATAAACAAAAATCCTCAAAGTGGAATAATTTCCTCGTGCTGGTGGAAAAATCTTCGATCTTGGAGACAACAAGGCCGATCGATTTCTCAATCAAGGTCTTTCTTAGGGCTTTTAATTTTGAAATTCGATGTTTCTGTGTATAATTTGTGTGTTCTGGATCATGATCGCATACTCTTATTGATAAGTTTGATGATCTTATCTTAAAGCATTGAATTTTCACCTAACTCAATCTATTACTTCGATTTCATGGTTTTGAATTTGCAGATAATTTGTATGTATCAATATTTATGGTCGAGACAATGGCCGTAGCTTCTGATCATGCCGAAACCACCAAAATCTGCAATCACTGGTAATTCTAAGGGTTTCTTTTCTCTCTCTGTGTGAGTTTACGTAGATTACTTGGTTGGAATTTTTCAGTAAAATTGTGTGTGTATATCGTGTAGCATGGATTGTATTTTGACAATAGTTTGTGGAGGGGAAAGTTGTACTAAGAATAAATCAATCAAAATTACGAACAATTAAGGGGTTTCGTCTCATAAGCAAACACATATTAAAAAGCGAGGAAGAGATAAAGAGTTCCATACTCATTAACTAATTAACATGGACCATGAGTAGCTTTAATGAGGATGCCTCATTAAAGCTTCATATAGGAACATAAATCAATACAAGAAACAGAAAATGCATACATAAATGGGGAAAAGTTTTAAAGGCATCCATATAATCCACTAACCATACCAAAGTTGACTCCGGCTGCACATCTGCTTCTCATTGAAGTCGTGTTGTGTTTAATTCAAGTTTGCTTCTGCATAGGTTATCGAGATTGATTTGAAATTTCGCTCTAATTGTCGTCGCTTATCAATTTAGAAATGAAATTTCGCTTTAATTCGTTACAGATATGTGATATTGTGTTTGGTGTACTCTCTAAGTGCCATCGCTTCAAATTGAAGCTTAGGTATCACTATATAATAGTGATTCAGCAGGTTTATATTGCATAATTTAAGCTAGATTTAACTATTCAAATCCGTTAGTTTATAATCAAGTATAATAAGTTAATAACTACATTTTTTTGACTTCTCTATTCTTAATTAAACACACAATTAATCATTTCGGTAATTCTATTTCACATAGATGGAGCTTCTTGAATGGACTGATATAGTAAAAACCGCTACCTTCAAGGAACTTGCTCCTTACGATCCAGATTGGTATTATATCAGAGCAGGTAACTTCCATTCCATCATGTATGTTATTTCATCAATTCCGACGCATTTTCATGAACATTAAAGAAGAGAGTTCCAGTTTTTTATGTTTGGTTGTTTGGGACCTGATTTTGCAGCAAACTCCAATAGAGTTACATATTTCCATAGATGTTTTTGATGATGTTGGAATTGGTGTGGTGCTTCTGGAGTGTCAGGTGGACTCCTTCAACCTTATTCTCCTACAGGTCTCATCATTTCACCACTGCATATTCCATACATTTTTTAGTAAGATGTTCCCTTTTTATTTTGATAATTTGAGTGTGTTAAGAAGTCTATTACAATCGTTCGAATAACCAATTATATGCAAAAAAATAATTGTAGGAAATGGAAGATCATACAAAATTCAGTCCAAACATGTTAAAGTTGGAATCAAAGGCAATCCGCCATATATGAATGTATGTAGCCCACTAGCCCATGTACCCGTTTCTTCTAAAATTGTTATCCAAATTAATGTAAACAATTTTTGATGTAAATGTTTCATTGTAATTCCAATGTTTGCTATATGACAGAGGATGATATATTGCACATTAATGGGTGTGTTGTTTTTACCAATCAAATTCAGCCACTTTGCTTCCACCTCTCTCTCTATGCACGACACCTCTCTCTTTCCGATCTCTTTCGGATAAAACCAAGAAATGGAGTCACCGTTCAAGGGAGATATACTGAAGGGGGAAGTGGGATTGTTGGCAGGCTTGCAGAATTGGGGAAACATGGACCTTCCATTGCGACCATGGGTCGTCGCAATCTACCGTCAGTGCCCCATCAGCCACCGTGGACGAGTGGCCGCCTAATTTTCAGCCACCGTCGATTGCTACAGTAACCGAGTTTAAAGATTTTAGCAACCGTATTTCGGTAGTCGAAGTTACTCGCTGCATACGCACACTTCAAAATCATCAATCCCGCCACCGAACCGATTATCGGTATTATTTTTAACTAACTTCAAACACTATTCTATGTTATTTAAATTGAAGAAGTAGCGATTCTACTGTAGATTCTGTATAATTTACTACAATACATCGTTATAGATGAATCTATTTTCTGATTTTCTCTATATTGTTCCCAAACGACTGATTCACTGCTACCATAGCTCCTCACAAAAGACGTATTCGATAGCCCTACCTCCTCGCTACCATCTGCCTACCTGGGCTGAGTCACTGGCTGATTGGCATCAATTGTGGCCATTACCACCTGCGTCTCTACCAACAATGATGAGTAACTACCCACGATTCGCTATCTATCAGGTCAGATTACTTGAGGTAAATTATCGTTTCCTAATTAATTATTGAATTGTGCCATTAGCTTATACTAAAAAATAGGAAATCGTCGCTTGCAAGTACACCGCCTTTCCTTAAAACCATCGATGAGCTATCGATCCTAAATTAGATAGGGTTTGCAATTTCGTAATGTTAGGGTTCAGTGACACCATTTAGCGAAAAATTAAGGGATTTAGCCGACCTGTTTTTGAATGTGTTGAATATCTTCTTCATCTGTTTGTTCAGATTTTGGCTCTCTTATTGGAGTGCGAAACTTTTAACCCTTTTATAGTAGAGCTGTAGGTTTTCTTTTTCTAAACTGGATTCTTTGGTGACTATCTGTTCGAATTGTAATAATAATTTAGGAGATGATATATACGTGTTTGATTTTTGTTCGTTACTGTTCCTTAAACCGAACAAAATTTTGATTTTATTGCTGTTGGCACTTGACAGCTTTACTGAAACAGACTTAGATCAATAAAGTTTATTAGATCTAATACAATCAAATAGCTTTTGATTTCTAAGATATTCCATTACCTTGAGTTGCTTGTATGCTGGAGAATACGCAAGTGATAGCATATGCTTGGTAATTAGTGATTGTTAGAATGCATAATAAGTGTTTGAAGAAATGCATCATTGAAATGTTTTGGAATTTTCATAAAAAGCCAAGGATGATCAGATAATGTCCATACATATAATTATTGTACACGTTTCCTAATAAGATTTTATATCATTTTACAATCATCATCACCTAACTGAAGGTTAATTGTTCTACATACTTACTTTGAAAATTACCACTGCAACATGAATAATTTTATTACTTCTATTACATCATGTGTTATGGTGGTGATTCTTTTAGTACCTGAAGTTCTTTGGGACCTGGTAAGTACGAGTTCTTCAATTAACCAACTTGAGTTTTTACTTTTTACTTTTGGTTCTTGATTTGCAGACCTGGTAAGTACGAGTTCTTCAATTAATTCTGACATCTGGTTCTTTTATTAGTCCCGATTAATGTTCCAGAAAATTATACATATGGGCCTTCCACTTATTAAAAAGCTTATCAAATGTTCAATATTTGAAACATCATACTTTTGATTTTTTATGTTACAACGTTGTACGTATGGTTTTTTTTATTATTAAGGCAATGTACTTTCAAGAATCCAACCGATTATGGCATTGTACTTTTACTTTTTTGGGGTGCTAATTCTGTTTGGTGCCAGTTTCAAGTTGGAATCTGAAAGATCTAATATGAATTTATTATACTTTTATAAAATATATTTCCATTTTTGCTTGGATTTGTAAACAAGTTTCAAATAAAGTTCAAGTTGATTGGAAAAGGGTATTATAGGAATTAGGAAATACAGTTTTTTTAAACCTGGGTATTTTAGGAAAACGGACCAAAATTGAAAAAAAAAACAAATTTGAAGAAAGGACCAAAATTGTAAGACAATCCAATTTTGTAAAAACACGAAAACTGAAAAAAAAAATCAATTTGATGTCAATTGTTTTACCTTATAAATTAGTATGTTCATTCCACCCAATATTAAACATAAAACATATCAAATTCGAACTTAATGAGAAGATATTAAGACCCAAACTCTCCCTATTTGTAGCATTTTTATACCATCGTTATCATGTAGCTTAATGTAGTTATGATATTTTATTGTAATCAGATGGAGTATATGATGTTTCTAAAGCAACCACGAAGCACGCCGATGAATCTATGTTCCTAACAATGGTATGACTTAATCTGTTGTTGCAAACTAACTAGATAGAACCAAGAATTTCTTGATTGGTAATGTGATATTAGTAACATTATGCATAGCCGTGCTCCAACAAGACCCGAGCCTAGCATTGGACATATTGTGGATGATATTAAAGCTATAATTTCTTCTTCCGCACCGGACCTGTGCGGAGCACGGGTCAAACACTAGTTTATAATAAACTAAGGGGCTGTTTGTTTTTTCTCTGCAGATCCTCCTGACCACTTTTGTCTGCGTCACGCAGACGGCGCGCAGACATGGACCTTCGCAGAGTGTTTGTTTTTTCGAAGACTGCAGACCCAAAAAGGTTTGCGCGTCCTCTTTTTGGGGCAGATGTGGACCAATGTCTTCAAGGGTCTGCAGAGCACTTCTAGTAATAAATTAATACAATTTTAACCTAAAAAAAATACGCATATCGTTTTCTCCTCCAACCGGTCTCGCTTTTTCTCTTCCTTGCGTCTTCGACCAAACCGTAGCCGCCGGCCACTTTCGATTTAAAAAAAAAGAAATACGCATATTTGTTTTTAAAAACACTTTGATTTTTTTAACTAATAGTTGCGATTTTTTTATCAACATTATTTTTTCGAAGTAAATAATATTTATTTTTCTATGTTTTTAAACAAAGTGAAGATAAATTTGTAAAACTTTTTAAAAAAATGTCACAAACTTAAAAAAAGAAATGTTTGTTTTGATCCTTAAATTCGTTAATATAATATAATAGACGTTTTTTTATTGTAAATCATACTTATAAACTATTTGAAACATACAAATATATTTTAACATTAGAACTTTGGTTCACAATCTTACGCAAATTTTTAGCTTTACAAACTATTTGTAAATCCAACTTTGGTTACGTAATTTTTATTCTTTATTATTAAAAAAAAATAAATGTTTGTTTTGATCAATAAATTCGTTAATATCATAAATTGAACATACTCATAAGTTTTACTTAAAAAACAGTTTATTTAAATTTTAGTTTATTTTCACAACCTGCAGACTTTAAAAAACAAACAGTCTTCTTCTTGCAGTCTGCAGACATTTAGTCCACCTCTTCTCTGTAGATGCTCTGCAGATGTGGTCCGCAGACTGCAGACATTTTACTTCTTAAAAAACAAACAGCACCTAAGTGAATGTACGAAATTGCACATATTAAAATTATGGTTAATTTCACTTGCCCTACAAACTTTAGACTTTGACCCCGTTTGGTCACTAAAATTGCTATATGGTACTCTAAGTCCCTAAAGTATTAAAAATCATGTCAAAAAATTGGGTTTGATCTCTTTCTTCTTTGTACCCGCGACAGATCCTCTAAAACTCGACTTGCTGTGGTGGATGCTTGCATTTGATTCGGTGAAGGTGATCACGATGAGGAAGTCTCTGTACAACACCCGTATATGACAATATGGCTGATTTATTATGACGATAAATTTTGATCTTGTGAGAATAGAAAAAAAGGATGTCGTTTACTCCAGCATTGTCATTTACTTTTGTGGATTCTGATTTACCCCGACAAACATCGAACCGAATATGGTAGTGATTCGGGAGTAGGAGCTTCAATCGGGGGTTACGATTCCAGGTGTTCTCATCGAAGATTTGGGTAGCGATTTAGGGTAGGCACAACACACACATATAGACGATGTGTTATCATTGAAGATCTAAGTGGAGATGAACTCTAAGTTGGAGGTCGACTTTGACGCTAAATGAATTTGAAAGTGGAGGTTGAAGAAGATCTCCTGGTAAAGGTTGAAAATAATGTCGTGGTGGATATTGACATAAAACTTCTCACTTGTGTTCATTTAGTGGAGATTTTCATTACATATATATAAATCTAATTTTTAGTTTTTAACTTAAAGAAAATGCCACATGTACTTGGTGTCACAGGTAAAACCGGAACCAAATGAATTCATTTTCTTTTTTAACAGGTAAACTGAAATTTTAAGGATTCTGAATACCAAGAAAAAATATTAATGACCAAATGAGATCAAAACCTAATGTTTGTAGGATAATAGTGAAACTAACCCTTAAAATTATATAGTTAAATTTTTGACAAATATCTGTCACTGAAAATGACCATGCTATTCAATTTAACTATAAAATAACAATCATTGGACTACAATAATATATAAAATTGTAACTATTTCATAGATATGATAAGATGAACATCTATTTCAATCATATTACTCAATGACCTCTACTTGTGACTTTTGCGTGAAGAAATATAAACATAATTTTCGATTTAGTTTGACATTTTAGCTATTACTACGATTAATTAGTTTAAATGTACTTATTTGACCATTTTTAAATTTCGATCATGATTTTTATTTATTACATCTGTTTGTATGATAGAGTAATGTAATTTATAATTTTATGTAACTATTAATTAATATTATTGTTAACTAATTTTAAAACCACTTATTATTATTATTATTAAAAAATAGCTATAGAGAACTATCCAGGTAGAAAGTTTTAAAATCATTTATTATTTATTATAAAACCACTTATTATAAATTATTATTATTTTTAATTATTTTAAAAGTTATAAGTTTATGTGTAACTAGGAAGTTTATTTTCTTTGTATTTATCTAACATCAATTAACAAATTTAGAATTATGATTAAAAATAAATTGAAAAGTTATGTGAGTTTCAAATTAATTTGGTGCAATGAATTTTGTCTCTTTTGTAATAGATATACAAATTTCATAAAAAGGGAAATACAAAACACATTGTTATAATAGGAAATTTTAAATTTGAAGGAGTTAAGCAAGTATGAGGAGTTATGTTGTGAATGTGTGTGTTGTTTATAAAGTGTTTGAAGTTCTAATAGTCAAAGGGAAAGAGGATGTGGGTACAAAAGTTTATCACCTAGAGAGCAGCAAATGGAATCACATCGTCTGAGGGAAGCAACACATTTGATCAAAAGGGACCGATGATGGGAGAGGTTCAGCCTCCGAATTTGAGAACGATAATAGTTGAGGAGACTACAAAGGCCATCCATACAGCCCTACCCATAATATGAAGTGAATATGTTTTAAGGTGGGGATGATAATATAAGGATAAAAAATCCAATGAGGCATCGAAGTAATGAGTTATGAGAAATGTTGTACATACAAAACCTTTTATAGATTGTAAACCCTCATAGTTTGTAGGAGCTACAAACATGGTAGAGGCAATGACATGGATCGGACGTATAGGTAGGGGTGTGCAAAAAACCAAAAAACCGAGCCGAAACGCGTAATCCGAAACCAAAAAAACCGAAACAAAAAAAAAAAAACTGAAACCGAAAATAACCGGATACCTATGGTTCGGTTACTTTTGGGTATTTAGATATTCACGGGTATTCGAACCGGACCGGCATATATTTTATTAATAATATTAACATTATATTATATATTATATATTTTATTAATGATATGGTGTTTGTTTTGTGTTGAATATTTTAATTTTTGAATGACTTTTTTGAATGAAAGGTTTACAATTTGACTAATATGTAGTTTGACGTTTTACTGATTTTGATTTTTAATATTTAGCGGATATCCATTAACCGAACCGTGGTTAACCGCCTTCTCATGGTTCGTTTCGGTTCAGTTTTTTGGCCAATTCGGCTCGGTTTCGGTTAGAGTAAGTCAGGTATCCACCCCGCAGTCATGGTTCACAATTTTATCACTGTTCGGACCGAACCGCCCCATAAACACCCTTACATATAGGAAAAAAATGTTTCGAATTAGTAAGTGCACCAAATAAGGCTACGTAAAATATGTTATCAATATGTTTAGAGGAGAAGGCCACTTTTGGTGGGAAGTGACAAGCAATTAAGACACTCGGGATAAGTTAGTCAATATGTTTCTTTGGGACAATCAAGGCATTTATGAGTCGACATGAAAGATCATACTATGAGGAACGCATGACTCCTGACTTGTTATATATGGGAGGCCGGGTAACCCTCGCTAAAGCGGTGCTTGGAAGCCTTCCAATGTATTATTTCTCTCTATTTAAAGCTCCGGTTAGTATCATCGAAGGATTGGAGAAGATAAGAAGAAGATTTGATAGGGGTGGTGGAAACGAAAAAAACAAAATTCATTGGGTTGCTTGGCCAAAGGTTTTAGCAAAAAAAGAAGACGGTGGTCTAGGTCTCGGATCGTTGAGAGCAATGAACATGGCCCTATTAGTTAAATGGATTTGGAGGTTGAAAACGGAGAAAAATTCACTTTGGAAAAACACGGTTATGGGCCTTCACAATTTGCATAGGAAACCGGCACAAGTATTAGCAAAAAAATCTCTAAGTGGGAATTGGAACAACATTGTTAAGGTTATGGATGAATTGAACACTATTGGCTTAAACCTGTCTTCGATATTCTCTATTAAAGTAGGAGCGGGTGGGAGTACAAGTTTCTGGTATGATCCATGGTTAGTGTCCACTCCGCTGTGTGTTCGTTTCCCCTCGATTTTTAAGCTAGACCGAACTAATCAGTCTTAGTTTCTGAAAGGGTCGTTAACGGAAATTTCATGAAGTCGTGGAAAAGAAGACCGTCAACCCCGGTGGAATTAGAAGAACCGACCAGATTACACTCCCTCATCAGCTCCTTTAGCTTCTCTCCCCTCCCAGACCGTTGGTTACATGCCCCTGCCCACTATGGAGTTTTCTTTGTAAGTTCATTAAGAGAAGCGATAGATGCCTTGATCACTGTCTCGTCACCGAGTATAATGTCTTGGATTTCATCGGTGCCCTTGAAAGTATTAATATTCATATGGAGGGTATGCTTGGACCGGATTCCAACGGCTGCTGCCCTTGCTCATAGAGGTACGCAGTTATCATCGTCTTTATACCCATTGTGTGACTCTTCGGTTGAGACTACTTCACACCTTTTTCTAAGTTGCCCTTATTCTCAGGAAACATTTTCTTGGATCTTCAAATGGTGCGATACGGAGATGCCAGAGTTTAATGAAGTGAAGGATATGATACATACGTGGCTAGGTGGGGGAATTGTCCTAAGAAAAGAAAATTATAGGAGACGATTATGTACGGTGTTATATGGTCTATTTGGAAGGCGAGAAACGACAAAAGATTCAATGGATTTCTAGCGAGCCCTGCAAGAACGGCGGATTTTGCGATTTCCTTGACATTTGGATGGATGAAACATCGGGGTAAAATGTTAGATTGTAACTGGGCTGTTTGGTGTTGTAACCCTTTTAACTCCTTGTAATTTATTTTTTGTCCTCTGTTGTTTTGGCGCCTTGCCAATCAGCCTTTGTTTTTGTTATTTTGAATAAAATTCTCGCCGGTTCCAAAAAAAATGTAAACAATCATATGGACTTCGAATGCCATATTTTGATAGATGTGCGATGAAAGATCTTTGATAGACTTGAAGAGCTAGAAAAATGGCAATACCTGATATTACTTGCAACAACTTTCATTAGGATTATTGACAAGAATTTAAACCCTTGATCGAGTGACCCTCAATCGAACTATTTAAGGATTCTATGGTTTTATACAAATTGATTGTAGGGACTCCATAGATATCCTTTGCAAATAATGATTTATTTAATTTTTCATCAACTTTTAACAATGAGAACTGAAAGACCACATTGTCCGCCTACTCAATTTCATCATATATGGTAAACTGGCTTGTTATGATTCCCAAGGGTCTTCAACCACCATGCTGATTTGACTTGATCATCAGGACATGTCGTAATAAATATATGGACATACATTTTCCAATGGAGGACCCTAAGAGCAACCATAATAGGAGGGGGTTTTTGTATAAGTTTTTTCATTAAAAAAGCTTGTATTTAAAAATCTTACTTATCTTCACTATATGAAAGGTTTTTCAAGAGCTTTTTTGTAAAACTATTATATGTATTGTTGATT
This sequence comes from Cichorium intybus, assembly GCA_023525715.1. Classification (NCBI taxonomy): domain Eukaryota; kingdom Viridiplantae; phylum Streptophyta; class Magnoliopsida; order Asterales; family Asteraceae; genus Cichorium; species Cichorium intybus. The sequence goes on along the minus strand of CM042013.1, from coordinate 27,835,154 downwards.
TCTTATTGGTTAATATTTTGTGAGACCCACCACCATATGAAAAAGCTCAAGCTAAATGCTTGTTAATTAACAAGCTATGTGAAAAAGCTTGTAAATTAATAGCCTTTTCAAGTTTTATGAGCTTTTTGGGTAAAAAAGCATTTTGAAAAAGCTCCCAAAAACCTCGTATTGTGGATGCTCTAAGTATGTCATTTATGATTTGCGTACACGTGCGCGCATGACACTCTGATGACACATGATAGGATGCATGCACAACCAGTATTTCACTCATATCAATTTGCACTAGTAGAAAAATGACTTTCCATGACAGACGAACAATGACAAACATTGTTTTATGACAGGCAAAAGCGTATGTCATAAAAATATGTCATCTTTATGTAAAAATTTAGACATTTACGACAGACATAAATGTCTGTCATAAAATTATGTCATCCTTTATCAAAATTAATGAGATACATATTCATATTTTCATGTCATGAAATCAACGTAAACTAAAACACGGAGCACATTTTAAAAAAGTCACGGGGCACATTTTACGTCGTTTTATTTTTTCCTCTTTCCCTATATTTCCCCCTTTCCTTCCCTCGCGATACATCCCTTTTCGTCCGTTACCACGCTCCACTGCTCTACCACCGTCGATTAGGCTTACTAGTGATCCTCCATCGGCGATTAGGTCTACCAGCGGCGTTTTATGGCTACTTCTCCGCTACTCCACTGATGGTTTAGGGCTACTGCACCAACATTCTGCAAATAGCAGCTCCGCCTCGCAATTGATGCCACCGATCACGAAATCAATGAACGTTTAGGGCTTCTAAGTAAGGTACGTGGTTATAAAAGCCTAAATCTAACTATTACAATATACCTGGTCAATAATAGCAAATATTCCACAAGTATGTGGTTATCAATGAACGTTTAGGGCAGTCACTCCTCCAATTTCCCCCAAAATTCAATGCACTTTGATTTTAAGCTTCAATTTATTGCTAAAAAACTGGAAACAGGATGTGCTGGCAATGTTGAATTTGGAAAGTTGAGAAAGGAAGTTGCATTGTTTATTCATGGATCCAACAATGAAACTTTTGGTGTTAATAGAAATGCATTGCACCAGATGCCATCTATTAACCTTCTCTTTCGTATTTTTTTTATTGGTGTAACCTTTTTGTGAACTTGTTGCAGGAGCTGGAAAGATTATTGTAGAGAATAGCTCTCAAAGTACATTTTCTGTATTATTAACCTTCTCTTCTTTAGTTTGTGAAATGAATATGAAGATGTAATTGTTTGAATCATATAATAAAGAGTTATCCAGATAATGATTTAGGTTTTCTTATAGAGAAAATGGCATCATACATGGTGAAATCGAAGTAAAAAATGAATGAGGGAAATTTTGTAACAAGTTAGGTGATTAAACAAAGAAACATATTCTTAGTAGTATGTCTCTCTGTGTGTGAGAAAGTTCAATGCTATTATCGAAAGTATAGGATGTAATAGAAAAAATGAATATATGTGATATCATAGTTTACTTTACTATTCTTATTCATGTTATTTTCCAGTCTTAGTATCCAAGTTTTGTTTGTAATGCAGTGTGTTCTACCTGGTGTGGAATTCTACACAACTAGGCTTGATTCGACTTGAACGGTTGAATGCATCTCATTCTGCAACTCCTTTGACTTACTTCCGTGTATATTGTGTTTTATTGCTGGTTTTCACTGTTGATGCAGTCTGGTATTTGCTCTAAATTTCTACTATATTCTTAATTTTAAAGAGTTCCTAATTTCTGTTTACACTATGACGTTGCATATTACCACTTTTTTACTGGTTTTTGCAGGATAAGAACGTGTCTAATTATCTACCAAACATTACCATCATCTGTGTTATTGTTATTATTCTTTGAGCCTCTTAGTATTGCTTTCGAAACACTATAGGTACACTCACATATGTATTTTAATTCCATCCACATTTACATAATTTTGTTCTCTTTTATCTCTTGTTACATTTTCATAGGCCATTTTGGTTCATGGATTTCAACTTCTAGATATATGGCTTCATCACTCAGCTGGCAACACCACAGATTCTAAAATATCAAAGCTTTTAGATATGTCAACAGCAGAAAAGAGTCAAGACTCTTTTATGAATTTTTTATTATTCTACTATTTAATATTTAAGGTATATGATTTAGAATAATAAAAAAATAACAAGGATACAACTGGTTTAGGTTTATTAGAAACCTTCCATGTGTTAAAAAGAGTTAATTCTAAAGTTCATTGCTTTTACAGGCTGGTGAGTTGGCTGAGAATGTCAAGACTCTTTTATGATTTTTTTATTCTACTATTTAATATTTAAGGTATATGATTTAGAATAATAAAAAAATAACAAGGATACAACTGGTTTAGGTTTATTAGAAACCTTCCATGTGTTAAAAAGAGTTAATTCTAAAGTTCATTGCTTTTACAGGCTGGTGAGTTGGCTGAGAATGTCTCCAAAATTATAGATGCCCAATTGGCTGATGGTGTAGACATGTCAGAAGTAGAGGTAAATATTCTTAGAGTAAATCAGAGTTTTGGTCCCTGACTATAACTTGTTTTAGCATTTTTGGTCCCAAAACGTTTTCTCTTGCAATTTTGATTTGTATCTAAGGTCCTTATAACGTTTTCGGTCCTTGTTTCAAGCAAAATGACTATTTTGGTCCCAAAAAAAGTAGTCATTTTACTTTGAACAGAAACCAAAAATGTTATAAGAACCTCAAATATGGACCAAAATTGTAAGAGAAATTGGGGCCAAAATGTTATAAATACCTCAAAGAAGGATTAAAATTGCAAGAGAAACATTTTGGGACCAAAATAGAAAAAATAGTTGTACTTGGGGATCAAAAATGTTATAAAAACCTCAAATAAGGACCAAATTTGTATTTGAAACCTTTTTGGGTCCATCAACGTTATAAAAACTTCAAATAAGGACCAAAATTGCAAGAGAAACTTTTTGGGAGCAAAATTGAAAAAATCAGGCAATCAGCTATACTTAAGGACCACAAATGTAATTTAGTCTTATATCTTATTATTTGTCTTTGATAGCAATATCTGTTGTTGAACAAACATACATGGTTTTCACAAACAGGACGAATTCTCAGCAGTTATTACCAAAGCATTGGTGACTTTAGTGAATGGACTGGAAACCAAATTTGACATTGAAATGGCTGCAATGACATGTGTCCCATGGGCTACACTTGAAAGTGTGGGCGACCAATCTGAGTAAGATATGAGAATTTTGGTTTGGGTATATATATATAAAAGCATCAATTATCAAATCATGCTAAGCTAACATTCTGAAATAAATTGTTGTTTTACTTTTACAGGTATGTGAATAACATAAAAATTATCCTTAATGGTAGCATCCCTGTACTTGGAACCCTTCTTTCTCCGGTTTACTTTCAGTTCTTTTTAGACAAGGTCAAAACTCACAACACAACACACACCCTTCCATAATCTTTGATTCAGTTTTGACTATTGATAAAATCTGTTTTGACAGCTTGCATCATCTCTGGGACCACGTTTCTATCTCAATATTTTCAAATGCAAGCACAGAGATTGGAACTCAACAAGTACTTCCTTTTCTCTTTTTCTACTTTTATATTATTAAGATGTAGAATAGCAACTTGCAGGTTGAGGTGTTTGTTATCTTTGTGTATATGTTGTTGGATACTTAGGCTATAAAGACAATACTTTTAGATATTCCATCCCTTGGAAAACAGGTAATAATAGTATTAGTTCCTTTCTACACTGAAAATAACAACCAACTTTCACCAATTTATCGATTTAGCCATGCATTATGTTTTTTCTAACTGTTTAAACCACATTTTCCCCGGTTAAATAAGAGCCAAATTAGAAAGAGAACCTTTTAAGATCAAAATTGAAAAAGCAGCTATATTGAGGGACCAAAAATGTAATTTACTCTTATTATCAATACTGAAAGCAATGTGCTTTTGGACGCAATCATGGATTGGTGTAACATAAATTTCACCTTTCGGTTATCAAGTCTTTCTTCAACAATTGCACACAAAATTCATATAGAATGTCTATTCCAATAACATACATTAATAATGTCAAAATTTTACTAAAAGTTCTTTTGATTAAAAAACTTGATCTGAACAAACATCAGGAGCTGCTAGTTACTCCAAATTTGTGAGTCGTGAGATGAGCAAAGCAGAAGCACTTTTAAAGGTAAGTTGTTAACCTACAACAATCTTTTCCCTTTAAAAATATTAAAAAGACGGATGTTTTGTAACGAGTTCAATAATACGTTATATGTAGGTTATTCTGTTCCCGGTTGACTCAGTCGAAGATACATACAGTGCACTACTTCCCGAGGGAACACCTTCCGAGTTTCAGCGAATCCTAGACCTCAAGGTACTAATCATATCAAGTCTTTGTCTTTCTTTTTCTTTTCCCACTAATTAATGTATGGATAAATAATGTTTAAAGAGTATTTAGGGAAATATAAGAAAAAATAAATAGGAAAATAAGGGAAAATTAGGACCTAACGAGGAAAGCCTTGTGAGATATAGTGTTAATCATTTGATCCAAGAAAAGGGTTAATATCAAGTGGATAAATGTCTTGGTGAGCACAAATTGTAACTTTAACTTTAACTTTAACCGGATCTGCCTAATGTATTTTATTTCTTGGCTAATCATTTATTATGTATGTATAGTGTCCGCTTCAGCCAGGTGGCACGGAATGTGGGTATTATGTTTTAAAGTTTATGAAAGCGGTTGTTGATAAAGGACTTCAAGTGTTGAATAACAACGTAACTAAAATTGTTTAACATTGGCCAATTTCATATAATTATTTAAAGTTGTTTTTATGGCTAATATATCAATTTATGTCTTAGTTTTGGGGGGAAGAATGAATATACAAACGCCGAGCTTGATGATCTGCGTGAAGAATGGGCTACGTATGTCACGACCTTTATTTATCAGTGATATTGTATTTGTCAATTACTTTTGGATAAACTTGGAAGGGTATTTTGTATATTCGTCAATAACTTTTGGATAAACTTGGAAATATACTTTATGTTTGACATATTATAATTTGAGCAGTGGAGTAGCTTTTTGTGTATTAATATCTTATTTTGTATTATATATATATATATATATATATATATATATATATATATATATATATATATATATATATATATATATATATATATATATATATATATATATATATATATATATATATATATATATATATATATATATATATATATATATATATATAAATGTTTGTCATATTTTCAAATTTATGACATGCATTGTCCGTCATACATGTATGTCATAAGGTCTGTCATAAATTTACGACAGACAAATGTCTGTCATATGAGAATTATAAATGTTTGTCATATTTTCAAAATTACGACATGCATTGTTCGTCATAAATGTATGTCATAAATGTCTGTCGTAAATTTATGACAGACAAATGCATGTCATCTTTGATTTATGACATGACTTTCAATGACAGACATTTGTCTTTCATCTATGGCCATTTACGACAGGCATCGTCTGTCATGAAAAGTCATTTTTCTACTAGTGTTGATTGAGGCATATGTAACACCACTATCAACATCAGTGCTTGTGTTAATCAGATATTCGAATAATTTAATACTTTTGATATGAATGCTCATAGACATTTTTACAAGATGAGGCTAGGAGGATCATGGAACACCAAAGAGAATTCCCCAGTTGGAGATCCTTGGTAGATACTTAGAGTGAGAATGTGGACACAATGTAACACCCCTCGCTTAAAGGTCAAATAGGTAACAAATTAATAAAGTTTCAAGTTTCAAAAGTAATAATGTTTGAATCCGGAATCCAAGTCTATCCTTGTACATTAGGTTAGTTAATGATTTTATTAAAAATTCCGTACTTTTTGTATTTAAGTTTAGTTTTACTGCCATTTGACTTAATTGAAATCATGTTCAATTCCCTTTCGTACCAACGCTATACTGCTACACGATTATGTATGTTGTCTAGTGTGTGACAGTCATTAGTTAATAAGATATGTTTATAAATATTTTTTATCCTGCACATAAGTTTTTTGGCATCTGTCAGATTAGTCTGTGATCACACGAAACAAACCAAGATCCGACACATATACGAATTTGGATTTCAATTTAGTCCTAGTTACGTTTCGTATATTGTGTTTTGGTCGTGACACGCCATTAATGGACGCCTCGAATTTTATGTATTGTTTTTATGGAACTACATAATTTTTTTAGATCTCTAACAAGATGCTAGAAAAAAGACATTACAACATGGAAATAGCTATACTGTAATTGTGCAACGAACCAACCCAATTGAATTATGGTTTCTTTTCCTATTTGTTTGCAATCGAAAAAAAATGATTCAGAAACCAACTTGTAAAAAATGTCTGCCTTTCTTAGTTTAACGGTTCCAAATAATGTTTTCTTGCAAAAACCCAAAAGCATCTAAAAACCGTGAGAATACCCATATCAAAACTCTTCATTTGAGCCTGATTAAGTTTAACTTCAGCCGGCCATATAATGAAATCCGCAAACGAAGAAAACGATAAGTGATCTACATCCCACCACCTACCAATCAAACACCAAATATTCTTAGCAATCACACAACAGGCACGGATTCAGATCCACACCGATTCATTTGTCAACCAAACCAACTGATGGTACTGTTGAGATACTAATGGTGATATAAAACTAATTTGTTGGTTCATAAATAATGAACATCCCAACACCCGATACTCTTGTACTACTGTTTCTGTTAAATTATATAACAACTAATCTTGGATAACAATTGAGATGACAACAGCCAGCAACATTATAGTTGTCAAGTTGCTCTTCCCCTTGTTTCCTAGACCTAAATCCGCAATTTGCATTACTTAATTTAACTATATAAAGCCGATGTTATCAAAATGGGTTTAGTATTAGAAAAAAGAAATATTAATTAATTTTTTATAGTAATAAAAAATCTAATAGATATTCTACTTTGGGCAAAAAGTCTCACCTCATTTTAGACTAAAAGTTTTAATATTTTTCGTCAATTCAATTGGCACAGTATAATATTATTTTCCATGCAGATCAAATACGCTCACACTTTAACACCAATTGCCCACACACACTCCCACACAATATGATATAATCTCTCCCTAGTTTTTCACATGGAAGCTATCCCTTCTTGGTTGACTCAATTTCCGGTGATCCTCTTCCTTCTAACCTTTTTATCTCATCCCATCGCCGCCGAGGAGCTACTCAAAGGATTCATCGCCACCCCAGATTCATCGGTATCATCATTCCAACCTCTACTAAATGACTCAGTTGGTAACTATTCATTGGGTTTCCTCCGAGTTGATCGAACTCAACTCGCTCTTGCCGTCATCCATGTCCCGTCCCAGGAGCAGCTATGGATCGCCGGAAAAAGTCCTTTGGCACGGTGGTCCTCCCAGACTCGTTTGTCATTTAATGGAAGTCTTGTTATTTCAGACTCGCACACAGGGGTACTATGGTCAAGTTACACCGACGGCTCCCGTGTTCGCCTGTCCAACACCTCCAATTTATTAATAGAGATGGTTGGCGATACTACTCCTTTAATCCTATGGCAGAGTTTTGACTTTCCCTATAATACCCTCATGGAGACTCAAATTTTCACCAGTGCCATGACACTGGTTTCTTCAAATGGAATGTATTCCATGAAGCTTGGACCCGATTTCATCGGGTTTTACTCTAGGTTCGCTGATAATTCGGATCCGGGTCACCTTTACTACCAGCATAATCCAATGGAAGCCAAGGCTCGCGTCTTGAAAGGCCAAGGACCCATTCGGGCAATGCTCAACCCGGACGGGTTTCTAGGTCTGTACCAAAACGGTTCAACTCCGGTCGACTTGCAATCTTTTAGCACCTTCCAACAACCAGGAACCGGTTCACGCCGGCTTCGTCTCGAAACCGACGGTAACCTCATCGGATATTACTGGACCAGATCATCATGGATCGTAGATTTTAAACAAATCCCCAATCTGTGTGATCTACCAAGCTCGTGTGGACCCTACGGTCTATGCCAACCCGGTAAAGGTTGCTCTTGCGTAGACAACCGGACGGACTACTCCTCCGGCCGGTGTGGTACCTCCGGCGGCGACTTTTGCGGGAAAAAGCATGGGGTTTTGAGAAGAACTGGGGTGGAGTTACCGAACAAGGAGATAATGGCGTACACGATCATGAGTTCTTTAGAGAAATGTGAGCGTGTGTGTGAAGAAAACTGCACGTGCTGGGGTGCGGTGTACAGTAACACATCTGGGTTCTGCTACACGATAGATTACCCCATACAAACAGTAGTCGAGGTTTTGGATGTGACCAAGGCGGGTTATTTTAAGGTGAGGGAGGGTGCACGAAAAGACAATAAGGTGGTCGGGTTATGGATTGGTTTAGGTTTGTTGTGTGGGTTAGTTTTGATACTTGGAGGGGTGGTTTTGTATAAAAGAGAAAAAAGAGGGGTGAAAGGGTATGTAGAGGAGGAAGGGGTGAATGGTGGGGTGGGGCCCTATAAAAATTTGGGGTCAGAAAGTTTCAAGTCTATTGAGTTAAGTGAGAGGTGGCGTAAGCAGTGACGTATTTTTCCGCTTTAGGGTTTGACTTTTGACAAGTGTTTGACTTTGTTTTCATTGGGTAGCGAGTGGAGATATGTTTAAAGTTCAAATGGATTTTGATGGGGCCATTATGTTGGTCACGTGGACACGATACTAATTTATTTGTACAATTGTAATGCATTTACTTGGTTAAAGTATTTCTTCTTTAATAGGATATTGTATTGTAATTATTTCTTGAGAAACGTTTTATTTATTATTGCCTTAAAAAGTTAGGATACATTGAAGAGATTATTGAAGATATTTACAAAAGTTTTAAATAAGTTACTCGATTATGAAATCATCAAAAGTTAGGATACATTGAAGAGATTGTTTGTGTTTGTTCGCCACGACTGTTGATATCTCAATAACAAGACTTGTATTCTACAACTTGTTTAACACACATTTGAAAATTACAAAAATCTCCACTATATGTTCTACACAGCCTCCTCATTATCATAAATTATACAAGTTACTTTTGTCATTTTACCAATCTAAAGTATATTTTTAGACATTTAATAGTAACAAATCTACCATTTCATGTAGAAGACAATTGTTTTCTTATCATTTTATGTAATTTTTCACCTATATAATTTTTATATTAGGTGTTATAAAATGATAAACCTCTTATACTAAATAGTTAGAAATAAAATTAAAAAAATTGTATCCTTAAGCCTTAAGGGCCTTATATTGCACCAACCACACGACGAAATAAAGTATGTTACATAAATTGGCTAGTTTGTAAAATTATATTAAATTACTTATAGTTAAACTAGATACGTATTATGAGTACAATCAATTTGTGTTTTTCTAATTAAGGAATTAAAAATAGTAAGATGTTAATGATATAAAGAAGTAGAAAGGAAAAAGCTATCACATTGATATAAGTAATTGTTTTTTAACTATCTTAATCGTTATAGACCATTATTATGTTATAAGCAACTTATTTTGAACCAATTCTAGAAATGCCTGCTCCTAACCAATATTCCATATTAACAACTAAAGAAAACAAAAGTAAACCTAAAATTTTATTTTAGAAGACTTACAAGCTTATATGAAACATTTACAAGAACATGTGTAATATTATTTCAAAAGAAAACTTGCAACTTATATCACATGATCCAAATAACATACAAAAATATTATTATGAGCATGAATCATGTTTCTACTACATATCTAGAAAATCTAAACATCTTTTAAATATTCTAGCTTCATTAGGTTGGTCCTCTCTCCATGTACTAGGACTCGTATATGAAATCGATGTCAAATTATCATTTCTAAGCATGTATCTTAGTGAGTAACAATCATTTCGTCTATAACCAATTTTAACATTTTAAGGGCGTGAAAATGCAATAATGTAAACATGTGAAATGTATGATGCAACATGATGATATGTGATGCTCATGTAATACATACTCATGAATGTGTACACATGATCAACATTGGACGTGTACTCTACATGCATACTTGCATTTTACATACTACTGGGATCCAATCATGGTCTAAAATGCCATAACTCATGTAATGGATTTCAAAGAGTTGTTATCATGCATCATAATTGAGTTCATTAAGATATAGGGTTACAGAAATGAAGACCTTTAGGTTGGTGATGGTGTGAAAGAAGAAGGAAGGCCCACGACTAGGACAATGTCAGATATATAGATATATAGATAGATAGATAGATAGATAGATAGACAGACAAAGAGATAGATAGATAGATAGATATTGGCTTGCATCTATGTAACTCAGTATGATTACTAAAATTGAATTGTATTAATAAAGAAAATGAAATAAATATAAGATTACAATGAGCCATTAGCGAGGCTATTAAAACCAGATACATCTATCTAAATAAAGCTATACGAAATACAATATACATTAATAAGAACATCTCAAATGAAATCTTTTTTAAAGTTTATTAGTATTTAGGATTGGGACTTAGTTTACGAACTCTCATTTCATGTAGGTATATCAGGTAAACAGTTTGGCACGAAAAGGAACCCCAACAAGTGACATTACTAAAAACAAAAATAACGAAGCAGACTTTCCAATTGACTTTTGCATTTAATAAACAGTTGGTTGCTCACCATAATTTGAAAAGAACATATTCATTTATTTATGTTTATATTATATACGCATCTCCATGTATATAAACATGCAAACCTATACAAAAAGGGGCGTGATGTTTCAAATAAAAAATAAAAATGACGATTCCAATTTATCAATTTGAAATAAATAAATATAGATTATATCTTACCCATTGTAATTCAAACGGACTATATTTGAAAACCAAAAAATAATAATTCAAACGGGTTATATTTGAAAACTAAAAAAAATAGTCATTAAACTTTTTCAACCTTTTAAATTGTTATATTAAAAAAACAAGTTATTACTTATTAGTTACCATGGTATAGCTTATCTGATCATAACATTAACACGTTACATATTTATAAAATTAGATATAAATGATAACAGATCAATCTACTCGATTAAATTTGGCATTTTATGGAATCTTTACACAACTTGAACTCTTGAAGGCTCTTGTTTCTGATGACTGTTCATATTTGAGGTTTATGACTTTATCATTTGTGGATTTATAAGCTTATAAATTAGAAAACCAACTTGTTACAAAAAATACATTATTACAATATTTATACATTTGTTTAATTAGCGTGAATTTTGTGTTTTGATTGTAACTTTTTTTTTTCGGAAGTGTTTTTTCTTTGTCACGCGGACCTCGGTGGATCCGTTTAGTTCTTTGTCGGATCCTTATGGATCCGGATTTTATATATGTTGTTCGTTTTCAGATCCCTCACCGCTTCATCCTCTCCTTATCACAGCACCGCCAAAGCTTCAATTGCTGGTCCGACTGAACCAGTCTTTGGGGTAAAGAAAGCAGCACAGTCGACGATTCCGACTACTTCTGAAGTTAGCGATCCAAGGAGACAGAGAGAGACGTCGAGGTACACCACCAACAGAGCATCGGAATCGGACCGTAATCGCCGCCGTTCCTCCCAAGGAAGAAAGAACAAAAGAACTAGAACTTGAATCTCTGGGAGGGGCGAAGCAAGTCGCCCCTTCTGCTCCCGCATCCCGTCCCGGCGGTCCCATTTCCACCACTTCTGATGTCGGTTCTGGTAAGTAACGCTGCAGCGCCCATCAACCGTTTGATTAAATTCCTGCTGTTCGTTTTCCTCATATTACTTTTGAGTTTTTTCCTTCTCAAATCAAATTGCTCCTCGATGTCCCAAGCCGCTCTCTCGAATCCATCGATTTGTGGTTGTTTTCCCAGTAATTGAAACACGGTAAGTTCTTCTTTACTTTGATTTTGGTTGTTTGGTTAATTTTTCTCCAGTCAGATTGCTAGGTTGAGGCTACTAAAGGCAATTCGATCGCTGGAGCTGAATTTTAGGTTTTAGAAGCTCATTTCTACGAGATTCTGATTTGGAATCGGCCCTTATTTACTCCAATTTTGTACTGCTTACGGTTCCTTTCATTGACATGCGTACATGCATACCTGTTTAGATGTGGAAGAGAAACAAATCTGGTTTCTGCACTTACTTCAGTTTGTGATTTTTTTTCAAACGTTTTTGGCTTGGTTTACTGATAAAAATGAAGTTCATATGTGTTGTTATTTTGTTTAATTTGATAGTAAACCAGCAAGGATTATTTGTATTAGATTGTACGTAGTTGCAGGATTTTTTACTAATAATAGAAATATGTTACACATTAGTCTCCTTCTTTTTTGCAGTAGATGCTTGGATTTCAATGTTTCCAGTGCACAGCTCCAGTACTTGATGGCTTACAGTCCTGGGTTGATTTGTGTTTCCATATGAGAGCCAAAACAGCGGATATCTAAAGTTAAACTCACTTCTTAAATCCTTGGCTTCCTTTTATAATTATATGCATACAGATTCGGGTAAAGGCTGACCTTTTCAAAAAATCATAAACTCGCCTAATTGGTCCAACCTGTCCTGGTATGTTCAAAGCAACTACAACAATGGTGGTGTTGTACTTGCTGAATCCTCCGATCATCATCAGTTTTTCTCCAAAGGAATCGATCATAATCAAGTGAAGGCTCTATCTTTCTCTAAAGTTTTGTATTCTTTCATCAATGATATGTGTAGTCGATCATAATGAACTAAATATTTTATTTGGATTTTTTTCTTAATATTGTTTTTTTCTACAGGAATGGACTTTGACTCGAGAAAAGCAAGAGAATAATCATCAACAAGTTTTATCTCAACCACATCCTCCACCGATTAGGTTTGCTTGAGTTTTTATTTTATGCCTGGTTTAAGTATAATTGCTTATGTTGAATTTGAAATACATTCTATTCAACTTTTTGAATGGTTTTTTTTTTCATTTTGTTGACGTTAGGTCGATCCACATATTTAGGCATTGGTGGAGATCCTCTTAACGGGACCAACTTTGTTGGCTGCATGAGAAAATTCATTGTTGATCCTCATACAGGAGGTAACTCAAGTTTTCAAATAAATTTGATATTTGGTTACTTTTTTTAAAATTTTGGGTAATCGCTTGCAGATACATTTATAGTGATCCCATTTTGATGTGTGGCTAATTATTGTGATTCCAGCATGTGTATTATAAGAAATAAACTTAGTTTTTAAGTTGTCGGTTAACTTTAATGATTGTTATGTTAGGGTTGTCTCAACACAAGTCTATGGCTATGCTAACTTATTGAGATTAAATACAGTCTTTAGCTTTTTGGCCCGAATTTAGAATATTTTCATTAGAAATGGCATCGTACATTCATTTTAACATTTTTAAATAGCGATATACTTCATTATTTTTAATAGAAACCTACTTTCTTATCAGGGACCAAATCAACAAAAAATTTAATTTCATATATTTTTTCCAATTTTAGTCCCTAATCTTAAATAGCAATCAACTTTCCATCAGATTTTCATTTCTTCATTATTTGGGTTCAACACGTGTTAACATTGTCTTAATACTTTGTGTTTTCATAATACTTGTAATGAAGATTTAAGATAATTTTAATAAGGTTTGATCCAACATGTGTTAACACCCATAATAACAGTGGGGTAGCACTTTCTCGTGAATTTTTTCTCTTAATATTCAGAATTGATATTATATTCGTTTATATAGGTTGTTATGCTAATCTTTCAGGTTTGTTTGTTATTTATGCCATTTTTGTTGGATTTTGTGAAGGCGGAGAATTACTTGATCGAATATTGTCCAGGTGAGATCAAATTCAGTGTGTTTAAATAAACCTAATTATTCATTTCAGTTTTCAGACCCTTCATTTTTAATACAGCGAGGAAGATAACAAAAAAATATGTGATGGTAATTGTTCAGAAACTAAGTATTGTTGCTTTTTTCTACCTATATGACATTCTGCATGATGCACGACATTCTGAAGCCTGCGGTTATAAACTCTAATTTGGTAAATTACGCGTTTCAATTTTCGTTATTGTTGATTTTTTTTTATTTTTTTTATTTTTTTCGTGTTCTTAATGAGCATCAAGCTTTCAATCTTCGCAATAGACGCCAAAATCCGTTGAGGACTTCAACATGATAATAAGCAGTAATGGGATGCCAAATGAGAGAACAAAGAGCGAAACATCCGCTTTAGACAGAACCACCGGTCGGCCGCGGCCCCTCCTCCGTCGCAGCAGCCCTTGACCGGAATCGACAACATCACGGCATCTTTTAGTCATGGCGGTAGGTTCATCCAGTATAACATCTTCGAAGTTACCGCCAACTATAAACCCCCAATCATGGCCATCGGTAAACGTTTTCGATTTGTTTAATTCACACTTAATTGTCGAAGTTATTTAACTACGACCGAGATAGAAGGATATACTGTGCGAGATTTGGGGAAAGACGTAATGGAAATTCTAATTTGTGAAAGGGTATATGGGATACCGGATAAGAAGAAAACTTTCACCTTTTCATATTTCATATTCCAAACTTTGAGATCGGAGATACCTTGAGTTGTGGGTTAACGGTTTGTTGGTTTTTTGCAGGAGAAATAAGAGTTTCCAGCTACTTCAAAATGCTGATTGTTCTTGGTATCTCAACATCTTTCTCCGTTTTTCTTTAGACTTCTCGGTAGGGCTGATTTTCACTTTGGTTGTTATAAATTGATTTGATCTAATTATATGGTTGTTGTTTTAATTTTTCGCTTGGGTCTCCAGTAGCGAGACCCTTCTGTTAATAAACTATAATATATATCATTTTTGAATGAATGATTTTCAAGAAATTAGTTTGGAATAGAACTGGGTCTTCTTGGGATATGTTAATTTTAAGTGAGTTTCCAGTGTCCTATAACTCCATAAGAAAGTTAGCAGTGTGTTAATGGTAATCGAACCAGTCAAAATCAAATGATAATGATATTGCTTCTTTGCCTTCTTTTTCTCTCATCTACAACCAATGCACAGTCTCAAATGCTGCTGGAAGTGAAATAATAATGGACTCGGCTTCTGCAGGTAAAGCAAGTTGAAACAGTGAGGTTTTCTTAGTCAATTTTGAAATGCTACTATATTTATAAAGATTTCATGTGATTGTGATGAAGACTATTTGCTGCCAGTTATCGTAGGTACATATTTTCATTTATCGTTCAATTATATCTAATGTTTTATCTAAATGTGTTAATTACAATAAGACTTGACATAAAATTTTGTATATTGTAGGGGAATATGCCGTTGAAAAGCTAATAAGGTCCACATTAGAAGATGATGTTTATATTGTCCACAATTAAAAATGAGAAGTTCATTGAATTTTTATATTAATTTTTTTTATTGTACTGCAGGAATCCCTTACCATTTTCAGCTTGTCAGAAACATTGTTGGAAAACTTGGCTATCAAGTATGCAGATGATAATATCTAATCTTGCATTTATTAAATAATTAATTTTTTGGGTTAAATGCAAGAAATAGCAACGTACTTTCGTTGATTTGTTTATCATAACATCCTACTTTATTCAGGTTGCGCCGGGAGCTTGTGATCAAATTTTTGGTATCCATGTGGCAGAATTTGCAAATTTTCCTAAGAGTGTTGTTGGTCTTGCTAGAGAAAAAGGTGCTGAGCTGGAGGATTTTTACTTTTTCGTTGCATTTGGCATGGTTGATATTACCTACTGTCAATAGACCTCGATTTGTTAATTCAACCTAGGCATGTGGTTAATAGAAGGACCAAATTATTCTTTACTATACGAGTTTAACTTTTAATAATAAAGATTCAAAGTAGGTTGCTATATTTGACGAAAATTGGAAGTACATTGCTCAGGTCTTGGTGCCACCATCTCATCCCCAACCAGGAATGAAGGTATTGTTAGTTCTATATGCCCAAGGATGATCATAAAATGTTATTACTAATAATACATGATCCTATAGGGTCACACCAACAACAAGTTTGACACCAATTGATCATTTAGAATGTTAAATTTGATTTAACATCAAATGATACTAAACTTGCAATTTAATCTTGTAGGTTAATTTTATTTGAGGTAAATAATAATAACTACAAAATTAAAGGTTGATTAGTAATTCATATGTGATGAATTAATTAAGTGTAACAATTAAATTGTTTAAATTGTTAAACGATTTAATTGATTTATAAGTAAGCCTTTTATTTAATTTAATTGGTAAATTAAATAAAATATATATATATTGTTATATATATATATATATATATATATATGTATATATATATAATTATACAATTAAGATTGTATATTTAGATGGTTTATTTATGTATATGATTATGGGTTAAATGTTATCCCATTTAAGAAATAAGAAGATGTATTATTTATAAGCTTTCATTATCTAAGTTTTATAAATAATAACAACCCACTAGCACTCCTTTAGCCATCATAAATTCAGCCATATTGGAAAGAAAAAGAATGCATTAAGAACTTAAAAGAGGTGGAAGATGCTTTGTCTCTTCTAGCTTTTGACTATAGAAATCAAATGGGACTTTCTTTTAAGCTAGTTGCATGTGCTTTTCTTTCTTTTGGTGGATGATATAGTGGTCGAGATTTGGAGGTGTTATGGTGATCATTCTTGCTTCAAAAATCAGCCAAAGAAACTCTCTAAAAGCTCTCTTGATAGTTAGCAAAAATTAGATTTTTGTTTCACAAGAAAAGGAGTTCAATCTTGCAAGTTGTGGAACTAGCATTCAAGGGTGTTCAAGCTTGTGGTGGATCAACTATAGAGGGATTCTAATTTGATTCCTAGCTATCAAAATCATCCAAACCAAATCCAAGAATAAAGGTTATGATCTTGAACCTAATATATGTTTGTTCTTCATCTTATCTCTACATGCATGTAGCATGATCCTCTTGAAAATGGAATTTGTGTTCATGATTTTATGCTTCCGTTGCAAACTCTTGTTTTTGAAACTAATTACATGAACCATGATTTCCAACAATTGGTATCAGAGCCATGGCTATATTGCATGTTTAGATAATAAGTTTATTTGGATAAACTTGGTTTTTGGAAGCCATGAATGTTCATCTTCTTAAATGAAAGTTTCATGCATGGCTTCTTTAGCAACATGCAAGTATACTATCTATGATTTTATGTAACCAACTATATATTATGTTTGCATGCTTTTGGTTACATAAATTGTTGTCTTAGAAAAACAAAGTGTTGGTTTTCTTATGATTTTATGTGATAAAATGGTGCATAAACAAGCCAAGGACCATATGATGCATGTTTTGTGTTTGTATTCGATATGGTTGTAATCTCTTCATTTATTCAAATGGTTTGTAATAATAATTAGTTATTTACTTCTTAATATTCCTTTTGTAAATATTAGAATAGTTGTATTTTATTTATTTCACAAAATGTAACAAGAGAAGGAAGTAAAAGTCCAAAAGAAGATTGCACCCAACAGCAGCACTTTCTGAAGAGCTACTGTCCAGATTTCGAAATTGTTTAGAAAGGTTTTAAAAAATTCATATCTTGGTCATTTGGTGATATAATTGTTGGTAACTTTAATATCTAGTATATACATTAAGTTTCAACAAGTATTAGCATCAATATGGCCAAGAATGAATTGAAAAATGCAACAAAAACCACAATTTTTCTTCCTGCTGCCCCTGCTGGTCGCAACTTTTGAGGGCCCAAAGAAAAATTCATAAGTCACTCCATGATGTCAAGAAATGGTGGTTCAAGTGTCATTTGGTGATATAAGAAGCTTGGCAAAATTGTAGCCAAATCGAAGATCATTTGGTTGAGTTTTTGTCACCTTTTTGTCCCTAGGTTTGGACTTGATATTTCATGTATGGCTCACATGAAATATCAAACTAGTTGGCTTGTGTTTATGCACCCATGCATGCTTGTGATGATTGAATGTTTTATTATGTTATGTTGTGGATGAAAATAAGATTTTGCATGCTAGACAACCTAGATAATTAAACATAATCATCAAGGAGTTTGTATTTTTCAAAAGTTGACATTTAAAACATAAGATGTGATAAAATTGGTTTTATTAAAATGGGTTTTGTTATAAAACCTATTAAGTCAAGTTTTGAAAATGATTGAAACAAGAAATAAAATGGAGATTTTATGAACTCTTACAAACTCCAACCCTAAGTAATAATGGTAATTATTTAGGATTATAAATTGGTTCTAATATATGTGATCAAACTCAAACTTAATATTGGATATTAATTGTAATCTTGGCCACAAACAAAGAATCAATAAAATGGAGATTTTATGAATAAGGAACCAATTAACAAAATAAGATTAATGGTACCATGTTCATTGGATGCATGCAATCTACATGATACCATATGTTTTCAAAATTAGAATTGTAAAACATTCAAATCCCTTATGAAATACGAATCAATGCCATCCTTCTTAAAGACACTCATGTATCACTAGTATTTCCTTGTGGGATAAAGGATACCTAACCACTTGGAATCTTCTTGTGATACAAGAAGTAGTTTTGCAATATTGATGGGATAAAGGACACCTAACCATTAATAGTTCTCAAAATTACACGTTCGTTTAAGTGGGATGATTCGTTTGGAAATCTCTTGTGATAAAGGTCACCTAAGCATTAGAAATCCAAGGCATAGATGGGATCAAACATGCCAAACTTATAAATGTTATAATGGGATCCCATAACTCTAGAAATTATATTTGGATATAATTGGTAAACCGTTACCTACCTTGTTGATTCGAATAGGCGGGATAAAGGATACCTAACCACTTATTCGTAATGCAACTTGGATTCTAGACCTTAATTAATTAAAGTTTATGAAACAAAAAGGGTATTAATTATTAAGGACTTAATATCATAATTTACTAAATAGAACCTTGTTAAAATTTTGTAGATGGCACCAAACAACACACACTCGGCTCCTAACAAAACCTCACTACGGTCTCTCCTTGAAGGAGAAAAACTTAACCATACCAACTTCTTGGATTGGTACCGTAGTGTGAGAATTGTTCTCAAACAAGAAAAGAAAGAATATGTTCTCAATGAACCACTTCCAGAAGAGCCCCCTGCCATTCCTAAGCCCGCACACGATGCATGGCTTAAAAAGATGGATGATTCCATCGATGCATCATGCCTCATGTTGGCAACCATGATTCCCGACCTTCAGAAGGATTTGGAGAATCATTCAGCCTATGACATGATTCATTAACTAAAGGAAATGTTCCAACAACTTGCAAGAACGGAAAGGTTCGAAACTGTTCGGGCTTTCCATGCTTGCAAGATGGAGGATGGGCAGTCGGTAAGCTCTTATGTGCTCAAAATGAAGAGTCACATTGATCATTTGGCACGTCTTGGAGTTGTGATGCCCGGTGAGCTAGCAACGGATATGATCCTTAACTCCTTGACAAAGTCCTTTGATCCTTTCGTCATGAATTATAACATGAATGGTTTAAACAAGACAATCCCGGAATTACATGGGATGCTAATTACCGGTGAAAAGAATCTGCCTAAGAAAACCACTCAAGTTCTCATGATCAAGGAAGGTGGCACAAAGAGAACTAGACCCGAACACCCTAACAACTCCAAGGGAAAGGGAAAGGCAAAGGTTGTCAAAGGAAAGGGCAAGAAAGTTGTCCAATCATCCCGTCCGCCCAAGAAGAAGGCAAAAGTTGCCAAAGAAGACGCGTGCTTCGAATGTGGCAAGGTTAAGCATTGAAAGAGAAATTGCCCTACCTATCTTGCGGAGTTGAAGAAGAAGAATGCCGGTGAAGGCACTTCAGGTATCTATGTGATAGACCTAGAACTTTATAATTTATCTCCTAACACATGGGTATTTGATACTGGTTGTGGAACTCACATATGTAATATGTTGCAGGGGTTCAAAAGGAGTAGGCGACTGAAGGCAAATGAGGTAGTACTCCGGGTTGGAAACAATGCAAGGGTTGCGGTGGATTCAATTGGAAGTTTTGATTTATTACTACCTAATGGCTTGTGTATGACATTGTTGAATGTTTACTATGTTCCTAGCTTGACTAGGAATATTATTTCGGTTGCTAAATTAAGACAATGTGGATTTGATCTTTCCTTTAATAATGATGATATTTGCGTTTACAAAAATAATGTATTCTATTTTGAGGCTAGGCCTTTAAATGGAATTTATGAAGTAAACCTTGATGAAAAGACTAACCATGGCTCTTTATACCACACTTTCACCAAGAAACCCAAATTTGATTTGAGTCAAACCTATCTATGGCATTGTCGCCTTGGGCATATAAACAAGAATCGCATATCCCAACTTCAAAAGAGTGGACTTTTGAAGGCAAATGAGAATGACTCATTTGATATATGTGAATCTTGTTTACATGGCAAGATGACTAAAGCTCCTTTCTCCGGAACCAATGAGAGAGCAAAGGACTTGTTAGGAATCATACATACGGATGTATGTGGTCCTTTCAAGCCAATGACTAGATATGGTGAAAGATATTTCATCACCTTCACTGACGACTTTAGTCGTTTTGGATATGTTTATTTGATTAAACATAAACATGAGGCGTTTGAAATGTTCAAAACCTTTCAAAGTGAAGTGGAAAATCAACTCAACAAAACAATTAAAGTTCTTCGTTCTGATAGAGGAGGTGAGTACTTAAGTACAAACTTTATGGATCATCTTAAGACTTGTGGAATTGTTTCACAACTTACTCCACCTGGAACACCACAACATAATGGTGTGTCTGAGAGGCGGAACCGAACACTATTGGATATGGTTCGATCCATAATGAGTAGAAGTACTCTACCTTTATCATTTTGGGGTTATGCTTTACAAACAGCTGCTCGTCTCCTAAACATGGCACCTACTAAAAAGGTAGATAAAACGCCTTATGAGATATAGCATGGAAGGGTTCCATCTTTATCCTATCTCAAGGTATGGGGTTGTGAAGCTTATGTTAGACAAGAAGCTTCAAACAAATTAGAACCCCGTTCAACTAAATGTATCTTTGTAGGGTATCCGAAAGATTGTCTTGGATACTATTTCTACAATCCCATCGAGAATAAGATATTTATTTCTCGAAAAGCTGAATTCCTAGAAAACAAGTTTCTGACGGAAGAGGCTAGTGGGAGGTTTGTGGAACTTGAGGAACTTCAGGAACCACAACCTGATACACAAGAAGTTGAATCTAGCATTCAACAGGAAATTGTTAAACCTGAACAAACGGTTGATCAGGAACAAATTGTAACACAAGGTGTTTGCAAATTTGGTAGGGTTCGATTTGAACCAGAAAGGTATGGTTACCTTATGATGGAAGAGGAATGTTATACGATAGATTCTGATGAACCCGTCAACTATCAGAGTGCAATATCAGATCCTGAATCTGATAAATGGCTTGAGGCCATGAACACTGAGATGCAATCCATGCACGATAATCAAGTTTGGAACTTGGTTAATCTTCCCACCAATTGTAAGACTGTTGGGAACAAATGGATTTTCAAGAAGAAAATCGACGTGGATGGAAATGTTCACACTTTTAAGGCTAGACTTGTCGCTAAAGGATACTCACAGACTCATGGTATTGACTATGATGAGACCTTTTCACCAGTGGCAATGATCAAGTCGATAAGGATACTTTTTGCCATAGCCGCGTACTATGATTATGAGATATGGCAAATGGATGTCAAGACCGCTTTCCTTAATGGATACTTATTGGAAGATGTCTATATGGATTAACCTGAAGGTTTTGTCGATCCCAAGCATCCAAACAAAGTGTGCAAGCTTAAAAGATCTATCTATGGATTAAAGCAAGCGTCTCGAACATGGAACATCCGTTTTGATGAAAAGATTATGAGTTTTGGATTCATAAAAAATGAGGATGATTCCTGTGTTTACAAGAAAGCTAGTGGGAGTATAGTCATATTCCTAGTATTGTATGTAGATGACATACTTTTATTTGGAAATGACATCCCAACCTTAAAAGGTGTCAAAGCGTTCCTTGAGAATTGTTTCTCAATGAAGGATCTAGGGGAAGCTGCTTATGTATTAGGCATAAAGATCTATAGAGATAGATCTAAGAGACTTATTGGTCTTAGCCAAAGTGTATATATTGATAAAATCTTGAAAAGGTTCAAGATGCAAGACTCCAAAAGAGGATTCTTGCCAATACCACACGGCACCATCCTAAGTAAGTCTCAGTGTCCAACCACTAAGACTGAACTTGAAAGGATGAAACATGTCCCATATGCTTCGGCAATTGGGTCTATCATGTATGCCATGTTATGCACTAGACCCGACGTCTCATGTGCCTTGAGTATGACTAGTAGGTATCAACAGAACCCAGGTGAAGCCCACTGGACTGCTGTAAAGAACATTCTTAAGTACTTGAGAAGAACTAAAGATATGTTCTTAGTTTACGGCGGTTTGGAAGAAAGCTTAAAGGTAAAGGGTTACACTGACACAAGCTTCCAAACAGATAGGGACGATTCGAAATCTCAATCTGGGTATGTCTTTATTTTAAATGGAGGAGCCGTGTCTTGGAAGAGTTCCAAACAAGAAGTGATTGCACAATCCACTACAGAATCAGAGTATGTTGCTGCTTCGGAAGCTGCTCAAGAAGCTGTATGGATGAGAAAGTTCATAGAAGATCTAGGGGTTGTTCCTTCCATTCGGGACCCTATAGAAATCTTCTGTGATAATCTAGGTGCTATAGCTCAAGCAAAGGAACCTAGATTGCATCAAAAGACCAAACACATTCACCGAAGGTATAACTACATTAGACATGAAGTTAAGAATGGTGAAATAAGTATTCACAAGGTTCATACAAATCAGAATTTGGCAGACCCATTCACGAAGCCTTTACCCCAAACTAAGCATGAAAGTCATGCTAAGGGTATAGGACTCCGTTTTTCTAATGAATGGATTTGATTTGTGTTTAGTGTTTTATTAATATGAACTTATGTAAACGACAATAATTATGTAATATATGTGACGTGATGTTTCATTCATAATTTTGTGTTTTATTAGCATGTTTAATCCTTGAATAATTTAGTTATTCTAAACGTCCATAGTCGATCATAGTTGTGGGAGCAATTATGAAGTAAGACTAATATGAATTGGATTGGTTGACTTTTATGGGTAAAAGTAGCAAAAGGTTGCAACCAAATTCATAGGTACTTGTCAGTGAACAAGTATTGGACTTGACCCGTTTCAAGATCACTCCATGGATCATTATCATAAGTGATTCTTGAATAAAGGTATTATCATTGTATCCTTTGACCTGAGATACATATTTGGGACTCAAGTGTAGAGTGTACTATGCTTTGATATGGTTCACTGTTGTTCTTGAAATACAGACAACCATAAAGGCCATACTCATGCATAGTACTAACTATATGAGGGGCGTATGTAGTCAAGACGGGATTTGTTCCTCTTATGTGTTGAGAGTTAGACATCTAAGGCGCCTGATTGAAAGTTGAACATTAAAATGAGAATGATTAAGATCCATGTCTCATGTTCAACATGATGTCTGTGACAAAGGGATAATTGATAGATAACCTTATACATCAATTAGAGCCTCGTGTTTTCTGAAGAATTGAATGTTGTTGAATGGCACAATGTCATGTGTTATTTGGGACAGTGAAATGTTGCTAGACGTTTACCACAGTCGATATCATTCTATGATGCAACCTTGTGCAAGTGGGAGATTGTTAGTTCTATATGCCCAAGGATGATCATAAAATGTTATTACTAATAATACATGATCCTATAGGGTCACACCAACAACAAGTTTGACACCAATTGATCATTTAGAATGTTAAATTTGATTTAACATCAAATGATACTAAACTTGCAATTTAATCTTGTAGGTTAATTTTATTTGAGGTAAATAATAATAACTACAAAATTAAAGGTTGATTAGTAATTCATATGTGATGAATTAATTAAGTGTAACAATTAAATTGTTTAAATTGTTAAACGATTTAATTGATTTATAAGTAAGCCTTTTATTTAATTTAATTGGTAAATTAAATAAAATATATATATTGTTATATATATATATATATATATATATATATATATATATATATATATATATATATATGTATATATATATATAATTATACAATTAAGATTGTATATTTAGATGGTTTATTTATGTATATGATTATGGGTTAAATGTTATCCCATTTAAGAAATAAGAAGATGTATTATTTATAAGGTTTCATTATCTAAGTTTTATAAATAATAACAACCCACTAGCACTCCTTTAGCCATCATAAATTCAGCCATATTGGAAAGAAAAAGAATGCATTAAGAACTTAAAAGAGGTGGAAGATGCTTTGTGTCTTCTAGCTTTTGATTATAGAAATCAAATGGGACTTTCTTTTAAGCTAGTTGCATGTGCTTTTCTTTCTTTTGGTGGATGATATAGTGGTCGAGATTTGGAGGTGTTATGGTGATCATTCTTGCTTCAAAAATCAGCCAAAGAAACTCTCTAAAAGCTCTCTTGATAGTTAGCAAAAATTAGATTTTTGTTTCACAAGAAAAGGAGTTCAATCTTGCAAGTTGTGGAACTAGCATTCAAGGGTGTTCAAGCTTGTGGTGGATCAACTATAGAGGGATTCTAATTTGATTCCTAGCTATCAAAATCATCCAAACCAAATCCAAGAACAAAGGTTATGATCTTGAACCTAATATATGTTTGTTCTTCATCTTATCTCTACATGCATGTAGCATGATCCTCTTGAAAATGGAATTTGTGTTCATGATTTTATGCTTCCGTTGCAAACTCTTGTTTTTGAAACTAATTACATGAACCATGATTTCCAACAGGTATGTTGTTATATCATGCTAAATTTGAAATTAAATGACTTAAATGCCACTATTCCATTCTCAGCCTGATTGGTCAACGAAAATCACAATGTTTTTTGGACCAAAATTGATATGGGACTTCATTTAAGGACCAAATTCAGAATGTTTTGGGGACCAAAATTTATATGCAACTATAAATAAGGATGGAATTCAAAAGGTTCATCGGAACAAAATTGATATGGAACTTTGTTAAGGGACCACAATTGAAAAAAAGGTTTTAATTTTGGACAAACCATATTGAAAATAAAAAAGCACAGAGATCATTCTTGTAAATTTCTCATATTTTACAACTTATATGAGTTCTCTTTCAGTCTTTCTTGAAATATGTTGTATTGATTTCTATTTTTATTTTTATGATTGGTGGTGCAGATATGTCTTCAACTGCATTCATTGAGCCACTACCTGTGAATCTGTGATTGACTTTGTTACATAGCTTCCAAATAGGGCTGTTTCTGCAAGGCCTTTATCTGATGCAGACCGTGTGAAGGTTATCATCTTTTCAACATTTTGTAAAAAAAACTTTTAATATTATCATTTAACACACATTGACTTTTTCTATTTTTTTCTCTCATTAGATCAAAAAAGCACTTAGAGGAGTCAAAGTTGAAGTCACTCAACGTGGAAATACGTGCAGAAAATACCGCATGTCTGGTTTAACTTCTCAAGCAACACGAGAACTAAAGTAAGAACAATAGCAACTTACTTACATTTCTTTACTTGTAATAGCAATGTGCTTTATCATTTTGCTATTAATGGTAACATATGTGATTATGTTTTTGGGTTGAATGAATGCTTATAAAAAGTAAACTACATTGCTATTTATGTAAAACATTTTTGAATACATTATAACATTGTTTTTTTTGTTTTGCATCAGTTTTCAAGTTGATAATATTAAATTTGTTATTTTCTGGAGCACTTTTTAAAACACGTGCGTATATTTGGCAGACTATTAGTTACAATGCTTATTGTCAGGATCCTACATTGTAAGTTAATATCAAATTAAAGGCACATCAACTGAGGGTAATTGAATCTACAAACTCAACACGCAACTTTTCTAGCCGACCTGTGCATAGCACGGGTTGCCCACTAGTTTATTTAAATTTCTGATAACTTAAGTGCGGAAAAGTAGATAAAAAATGAAATTCTGATGGTTAAAAAAAATTAATAGATAGCTGTTATGTTTCACTGAATTAAAAAACTTAAAATATGAAAATTTTGTTCCTATTAATAACATGGGAAAATGTCATATAAAGGCAACTAATAACACGAATTTTGTTCTATAAGTCATCAAACTTTTAATTAGACTTGATTAACCAACAAACTTTTTAATCTTGATCGATTACACCATTTGATGAGTTTTTTACCGGGTATCCCCAGTTTCTTACCACGTGGACTCCATTTGTTGCAACTGGGATACAACCTTGATAGATCCCATTTGTTCCGACATCTGGTTTTGAAGGTGACGACATGATCGAAAGATCCACCAACTTGGACTGGTACAAAGGTCCAACCCTTCTCGAAGCTCTTGATGCCATTAACGAACCCAAGTGACCTTCCGACAAGCCCCTCCGCCTTTCACAAGAATGGCAACATCGAACTGCTACAGTCGGTCGTCTTGAAAGGTGTTATCAAGTCGACGGTGCTCGTGACTTTTGGTCCATCTGGTTTGACGACATAATTAAGCCCTCCCCAGCGAAAATATATAAAGGTACAGTTATCTTTGGGCTCTCGCCAATCCAAAACCCATTGAGATTCCCCTTGAGGCCAACTAAAATATTGTATATTCCCTGTATGATTCATTACCAACCTTGAGTAAGGCTCGATTAACAAATAATTTTGATAAGATGTATTGTAACCTTTGTCTAAGATCGTTTGTATCAGTTTGTGCTTGACTCTAAGATGAAGTATCAGTTTGTACAAGGATCTTGAAGAAACATATCTGTTGGTACTAAAGCTCTGCCATAATATGCTTCCTGAGTATCCAAATGTTCCGATGTATATGCTGGTATGATCAAGATGATTCCGACAAAACCCATGGTGATGGAGACGTTCTTCGAGTATCCACCACTTGGGCGGTTTGCGGTGAGAGATATGAGGGAGACGGTGGCGTTGGGTGTGATCAAGAATGTGGAGAAGAAGGATCTGACCTGAGCTGTCGTTGGGTTCAATCACGAACTGGGTTTTAGTTTGAGGGAAAAGGGGTTTTATCTTTTTTATCTTACTGGGTTTTAGTTTGAAAAAAAATGGGTTTTATCTTTCATTATCTGTAAAAAAAAGCAAGCAAGGAACCGGTGATATCCGGTAAAAAAGCAAGCAAGGATGTAATCGATCAAAATTACAAGAATTCATTGGTTAATTGAGTGTAATTAAAAGTTTGATGATCTAAAGAGCTAATTTTGTGTTCTTAGTTGCCTTTTTATGACATTTTCCCTAATAACATAGGATCTCATCTTATTGTATGACAAACCCACAGATTTGGGCTTTATATTCAAGGCCCAGAAAACATAGCATGATACCATCTCAACTCTCAAGTGAACTTCCTTTTGTTATAATCAAAATGGAGTAAAAAAACAGTTGAAGTATAAAACATGTTTCATCTTCGATTCTAAGTTATTTTTCAAATAAACAAATATGATTTTTGTAAGTTTTTTGTGTGACCTGTATATATTGTAAACATATTTTTACAAGTTTTTAATAAATATGTATTACATTTTTTATTACAATAAATTTATAAACTGTATTATCACAAATAATTACAAAATAAATTATTTATATATAGTTAAATTAATTAATTAGTTGTCAAAGCAACATTTAATAAATAAAAATTTTACATTGGAGCTCAATTATACAAATGAAAAACACAAATATATTATCACAAAATATGTTATCGTGTTTTAATGTTTTTAAAATCATATTTAAAATTTTAATATAGATTTGAAACATAAAGATCAAACTTTATATTTATGATTAATCAATATCAATTAATATATAACATGATAATATAATTGTTAATTGTTACTTTAAATTATAAAAAGTCATGTAAAATAAACCAGAAAAATATATACCTAAAATGAGAGAGGCAAATTTGACAATCGAATAAAACCGTATAAAGTAAATATTGAGAACATTTGGATTAAAACCTACATCTGTGATATCTTGTATATACAATTTGGAATACAAGGTAATCGAGCCAATGATTGTGTGGAACAAAATAATATAAATATGGAATTATTTGTGAATCTAATGTGATTATCCTTTGTTTTATTTTGCTAGAAAAAGGATGTGAAATTAAGCTAACATTTTTTCCTTTTTTTATACCAAGAATGTTCCACAACAATGTGAGAAATTGGGTGGAAACCGATCAAAACTAAAAACATATTTATCAATTAGAGAGGTCATTGGGGTATGCAACCATTTTTGCGTCTGAACTCCAACTAACAATATAAATGGTCCACTTCACTTCAGACCATTGTTAACTCTCGATTTCAAGCTGAAACTAATATCTTATAAGTATGTATCGAAAGAAAACTAAGTGAAAATTCAAGCTAAAAAATAGGATTGTTTCATTTAACATACAGGTTTCACTATTGTGAAGCTTTCTCCCTCAAGTATTTGTTTTCTCCACCCACATAACTAAGCATGCAAATAACAAAAGCATAGTGAATTAACCATTTATTTTTCGTATAAAGTCATATATACAAAATTTATTATCAACTTAAGAAAATTGATTAACCTTAGATTAAGTTTATTAAAGAAACAATGAACTAAATCGTGAAGGAGAAGATTTGAAATGCAGGACAACAAACTTTGCGTTAAAATTAACACGATTAGGACACCAACCAATCACTTGAATGCCATTAGTAAGAACTCTGGATCAGCACATTCAGGAAAAAAAACTACATAGAAGCAAGTAATACCGAATACCACTTTGATATGAAAGTTGGAACACATAACCATATGGTATAATGTTTTCTTCAGAAAAATCCTGATATTTTGGGGAAAGTCCTAAAATAATTTTTTTAACAGAAAAGCCGAGGAAACTGGAAAAAGTTTTCAATTTCGCCCTATTTTGCCGGTAGCCGGTAAAAAAAGGGCGAAACTAAAAACTTTTTCCGATTTCTTAGGTTTTTCTGTTCAAAAAAAATATTTTGGGACTTTTTCGTTAATTTACTCAAAATATTGAGACTTTTCTGTAGAAAACCCCTAAATTTAGTGTCATACTATATATTTAAACAAAAATGGTGCAAAATATTAAACTGTAAAATAGATTTAAAAATTCATTTAACAGAACAGTTGGATACGAAAAAGAAACAACACTCAGTACGATGGTCAAATGGCCTTCTTGTGTGATGATAATATTCGTATTACATAAC
The DNA here is from genome assembly GCA_023525715.1 of Cichorium intybus. Taxonomy (NCBI): domain Eukaryota; kingdom Viridiplantae; phylum Streptophyta; class Magnoliopsida; order Asterales; family Asteraceae; genus Cichorium; species Cichorium intybus. The sequence continues at coordinate 27,805,844 of CM042013.1, read as the reverse complement.
TCATAAATGACATGATTTTTTTTGGAACCAGCGAATAGATATGGTTTCACTTGAGGGTAATCAGTCCCGCAACCCAGGGCATGGCAATCACCCCAGGCGCAAAGGCCTTTCCCCTCCACCTAATTCGCCTTCCAGGAAAATCCCCCACATGGGGTTAGTCGAAGTCGAACTCCAGACCTCCCACCACATGGGTATATAACCCGGGTGCATCCACCCAGCTAAGCTAGGCTTCACTTGCTCATAAATGACATGATTTAACCGAGTGAAATTAGTGAATGAAGCATCCACATCAAAGCATTGTAAATGCATTTCTAAGCAAATCTGAAAGTCACATAGGATCTAATTGCATGGTTTGAAGGCTTTCAAAGCCTTAAAATTACCCACATGAATACTTTATTAAATGACCATGTTATTTATTTATATCGCTTTCTTATTATATAAATATATTTATACTAGACGAATGTCTGCGCGTTGCGCAGGGAAAAAAATTGTTAGATTAAACAAATACATGTTATTTTATCCCAAATTATATAGAAAAATATTTTCATTATTTTTAACTATATGATAATACATACATGTGTCATAAATTTGGAAAGCCAACGAATTTTAACAATTTTAATGAATAAATACAATGTATCAACTAACAATCAAATTAATATGATTTAAGATAAAGAGTTATCTCAAATCACATAATTTTGGTAGTCTACCAACAGTTTGTGTTTGGATAAAGTTTTTGTAAAATTTCAAATTTAAATTTACTTTTATCTATTTTAAAATCAATTTAATGATTGCATATTTGGTCATGTTTTATTTCAAATATTTAATTTAAATTAATAGTATGCTCTTTGCTAAATAATGAAAATAAATTAATTGTATTATATAAAAAAAGATAAAATGTCACATGTATATCTGAAGCAATATAAGATAAATCATTTATCTTGAACCATATTGATTTGAATGACTTCATTTATAATAGGAAAATAAATATAGTTAGAATACTCGAAGTATATTTATTGAATGACATTTGACAAAATTAGAAATCGTTATTTTTGACTAATGATATTGCATAATAAATAAAAGTTCAAAATTGCATTATTCAACACAATGCATGCGATTTTGTGCAACTTGGTGAACGAATCCATAGCTCATCTCGGATTGAGAAAGATAAATGGTCATATATGTATGTGAAGCAATGTGGGATAAAGGAAAAACATCAAATTAAAAAAGAAGTTGAAAGGTTGGGGGTTTCAAATGAATGTGGTGATAGAAAAAATACTTCTTTTATATGATATATAGATTAATATTAGACTTTGAAAGTCATATTATGATCAAGATTAATGTTAAACCACATTGTTTTGAATAATCTCATTTGTAATAAATGGTTAAAACGTTAACAATTGGAAATTTGTACTTATATACATATTGGTGAATCGAAAAATGCTTACACCGGTGTCACTTTTTACAAACGACATAATATAAACTTCCAACCTAGTCAAGTTTTTGAAAGTTTTAAGTAATTTTAAAATCTCTACGTACATACATCTTGGTGAATCGAAAAATGTTTACACCGGTGTCACTTTTTAAAAACGACATACTATAACATCCAACGTAGTTAAAATTTTAAAAGTTTTAGTAATTTTAATTTTAATTTTTGAGTTTCAATACTTTTTATAATTCAAATTAAATAGTAAAAATATTTAAAACTTGCGATAAAAACATGTTTTATGATAAAATGATCACTAACTAATAAGATCAAGTTTGATGGAGAATGGAAGCAAATGCATTATATTATATAAGAGAAAGATAAATGGTCATATATGTATGTGAAGCAATGTGAGATAAAGGAAAAAAACATCAAATTAAGATAAATGGTCATATATGTATGTGAAGCAATGTGTGATATATAAAGGAAAAAACATCAAATTAAAAAAGAAGTTGAAAGGTTGGGGGTTTCAAATGAATGTGGTGATAGAAAAAATGCTTCTTATATAAGATATATATAGATAGATTAATATTAGACTTTGAAAGTCATATTATGATCAAGATTAATGTTAAACCACATTGTTTTGAATAATCTCCTTTATATTAGATGGTTAAAACGTTAACAATTGGAAATTTGTACGTATATACATATTGGTGAATCGAAAAATGCTTACACCGGTGTCACTTTTTAGAAACGACATAATATAAACTTCCAACTTAGTCAAGTTTTAAGTAATTTTTAAATCTCTACGTATATACATCTTGGTGAATCGAAAAATGTTTACACCGGTGTCACTTTTTAAAAAAGATATACTATAACATCCAATGTAGACAAAATTTTAAAAGTTTTAGTAAATTTTATTTTTATTTTTGAGTTTCAATACTTTTTATAGTGAAACTAAATAGTAAAAATATTTAAAACTTGCGATAAAAGCATGTTTTATGATAAAATGATCACTAACTTATAATAGACTTGAAAGATCAAGTTTGATGGAGAATTGAAGCAAATGCATTATATTATATAAGAGAAAGATAAATGATCATATATGTATGTGAAGCAATGTGGGATAAAGGAAAAAACATCAAATTAAAAAAGAAGTTGAAAAGTTAGGGGTTTCAAATGAATGTGGTGATAGAAAAAATGCTTCTTTTATATGATACAAGGCGAATACCCGCACGTTGTGCAGGAATAAAAATTATATAATAAATATACTAACAAATATGTATTGTGAATAATAATTAGTTTGTTGTTGTTAACTATAAAATAATACTCTTATACTAAAATAAAAGGTTGATATACACTTTTGACATTATATTTAACAATAATAAAAAAACAGATATCTATTAGATAGCTGGAAATTAAATATTTTAAAGTAGTTATAATAATATAATGCAATTAACAAATAATATTCAAATTAATATGCTTGAAAATAGATATTTAGTTATTTTGCATCATAATTATTTTGCATTTATTTGCAATAGAAAATGAAAATACAAAAATAAAGACAAATATATTATATCATAAAGAAATACCATCCCTGGTCTCATTATAACATTTTTATTTTTAAGATTTGTTGCTTCTCATATCCTACACAATTGCCTAAAATAATTCAATCGCCTTTCATGTGGTTGAAGTTAACTCTTTATATTAAACCACATATTCAATGAAAATTAACTGATTCCATTAAATAGTTATTTTAATGTCAAAACTCTTTAATTCTAACTAATCTTACTTATCATTAAATCACTATAATTCCAAATGGTTTTAACCTTAATATAGTTAATTAATACTTATGGAATATAAAATAATGAATAATACTAACATTAAATATAAAAAATCATGTATTTTTAACTTCAACTATATTGGTTGTTGAATGTTGATATCAATTTTAAATAATAATTTATTTAAATACAAAATAATAACAATATACCAATTGATCATTCTAGAGGCTATCGTATACCGATTCAACAAATTTTACACATTACATATACAATAACATTAAAAATATATTTTGTCGTCAAATTTAACAACTAAAAGCTAACGTATATTTAAAATGAGTTAGCATAATAAATATTATAATATCATTATATATATACATATATATATATATATATATATATATATATATATATATATATATATATATATATAATACTTTATCATAACATTTATGAGTATAAACTAATAATATGAATGGTTTTTGTGATTATTAAATTAATATATTAATAAATAAACAATAACAAATATTTGTTAATCATAATTTTAAATCATTGATCATCTTTTTTTTTTGAACGACTCATTGATCATCTATTACATTAAATTGATGTGCGTATATGTATATATTGAATAACAAACATATCAAACATATTGATCTTTATACATAACAAAGAACAAATAATACGAAAGAAAATTAATACAACAACTTTTAATAACATAAAAATCTTAAAACACCTATGATAACATTTATATTCAAAAACAACATATTGAACATTCATAAATCATACAAAAAGAACATATAAGCACCAACATACATTTGCAATGTTTTCTTTTTTGAGAAAATTTATCAAACTCTCGTTTTTTTATCCTTTTACTAAAAATGAAGATTATCGGTATTGTAGATTTACCTCTCATCACAAACTATATTATCCTAAGAAGTTTAACATTATAACCATTGATGCTTCAAAACCCATTTCTTCCTCTTCGTATTTGCATCACAAAATCTTCAAAATATGATGATTTTTGTGAGAAAATCTTGTTTATATATTACTAATATACTCACTACATATTAATGAGAGGAAGATAAAAAGTCATTTGTTTTATAAATATGAAGAAACAATTAGTTAAAACCTATTAAATCTAATAATAAGAAGCCATAAGTTAGAAAACTTTTGAGTGGTAGTGATTAATTGCTTGAAAGTTGAAAAGTTGTGGAGGTTTCAAATGAATATGGTGCAAGAATGAGACATATCTTGAATCATATCATTTGGATGGCCTCCTTTATAAGATATACTAGGCGTATTCCCGCGCGTTGTGCATGAGTAAATTTATATAGTAAAATATATTGACCGAACTAATATTATAGAAATATATTTACATAAATTATCTCAAATTTTAAAATAAATATAAAATAAAACGAACTAATAATAACATAAAGATAGTCTATGAGAAATATATTATTGTGGATCATTTTCCTTTAGAGTTATATATGTAAATAATACTTCAATAATATTAACAAAAATAATATTATATATTTTTAAATAAAAACTTTTTAACAGATAAAATTTAATACAAATATATAAATATGCTTTTATTAGACTTATTATTTAAAACATATTTTTCAATCACTTTTAATCCATTATTCACTTTCATTTATAAAAAAAATACTTCTATTAGAAAGTTTTATCTTTTTATTTATTCTTTTAGTAAAATTTTCTCATAAAAACTTTGAAACCCTAAATGTTTAGATATACATTGACCTGAATAATAATAATGAATTAAAATTTGTCATATTTATTTTTTCTTGTTTTATAGTTTTAAAATCCGAATATATATAATAACTAAAATAATCATACAAATAAAAACAAATAATATAATATAAAGAAAAATAGTTTTATGTATTTTTCTCAAAAAAAAAAAAAGAAATCATTTAAAGAGTAAGGAATCAAATAAGAACAATATGAATTTGGAATCTGAAATATGATGCGAATCTATCAAAAAGTTAAATATTGTCATAACTTTTAGTTTCATTTGATTAAAAAAGTAAACATTGATTGCTTCTGGTCTACTTATCAGTCTGTTATATTATTTTTAGAAAATATATTACTAAATAGTAATCAAGTTTTATGTTTGTTAATTTATTATCTAAATATTTTAAGACTGTTTACCACAAAGTTTCATTTTTGTTGTATTTATAAGTAAAATCTAAAATTTTAAATATTTAACAATCGACTTGACAACAACCTAACAAATTTATATTATTTTTCTTATCAAATAATTTTAATCCCAAAAGTACAAATATGTTGGGGTAGAATTAAGCATGCAATAGGTCTATTGTCTTGCGACTTGTAATTTCTTTTAGTTTATTTATCTTCGTATTTTCTAGTTTAATATAAATAAATAGTCGTCTCTAAAGTAAATATTGTGTGTTATCAAGTCATGTTTTCCTCTATCTTATTTTCCAAACTACAGCAACATAAGCTACCTATGTGAACTATATATATATCTTTATATTAACCAATGTGTCATAAGTAGCAATTAAGTACCATTTGTTGTAGTTTTTAGTTAGTTGAGAGATGAAGAGATTTATTATTAAAATAAATTAATGGAATGGCTAATATTAGGAAGATGAAGAGTTAAAACTTTCAAATACATATGGTTCAATATAGATATTATATCTTGAAATTAATGTAATAAAAACTTATTAATTGTATTGAAGAATATATTAATACTGCAACTCTTAAAATTCTTAGCAATTGTTATATAACATTAAACAACGATAACCCAAAAGTCTTTTTAGTTATGGTACTTAATTGATATTTATGAAATCAATTAAAAATGATTGAAATATTTAAAGTTTTTTTAGAATAATGTGTATATGAAAATTTATGTCAACCATGTCCAAACACTTGAAATACATGAATGTAATAAAAATTAGTTAATTGCATTAAAGTTTTATTTAAACACTATAACTCTTCAAATTCCATGTAAGAGTTATATATCATTATACCATAAGTAAATTCTTTTAATTGAAATAGCACTTGCAATTGATACAAAATATTTACACTTTCGTCAATATCTAATTTGTCACACTCTTTCATTTTTTAGACGATTTATTTTATACGTTAACATTAAAAATTCATTTAATAAAGACGTACACATTCTAACTTTAAAAAATTATATCAAGTGAGACTGAAAATAATAACGGATACATATGGTTTTATTTAAACAATTTTTTAAGTCTGTTTGATAAAAATAAAATATTATTTAAATTGTGTGAAAACAAATTCAATGAAAAAACTAAAAATATTTACTTCTTTATTTGTTTCCTTCTTCATCTTCATAATTAATCTCATAGATGTTCTAAATCTACAATTTAATTTATATTATAAATAACGAATGGTTATTTTTGGAAATTGAAAAAATGATAGTTTGTTGTACCACGTCTAATTTAACATTTGTTATTATCATTTTTGTAATGATATAAATCTCTATTGTTTTGAGTTTCATCTTCTTAAAAAAACTATTAACGCCATAAAACCTAAAACAATCAAAAGCAAACTTCACTTTAAAGCAATTGCTAGTTATACTAAGAAAATATTAGAAACTTTAGCGATTTATCTAAAAATAATTATAAAAGAATGACAAAACTTACAATATTAATAAAAAAAATCATGGGATCAGATGTGATGATATATTAGTGAATAAATAATACAACGAAAATCAATTAACTTGTAATGCAAAACATCAACGTATTTTACATCAAACGAATAGTTTTATCATTTAAATATTTGATAGAGCTGAAGATCGTATCCCGCTACATATTTCATAATACTTTTTTCTTTTACACATCACATGACTACAAACTCCTATATTTTCACCCACTTTACATGAAAATTAGAAAGATAAGAAAAACAAATGAGACTAACCAAACATGGAAAATAAGATTATCTAAACATATTATCTTGCTTCCTTTCATCAATGCAAATTCTTCAAAAGTGGCAGTGAGACATTTGTAGAGACGCATCACTATCTTATAAACCAATCAAACAATTCGATCATTCAAATATTTGATATAGCCAAAGAACAACATATCTCTTGACATATTTCATGGTTGAACTTTTTCTTTTACACATGAGATGAGTAAGACCTTGTACTAAATTTTCATGTACTCTACAAAAAGAAATTGGAAAGAGAATAAAAAGAATTAAGAGTAACCAAACATGGAAAATGATGTTCTTATATAGCCAAAACATTTCATTTAATCAAACCATTAAGTAGAATAAGTTGAAGAGTCTTGGGGGTTTCAAATGAATATGGTGGAAGTATTTGAGTTATCTTGATCCACATTCATGAATGGCCTCTATTATAAGAGTTATATAGATATATATTAAACAATATTTAGCTTATATTTAATACTATTTTTAATCTAATTTTTATATTAATTAAATAAAATAATATAAATACAATGATATAAGTTAGACATATTTTAAATTGTAAACATGAAAAATAATAAAAATAAGTGCAACATACTTTGACCTACTACAAGTATTATCTAAGTTCATAAAACCATCATTTTTATTTAAGAGCATATGAATATGTTGATTGATTATCATATAATTTAATAAGTATTTTATTTAGTTTTAAATAACTATATTCGTATTTAGTTATTATTGATTTATTAAGATATTTATCAGAAAAGTATAAATTAGTTGTAATGTGGGTGTGAAGACCACATTTTAAAAAGATTTGATATTGTAGTGATCTAGATGTAAATGTAAGGAAAAATACCACAAAAATTCTTAACTTTATCAGTTTTTTTGTTTTACCATGACAAATTTTTTGGGTTAAAAGCCTAAAATTTACTTAGTTTTTTCCCCATAAATGACATGTAGTATGTTAACCCATTCGTAGCCGGTTATCACTTGCTGATGTGCCTTGTGTAAGCTGAGTTGGATGAGACGTAATAGACTACACCCATACTATCTTTCCGACATGCTCGTGGTAAGAGAAAATCGTGTTATTTTCTTCAATAAAGCACTTGAATTTTTGCAAAAAAAAAAAAAAACAACAACAATAACAATGGCGAACTTTTGGTTTTTTTAAGTTTTCCACAATAGTAGTGTATGGTGTTTTGGTGATACACTTGGTTATGTGACCCACATACTATTAAAATCTTAAATTATTAAATAATAATATTAAAAAGAAAAGGAAAATATTAATGGTTTTAGTCAAGGGGACTAAATGTTATGGATTTGGAAACCATGAGGACTGTCCTTATGAAATTTTCAAAACCCATGCTAAACTTGCGGACGAGTGCTAACCACATGGACTACAACTATAATTTACTCGAATATAAATGTTGTTTGTTTGGTTGTGTAATAAAACCTTATAAGGTATACTTTGGGGAAAATGACATAAAAGCCCTAACATTTACAAATTTTAATGTTTTTCCACAATATCAATTTTTACTAGAAAATCCTAAATCTTGCAAATGTTTTTTTAAAATGCCATTTAACATATTTTCAAGTTATCAACCAGTTACCTACCCACATATTTGTTATGTTGGTTGTAGACTATATTATTTTTGCTGACGTGATACTCCCACATCATTCTCTCTCCCGCTCTCTCTCCTAATCAATTTCTTTTAGGGACATAAATATGCATACAAAAGAGATGCATGGATTTTTTTCCCGGTTCTTGTAGCAAGCAAAACCAAACACATAATCACAACCAATACCAATCCTCTGTTCTTATTTTGAAGGGGATGAATTCTTAGTAATCAAGAGACAAGAGATAGATAAAGAAAGAGATAGAGGGGAAAATAACAAAATGTTTTGGGACATGTTGCTCTTATTTTTTGCTTGAGCTCTTAGCTGCCCAACCTATACATAGAAAAACGCAACAAAAAGACATAAGTCATGCCTTTGTTTAGTATTCCAACATCGATTCAATAATAAGAAGGGGTGAGGGTGATGTGATTTTTGTTTTTCTGGTTGCGTTTCAATTCGGAGGAAGAAGGGCACACACAAGCCTAAACACGATAATAAACACAAAAGCTCCATTTATTGAGTCTTGAAACATCAAACCCATAAAACAAGTGTACTGGTTCATCAAACATAGAAATCAACCCAATATCAATAATCTAAATAAAATAATTTGTTGATTTTGAAGAGAAAATCAATGATTCAGAAGACACAATCCTAAATCGATGATTTTGAAGACACAAGTGTTCATGGATAAACACATACTTGGTGGATTATGAGTTTCAAAATATGATTTATGTTAGGGTAAATGTTGATGAAGGTGGGTATATGATGATAAAGGTGTGTGTGTGTTTGCAGACTTGCAAGTTTCAAAATTAGAGAGGCAAAGAGAAGAAATGTTGTCTTCCGGGTTCCATGTTTATAGATTATGAAATCAATAGTATTAGGCTTCCATATTATCGATAGTTTACGGCTTCAAAATCACCGATTCATGATTTTTGATATGTCTTCCATCAAGAAGCCAAAACACCACATGGTTCAGCTAGCCCCTTTAAACCCACCGGCCACCACCATCACCATCTCCTCCAACACCACCACCACGATCTCATCCCAACACAACCACAACAGACCAACACCATCACTTTGACTTTGACACGCAGACTTGCAAAAACTGTAATAGACATATGGATTCTTTTGTTGCCCCTTTCACTCTCGTTTTGTTGTTTCAACTTGAAAATGACTCGATAATGACCCGTTTATTTATATGCAAGTCTTTTTTAATTCTATGTATAAATTCGACAGACCCAAAACCAAAACCATATATAAAATAAAAACTTTTGGTTTGAATCAATTTGTAATATAAAAACAAGTTTGTCGCCCAATTAAGGGTTATGCTTTAGTTTTTTTATTCTCTCATATACTCCACAGTCTCACTTAACCACTCTCTCATCCTCGTGACATAATTCATACGTTTCTTCAACTCCCACTCTTTCCACTTTGCCATCTAAACTTGCAATGGATTTTTCTCTTTCGCATTCCAACTTTTACTCTTTCCAGTTTTTCACTTTTTGATTTCTGTCTCACCAACTTATACTCTTTCAACTTATTTTGTATTTCAGTATGATATGACATAACACATTTAGAATGTCTAACACGTAAATCTGCTAATCTGACACGAACTCAACATAAAAATAAACGGGTTGATACGATACGACACGATTATTAAACGGGTCGGGATACAGTCAAGCTCTTTCAACCCATTTAATGTTTTGATTCAACACGAACCCGATACAACACATTACATTTGTTATGTCTAAAGAACAATGATCTGTTTTGACTTTGACTATGATAGCCACGCCAGCCAAGGATAAAACCTATTGAACGTCATATTTAAAAAGGTAATCTTAAATAAACCCCTGTTATGTGAGTTGACTTAGACACATACGTACTATCATGAGGGTTTTTTTGACACACCCCTCAAAAATGATATTTATAAGTTTTAGGCTTTATTTTTGAAAAATTAATATTGTCACAAAATCATTAAATAAATGCTAGGTTTTATTGCATTTTCCCTTGGGTTCCATTTTTTAAAAGTTTCCCTTCGTCGTCTTTGCGTTTCCGATTCGGTTTCTCCGCTGAATCGTCTATTCCATTTACATCCACACTCAGCTCTCCTCAGTAGTCCTCACAGCATCCATGGCGGATTCCGATCTCTCATTTCTTGCTCTTTGCGTTCTCCTTCCAATCTTCTTCATTATCTTCCTCAAATTCATCGTCCGTCCTCGCCCGGTCAAAATCCCAATCAAATCCCGCCACGTTTTGATCACTGGTGGATCCAGCGGCATCGGCCTAGCTCTAGCTAACCAAGCGGCTACTGAAGGTGCTCGCGTCACTATCTTAGCACGTAACCTCCAGAAGCTTGAGGAAGCCAAGGCATCTATCCGCCTTTCAACTGGCATAGATGTCGCTATTCTGAGTGCTGATGTATGCGACTTTGAAGCTGTTAAGGAAGCAGTAGACAGTGTAGGCCCGATCGATGTTTTAATTTGCAATCAAGGCGTGTTTGTTGCTCAAGAGCTTGAAAATCAGGAGATGAAGGAGATTAGGGACATGATTGATATAAATTTGGTCGGGACTTTTAATCTGGTTAAGGCGGCGTTGCCAGGTATGAAGAGCCGGACTGATCGGAAGCCAGTTTCGATCGCATTCATGTCATCTCAGGCCGGCCAGGTACATTCTGTCCGTGTGTGTGTTCTTCGAGCTTTATTACTTTCCGGCTGATTAAGTAGTAATGTACAATATTTGCCACTACACAATTAGGGTTTATGAATTGAAAATGCGATCTTAAATCGGTAAATGTCTTGGTGATGGAAGTTACTTGTACGACTTGTTGCAATTAGAACATGTAATCGGTATCTTTGGCTCAACTAGTCCACAATGAACCCTCGAAACTTTAGTTGTCCTGTTCAATTGCTGAGGAGTTGATTTCATATGTGAAATTTGAATATGACAGATAACTCTCAAGCCTTATGATTTTCCCCTTGTATGAACGGCTGTAACTCCGGTAAATTTGAGTGATTATATTAAACAGTCATACTTGTACGAACTAAAGTAAAAAGGGCTTTGAACAACCTCTCAGCTAAATAATACCTAAGCATATGGATAACATAAATACTATATCTATACAAATGAACATCCTGCTTTAGATAAAGATCTTCATAAGTATGAATGTGTAGGCATCTTCTATATGCTTGAGAATGACACTATTTCTCACTTTGCACTCCAGGTGGGACCCACTGCATATATAAAGACTTCTTCCTCCCATCTTTAATTCTATTTCTCACCTTTCCATTAGGCTCTTCATGTCTTACCTATATCAATATACAAGTGTGGGCAAATGTTTAATTTTCATCTCTTTTCCCAGTCTTGTTTCATGAATTATCTAAAAATGTAAACTTCCCTTTTGGCCTAATCTGAAAAGGGACAAAAAAGTCAGAATCGTTAATAAGAAAAGAAATTAGAAATAGTATGTTATAGTGACAAAAAAATGTAAGTATGTTGCTATTTCCTGCATTCAGCCCAAATAATAAATACCAAGTTCAACATTTCTCTTCCACGTTCGTTTCTGCAATTTGAATGGTAAAAAGATAAGGGTTAAATGCAGAAACTAGCAACGTACTTTCTTTCATTTGTTTATAACAGCATCCTACTTCCATTTCTTCCTACTACATCCTACTTTTTGGTCTCTGTGGTTTACACCAAATTACAGTTTTGGTCCTAGTTTTGAAAATCTTTCACTGATGATCCCTGTGGTTTCCAGATCTTTCACTGATGATCCCTGTGGTTTCCAGATCTTTCACTTTTGGTTCCTGTGGTTTCCAAATCTTTCACTTTTGGTCCCCCCTCTGTTACCGTTTGTGTAAACCACATGGACCAAAAGCGAAAGATTTGGAAATGACAGAGACCACTGGTGCAAGATTTTTAAAACTAGGACCAAATCTGTAATCTTATGTAAACCACAGGGACCAAAACTGTAATTTACTCTAAAAAAATATTTATGTTCATTTTCTGATAAATTGACACAAGAAGCATATATAGGTTTTAGATACAATGCTTTTACTTTTATGATTATGGAGTACCAATCTTTCTCTTGTGTTTAATACTTTAAAGCATTATTAATTTCGTGATGAACTTTTTTTATAAATTTGTTTTAGGTGGGAATTTACGGTTATACCGCGTATTCCGCTAGTAAATTTGGCCTAAGAGGTTTAGCAGAAGCCCTACAACAAGAAGTAATCTCCGACAACATTCACGTCTCCCTAATTTTCCCTCCAGACACAGACACACCTGGTCTTGCAGAAGGTTCTAGAAACTTCTATTCTTTCTTAAAAAAGAAAAATATATCAAAACTTACATATACATTTATGGTAATCACAGAGAACAAGAGAAAGCCGCGGTTGACAAGCATCATAGCGGAATCATCTGGTGCAATGAAAGCCGATGACGTGGCAAAAAAAGCATGGGACGGAATCAAATCCGGGTGTTTTTTTGTCCCATGTAATTTGGAAGGATTCATGTTGTCAATAGCTACTTCTGGTCTTTCCCCTCAAAGATCATACATCATGGCATTTATTGAGGTTGTTTTTGCTGGTGTTTTACGTATTGCTGGGTTGTGTTTTCAATGGTCATGGTACGGAAGCATTGAGAAGTTTCATGCACAACAAAAATAGTTAGTTTTTATTTTATTTTATTTTAGTCATGTAGCCTATTGAAAACCCACGTGAAAGTTGTTATTGTGAATTTGTGATTTGAGTTGAAATTTGAGGAAGGTTTAAGACATTTAAAATTACACCTCTACAGTCTACTTGGTGGAATTAAAATTTTTTGTTAGTAACGTATTTATGTATTTTTAGGACGTTTGATGTGAACTTGAATACTAAATGACTTTCTTTGTGAAAAAATTAAAGGAAATGTAATGTTACTTGAAATAAATGTTTGAATCGCTTTGAACGATTTGGTTACTTGGAGAAGTTCTTTTGACTAATAAATAGGAGTCTAGATTTAAAGTTGGATTTGGACAGAGTAGTAAGGAGTTGATTAATAGAGGCTGCCTTTTTGGATACTAATTGCAACCTGTTTTTGACTTTCTTTGAAATGTATAAGCAACCCTCTTTTGACTTTTGATGAGGGCTAATATTTTGTCTATACCGTTAAATCAACTCGGTTATTCAATTCATAGGGCTAATCGGTGACCAAAATGTTAAAGCACAATTAACAAAATGATTGTATTTTTCTACTATTATAAATAACACAATGATTTGTTGCTGGAATTTGATGGACTTTTTGAGATTTCAAATGGAGTTTTAAACACTTGTATGTTGAAAATGACGATTTAATCAATTCAAGATTAGTGAACAAAATATGTGGTTCACCCTTGATGGATATCCAATTCTACATCTAACCATCAAAAAATGGAAAAGAGAGTTACCTCAAGGTACAATGATTTGTTGCTGACTTGATTTGCATCGCCAATTGCTCACAAATTCGAAATCTCCACGAAGTTTCAAGCTATATCTCTCAATTATCGGTGAACAACATTCAAATGAGGGAGGAAATATAATCTCAGAATAAGTTACTCGTCAAGATGCATTCTCTCTCTCTCTAAGCAATCTCTACGAATTTTTGCAATCTCTAAGTTTTTGTATTTTTATTTTAATTATGGCTGGTGTTTCACCAGGCATAATTCCTGGTTCTGATCAATGTTTGGAAAATGAAAATGTTTTAGAAAATCAAAATCTTATATTACCTGCACATGGTTTTATAGATCATGAAATTACTTTGAATTTGGTTGAAAAAAAATTAAAAAACATAAAAACAAAACAGCCATATTTCTTCAAACATCTTGATAGAGGCATACAAAAAAAAGAAATATTTTATAAACCATAAACACATTACAGATTTAGCTGCTGGAAATGAAATACATCTTTATTCTCAAAATATTCTCGAAAAAGATAAGCAACACGAAATGTATGATGCAGCTACGAATGATCTAAATGATGTTTTGGAGAAGAGAGTCTCGATTCAAGGAGTTGACACCATCCAATCGGTTACAAAAGCTTCTGCAGAAGATGATGGTGAAGGTGTTGGTCTTGAGATGAACGAAGGAATGCTCACGGATTACTCCTCTGAAGAAGAAGATGGTGAAGATGATACATCATATGATAATAATATAGATCAAACGTCTTCCAAGAATGAAGATCATTCACAATTTGTTGATGGAAACTATCTCATCCAACCTGCTCTCCATGATGACCGTGAACCTCATATGACAAAGGTGATAAACACCATCAGCAACTCTACATATTGCAGTGGTGAAGGTGAACGTGAACCTGCATTACATGGTGAACGTGAACGTGAAACTCACTCCCCAAAGGCCTCTTCCTCTTGCATACGTGAAGACTACATGGTTTACAAGTACACATCCGGTCATGGAGATAGACTCACGGAAAACAACATCACGACCGGTCAAGAAGAAAATACACTTGGAGATGGATCATGTGCACTTGCCGGAGATCGAGAAAAAGGTACCGGAGGTGGATCACTTACTTTTCAAACGGCTACAAATGATGACTCGTGTGCTTTCTCAACGGGAATGGAACTGCATAAAGAAATTCATGCTTCGGTTAATGGGGAGGGTAATATCCTATCTTCTCTTTTAAATTCCATTGATTTATCTTTAAAGCCTATATCTAAGGAGAAAGTGGGGGACAAAATCAAGTGTGTGCATTCTTTAATGGGAGACAAGGTCACCTTTACACCTACCCATGATTCCCCAAAACATTTGACTAATATTCCTCCACCATTTCACATGGCCGATCCATCATCATCGACTATTTTTACTAAGGAGTTTAGAAATGATCATATTACTTCCAAATTGGGCCCTCATAAGTCCTCTTCTATTTTGGGCCCTCATAAGTCCTCTTCTATTTTGGGCCAACCAAAAACTAAGATTAATTCTATTAAGCCCAAATTTATTACTCCTAAATGGCTTACTAACATTAGGAAATTAAATAAAAAAGATATTTCTATTAGCAAGCCCAATAACTCTATTGATGTTAATTCTTGTTTGGATCACGAAACCGTTGTTGTTCCTTTACAGGATTATAATAAGCAAACTAATATTTTAGATATTAAGGAATTAAACAACATAAATAATAACGCTTGGTCAAGAAAACTACATTTACTTGTTAATTCTCAAGCAAACATTTTAAGTGGTGCGCAAAAACACTCAAGTGACAATTTCCGCTTCATCCCTAATCTTAGTAATGATGTTGACGTGCCCGTTGATATCCCTATCACGGTCGTTAATAAGATATGTCAAAATCATGCTCGGACCATTTGTGGTTATTTTGTTGGATGTAAAATGAATTATTCTGATGTTCGTTTTCTAGCGTCTAAGATGTGGTCACAACATGGGCTGGAGGATGTTTTGTTAAATGGTAATGGTATATATCTTTTTAAATTTAACAACGACCAAGGCCTTCAATATGTTATAACACACGGTCCATGGACTTTTAGGGGTGCCCCTATTGTCATGCAACAATGGAGACCCGGGCTTAGTATTCATAGAAACAACCATGACAAACTTCCGCTATGGATTAAAATCCATGACATCCCTTATGAGACTTGGAGTGAGGAAGGGTTAAGCCACATTGCTTCCAAAATTGGAAAGCCGCTTGCCATGGACTCTTATACGGCAAATATATGCACTTATGCTGCGGGTAAAGCAGTTTATGCACGTGTCCTGCTAGAAGTCCCAACGCGTCCTTCATGGGTGGACAAAGTTATCATTCGTATACCCGATCCTGAAACTCTTGAGTTTTCAACTCATACGCTTAGAATTGAGTATGAATGGAAACCGCCTATGTGCTCTCATTGTAAGGTCTTTGGTCACGAAACCCATGTGTGTATGCATGTTATTGCTAAACAAAATGCTACTTATATTGCTAAACCTATGGATACTTCTATCATAACTATGGAAAAAATTGAACAACCAATTATAGATAAAATTGATGAATTTACTATGGTTTCAAATAAGAAAAATACATCAAAACATGTTTCTAATAATGACAAGAAAAATAATGAAATTTCTAAAAGCAATACGAGTAGAAAATACAAAAATAAGACGAACGATAACTCTTTTTCCAATATTAATAACAATTTAAAAACTCTTAGAAATAAGAAACGAGTTGAGAACCACCAATTTCATAATTTTAATCGACCACCCACATCCCCTCTTTATCCTAATCCCCCCTTGAAGGGTAAGGAGGCCATAGTTGGTTTCCCTAGCCCTATCCTTCGTCCTTCTTCTTCCACGCACCTTAAACAAACTGTATCCACCACCCCTTTATTCAACGCCTTCTCCGTTCTTGAGGCTTGTTCCTCTGACGTTACTGATTTTCCCTCTACTGCTACCCCTCTTCCTCCTACTAGTGTCCCACCCCAAATTATTCCTGGTGATTTTGATCCTAATGCTGATGACCAACTTGACGAGGACAATTGTATTGAGGTCGACTCTGATGATGGTGAGACTGCACAGTTCATTGTTGGTGAGAATGGTTCTCATTATAATCAACCTATGATAACTCTGGTGTCCGAGCAGATGGACTCCACCCCCCTCTAAGTTTCCATATGACGCACATCGCTGCATGGAATACTCGCGGTCTCTGTAAGTCTTCTCATCAGAAAGCCTTGAGAGATCTTATCCGCGATCAAAATCTTCAGATTTGTGCATCTCTTGAGACTCGTGCTTCCTTCCCTAACCTCCCTCTTATCTGTAGTCATACTTTTGGCTCTCGGTCGTGGTCGTCAAACGGTATTTTTTCCCCTAGAGGGACTAGAATTGTCGTTGCCTGGGATCCTCTTGCCATTGATATGATGCTTATCGACTTAAATGATCAGGTTATGCATTTCAAAGTTAATATTCGTGACTCTAATCAATCTTTTTTCTGCTCCTTCGTCTATGCTCATAATGATCACATTATGCGTCGCTCTCTCTGGCATTCTCTTGCGGTCCATAAGAATATGGTTAGAGATACCCCTTGGATTCTTTTGGGTGATTTCAATGTTGCTCTTGATATTAAAGATAGCACCTCCGGGTCGTCTAGGATTTCTCGTGCCATGGAGGACTTCAGGGACTGTGTCAATCTAATGGAAATGGAGGATCTTAACTATAAAGGTCTCTTCTACACATGGACCAAGTCTCCTAATGGTTCGGGTGGCATCCTCAAGAAAATTGATCGTGTCATGGGAAATACTCACTTCGTTGCTTCTTTCCCCTCCTCTACTGTCAATTTTCTCCCTTACCGTTCGTCCGATCATACCCCTGTTGTGCTTTCTCTCCCCCATCGTGCCCCTTTCTAACCTAAACCTTTCAAGTTCCCTAATTTCCTGACTTATAAAAACGATTTCAAGCAGATTGTTGCCTCTTCTTGGAACCCCAATATCACTGGATATCGGATGTATAAGGTTTTCAAAAACCTTAAAAATCTGAAAGTGCCTATACGTAAGATGCTTCGCAACCAGGGCAACCTCTTTTCTAAGGTTATCTCTCTTCGTAATGAGATTGATAGAGTTCAGATTGCTTTGGATCGGGATCCTTTCAATAAGGATCTTCGTGAAGAACAATGCAGGTATCTCCTCGCTTATAACGAGGCTAGCCTGGATGAAGAAAGGTTCCTGAAACAAAAGGCTAAGGTTAAATGGCTGCGTGAGGGTGATAAAAATACGGCTTTCTTCCACAAATCGGTTAAAAGTCGTAAATCTCGCAATCGTATTAATTCTATCCAGGATGCTCTCGGAAACTGGATCTCGGGGAATGATCTTCCCAATCTTTTTGTTTCTCACTTTTAAGCCTTCTTGGGTTCTGCACAGCCTTCCATTGCTATTCGTGATCCTTATTCCCTCTTCTCTAAAAAGCTCTCCCCCCTCTAATCTGCCGCCATGCTTACTCCTGTTACTGATGAGGAGGTTAAGTGTGTCCTGTTCCAGATGGGTGATGATAAAGCTAAATCCAGAACCGTACTTTTTGGGGGCATCCCAAAAGTTACGGCCACATAAACGGTAAGAGTGGATCCACTTAACCCATAGGGACTCTTTCTTGGAAAGGAGTCTCCAAACATGGGAAGCCATAAGGGCAACATTCCAGATAGCAAGGTTACGGATGCCAAGACCACCATGTTCCTTAGGAAGGCAAACAGTTTCCAGGAGACTTTAGCTTTACCACGTTTCAACTCACCATGGCACCAGAGGAAACCTCTCATGAGCTTCTCAATATCGTTAGAGATAGATTTAGGAAGAATAAAAACAGAAGCCCAATAGATTTGAGTAGAAGAAAGAACAGAGAGGATGAGCTGGAGACGACCAGCAAAGGAAAGAGACTTGTTTTTCCAGTCATTAATCCTGCATTTGACTTTATCAACAAGGCCTTTACAGTCTTTGTGGGCAAGACGGGTGGTGATAAGAGGAACGCCAAGGTATCGGACAGGGAAAGAGCCCTCAGGAAACTTAACAATAAGGTCAATGGCAGCCCTGGTCCTCTCACCAACATTACATTAGAAGGCTTCACTCTTTGCAGTATTAGGATGGAGGCCAAAAACCCCAGAGAATTCCTCAAGAGAATCATAGATGATTCTAACCGAAGAGCTATCACCATGACAGAAGAGCGGGAGATCATCGGCAAAGCAGAGATGGGTGATGCTTTGATCATCGCATTGTCTGTGGAATTTAAAGGAGTCAGAATCATGGATGTTTCTCTTGATCATAAGGTTAAGCACTTCCATGACAAGAGTGAAGAGATAAGGAGAGAGGGGGTCACCCTGCCGAAGGCCCCTTTTACCTTCGAAATATCCGTGAGTATTCCCATTGATACTCACTGAGTAAGCAACCGTGGAAACACATGTCATGATCCAGTCAATCATACGATCGGGGAAACCAAACCCAAAACAAGATGGTCCTCAGAAATGACCAGTCAACTGTATCGTACGCTTTTTGAATATCAACATTAAAAGCACACCTAGGAGGACCACGATGACAATGATAATCACGCATGAGCTCGTGGACAAGAAGGACGTTGTCGGTGATCAAACGACCAGGGATGAAAGCAGACCGGTTATCATCAACCAGAGAAGAAAGATGGTATTTGATACGATCCGCAATAATCTTGCTGATACATTTGTAAACAACATTACAACAAGCTATAGGGCGGAAATCAGTGACTTTGGAAGGGGAATCAACTTTAGGGATGAGAGGAAGGATGGTGCTGTTGAAAGACTTAAGAAGTTTACCAGAATAGTCCATCGAGTCTTTATTTTTGCAAATTAAACCCAAGTTGGGATTTTTCTAACTAACAAAATCCTTTAGTTTCTAGTTTGACACCAAACACTACATCATTACAAATTAGGCCAAACGTAGTTATAAAGGTTAAAAGAAAATGATATACCTAATCCAATACATGAAAAGGAAACTTTTAGGATATGTTTGATATAAGGAAATGAATCCATTACATTTGTTCTTTTTGTTTAATCATAAAAATAAGAAATTGAGAAAAATTTCTAATTATCTTTCCCTATTTTTAATTATCTATTTCTAGTAGAGAAACAAGGAGAAATTGTTAATGGAAAAATAAAATCAAAACGCGGAGAATGAAGAAATATGATTATCTTTTCCGAGGCCACCACCCACCACCTCCACCGCAACCACCACCACCACTACTGCCACCACCGCCACCGCCATCACCACCTCCAGCGCTACCACTACTCACTGTCACCACCACCACCACCACCTACACTATTACCCACCACTGTCACCCACCATCATTGCCGCCATTACCCATAACCACCACCACCACCCATCATCCACCACAACCGCCATCACCCACCCCCACCACCCACTGCCATTGTCAATGCTACTGCCACCGCCGCCACCACCATAGTCACCCACTACCACCGCCGCCACCACCCACCACCACCGTCACCACCCACCACCATCGCCCGCTATCGCAACCACCATCGGCACCACCAACATAACCACCACCCTAAGAGCATTGATTCTTAGACATATTTCTCAGGTGAAATTCTCTATGGTATCAAACAATGGAATCAATTCTCTTTCACAGGTTTAATTCTTTTTATTTCCATTTCCATTCTTTGCTTCAATTCAATTTATTTGTACTAGACGTACCCTTATTTTCCAAATTCTTTTGCACAGATTCTACCATTTTAATAAACATTTTTTTAAGTATAATTATTTAATTTAATAATAAATTATTTTGTCTATGTTTATTCTTAAAAATTAAAACTTTTAAACCCAAATTATAGGTGTTACATGTTGTTATTTGAATCATTTAGCTGTTGATGATTTGTATCACCAATGTTATTTAAGCGTAATGAGATGAACTTGTTGACCGATGTAATTTTAATAAATATTGAACAAGTAAGGGTGGAGCGGAGTGCACACTTCTGATTTGAGTATACTGGTATTTAGGGCGAAGCCCCTTAATAACGGGGGTCCGGGGGCAGCGTCCCTAGTAGCGGGGTCCAAGGGGTAGAGCCCAATCTTAAATGCATGAAAATCCGAAATTGTGTTTTTAAAACCCGGTTTTGACCCTAATCTTAACCCGCTTTTGACCATAATCTTAAACCCAGTTTTGTCCCTACTTTAGACCCGATTTGTTACAGTTGTGTGGCAGTTTTGTAACTGCATACGACAGTTTTTCGCTAGTTTCATACATAGCGGTTATTTCCGTTCTTTTGGTTATTGGAATCTGGTACTCGAGCATCATAACATTCTGCATTCTCTATTCAAATCACTGAATTTTATCCGATTGAATTTCGATTGTACCATTGAAATATTTCAATCTGAAAGTGTATCACGACTCTTGGTGAATCCAAACAATCGGAACACCCAAATTTCTAACATTAGCAACATGAGCAAATTTAGTCCAATATGGCTTGAATTACCATCTGTTTAATCGTTTTGTGAAATGGAGGCTGAACCAGTGACTCACATATTTTTGTTCATATGGTATAACGTGGACACTATGATCAAAAGTTAGCTAATAGTGGAGTTTAACACATGTACCACTATCAAATATGGAGACTGTTTTGTCAAGATTTGGTTGGGATCAAAGATCTTCGTAAGAAGTGGTTTGATACGGTGGTCTTATTATCTGTAATGTAGCTGTTATGAACACATCGGAATGACAAATATTTAGAAGAAGGGTGGCTAAGTTTGGAATTCCATTCATTATTTTTGTTGTCCGATTGTAGTAAATTTAGAGATTCCCCGTCAAATTGGCTAATAGAACCAAACCTCTTCCCATGCATTATTTTTGTTATCTAGTTTCTTGGTAGCATTCTAATAAAAAGATGAATTGCATTACTAAATATTGATAAGATATTACTTCCAACGAAATTTGATTTCATAATTTTTTCAAGCAAACCCCAAAATAAAACAAAATGGCGATCCAATTTTAGGCAAATCACATGCAAACGAAATTAGTATTTTACTCCATAATTCAAAGGAACAGTACAGGGGCAAAATGGTAAAAAGGAAGGAAAAACCGAGATGCCAGATTCGGGGCGATGATACCGATGCTTCTCTCTCTCCTTTAAATGCAAACCCTCAGCGCCTCCTTTGACTCTATTGGATTTCCCATTTCTCCACCTTTCTCTCCGATCTTCGTTTTTTAGATCTCAAATCTCGCAACCATGTCTTGCTACAGAGGAAAGTATGCTGGTATGATCTTCGAAGTCACTTCTAAGCTTTCAATTCTGTAAATCTCTTTTTGCCGTTGAATTTTTGTTTAGATCTAACGTTCAGTTCGGTTTCCGTAAGGCTAGTATATATTTAGGTTGTCTGTTTGTTAATATGGACCTGATTTGTATATTCAACCTGTTTATGTATTATTTGGTGCAACTAAGCTACTATCCCTTTTAGCGAGAAGCTCGTTATCCGTTTCCGATCATAGCTGGGTTGAATGATTTCCTGTAACTATGATATATCTGTGTGTTATTTACTCTGAAGAAGTGGCGATTTGTTTTTAGAAAATAATTTTTGTAGATCTGTTTGTGGCTTTCGAAAAGGTGGCGATTTAATAATTTTAAAATAATTATTGTTGATATGTTCTCCGTAGATTTGTTTGACCTTTGTCGCGATTATATCGAATCAGATTCGTATGGTTGCGTGTCTCCGTCGTCGGATATACGCTTTAGTCGTCGGATCCATAAACTGTTGCTCGCTAGCATTATTGATATTGATAATTGTTACTCATACGGATCATATTCTTTTTAAACATAGTGTTTTTTATTCACCTTGTTCGACTCTGATCTAGATCTTTTTGCTAAACGATTATAATCTCAAGTTAGTTCATCAAATTAGTAGTTGACGTTACCCAACTCTTACTTTTCATAAGCAGCTTTCTTCCACCTCCCTGAAAATCAACTTTTTGTTTTAGAACTTGGCTTGAAACACGTGATGCTTTCTGTCACATCTCTTAACCTTACTTTACTAAACTTTTTACTTTTCAATCAGTTTGATAGAAACAATCATAACAAATCCTTCACTTCTTATCAGATGAACTCATCGCCAACGCCGCCTACATCGGTACACCTGGCAAGGGTATTCTCGCTGCTGATGAATCCACCGGTACAATCGGAAAGCGTCTATCCAGCATCAATGTCGAGAACATCGAATCAAACAGAAGAGCACTCCGTGAACTCCTCTTCTGCACTCCCGGTGCCCTTCAATACCTCAGTGGAGTCATCCTCTTCGAAGAAACTCTCTACCAAAAAACCGCAGCAGGTATACACAAATCTAATCACATTCACCAAACTATTCATCAAAATTGTTTCATAAATCATAACAAACATTCACAAAACTCTTCACAGGCAAACCATTCGTTGATGTCATGAAGGAAGCCGGAGTCCTCCCCGGAATCAAAGTCGACAAGGGCACAGTCGAGCTTGCCGGAACCGACGGTGAAACCACCACCCAAGGGCTCGACGGTCTCGCCCAACGGTGCGCCCAGTACTACACAGCTGGCGCGCGTTTCGCCAAGTGGCGTGCAGTCCTCAAAATCGGTCCCAACGAACCCTCACAGCTCGCAATCAACGAAAACGCAAACGGTCTAGCCCGGTACGCAATCATCTGCCAAGAAAACGGTCTAGTCCCAATCGTCGAGCCCGAGATTCTCGTCGACGGGTCCCACGACATCAACAAATGCGCCGATGTCACCGAGCGCGTATTAGCCGCATGCTACAAAGCTTTGAACGACCACAAAGTTCTTCTAGAAGGTACTCTTTTGAAACCAAACATGGTGACACCTGGATCAGACTCGAAAAAGGTTGCACCGGAGGTGGTGGCTGAGTACACGGTTCGCGCCCTGCAAAGGACCATGCCGCCAGCGGTTCCGGCGGTTGTGTTTTTGTCCGGTGGGCAGAGTGAGGAGGAGGCGACGGTGAACTTGAACGCGATGAATCAGTTCAAGGGAAAGAAGCCGTGGACTTTGACTTTTTCGTTTGGACGTGCACTTCAACAGAGTACTTTGAAGGCGTGGAGTGGGAAAGAAGAGAATGTTGGGAAAGCTCAGGCGGCGTTTCTTGCGAGGTGTAAGGCGAATTCTGAGGCTACTCTTGGGACGTATGTTGGTGGGTCCGGGTTGAGTGAAGGTGCTTCTGAGAGCCTCCACGTCAAGGACTACAAGTACTAAGGTGTGTTTGTTGTCGGTGGTTATTCTTGTTTGATTTGTGTTTGTTTTTATGAGGAGTTTATTGGACGATTTTGTCTTGAAGAGGTGGGGTTTGTGCGGTGGACCTATTATTAGGTTTGTGTTTTTTTTTTTTTTTTTTAAAGCTGTGGTGGTGGTTATAATAAGCATGAGAAACATCTGCCTACACCTTTGAGGTTTTTGATTATATATTGAATGCTTTAGGTTCAGAAAATGTTATCTAAACTTGATTGATATTGTGAACATTATGCCATTCGAGAGAAAAACAGAAATATGAAATTACAAATTAAACCCTAAACTTTTTGGATTTAGCCAACATTTTCCCCACTAATCTAGAATCTGATGCATTTCCCATTCACGACAGTGTTCTCATTTCTATGAACTTCAGTTGGGCCAATGACTTGGTGAGAATGTTTGCATGTTGCTCTTGACTGCTCACATGTTTGACATTTGACAACATCTCCCCTATTGATACGTTCTCTAATGAAGTGAAACCGGGTGTCTATATGCTTACTTCTAGCATGGAAAATTGGATGCTTTGCAAGTTCCAACGTTTATTTGTTGTCAATATGGATTGTTATCGGACCAACAGTCTTTTATGTTATTTCACTAACCAAACGACGAATCCACACATCTTGGCATGTTACCATGGTTGCAGGCATGAACTTTGCTTAACACGATGAGGGAGCAACATACTTTCACTTTTGTGAGTCCCAAGTCACTAGATTCTCGCCCAAATAGAATGTCATGCCACTTGTACTTCGTCTATCATCTGCGTCCCCTGTTTAATAGCTGTCAGAATGGCCAAGGACTTTGTATTCTCCAACATCTTTTGGGTAGGACAGGCCTAAATCTAAGGTACCCTGTATATACCTTGGTATTCTTTTGACAGCTTGAAGATGTTGGACAATGGGTCTTTCCAAAAACCGGCTAGCCAATCCTATAGAATACGAAATATCGGACCGCGTGTGACATAGGTACCTTAAGCCACCAACAATACTCTTATATTCTGTGGCATTTAATGGTACACCCTCCTCATCTTTGTTTAGTTCCAACTTGTGCTCCATGGTTGAGAAAGGTCCTTGGCATAAGCTGTTTGTTTTAGACTTATGCCATTGCAACCCTAAGTCACCTCGATCCCCAAGTAATATGAAAGCGCAACCAAGATCACTCGTATCGAATTCTCGGTGCATTTGACTCTTGAAAGTCTTGTCCTTTTTAGCACACCCTCCTGTGATAATGAGGTCATCCACATAGACTCCTACTATCAAATTGAAAGTCTTGTCCTTTTTAGCACACCCTCCTGTAATAATGAGGTCATCCACATAGACTCCTACTATCAAGACTTTACCGTTCGCTTTCCTTGTGTAAACAACATATTCGTGAAGACATTTCACAAAACCAAGTTGTTTAAGATGTTTATCAAGACATACGTTCCAAGCAACGGGGGGCTTGACGAAGCCTATAAAAAGCTTTTGATGGTTTGTATACAATGCCCGGTTGGCCAGTCCTCACAAAACCCTCCATGCCAGTTCTCACAAAACCCTCCGGTTGAGACACGAACACTTCTTCTTCTTCTAGGTTCTCATTCAAGAATGCGAACTTTACGTCTAGGTGGTGAACAATCCACCCATTTTTCCCTGCAAGTGCGAGAATAATACGTACTGTCTCGAGCCTGCCGCGGGAGCAAAAATCTCTTCAAAATCTATTTCGGGCTTTTGTACATACCCTTTCGCCACAAGCCTGTCTTTATGCTTCAAGATTTGACCGCTTTGATACCTTTTTACCTTAATAACCCATTTAAGACCAATGAGTTTTCGTCCGATAGGTAGTTCAACCCAGCCTCCATGTTTGGTTCTTTTCAATGGCTTCCAATTCGCTCGCCATTGCTTTCCGCCAGGCATCATTCTTGCTTTGGTGTACGACGTGGGTTCGTCCAAGTCTTGCGTAAAGAGTAACTCTTTGCACTCCTTGTATAAATCCTCAACATCCGATAGCGCTTTGGAGCACCACTCCCAGTTGAACTTGAGGTCGTGGTGTTTGATCTGACTAAGCTTGGTGGTGTAGCTGGTTCTGGTGTGTGGCTGTCTACAATGTTTTGCTCCACCTGTTTTGGTGGGAGATAATGTGGCTCTGTCTCGTTTCATTGCTAGATTGCCGCCCATGAACCGAGGGAGTGAGCGGTTCGGTCAACATGCCGTCGCCCTCGTTCTCGCTATAGTAACCTTTTAGTACAAAGGTTCTTCCTAACTTCTCTTTGAACCTGGTCAAGTTTTCCTAGTTTCAGGCTCTTTTTTCATCACATACAAATATACAATATCTCTATTAACCTTAATCCTTCTTGTTTCTGGGTCTAGCAATCTGTATGCCTTACTCCCTACCTTAGTTCCAAGGTACATCATAACTTTGCTATGACCATCTAACTTTTAAATATGACCTTTTGCAATCTTCATATGAGCGGTACACCCAAAGACCCTTAGGTGTCGTATGTTAGGCTTCCTACCCGACCTTAGAGGGTGTCTTGTAGTTAATTAAGGGCCTTCAGTGTGACACGGTTGAGGACATATACCGCATGTCGAACTTGAGAATAGTTCTTGCCATTTCCACCACCATTCTATTCCTCTTCTACATAATGACGTTTTGTTGTGGGGAGTATGGCGCTGTGTATTGCCGACTCAGGCCTGTCTCTTGGAAATAAGTGATGAACTATTTTGATAAGAACTCCCCACCGCGAGTGTTCTTAAACATATCAAGCGCTTCATCCTTTGCTTTCATCAGTGGGAGGAGAGATAGGAGATCATGAATTAATTATAGCTTTTTATCCGCTCTATAAGATGTTTGACGTCTTGAGTCGGATAAGAGCTTCATGTCTGCTTTCCGACCAAGCAGTTTTCGCAAACCCGTGAGGGATTCTCAATATTTGCCAAACCACCAACGATTCCTTTATCAGACATCTGTTTGAGGGCATGAAAGCATGAAAGTTTACATGCCCCAAACATGTATGCCATAGCCAATTATGTTCGTTTCCAATCTCTCTCCAATGTGATATTGTATAGATGGTTTGGTGAATGTTTTACTTTCATGATAAGCTTTCTTGTTTTGTCATGGACCCATAGGAACGGGCCTTGCATTAACATCGTATCACCGACCTCTGCTAATTGACCCATGTTACACATATTTCAATGGTCTTTGCTATTGGTTTTTGCACCAAAATGTAATCGTTCATTTTCCCTCTATTTGAACCTTCGAATAATCTCTAAACCTTACGCACCCCTTCACGGTTTTATCGAGTTCTCGAAACTTCTCTTCTTTGTCTGTCATGTGGTTGCTAGCTCCATTATCCAGATACCATATTTTCCCCCCGTCCTCGTTACCTCGTGTGCTATTAGAACTGCCTTTGTAGTTCTTATTAGAAGACTTTAAATATTCTTCGTTTTGTTTCTTGCTTGTGTCTATCCACTCCTGATGGGTTACATGAGTTTCTTTCCTCAACCTTGACTTGCCCACGGATTCTCTCTTCATGTGCTTTCCGCCGTCCAACAACCTTTTCAATTGTCATCTTATCCAGGTCTGGAAACCGTTCTAGTATTGAGGCAATATGGAGGAATTCACTTGGGACTACCCTCAACAACTTCTTCACTACGTACCCTTTTTCTACTTTGTCCCCAAGCACCCGTATGTTGCTTACAATATTACTTTCATGACAAATTCATTGACGGATTCTGCATCCTTCATGCTCAATGCTTCGAATTTTGCCTTCAATGTCTGCACGCTGGCTGTCTTCACCATGTCCGCTGCCCCCAAGTACATAGTTTTTAGGGTTTCCCATGCCTCTTTAGCCACGTGCTTCTCCGCCAATGCCAAGACTCATATGGCTATGTTTGGTTGGCCTTAATCAGTGTAGGAATGGAAAGGCCCATTAAGAGGGAATGAAAAATTGGTTGTTTGGTTGACTTAGTAAATGAATAGCCCATTCACAAAAGGAATCCCATTCCTTAAGAACACGGGATTTTCATTCCAATGAGTCCCCCTACTTTTTTTTTATTCCATTCAAGGTGCAATAGACAAATTCCCATTTTACCCTTCTTATGATCACGTTGGCTTTATCTGTTACCTTATCACCCATTTAATCTAGCTCCAAATCAGCAACAATCTCCAGTTTATTAGGGTGAATCAATTATATAAACGATTAGATACCAACCTATCAAAAATCTTCACACATTACTACGAGTATAAGCAAGGCTCAAGCGTACAATCTTTCCGATTACAGCAGCGATCAAGAAGTTCAAAGGTTAGATACCAATTTTGTAGTTCGTTTCCAGTGTTTGTTGTTTTATATTGAATTGATTTTTGTAAAAAAATTATACAATCATCGAATGGGTTACTGTTACGTTGAACGACAAATAAAAAAATCCCCAAACCAAAAGCCATGCGTTTACTGTCAATCCATTTGTATACGAACCGAAATTACAGACAAAGAAACACTAGTCTTGATACTTTACCAAACCGTAGATACTTCTGGAATGAGATTATCTCTCAAAGAAGTGAACTAGCTAGTGTATTAAGATGCTCACCACGGTTAACGATGATAGACTCAACACCACAGTCGTTTTCTTGGTAAATCCCGATCTTCTGTATCCCACCGACGCCACCACCATTGCTGCAACTCACCGACGCCACCACCATTGCAGCAGTCCACCGGCGCCCCACCGTCGCAGCAGCACTTCACCGGCGCCACCACCGTCGCTGCAGCCACCGGCGATTCCTCGTCAATTGCAAATGAAATCGACGGATCTTCTTTCCCTCTCCAGATCTCCATTAGAACTTGTTACTTTAACCTCCAATTTCAGATCTTCGAAGCTTCGCACCCTTTGTTTCCTTTTAGAACTCCGAATTTCAGATTTTACGACCGTCTCTAGAAATCGATTTTGAGAGGGATAAGGGGGAAGCGGAGGGTACGGTAGGGTAACGATGATAACAGGTGTGGACTTGTGGTTTGAAGTGTAATAAAGTTTGATAAAGTTCCTTTTATTAAACCACCGAAAATATGAGCTTGATTGGTTTTTGACTTTTTCCTTTTTTTTCTTTTATTTTTTATGATAGTAAATATTATTTCAATTTCAATAGGATGTACTCGTTGTATATGATAGTAAATTTTTTTTTCTTTTTTTCTTTTATTTTTTATGATAGTTAAAAAATTATGTAATGAAAAATAAAAAAATGTTACTTGTTTAATACATTTCCATCTAGTTTTCATATTTTACAAGAATTTATTTTTAATGCAGTTATGTCTCGCATTAAAATGAATAGACGACAAAGAAAAAAGAAACTTGCCGCATTTAGTACATTGTGGATTCATATAATCAGTTTGGTAAATTGATATTTTCATATAGTGAGTACTATCATTGCCATACGTATATGTATGAGTCCAAGTAGACCTCGTTACAAGTTGCTATACCCGGAGAGAAGAGAGTATATGCAAAGATTAGTGTACGAAAGTGATGTGACTTGTCTCCAACAATTAAGATTAAATAGGGCAGCATTTGTTAAGTTGTGTAGTGTGATTGAGGTTGATGGCAAGTTAAAGGCCTCAAGACATCTCCAAATTGACGAACAAGTGGCCATATGTTTGTATATATTGGCTCACCATGTGAAAAATCGTGTGGCAAAGTTTCAATTTCGTAGATCAGGAGAGACAATTAGTAAATATTTCAATAATGTAGTCAATGCTGTTATCCGATTGGAAAAGCAATTATTTAAGAAACCTGAGATGAAAAAACTTAACGCTGAGATGAAAAAAGTTGTTGGTTTAACTGTTCGTGATTGTAACAAGGCTGTTCGTATGCTTTCAAAGAACGAAGAGTTGATGGTAATATTTTTTACATTGGAGGATGAAGACAAATTTGAATGGGTAACGGACTTGCTTAGCGATGATGCTTGATGGTATTAATATCGAGTTTTTTATTATATGACATTTTTTTTAAGTTAT
The DNA here is from genome assembly GCA_023525715.1 of Cichorium intybus. Lineage (NCBI taxonomy): Eukaryota > Viridiplantae > Streptophyta > Magnoliopsida > Asterales > Asteraceae > Cichorium > Cichorium intybus. Next base: position 27,775,383 of record CM042013.1, on the reverse strand, counting down.
CAACACTATGGTGAAATTGTTTTTTTAATGTTTGGTAGAACTTGATGTGTTTTTTTAGACAAGTTTTTATAGTTTTTTATGAATAAAAATTTATCAATTTATATCTCTTTATTACATTTGAAATTATAATTGTTGATTAGATGATATGGAAAATAATTAATTTTGTAAAAAATAATTAATTTTTTGACTTTTTTTTGTGGGGGTATTTTTGTCATTATTATGTATTTCCATTCCATTCCTTTCTGTTTCTGTACATAACAAACAAGATTGTTGAATGACTCATTCCATTCTACCAGGATAACCAAACATGACAATGGAATGGTAATGAATCATTCCATTACCTTGTCCATTCCATTACTTGTTTCATTCCATTCATTGATCATTCCATTGCATTACTTCTAATGCTAGACACTAGGAATAACCTCCCACACATCTATCAAAGCTAAAACATGGGAACATGGCCTACTCGCCCTTAATTGAGTCAAAATAGAAAAACAGAAAAATGAAATGAAATTACAAATTAAACCTTAGACTTTCTCGATTAATCCAACACAAATTTGGTACATGAAAGCTTATTAAAGTTATTTTGATATAAAGAAATAATGTAAATAACAAATTTGATGTTGTATTAATTTTTTGAAGCAAAATTGTGCAAAAAATGGAAGTTGAGCAAAATATGCTACAAACGATACAGAAAATGAGGTTTGGTGCTGGGTTGGAGACTTGTTGAAAGCATATATATTCTTTTTTTTTTTTTTTTTTGTTAGAATTTTACCACAAGATCGTAAGGTGCAATATGTTAACTTGGAAGGTACGTGTGTCCCATACAATAGACGAAATTATAACCAACACACAATCTTGATTAAACCTTCTAATGAAGATTTCTCATCTTTTTGATGAATGTTATTGCGAGAGTAACATAACGTGTTTTAACTTTTAACTCACTAGAATTTGCAAGATGATGAACCATTTGAACATCTAATGTAAATTTCAGAAGATTTAGGAGGGTCGGGTCCTATTTTGGTAAGTCGACAACCAACTTCTGATGGTGGTTGAAGCATGCAACATTGTTCGGTTTTGAGTCATTTCCATATTCACAAAGCAAAACATGTGGTATATATATACGTTACACTCTTTGGTTTGTCCATAATCCCTCAATTTCGAAAATAAGCGAGTTTTAAGATAAAAAAGGTAAAGTTTGCTTGTCGAACTTACAGTTATACATCAACGTACGTAAGATTTGACACTTCGATACCATTTCTAATCTAAATGCGTAGTTTTCAAGATTTTTTACAACATGCATGCGAATTTCAATCTAGAATACTGCAAAATACCTTTCCCGAGTTTGTTTAAATCCAGTTTCAGATTCAAACCAATGATTACTTGTGGGTACCGTTTTAGGGATTTGGACGTGTTGCTCGGGAAGAACGTACCCACAATATGCATCTTTTTTGTTAATCGGGTGGATGGTTTGGATCTTCTAAGCAAATGAGGTAAAATCCATTTATATTTATATTTTATGGCGGAGTCGTTAAAGATTGTATATTTAGTAGTTGTTAGGAAAAAACTAAAAAACCCAGTTTAAGTGGACCAAATCTGGACCGATTATGCAAATTTGTCACACGAGTGGTTTATTTTTTAGACTTAACCACTTAGGTATAAAACCTGTATGGACCTTGTTGGCCCAAAGGATTGTTATTTGTGGGTCAAGGACTTTAAACCAAAGAATATGGTGCGGGTCGGTTAACAGGATGACCAGGAACGTAACCAAAGAATATGAATACAGAGCTTTCCTATTTATACCACTGCAAAGCCTGAACTAAACTCTTTTCTGATTTGGCCAATTTTAAGTCGAGAAAATCACAGAATGGCCAAAATGGGTGAAATATCTTAATAAAATGTTTGTTTTTTATAGATTTTTTTACACAAATGATCATATATTTTGTAGTAAGCCCATTGCGAGCAAAATTGCTTTTGGCATAGTCCACACATGAAAAAGTCGCACGTTACACAAATGAAAGTTATATAGTTAAATTTTTAACAAATACGTTGTTGAAAATGATTATGTCATTGACAATAACTATTAAATACTAATGGTAACACTGAGTTGATTTATAAAATTGTAACTATTTTGATTAATACTACTCAATGAGCTTTAATCCACAGCATGTGTATTAATTAAATTAAACATAATTCTTGACTTAATGTTACTTTAAACTATTGTTATGATTGATTAATTTAAAAATGACTTAATTGACAATATTTTAATTTCGATTATGATGATTACTTAAAATATCAACGATTGTTATTGTTTGTTAATAACTACTTATGATTATTAAAAAGTTAAAGAAGACATTTAAAAACTACTACTTATTAATAAAAAGTTACTGATACTAAAACATTTGAAAAAAATAGGATATTCAAATAAAATAACTACATGATAATTATAAGTATTTAGAGGTTGTAAAATATTTGAATAGAATTATAAATTTTCTTAATCCATTTGTTTATTTAACTATGGTGGTTATAATTTTTTAATTTGTGATAAAAATAACATAATTTAACATATCTTTAAATAAATAAGTGAAAATATATAGCCTCTAAAACTGAGTTGTTTGGTTATTTATTTCAGTTCTAGATAACATTTAATTAACATAATAAGTTATCTATTTAATATAATACTTTTAAATTTTCCAACAATATAAACATATATGTGAATTTATTTAATAAAAATATTGTTCTTATTATGTAACAATAAAAGTTATTAATTAAAGTAAGTATATTAGAATAATAATTATAAAATGGGGAATTCAAATAAATAATATTTAATTTATGTTTTGGATTTAGCAACATATTTAAATTACCAAATTAATTGTATTATGTTGAAAAATAAAAAATAAATATTGAATTTAGAATGATAAAGAGTTATTATTGAAATTAGAATATTAAAAGATTTAAGGTATTAATTGAAAAGGAAGATAAAAAGTTGGAAGTTTCAAATGAATTTGATTAAAATAAAAAAGCTTCTTTTATAATATACTAGACAAATTCCCGTATGTTGTGTAGGAACAAAATTATGTAGCTAAAATTATAAAAAATATAATTTGTTAAAAGATATTCAAGTCATTGTCATCAACTATGAAATAATAATTTCATATAAGAAATCAAAAGATTGATGTATCACTAATGAATTATCAAGACATTCGTTTTAGAAAATTCAGAAATTAAATTCGTAAAATATTAGTTAATTTATATTTTAATAAATACACAGTAAGAAACTTTTATCTAGATAATGGTTAAAATAAGAAAAAGAATTCATAGCATAGTTGGAAGCTTTATTGTGAATTTATTTTTTTTAGACTTATTGCTAATGAACTAACATAAGTAAACAATGTTTTAGTTACAAAGAATTATTTTTTAGATATTATAGCTTTTTAACTACCTACAGAGACTTTAACCAACTACAACCGAAAAAGCCTAAGTAATACTACAACCCTTAAACATTATGCTAAGACCAATAAACACTTACAATAAATGTTAAAGTTGGTTCATTATATTGAAATATTTCTTTTTAATATCAAAGCTCCTCAAGTTCCATCTGAAAGTTATTTAATTGTTACAACTCAACAGACTTTGTTAACTTATGTTACTCAATTGACACTTGTAATAATTATTATTACTATTATTTAGTATTATGTCTTAATAGATGAGAAAAACGATAATTTGATTTGTAAAATAATAAAAGTGGTTATGAAAGAATATACATTAACATTAAATCTCATTTGATACTTATAATAATTAGAAAGTTGAATTGGTTTAATATTTCTAATTTAACAATTCATAATTTAAAAATAAGTTATAAATTGTTAATATACATTAACATTAAATATTAGTGAACTACCTTAAAGGAGTAATTTTTTTTAACTCTAATGAATTATTATTTAATATTTTTACATGAAAAATCTACATGAGTAACAAAGAAAAATATATTTAACCAATTAGTTTTCTTAATCTTCATAGTTTTAAATCATTGGTCATGTATCTCATTTAAATGTTGATTTTATGAAGCATTAAAGTTATGTCAAACACCATTTCAATACTAATTAAATCACGATATCCCTTTTTTTCTTTATTCAAAACCACTTTTATCATAAATAACCTCACACAGTTGTTTAGTTAAAACATCTAAAATTTTGTTGGTGCTTTTTGTTTGCCAATAAGGAATATATAATTAAAACATTATATTTTCTTCATATCTTGACCATCGAATGAGAATATACAAATCTTTTAAATTTTATGTGTGTGTGTGTATATAAAAAATTTTACATATCACAATCTAACGAATAACAAATAGTATAAAAATAAATACTACAACTTTTAATAACATGAAACCATCGAAACATCTTTTATAATATTTATATTCATAAACTACATCAAACCCTCCAAAATCATACAAAATATTTATTGAAACAATTTTATGATTTTATATATCACAATATAGCAAATAACAAATCGTATAAAAACAATTTTACTACAACTTTTAATAATATAAAAAACTTTTTTTTAGAACTGCATATATAAAAACAACTTATGTATCTATCATAATATTTGTTATTAAAAAAAAAAACAATCCCTCCAAATCATAAAAAGAATTTGTAAAAACAATTTCATGATTTTATATGTCACAATCTTTCGAATTGTATATGGAATAATTAAATACAACTTTTAATAACATAAAAATACCAAAATAACTATTATAATATTTGTATTAAAGAATACATCAAACACTCCTAAAACATGCAAAGAATGTAAAAACTATTTCAAGAAACAAAATTAAAAACAATTTCAAGAAGATATAAAAATCAACATACTTTTGGTGTATTTTCTCATTTCTTCTATGCTTAATATTTTAATCACAAACATTTGAAATACATGAATGTTTTTATGAAAAAGCTCTACTTATATAGCAACAACATTTATAAATGATAAAAATTTATTAACTTAAGTGAAATATTTTTTTGAGTAGCACTACTTAACATCAAAGTTTAATAAACGAATTAAATATCATAAGTAAAAAGTGTTTTCAATTATAGTAAATAAATAAGATAATCTCATAAGTTGCGGGATTTCAAATCAATGTGATTTAAAATAACAAAATATCTCTAACAATATGAGTTTGGATGACCTTTATCATAGTATAAAACAAATATAGATATAGATTTGCTTATACTTTTTACGTTTTAATAACAATAAAACAATAGTTTTTTTAAAATAATTACGACACAAAGAACGACGTTTATAATTTTATAAAATTATGTCAACTTATATCAAAATGGTTGAACGAATGTATAAAAAATAACTATATAAATAATAATAGCAATGCAAAGTTTGGTCCAATATTACAATTGCACGGTGCGTTATATGGATAACGAACATAAATATTTTAGTCGAGCAATATACAATGTTTCCTATTCAGCAGAATGTTCTGAGTACGCACATGCCTGGACAAACGGATAGGTGTACAACTGGGTCGACTGATCAAGAATGACGGTTTCCGACTAATAATAACGTGAATATCGATTACCTACAAACAATATAAACCCGAAAGATTTTTTAAATAATAAATTATATGTACAACCACTTGGTTTATAAACGACTGAATAAATTCGAACGACAAAAAAGAAAACATTAGATTATCAATAAATACGAACAGTTATAATTTTATAAAAGCTAATAATAATAATAATAATAATAATAATAATAAAGGAAAAAACAACAAAAGACAAAATTGTGATAAAACAAATTTGTTAGTCAAATCAGAGGGTGTATGGATTAAAAAACCAATTTAATTAAAACCTTTTTTGATTTGATGATTTTAGAGAGGGATGCAAAATAAAATAAGAGGTATTTATAGCCCAACCTTTAATAGAATTTATACTGTTATATATACTTTAGCCGTTAAAAAAAGAAGAATCTGACATTTTGGTAAATTGATAGTTTGGTTTCTAGTAAATTTATTTTAATAAAAACTTCTTGGGCGTTGAATTTAAATTACACCCCTGCATTTTTTTTAATTATTTGAGTATATATATATATATATATATATATATATATATATATATATATATATATATATATATATATATATATATATATATATATATATATATATATATATATATATATATATATATATATATATATATATATATATATATATGTTCAAAATAGAACCAAAATTAGGCATAGAACCATAGAACCATCTTCTTGACCGTTAGATTAAATTAGGATGATAATTGTATGATGGTAAATTACACTTATATGTTCATTGATGAACATATACGTATGTTCAGTGATGAACATTATTTTCAAAATCCCAGAATTTGTTCAGAAATGAACATCCATAACATTGATGAATATACAAACATACATACACATGTTCATAAATGAACATTGACAAACATTAATGAAATATGAACACACACACATGTTCAGAAATGAATATTGACGAAATATACAAACTTACATACATGTTCAGAAACGAACATTGATGAATATTTAAACAAAAACTCGAAATATACGAACTTACACACATATGTTCATTGATGAACATATGTTCGTTGATGAACATATGTTCGTTGATGAACATATGTTCATTGATGAACATTGTCTTCAAAATCCCAGGAAATTGGTCACTTTCATCAACTTTCTTTCGGTCCGGATCATTTGCAGATCGCCTCCATTAATTGAAATCCAGCCATTTTCTTCTCCCTCTGAAATTACAGATTTGATCTTCTAGATTATTGTGAATCAAGTTGGACCAGCAAAGAACTACCTTTGCAGATCTGTACAGAAAACCTTTAGTCTAAAATTACACATGTTCATAAATGAACATTGATGAATATTAAAAAAAAACTCAAATGTTCATTACTGAACATGTATACATTTATACAGAAACTCAAATGTTCATTATTGAACATTGAAACACATTTGGAAAATGATTAACGAATAAACTTTGGAAAACGATTAACGAATAAAACTTTATTGTTTGCTACAATTCTCGGTCATAACAAGAGCTTAAGATTTAATCGATTTTCTAGCAGATTGAATTACTTTATCTAATCAATAATTCTCAGTCCACTAGTTGTACCACGATTGAGTAGATAACATACAATTAACATTGAATCTAACGCTACAAATCCTAAATCTCGAACTAAATTCAACACTCACGAACATTCTTAATTTTCAGCAAACAAAATCCATAAATTGAAAGAGAAGGCAGACGATACCTTTATCACAGTGGATGCCATTTTTTAGAAGATGATCGGACCTTGGAGAAGTTGATCTTAGATCAAAAGCTCGAACAAGGCGGTGGAAGGGCTACCGATTTCATAATTGAACCTCAAATGTTCATTACTGAACATAGATGAACTTCGACTCTCGAACATGGATTCTACTCAGAAACAAATCTCTATATGTACATAATCTGATCAATGACACACTTCGATGTTCAAAACTGTAATCCATTCACTTGATTGTTCATTGTTCCCTTTGATCGTTAACGAACATTCTTCAATGTTCATTAGTGAACATTTAGACCTCAACGACTGTTATATCAGTTTTGCACCAAAATCAAACAAAAGGAACGTAATCTGATGATTGATAATGATATAATAAACTACTTTCAAAACGAAATTAGGATTAAATAGTTACCTTTAGGTCGATATCACTGTAGAATGCCAATGTTGATACGAGCTTCAATGAACCAGACTTTAGAGTATTATCGATCACAACTAATCATGCTTCTGATATCGGATGAATCAATAAACAATATCACGAGATTTTTGTAATCAGAATGATAAGGATCGGATTTGGAATTGATTCAGAATGAGAGCTTGACGGTAGATTGCGTGTTCTTGACCTTGACGGTAGATTGAATGAGAGCTACGAGATCTCACGTGATGATCGTTTTTGTGGTAGTGAATCCCCATTGTACCCTTGCTAGTATGTAATTCCATGTACTAGTGTCCATAATCTTATTGTGTACCCTTTTAATCATATCCATTGATTAATTGATCCAATGGCTTAAAAGGGGTTCTATGGTTCTATGCATAAAATGGGGTTCTATGTTGATCCTCTCCCTATATATATATATATATATATATATATATATATATATATATATATATATATATATATATATATATATATATATATATATATATATATATATATATATATATATAGACTAAATATCAAATGGGAACCAATATTTTCCTAGGAACCGTAGAAACTTTTTTACTGAAATTTTTTTTTCAAAAAAAATGACATAATACACCTAATTGCTTATATTTAAGACATTTTTAAAAAAAAAATTGAAAAAATAATATATATACACGAAATGTGCACATATGCACGAAACGTGATCGTATACACATGTGCGAAAAAAATGCATATATGCACATTTCGTGTATACATATTATTTTTCAAATTTTTTTTAACAAAAGTCTTAAATATAAGCGACTAGATGTATTATGTCATTTTTTTTGAAAAAATAATTTTAGTCAAAAAGTTCCTACGGTTCCTAGGAAAATATTGGTTCTTCCTTGAAACGGACTCTATATATATATATATATATATATATATATATATATATATATATATATATATATATATATATATATATATATATATATATATATATATACACACACACACATGCTATTTACCGTATTTTGGAGAATTTCAGTAAAAATTAGTATAAAGAACGAACCTTCGAGATTTATTGAAATAAATTTTGTTGATGATGTAATACGACTGTTTACTGAGAGTGAAACTAAAGAAAACTGGAAGATGATGATGAATGGGAGATATACTGATTAAATCAGGCTGCCATTAATATGAAGTATCAGTTCGAAGAAAGAAACAAAGATGGTTTTCAGTTTTTGGATTCAGAGAAGAGTGAGTTTGTAGCAAAAACAGAACCCTCTCACTGTTTGGCTTCATTCACTTGTCAAATCAATTTGCATCATCAATTCCTCTAAAAAGCTGCATCCAGACAATCCCTAATTCTTAAAATAAATAATAAAGACAGACATGTTAAAACTGTTAGGTATATTAGTTGATTTAAGCAAATTTTTTTTCTATTTTAGTTTCTAACAATTAATATATTAAATATAATATTATTTCTCATACTAAATGAATAATAACATTGTCGACTAAAATGATTAGAACTTTGTGAAAATTCGAATACATTTCGGATGAATCTAGATCAACTTCGATTTTGTACTTTATCTATTTGGCCAGTCGTAGATAAAATATAATCTAGGTAAAATGACTTTAACAATAACCTATATTCTAAAGCGGTTAGTGTAACAATTTTTTTTTTTTGATACTATGGTGTTTGCTTTATTATCTATATATCATAAAGAAATCATAACATGATATTATTTCAATTAGCTGATTAGATTTCTTTAAATGAAAATATGATTTTTTACTTTTATCTAAAGATCCAATCAGAAAGAAAATACGATCGTAGAAGAAACAACTAGGAGGAACGTAACGATTGCATTCAATTAAGAAACAGATTAACTTTGAGAATCATGTTTTCAACATCAAATGAACCGAATAAATTTACAAAACATTTCATTATCAAATTACTATCTTAACTAAAAACGAAGATCAGTAACCTTAACCAGAATGGAACTAGGAACCCTTTATCTTTTAAAACTATCAATAACTCGATCCAAATTCTAACATTACTGAAATGCTTTATGACTTAGCACATGAAGGAAGAAGCAATTTTTGGTAATGTAGATGGGTGACATTGACACTTTCTATTCCTTGTTTTGTTTGGGGCTGGGTTAATCTTCCAAGAGAAGCAAGATTGTGTAAGGAGGTGGAAAGAAGACAGTGGGTTGTCTATCGTATGTATAAATGCATCACGCATAACTTACATAAATTTGCATGCATTCCTTACAGCTCCTACCTTTTTCCCTCTTCCTCCAACCAATATATATATATATATATATATATATATATATATATATATATATATATATATATATATATATATATATATATATATATATATATATATATATATATATATATATATATATATATATATATATATATATATATATAGGGGTGGGTTCAACATAGAACCAAAATTAGACATAGAACCATAGAACCACTATGTTCAGAACTGAACATGCATATGTTCAGTACCGAACATACATATGTTCAGAGCTGAACATACATATATGTTCATTAGTGAACATATATTATATATGTTCACTAATGAACATATACGTATGTTCAGCTCTGAACATATGTATGTTCGGTACTGAACATATGCATGTTCACTACTGAACATAGTGGTTCTATGGTTCTATGGATAAAAAGTGGTTCTATGTTGATCCTGCCCCTATATATATATATATATATATATATATATATATATATATATATATATATATATATATATATATATATATATATATATATATATATATATATATATATATATATATATATATATATATATATATATATATATATATATATATATATATATATATAGATAACCGATCGGGTGAGGACTCCTATTTTCGTGAGGACTGCGAGGACTAATCTTAACCATTAATCTGAAAAAATGAAGGGCTGTGATAAATCCGGATTTTTTTTATTTGTTATTACTGACGCGGTGGCATTTTTGTGATTAATGGGAACTTTGAGTTACTTTTCCTGTAAAGGGTAAGGATTTTGAGGGCTGGATCGTCATTTGTATTTTCTTAAACCCTCGTTCATTATCAACCCTCGTTCAGTTATTCCATCGTTCTTACGAAATCCAGTCGAGTGATCTTCGAAAATTCTCGTTCGTTTTGTTTAATCGTTCGTAATCTTCCCTTCGATGTGTGTTTGAAGCATAGATATTGTTGAATCGATCGTATTTTGCTCCAATTTGGTACTACATTTTCCGGTTTATCTGTGAAGAACGTAGGTGAGTTTCGTATGATTTTGTTCATTTTTTTGCTGTTAATCTTATGATTTGTGCTTATTCTAGTTAATATTTAACCTAACATTTGTATTTTTCAGTATCGATCGTTGTACTGTCTTTGCATTCCCGGATTATCTGTGTGACCTCTTTTTTTTCGAAATTTCTGGTTAAATGGAATCAGGTATGTTTATTTACTTGATTTAATGTGTTTATTTGTTCTGTTTGTGTTTTATATTATGATATAGATGTGTTTTTCTAAAACCCTAGTTATTTGTATCATATTTTCTTAAACAGATGTGTTTTAGATGGTTGTTTTTTTTGAATTTTTCACATATGTATCATTGCTATAATCATCCAATCAATGAAAGTACATTGCTATAATCTGTAGTCTTCTGAAAGTACAATGCTGTGGGATTGTGTTAGGAACAACTGAAAGTAGGATTCTATAATTAACAAATCAATCAAAGTATATTGTTATAATCTGTAGACTTCTCAATGTACAATGTGGTGGACTTGTGGTAGGAACAACTGAAAGTATGATGCTATATATAGCAAACATATCAAGTACAATGATACAATAAGATATTTTGAAAGTAAAATTCAAAAAGCAACTGATGAAACAAAAGTGCATTGTTATTTATTGTTTTTTAATACTTTGTGTTTGATATATAGGCGATTCTAAAAAGAGGAAGAGAAAGTCTGTTCATCTAAAAGGTAAAAGTAAAGCTAGTTATGTTGATCTTTCTTCAAGTCGAAAATCAACATTAAAGGCTCAAAATGTAGTTGAAGTTTCTTCCAGTAAACCAGTGAAAGTTAAAAAGGGCAAAATTACAAGTTCTTCAAAAGCAAATAACAGTGATGAAGATTTTGTTTCTCAACCGGTGTTTGATCAAGTTGAAGTTCCTGTGAAGAAAGGTGGTATTGCTTTTAGGAACCCATCTGGTTTGATTTCAGAGATATTTAGTTCATTTAATGATAATCAGAAATCTACAGTGAATGAAATAGGTTTTGGATTTATAGGTGATTTTGTAGTAAAAAAATTTGGAAGGGATTTGTGTTTTTGGATTCTGGAGAACTATGATGAGAAAAGAAATGTATTGTGTGTGAATAATCAAGTCATTCACATCACAAAGAAGAGTGTTCATGATATATATGGATTACCTATGGGTAACATCCCGATGATTTTACCTATTAAAAGCCGTTTTGGTGATCCTATAATTAAAAAGTGGAGGGATCAGTTCGGTAAGGACAAAGAGAGGATTAGATTAGTTGATTTGAAAAACTTTTTAGAGAAAAGCACTGATTTTGGTGAGATGTTCATACTAAACTTTTTGGTTGCTTATGTTACTATTATGATCGATGCTCCAGCAATGGGTACATGCAACCAGAAGTTTTTAGAGAATTTTAATGAACATCTTAATGTAAAAGAGTTTGATTGGTGTGGTTTTGTTATTGAATGCTTGAAAGAAAGCAAGAAGGGTTTGAATCTTAATTCAAAAACACAATATGCTGGTCCAGTTGCCTTTCTTGTGGTAAGTTTAAATTTATAATTTTGTATCACATTGTTAGTTTTTTTGTTTAATTAACGATGCAAACTTCGTTTTTACGTGTTGCAGTTATTATACCTTCATTGCACGAAGTTGCGTTCTGATGTTTCTATTAAAAGAGTGTATCCAGCTACTTCTTATTGGAGTGTTAAAAAAGTTTGTGATAGGTTGAAAAGTTTACAACATTTTGGTGATGTTGATGTTATAGAAACATACAAAGATAATATAGATGATGATGATTCACAAAGTAAGAAGCAAAAGAAGATGAAGGAGAAAAAGAAGATTAAGGAAAAGAAGAAGGTGGATGTTTCATCTAAAAAAATGGAATCAAGTGTAAGGAAGAAGACATTAGATAAGGAAGTTAAAGGTAATATAATGTAGATGATGATGTTTTTTATAATTAATGTCTGATATTTTACTAATAATTGTTTATTTTTTCTAAATCAGATGATGTTATCTTGGACAAAGGGAAGAAGGTTGTTGAAGATATAAGTGAGAAGGATGTTAGAGAAAAGGATGATGTAAGTGAAGAGGTGGTAAAGTCTGTTGATCATAATTCTGATTTTGATGTTATTTTAGATGGTACAAGATCTTTAGAGGTATGTAATTATTTATTAATTTGTTAATTTTATACAAAAATTATATCATAGTTCATTTGTTATTTTGGTGATGCATTTGTTAATGATGCAAACTTTTTTTTCAGTCTTTTAAAGAAAAGTTGAATAGTGTGTTTAAAAAATATTTTGAATCCAAATCAAGCATTGATGAGTGGATTAGACGTGCGTGGAATCAATTCCCAGGAAATCAGGAGATTTTGGAATATGCTACCAAGCGTAATGTAGAGTTCAACAAGGTTCATGAAAAGATTGTACTAGTTGATGATGAAGATTTTAATGATGTTACTCCAGAAAAGGATAATGATTTGAATAAAGAAGGAACGAGTGGTAAAGAAAACGAGCTTTCTGTGACACAATTACTCGATGATCCAAATTTTTGTGCTGAGATTGAGAGAAATGCTCTTGCAGTTATTGCAAAACAATCTACTACTTGTGTAGTTGTTAGTGAAGGTTTGGTAGGAAGTGTTGGTGTTCAAGAAGAAATTTCAGATGAAGAGTTAATTGAGGCTAGTAAGATTATTAGTCAAATTAATTTGGGTAAGCAAGAAGTTCAAGTAAATGTTGATTTTACAACTCCAAAAGATGAAATTAAAATGGGTAGTTCAGTTACAAAGACAAGTGATCAGACAATTTTATCTCCAATCCCTATTCGATCTTTTAATGTTGAAGCTGGCCCTAGCAGACCAAAAAGAAAAATTAAGCCTGCACCACCCCTTTGTTCTCCATATGATACAAAATTGGTTGATTCGAGTGAAAAGGTAAGTCGTAATGAAGAAAGGGTTGCTGGTAGTGTCTTTCTTGCCATTCGTGATCCTAGGTATTTCAATTTTTTTAGTTATTTATTTTTAGTTTTTGGTACAGTAAAAATAATATTTTCATTTGTTTTTTTTAGGGAAAAAATATTTGAATCATCTAATGGTTCTATTGGTATAAGAGCGGTGATGGAATCCATGATACCTGGTTGTAGGATTCATTGTGGTGTTATTGACATATGTTCATCCTTTTTGAATGAATTGGAAAAATCAAAAAGCCACACTGCTGCATCAAGATTTTTTATGCCTTGCTCATTGATGGTATGATACATTTTTATTATTTTTTTGTTTTATTTATATTATAAATTAACTAACTTGTTTCATATTTATATATTTGTAGACAAATATTGTTTTTAAGAAGGCTGAAAGCTTAAATCTGAGGTTTGTTGAAAGGGTTCGTGTGTATTTGGAAAAGTTCTCGAATGTGAACAAATTCGATACGACAAATTTGGTATATTTTTTTATTTTTATATTTTCTGTTTTAATACAATTTCTATATAATTTTATTTATTGTTTTTTTAAACAGGTATTTTTTCCTATTCTTAGGAAAGAACATTACGTTTTGGTTTGCTTTGATTTAGTAAAAGAAAAAATGGAAATTATTGACAATCAATTGGGAACAGGATGGATTCCAGCCAAAGATCGGACTTTTTTCGATAATTTGGTAATTTTTGGTTTTTTTTGTGTTTTTTTGTATTTTTTTTTATTTTTTGCATTATTTTTGATAAGTTGTTGGAATGTTTTTTTTAATATAGAAAACAATGTTCAAGCAATATTTGAGTTTAATCGGTCATCATCGACTGGATGCTTTAAACTCTATGAAGATTGAAAGGCTTGATCTTGAATGGCAAACTAAAGATAATGATGCTGATTGTGGTTTATTTCTGATGAGGCATATGGAGGTTTACCGGGGTGGTGGACCAGAAAGATTTGATGGTGATTTGTTGCCAGAGTGTACAAGCCAGAAATCTCAATTGTTAGAAATGAGAAAGAAATACGTTGCTAAGATCGTTTTATCAGATTCAAACTTATGTAAAGCGTCGTTTTTGAGCACTTTGGAGGAGTATGATAAGTTGTCACGGCATATGAAGAAGAAGATTTACAGTCAAGGGCATTTGGATGAAGTTTCTGCAAGGATTAAGTCTGTTGAGGTATAGTAATTTGGTATGTTTGTTGGGTTTGGATAATGTATTTTGTGATTTGGCTAATCTTTAGAACTGGTAGTGTGTTTTAATGTTGGTGATTTGAATAATTTATTTGTTTTGAACAATTTGTGAAACTTGTGTTTGTTTTGGATAGTGTGTTTTAATATTAGCTTGGAGTTGTGAAACTTTTTTGTTTTGAACAATTTAGTCAAGTTGCATTATTAAAACAGCCTTAGTTATTAATTATTGTGTTGATACATAGATTATGTATCATGAAAGTTTTTGTATCATTATTTTTTAAATATTATGTATCATTATTATGAAAATGTATTTATGGATCATGAACTATTTGTGTTTTTATTTGATATAGTAAGCTGATTTTTAGGTTAGATCATTATGCAAAAATATTTTTTATATTTTTGTAGCATGGATTGTTTAACTTCTGTATCATTTGTTGTACTATGGATCATTAAAATTTTTGTATCATTATTTGTATTTATGGATCATTATACATTTTGTGTTGTTATGTCTTATATACAGTAAATAATGATCCAATTTTTTTTATATATGAAAATTTATTTGTATCATTATTTGTATTTATGCATCATGAAACTATAAATATGTAAAAAAACAAAAGTTAGGAAACAACATTATAATTAAAGTAAGATTCGAACAGGCGATCTATGACTATGTTCAAGAGGCGTATTTCCCTAGCTACCAACTGAGCTAAAGTTTTTTTGTGTTTTAAATGCCATCTAAATGATATAAACTTTTATGAAGCTCATGTAGTACAACCTGCTTTGCTAAGAGTTATATAATTTGCATCACATAAGTAATATAATGAAATTTGAATCATGAATCATATTTTGTATCATAATATGTTTGAATCATGAATGACATAAAAAAAACTTCATAATTCAATTATAATGCAAAAAATGGGGTGGGTCCACATTGTAATAGAACTTCATACATATGGGCTGATCCATTGTTGCATAATTATTGCATATGGGCTGATATGGAGTGATCCATTATAATCCATTGTTTCCTAAAAAAACAAAAACAAGATGCACTTGCACATGCAGTCTTCGAAACACTAAACTGATGGGACCTTACAAGCTTTACAGGCTTTACAGTGTTTGAATAGTGTATCAAACTTTATTTATTTTCAACCTGTTATGCAGTTCTCTTGTCTTATCAAAATTCCACTGCTAAATAAGTCCAAAAAGAGAGAATTGTAACTTGATTTTTCATACATTAAAGGTGCTCTCGATCACTATCACGACGACCACGATCCTCCTCTTTGAAGACACTTTCTTCTTTCTTTTTCGGCTCACAGATATTTAGGGTAATCATTATTTCCATTCTATTTTTGTAGATAGTTTATTAGGGTTTATTATTATACAGTAGTTTTGTGGTTCTCAAACAGGGGACTAGGAATAAGTTAGGTGCTCCAAGTTTTACTTCATCAATTTGAATTTGAAGCAAACTACATGCATATCTAGTTCTCTTGACTAAGTACTGAATGACAAAAAGCTTGGAAAAGGATGACCATGTGTCTATTCTTATGTTGTAATGTCTCTTAAACAACACATGTATCATTATTGATTTTTGACTTTGTTTTGGTATCTGATTTGTAGTTTATTTGTATTTGTAGGATGACAATAAACGGTTATCACATTGGTGAACGTATCGAGGTTCTTGGTACTGAACAGGGTTTTGAGAATTCATATTATGCTGCTACGATTATAAGCCGATCTTTGAATTATTTGGGTGTTCGTTACGAAACTTTGTCTGATGGTGAAAATGAAATGCCATTGGAGGAATTTGTTAGTGCTAACAATGTTCGTCCTTATCCAGCTGATTTGGATGTGGAATTCCATCGTGGTGATATTGTTGATGTGTGGCACAATGACGGTTGGTGGGTAGGAAGGTACCGTCGTTATGATGCTGATCGTGAAGATGATAGATGTTATAGAGTTTATTTTGACTATATGATGCAGGGAATGCGTCATGAGAGTTATTGTTTTGAAGATATTCGTTTGCATCAAGAATTTCATTTTGAAAATTTCGTTGATTTCATTCGTGTTTGGAGTTATAGAAGGGTTTAGGTATGGTTTGGTGTTAATGTAGGTTGTGGTTTTTGTTATTTTGGTTTGTCTAACTGTAGATGGATCAATGATGGATATTTTTTTGGTGGCTATGATGTGTATATAAACTTCTGTCTGGTTTAATAGCTTTCATGGTTTTTTTTAATATCTTTAAATTTTGAATCATGTATCATTTAGTATTATATGGATCATATGATATTTGTTTATATGATGTTTGAAATTTTGTATCATGTATGATATTTGTTAAATGATCGCATATTTACGTTTACGTTTGAATCATGAATCACATATCATGTAGTATCATGTTTACGTTTGAATCATGAATCACATATAAAATATGATCATTTGAAATTTTGAATCATGTATCATTTAGTATTATATGAATCATATGATATTTGTTTATATGGTGTTTGAATTGGTCCATTTTACTTGAATTGGTGCATTTTACTTGAATAATAATGTTGTTTCCTAACTTTTGTTTTTATATGATCCATAAATACAAATAATGATACAAAAGTATCATGATCAAAATTATAAAAATATTTTTGGATCATAACAACACAAAATGTATAATGATCCATAAATACAAATAATGATACAAAAATGTATAATGATCCATAATACATGCTACAAATATTTTTTGCATAATGATCAAATAAAAACACAAATTAACACATATGATCTATGATTCAAATTTCCATGATATTACTTATATGATGCATGATACAAAAACTTATGTATCAACGATGTATTATGATCCATAATCCATGCTACAAATATTTTTTACATAGTCTAAAAAGTCAAATACAAAATCATTATTAAAAAATAAGAAAGAAAAATATCAAAGTAAAAAACAAGTTATGTCTTTTCGTGTATCTGGAATTTGTGGCAATTACGTGTATCATGTTTTTCTTTTGCACCATATTTGATGTACATGCCACACTTATGACAAGTTCTTCCGTCCTTCTTAGCATGTTCTATAGCAATCTCCATTTTCCCTTTCAATCGTTTCTTCATTGTTCTTGTCCCTTTGTTGTTGATTTGGTTAGGAGGTAGTACATTTATTTTCTTTTTTTGCGCAATTCCCATGAAAGATTGTATAACTTCTTTGTTCTTCATCGGCTTTGAATTTTTTGTTTGGCCTTCAACATTTGTCTTTTTCTCATTCATTTCATCTCTAAATATTTTCAATTTTTCAATATCATTTACCAGCCTGTCAATACAGAAATCCATTGAAAAATATAAGTCCCTTATGATTGTTTGAATCTCTTCTTTCTTTTCTGTTGTAGGTACATTGCTCAGATTAAAACCATAGGCAGATCGTGGAACGACATTTTTTGTCCATCTTGTTGATACATAAGCTTTTGGATAAATTTTTACACTTTCCATTCTAAGTACGTAGAAACAATGTCTACATAATTGTCCTGATAATTCAAATCGACAGCACGAACAAAGAAGTTTTGAGTCGGATTTAAAAAGTGAAACCTGTAATAAAAGAGTTCAATTAAATTAATAATAAAATTTCTTAATAAGGCATGATAATATAAGTTTTAGGAAAATAAATTACCTGAAATTGGCAATGATGTTTTGGATTTTTGTCAGTATCTTTTATAGTGAATGTTGACATTTCTTCTGTTTCTTCTAGTTTTATTGACATGCAACTACTAATCGATGCGATCATTTCTGATTGAATTTCGTAAAACACATTTCTTGTGAACAGTTGAGCTGCTTCAACTTCAATTTTTAATCCAGTTTTGAAATCAGGAGTCGTGTATCTTGACTCATGATCATTTTTCTTTTGAATACATCGTTGTGCTTCTAATGCAGTTTCAAAATGAGTAATGAAATCAACCAAATGCAAATTGGGGTTGGATAAGAGCCCATAAAAATAATTTTCTGCTTCTGATCTTGATGTAGTTCTCATTAATCCAGAGAATGTGCATTCTTTGAAGTATGTTGGAATCCATAAGTGTCTCATGTTATACATGGTATTAAACCAGTTGTTTCCATTGAGTTCAAACTTTTCCATTATGGTTTTCCAGCTTGATTCAAACTCATCTTTCTTTATTGTTTCATTCCAAATGAGGTTATTTAATTCTTTCAAGACATCTGCTTTATCAATTTTACCTCCTAGCTGCAAAAATTTGAATCATAAAATGATACAATAAAATGTTTTTTCATAAATTTATTCATGATCCATATTGCAATTATAAATTTTTATGTGTAGTATGGATCATCAAAAATTTTAATCATAAAATGATACAATAAAATAATTTTTTCTCTAGTTATGCATGATCCATGATGCAACTATAGATTTTTATTCATAGTATGGATCACCAAAGTTTGAATCATAAAATGATACAATAAAATTTTATATAATTTTATTCATGATCCATAATGCAACTATAAAATCGTATATGTAGTATGGATCATCAGAAGTTGAATCATAAGATGATACAATAAAAATATTTTTCATAAATTTATTCATGATCCACAATGCAAGTATAAATTTTTATTCATAGTATGGATCATAAAAGTTTGAATCATAAAATGATACAATAAAATATTTTTTCTAAATTTTTCATGATCCAAAAAAATTTAAAAGTTAATTTGCTAACCTTTTCTGTAAACTTTTGGGATATATGCCACATGCATAATCTATGTCTAGCAGACGTAAATACAGCCGGTACTGCTTGTAGAAGAGCAGGGTCTTGATCTGTTACAATAACGTTTGGTTCTTTTCCAAAAGCTGTTTTGAAATTATTTAATAACCATTTGTATGATTCAATGCTTTCACTTGATAACAATCCAGCTCCAAAAGTTATACATCTCTTATGATTATCTATACCAGTAAATGGCACAAATATCATACGGTATCTGTAATGAGAAAGAAAGAAATATTTTAATACGATTATTTGGAATGATTCAACATAGATTATATAAATTAATATATACTTACTTGTTTGTTCTGTAAGTTGCATCAAAACATACAACATCTCCAAATGCATAATAATTTCTTTTTGACTTCTCATCTGCCCAAAACAAACCTGTTAATTCACCCTCACTTCCAATACTATAGTCAAAGGAAAAGTTTTGTAAACATTCATTTTTCCTAGTGAAATTTTCTATTACAAAATCTGCATCTGCTTCTTCTTTATATTGATTCAAATCTCGCTTGAAATTTCTAGCATCTGTTTCTGTAATCCCAATATTCTCAAAACCTCCTCTTGATTGTTTAAAGTATTTGAATGCAGCAGTTGTCCCCATGTTGATATTCAACATATCATTTATGGTTTTCATTTGTGTATACATGATTCTTCTTTCAGAATTTAGAAAATGTTGATCCTCTACATCAACAAATCTATGATTGTGTGCTTCGTTAATTTTGTATATCTCCCATACATTTTTTTTCTTATTAACCCTCAGTCTCACAAATGCTCCACATTGTTGTCTAAATGAAGCCCGTTTACGTTTTTGTTTTTTCCGGTGTTGCAAAGTATCATATTCAATCTTCTTTTTAGTGCATTCCCTATTGCAAACAATGTATCTTCTTCCATAACCTTCTACACCGATTATTGTTTTTGTAGTTGATAATCTTGTTTCAAAACCACTTTTACGTGCATATTCCTTGTAAAAAGCTAAACCTTCTTCAAATGTAGCAAATGTTTGTCCTTGATATGGTTTGTTATCCACTTCTGGAATCCAATATGTTATTCCATCTTTTATATACTTAAGTGGATCATGCCTATAAGTAGATGAAGATGCAGTATTTGCCACTGAAGGATCTATATATCCAGAAGAAGAATCCATGTTTCCAGAAGAAGATCCAATGTTTCCAGAAAAAGATTCAATAATTGCAGATTCTGTTGTGGTTATTCCTATTACTTGATTGTCAACATTCATTGCATATTCCACATTTATTGAAGTCTCATCCATACCTGCAATTATTGATGATTAGTTACTGTTATCAATGTCTATTAATGTGAAGTTTATCAAAGAATTAAAACATTTTTTTATGTTTACTACAGATTTTTTGAAATAAAAACTAGTTTTTAACCTAAAATTCAAGCAACAAACAAAATTGAAGCATGAAAAACCTAAATTACTGTATTTATAAGAAGCATGTTTATTGATAAACACTAATTATGCATATTTAATAACATTAGAAGGTAAAAACATAAAAAAATTTGTTAATTTGTAGTAATCAAGCATTCAGAGATCGGTGTTTGAAATAAAAACAGAAGAACTCATATGATCGTACATCAATTATAAAAAACCAGTGAAGTTTTTCGAAGTAATTTCATTGATTCATACTAATTTTGCATATTTAGTAACATTCACGGCAAAAAAAGAACAAAAGGTTGATGATTTTGCAACAATTGAGCTTAGACAGATGCGATGTTCGTAATAAAAAACAGAGCATTCGATCGTAATCTTCAATGCATGTTGACAATCGGAAAAAGTATCAAAATATGTTGTATATAAGCTAACCAGAATGAATCGTAATCTTCAATTTCTTGGAATAGTTGAAGCTGATCGATTAATCAATGAATCAACGAAGAACGCTATCAGAGGAATTAAGCGGAAGGAAGAAGACGCTGATTTAGGGCTCAGCGTAACTTTCAGTCCAGTAGAAGCCCAATTTCTTGCAGCCCAAGATTTCAGTTTTTCTTTGGCATGTGAATTAGCCCAATTCCCCCAGCAGGCCCACTGTTATTTTTTTTTGACGTAAACGCCCTTAATGAAGTTGATTGGACGAGAATTGTCCTCGCCGTCCTTACAAAAATTGGTGTCCTCACCGGAACGGGACCCTATATATATATATATATATATATATATATATATATATATATATATATATATATATATATATATATATATATATATATATATATATATATATAGTTATTGTGTGGACGTGAGACCCAATCACAGGCTAGAAGCAACCAAGGGTAGTGTAGTAATTTGTAATTACCATTAAATAATATCCAAAATTAAATTCCTATAATTAAGGATGTAACCTATAATCAGGGAAAATCTGTTACATTCCTTATTAATCATCAATCTCGCCTTCTTCTAGATCTAGAACCATACGTACGCTTAATCTACCAGCACCATCATCGATCATGTTCTTCACAACAGCACCATCATCGATCTCCATCTCCACACAAAGCCATCACATACCACGCCAAAGCCATCGTATCCACAATGACTGATTCATTCATCCCGATTCTTCAAATCGTTTACCAGAATACGTAGTGCAAAGTTGGCTTCATGCTCCACTTCAAGGTAATTACGATAAGATCTTTTGATTTCAAACTCATTGGTTTGTGTTTTTCGATAACTTTATCAATGTTTTTAATGGTATTGTGTGCATTTTCTTTTAGTTTAATTTTGTTAGGGTTTTGCAGGTTGAAAAGGTAGGGTTTTAATGGCGATTTGTTTACAGGTTCATTTCCAGATCTGAAGCACACATGTTAAAGCCATAGTTCGTGAATGCTGATTTGAGTGAATGTATCCTTTCTGTACAAAATTAAGTCTATCAAACGAATGAGAAGAAAGAGAGGCGACATGTGGTTTTTTCTTGGCTTTCGATTCAGACTTGGGGTTAGACACACACATAGAAGAGAAAAGAGGATTGAGTGTTCATATCGTTTCCCCAGTTCTACATTATTTTTTTACAATTCTATGATTCTTAGATTTGAATGTCATTCTCACATTCTGCCAGAATGGACATTTCAGAATGTTATTATTTCATAGTTTTATTTTCTAGATGTATTTTAGTTCAAAGAATTGTATTCTTTTGATGTATTTTAGTTCAAAAAATTCTATTAGTTTGATGTATTTTAGTTCATTATATGCTTTTTTATGACATTCTGTCAATAAAATGTTTTTTTGAATGTTATTCTGCCAGAATGGTTATTTTGGAATGATTATTTTGCCAAGAATGATGTTTTCTTGAATGTTATTATGCCAGAATGGTTATTCTGCCAAGAATGATGCTTTCAGAATGGTTATTTTAGAATGATTATTTTAGTTCAAAGAATTCTATTAGTTTGATGAATTTTGAATGTTATTCTGCCAGAATGGTTATTTTGCCAAGAATGCTGTTTTTTAGAATGTCATTATGCTAATAATGCATATTTCACAATGTTATTCTTTTAGAATGTTATTTAATTGACCTCTTTTAGTTCAAAGAATTTTTTTCCATATGACATTCTGCAAGAATGATTTTTTAGGAAGGAAAAAAAAACGATTCTTAAAAAAAAATATCAGATATTTTGAAGAATAAATCAGAAAAATTCTGTTAATAATGTATGATTTATTGAAAAAAAGTATTATTTCGAAATAATTGGTTGTATTTAATACATTTAATCATCTTTCCTAAAAATTAGTTAGTTTCCTTTTTTTTCTCTAAATAAAATCCCTAATTTACCCTTTTATAACCGATTTAAAAAAAATCGTTTAATAATATAATAGATAATTACAATAATACCATTATGATCAAAACCGTTGATATTTCTAGTCCTACGCATCAGATTTGGTCTTACGTCCACGCAATAATTGTTGGTCTTAATATAACCCAGCCATATATATATATATATATATATATATATATATATATATATATATATATATATATATATATATATATATATATATATATATATATATATATATATATATATATATATATATATATATATATATATATATATATATATATATGTATGTATAAGGTCGAGATCATAAGAGAACCTAAAAAACCCTAGGAACCTAGAAACTTTTTTTCTACACAATATTTTTCAAAAAAAATTGCATCTAATTTTTTTATTTAAAGCGTCTAAGAGATTTCTAAACCCTAAACCCTAAACCCATATGAAAAAAAAATAAAAAAATGATTTTTTTTGCATCCAATTTTTTTTTATTTAAAGCGTCTAAGAGATTTCTAAACCCTAAACTCTAAACCCTAAACCTAAACCCTAAACCCATATGAAAAAAAATGATTTTTTTTTGCATCCAATTTTTTTATTTAAAGCGTCTAAGAGATTTCTAAACCCTAAACCTAAACCTAAACTTAAACCCTAAACCCATATGAAAAAAAAAATGATTTTTTTTGAAATTTTTTTTTGAAATCTTCTAGACGCATCATAACAAAAATTTTGGTATATTTTTTTTTTGAAAAATATTATGTAGAAAAAAAGTTCAGAAAATGGGTTCTTAGGTTCCTAGGCTTTTTTAGGTTATCAATTGAACTTTACTCTATATATATATATATATATATATATATATATATATATATATATATATATATATATATATATATATATATATATATATATATATATATATATATATATATATATATATATATATATATAACCGAACACGCCAAACGACCGACGACTCATGAGAAGCTCTACGGCACCCACGATTCCCGAACGTTCACTTCAATATGATATCTCGTTTTACTAGCTCGACTTCCTATGGATGAATTCGTTTTTGAAGGGCTACACCGGCACGAAAGGGGATTCGTACTAATAGCGGTTATGTAGCCGTTATCTCTCACCTCACCTCCCCTGTATGCAAGGGAATGGAAATTCCCCGGAACACCAACCCATTCACCTGAAAGGGCGAGAAACCCAGGATCGGGCGAGTATGTGTGTCAGGCCCGACGAGCGGTCCACGGAGCTGCATGCTATGGTTGGCTTTTTTCCTTGCCTAAAACCCGTGGGGGAAGACCGCTCGCTTGACTTCAGTGACTGCCCGGGCATTTCCAACCCTTTGACTCTCTCTCTCTCTATATATATATATATATATATATATATATATATATATATATATATATATATATATATATATATATATATATATATATATATATATATATATATATATATATATATATATATATATATATATATATATATATATATATATATATATATATATATATATATATATATATATGGTTGAGATCATGAGAGAACCTAAAAAACCTTAGGAACCTATGAACTTTTTTTCTACACAATATTTTTCAAAAAAATTGCATCCAAATTTTTATTTAAAGCGTCTAAGAGATTTTTAAACCCTAAACCCTAAACCAAACCATAAACTCTAAACCCTAAACCCTAAACCCAAACGAAAAAAATAAAAAAATGATCTTTTTGATTTTTTTTTGAAATCTTCTAAACCCTAAACCCTAATGAAAAAAATAATAAAAAATAATGATTTTTTTGAATTTTTTTTGAAATCTTCTAGACGCATCATAACAAAAATTTTGGTATATTTGTTTTTGAAAAATATTGTGTAGAAAAAAAGTTATTAAAATGGTTTCTTTGGTTCTTAGAGTTTTTTAGGTTCTCAATTGAACTTTACTCTCTATCTCTATATATATATATCCTAATGAAAAAAATAATAAAAAATAATGATTTTTTTTTGATTTTTTTTGAAATCTTCTAGACGCATCATAACAAAAATTTTGGTATATTTGTTTTTGAAAAATATTGTGTAGAAAAAAAGTTATTAAAATGGTTTCTTTGGTTCTTAGGGTTTTTTAGGTTCTCAATTGAACTTTACTCTCTCTCTCTCTCTCTCTATATATATATATATATATATATATATATATATATATATATATATATATATATATATATATATATATATATATATATATATATATATATATATATATATATATATATATATATATATATATATATATATATATATATATATATATATATATATATAGGGTTAGGATCCGATAAGAACCAAAATCCGGCAGGAACCGCGAGGACTCTTATTGTCTAATCACTCTCCTAAGGGCAATAACGTTAAACGTCTTCTTTCGAAGTGATGCAGTCACGTGCGACACACGTTCACGGAACGAAATACGGATTTGAGGATACGATCATATGCTACTCACGTCCGTACAACATAATTTAACCGGGTTTTTTATTTTTTTTCGTTATTATTATTATTTTTTTAATATTATTATTATTATTTTTTAGTTTTTTGTTTTTATTTTAGTTTTTTCCATATTTTTTTCAGTTTTTTTTTTGTTTTTTTTCGTTATTTTTCCAGTTTTTTTTAACTCATTTTGGATCTTAACTCGTTTTGGATCTTGGATCATAACTAATTTTAAATCTTGGATCATAAGTTTTGAGTAATTTTGTCGTTGGATGTTTTTTTAACTCGTCTTGAATCATAACTCGTGTTGGATCTTGGATCATATCGAATTTTGAATATTGGATCATATGTTTTGAATCATAAACATATTTTGGTTTTAATATTTTTGGATCATGTATATTTTTTTTGCTATTTTGATGAGTTTTTTTTACTTAAAATATAAAAATGAACACTTAAAAAAACTTTTTTTTTTCAAAATTTTGTTTTTTAAAATTACTAATATGATGTCTAGAATGATCTCTTAAATTTTCAGAATTTTTGGATAACTTTTTTTTAATTTTTTGATTCTTTATAAAAATAAAAAATAAAAAAATATTTTCTTTCAAATTTTCATGATAGTGCTTGTTTTATAGAGAATTAAATTTTAAGAATTTTGATTTTTTTAGAATTTTTTTTGCAAAAAAAAAAAAAAAATTATGGCTCAAAAACTAAGTGCGGGAGAATAAAAAAAAACTCAGCTAACCATATGGCAACAACTGTCGCAATCTGGTGGGGGGTCTCGTTTCAATTACCATATTACCCTTATTAATTTGTATTATCCACCCAATAGTTTTGATTTTTAGACAAATAGCCCCCAAGCTTTTAAGATGTAACATTTTATTCTCATTGAATCTTATCCACCCATTTTTTAAGATTACAGGTCCAGATTTGTACTCACGGTTCTTACCGGATTTTGGGTTCTTATACGATCCTCATTATATATATATATATATATATATATATATATATATATATATATATATATATATATATATATATATATATATATATATATATATATATATATATATATATATATATATATATATATATATATATATATATATATATATATATATATATATATATATATAGTGTTACCTTGTAACTAAATATGGACCAATCATTTTAAATCTGGACAGGGGTATAATAGTAATTGACATATAAATCAATTAATTTTAAATAAATAACATCACATAAATCCGGTAGCCGCTCCTATAATTACGAAAACTAACTTTTTCCTGAATTCTGATTGGTCTACACAGTCACACAATAATTACCTGTTTTAAAATAACCTAACTATATATATATATATATATATATATATATATATATATATATATATATATATATATATATATATATATATATATATATATATATATATGACCCAAATTGTTAGTTTAATAACTTGTGTGAGACGTAGCTAATGCAATTTTAGGAGAAATTGACAAAATTATATAAGAATAAACCACATTTGAATATTGAAATAATACATGATTCATTGTACATTATTAATCACACAACACTTCTTTATACACCATATTTGATGTATACAATTCATCACCTTTGAATTTTTCGTGTAACTTCACTAATACTTTTGTATTGCCACGTGAGATACCTCTCGACAATACAATATAAAGTTTGCCATGCAAGAATATTGGTTCTGGAAGATAAATAATTACATTTGGAGTTGTTTGTTCCTGAGCTTTATTGATTGTCATCGCATAACATAATCTAATAGGAAACTGTTTCCTCTTTAGCTTGATTGGAGGAATCTTTGACAAAAATACCCTATTGACAGCATGTTGACCAACAACTATTTCTACATCAATGACATTCTGCTGAAATCTTTTGCATATTAATCGGGTGCCATTACACAATCCATTTGCTGGGTTAGTATTTCATAAAAGTATTATTGGGCATCCAACTTTCAACAGATGGTAATGAGCGGGTAATAGTTTCAGTTCTAATGTTTCTTTAGGTGTCCAATTTTCTTTCAAAATCCTAGTAAAAGGGTGAGCATCATTACCGAGTGTCCACCTTAGGAATCAAAACTTTCTTGGAACCTATAACAGAGGATTTTCCTTAAACAAATGATTGTAATACTAAACAAACAAAAGTAATAGATTAAGAGTTTCTTAATACAAACACACAAACAACCACACATACAGACATATACAACCACACATATAGACACGCACACAAACACAACCACATATGCACTTGTAAATGGCAAGAATCGTCATGCTTTATGTAGAGAGAAAAAATAAAGGAGAAAGTAAAGTATAAAAAGCAGAGGCAAAACTAAAAAAATGAAGAGTTAATACAACCTCTCCCTATAGATACATTTCCTCTTGATCTTCATTCGCAAACATAACCTCTCCCCAATTAGACGCAACATTATTTAATGCATTTGAACTCTAAGTAGAAAGCATTAATCTGTCTATTTTTATCCAGACCATCCTTTCTGGAACCATAAAATTCTTTGTTACAAACCCTATCTCTTTACCTCTTAATCCATTTGTTTCATTTGAATTTGACACATGCACTGATAGACTTAAATAACCACATTCCACCAATATAATGCATCCAAATCAATAGACCGGTCATTATTGCACAACTTATACAAGTTAACAACAAGCATCGTGAATATTTCCCAAGAAATATGTGAAGCTTCTTGTACCACCAAAAGATATTTTGAATATATGGAAATTCTCTTCTCCTTATTTCTTGAACATTTCCGCCCTCTCTTGAATCCGTACCTACCACAATATGAGCATAATACTTTGTCTTATCCCCACTATGTTCCTCTCCAAATGTTTTCATATAATTTCTATTCACAAAACGAACCCCATATGAATTTTTATTCTCTTCCCCAAAAAACTTAGCAAATAATGCAACATGATGATTGCCCATCCATGATGAACATAACTTTATCCATCTCAATCACGATATCAACTTTCAAGAATTTCATAGTTTTTCTCAACTTTGAGAGTTATATAAACATCAACAATCGTACCTTGCTTCCCACATAACGTTCATAATATGCATGAGTCCATCCCTAGAGGGAAATTGGTAAATATGAAATGCAGTGGATAGAGACTCAACCAATTATGATTAGGGTTCCTGAAAGTAATATTCGAGCCTTCCCCATTTTAATGTCCACTTTCATTATAAGAACCCTACTTCTTCCTATCACCAATTCGACATCCCCAATCCTATTTGTCAAAGAATTGTCTTCCTGCCATCATGTTTAATTCGATCATGATGACTATGAATCAGCTACTCAAACACATTCCCGTCAAACCGAGCAGTATTCCATATTAAAATACGCTGATGAACAAAACTTTATCCATCTCAATCACAATATCAACTTTCAAGAATTTGACAAATGCATAGATTTTCTCAAGTTTGAGAGTTTTTGAGCTATACAAACATCAACAACTGTATCTTGCTTCCCACGTAACGTCCATAATATGCGTGAATCCATACCCAGAGGGAAATTTGTAAATATAAAATGAAGTGGATAAAGACTCAACTGATTCTGATTTGGGTTCGTGAAAGTAATCTTCAAACCTTTTGCATTTTAACGTCCACTTTCCTTATAAGAACCCCACTTCTTCCTATCATCAAATTGGCATTACCAATCCTATTTGTTAAAAAACTGTCTTCCAACCGTCATGTTAAATTTGATCATGATGACAATAAATCAGCTACTCAAATGCATCCCGATCAAACCGGGCAATCTTCCTTATTAAGGGGCTGTTTGATTTGCCTTTTATTGGGTCCAGTAAGAGGTTACGTCTGACTCGGTCCGAATCAAACCATTGTGGGTCCAGTTTGAGGTTAAGTCTGACTCAGTCAACTTTAAGATAAGTCTGACTGGGTCAGTTAACTCTTACTCAATCAGCAAGTATAAAACAGCCCCTAAAATATGCCGATCTAATAGGCAAGGCGAAACGATTTCAATGGTACCCTAACACCCCCACACCCCCACACCACCACCACCCCCACCACCGTAAATCCATCGACAATCATAGGTAGTGAAATTCAACAAAATTGCTTCAGAGTAATGAGGTGTTCTTACTTTGTTTTTTTAATTGTGTTATAGTTTGTTTTGAAGATCTTATAAACACTAAAATAAACGGTATATCACCCAAAATTTTACATCATGAGATCCATATCTTTTTGTAGGTTTTGTTACTTTCGGATGTTACTTGATTCTTCTTATAAAGGTAAAATAAGAAGAATTAAACCTGAAATCCCACGATTAATCATTATCTTTGAAAAGGCAAGTGGTAGAAGATTTGAACCATTACCGCCTTTAGAGTATTATCAACTAATCAAAGAAAAGATTAAAAAACATCAAACTGAATAGTGGATATTTTTAATTATTAATTATCACTGACATCGGTTTTAGTCAGATGTTTCCATGCATGCATATACTATATATGACATATCTTTTACATAATCAAGAAACACTATCAAATCTTTCGAAAACATACAGCCAAACGTAATAATCCTTACCAACATACTTTCAATATTCTTTTATAACCCCCTCAATATAGTAGCTAATAGTTATCTCCTTTGGCGATCTTATCCCCATAGTACTTTCCCATGATCCTCAGGGTCATTCGTTAAGACCCTATAGCCACCATCATTATGTGGATCATTTTGTGGAATACTTCTTTCACCTGCTTGATGAAAGTTGTAATTGTGGTGAGAATACAAATTTGAGAATCTGGTGTTCTCTTTTCGTTTCTCGGTTCTCCATTGAAAATTTATGTGATCCCACTTAGCCTTGCATATCAATGCATTCCTGTTGTAACCCAAACAAGCCATTGTTAAAGCAATTTCCTCCCAGAGAACCTCGTCCATACACCCACCTTGCTCAAATCTTGTTTCCATGCTAGTTCTTAGTTGTATTAGTTGTGAAACCTCATTTTCTCCCCAACTTGTGACATTATAGCTTTGATCATTACAATACTCTGGAGGAGAAGTCTTAATGGTTGATTTATTTGCGGTTAATTGGTGCAAAGAATCCATTAAAACAGAATCTCGAGACTTCATCCATGCTCGTTCCTTTGCTCGAAAATTCTTTTCTATCTCTAATCTTGCAGCGTTTTCTTTCCTCCATTGCTTCTCTTTTGAAATTCTCTCCTTTTCCTTTTCTTCTATTGTCTTCATCATCTTCTCCATCCATGCATCTTGTTTCTCCATAAGTGTCTGTGTTTTTGTTTCAATGAAGTCTATTATCATGGTTTTCCAATATTTCTTCCCCAGGCTCCTCTTGTTACTCGTCCTCTCAACACAATCACTATCTTCATTGAATGGAGGCAATGGTTCATAGTGATTTGCGAAGTTGCATGAGGAAGGGTCAAACACAGATGGATTATGCGGAAGATGTGGATTATTAGAGACCGAAGGCAGGTTAGGATCATCATGATTGGTTCTAGCGCTTGTTTCCCCGTATATAGCTTCTAGTTGGCTAAAGAATCGGTAATGCTTCTTGTCTTGTCTTCCAGATTTTCCTCCTTTGATCTTTTTGTAATACTTGTACAAGTTTTCAAATTTCTCACTGCATTTTTTCCCAGTTCTTCTATACCCGTGCTCCACAGACATTATCCTGAAAAATTGAACAACGAAATGAAGAAGACAAAAGTTTTGGAAATGAGGAAACCGAACCTAGTTATTCATCATAGAATGAATTAATGAGAAGAAAAGGTCGGAGTAAAGCTTCCAAGTGATAATCATTTACGGATACTAATAGAGAAATTGGAGTCCTTATACATGACTATTCAATCTGATCTGTCATACACTTGATTCAACCAAAAGAAGTGAAAAGTCTTCTACTTCATAGAATAGTTTTCAAAAAGTTTTCAAAAAAACCTATACTGCACCTTCAGAGAATTGATAAAACCCTACAAGCATAATGTCAATGTTTTGAATTAAAAATTTAAAATTACATCATAAAAGGGTAAGCTTTGATCTTTAAATATTGAATTAGCAACGTAGGAGGAATATAGATGAAATTAATGAAGTGATAAGTTTTGTTAGAAAGGTCTGGATGTTTGATTGTTGAGGTTCTTGGAAGTTAGGGTTCTATGATATATTTACCTTTTTTAGAGAAACACTCTTTGGGTGACGCAAGAAACTTATTTTATATAGTGAAAACCCCAAAATTTTGCCCTAAAATGAAATATTAATTAGAGTGTAGGATGTTAGAGAATAAGAGAGATTACCTGGAAACTTCATCCCATAAAGGGCCTTTGTGATTAGCTTCTTTGAACATAGAATCAAGTCCTGATCGGATCTCAAGAAGTGTTAGAGTTTCTTCCCTTGTCCATCTTCCACCATAACCACCAATCTCCATGTCTAAACCATTACCAGCACCGCCACCGCCACCGCTGTCTGCGCTAAGACCTGAAGTTGTTGATCCCATACCCATCGTTGAATCAGATCCAAAAGACATTCCACCACCGCCAGGACCACCTCCCAACATCACCATGGCATACTGCAGGTCTCGAGGAGGTTGAGGCTGTGGCTGAAGTATGGAAGGGAAGATGGGCCTTCCGTTCATGTAATGGGACAGATCCCTCATCCCATACTTTTCCTCCATTTCCATCAGTTTTTTTAATCTTTCCTTCCAATAGTTTTCTTCTTTACAAATTGAAAGACTAAATTTATGATAGGGAAGAGAGGTTTCTAGTAAAGGATGAGAAGAAGACTATCGCTCCTTCACTAGGAAAATGTTAGAATGAGCTTAGACCCATCTCTATGTTTGTTCTTCAGAACACATCATACCCTAAAATAGTAGAGCCTAGATGTGTATAGTATATCTATATGTGGTCTATGTATATTAGCTATATACGATATACGTCAGATGTATCATCTCACACGTATCTCTCTCCCATTGAGGAGAGAGAAGGTTACCAGACACAAGGATAGACCGGTAAAAACACAGGCTCTTGTGAATGACAAATGTTAAAAGGTGAACTTGATCCGTTGCGTATGCATCAACAGTGCCTCGGTCCCATCCCCTATTGATGACCCTTTTGAGTGTCTCCCTCGGTCTTGTTTTCTTCAAGTCAACACCCCACCCTTTCACCTTTTGATCATATTATTTTTATGAGAAATTGTTCCTACCCATCTTTTACCCCTTTTTTTTAACAATTGTAATATTTAATAAAAATAATAATTTTTAAGACACATGTCATATTTTAATATGGGTATGAATATGAGTAAAAACAAAATGTAGGAATAAATATCATTTCTCTAATTTTATTTATTGAGTAATTGTATTTTCTATCCATATGAAATTATGGCAAATGTCATATTTAATAAATTAATAATATTTTAATACACATGTCACAATTTAACTTGGGTAGAAAAATTAATAGAAATAAAATGTAGGAACAAAAACAAATTCTCTTTTATTTATCGTGTGAAAGTTGATAGTATTTTTGAAAGGATTATTATTATTATTATTATTTTGCATTTAATTAGATGTATGTAGAGGGGTAATCATGAGAAAATCACAAAAATAGCTTATATTCTTATAAGGTTTATAAAAAAGATAATAACAAATATTTCATGATTATTTTAAAGAAAATGAAATATGTCGTCAAAGAAAAAACAATCATATAAGGTTTTCGAAATGTATGCTAAATGGTCTAAAATTATTTCATTTTCTTTAAAATAACAATTGTGTTTGTGGCATTATAAAAATTTCAAATTATATATATATATATATATATATATATATATATATATATATATATATATATATATATATATATATATATATATATATATATATATATATATATATATATATACACAGAGGCGGAGGTAGGGGGTTCCTAAGGTAGCACCGGCTACCGCTTGGGTCCAATCACGTAGGCTAAATTTTTTCGGGAAAGTTTTTTTTACATAACGTTGCTCCCGGTTTGATAAATTTTGGGCTCCCCTTAGGTAAACTTAGTCCAAACTTGAGAACCTTTTAAAAAATTGGCACCCCCTTGGCTTTATTCCTGGCTCCGCTCCTGTATATATATATATATATATATATATATATATATATATATATATATATATATATATATATATATATATATATATATATATATATATATATATATATATATATATATATATATATATATATATATATATATATATATATATCTTCCTCTATAATAAAACAAACCTAATAGGCCACTTGACATCGTTTTAATGTGGCATTTTTACACGTGTCATTGTATAATGCAACATTGAGGTTTTTTCCCGCCTAAAAATGATTCCCTTCGATTATATAAATTGGCGAGATTTTAGTTAAGCAGTAAAACAAATCATATCTTATCCATATTTAAATTTGAAATCAATTCCTAACTTACAATCGAAATTGAATAAAAGAACCCCTAAAATTCTGCATATATCTTCCTGAGTCAGTCCCTTACGCATTCCGTCTTTGTTTTCCCGCCTTCACACTGACTTTTTTTTTCACAATAACATATTGCTGATTTTATGCCATTTGATATTAATTCCTATAAGTTATTTTAAGCATCCCTAAATCTCACCAGTATCCCTAAATCTCGATCTCATTCCTTAAATCTGGATCTCAGCATGACGATAAATGTGATTCAATCAATTTGAAAAGCGATGATCGCTTAAATCTTGGTTAAATTGATTAGAGGGTGAGTGAAGATTGGAACATTCAATATTGGTGAATCCCGTAATCACAGTATTTTCGCAGCTTATAAGTTCTATCTGGTTCCTTCTTTGATGATTCCTCTCTTCCAAAGTTACCGATTTGAGATGCAGTATCATGTTCAAATATATTGAATATTATTTTCTTTCAGGGTTTTGCCATTTGTCTAGAGTACACAATTTGGCTGTGTGTTTCTTAAAGAGGCTTTAAGGGAAAATCGATAGTAAGTCGTTTTCAACAATAAGCTTGAGTATCCATTTTTAGATTATGAAGTTCTATTTGTTTTGATTTTCAAAAATCATGAAATTTTAATTCATAGTCTTTATTATTATTTCATTGACTATGTGGAGACGAATGAACTTTATTAGTTTACATATGTGGCTTTATGCTTGAATCGAATTGCTTCAATTGAGCTAAATTCAAAAAGTCAACAGAGGCCCTTCAATTCCAGTGGAATGGCCGGACATTTATCGGAAGATATGGATGGGAATGAAGGGCTTATGAGAGGTCAACAAGTTCTCAACATTGAAGGAGACTGGAAGCTGACTCTGTAAGCATTTTTCGTAGGACTTTTTTTCCTTTTGATTTCTCGCAACCGCTAGATCAAGAGACCCACTGATTGTAATCTAAGCACCGCTACAGTGCTTAACTGTCACCATCATACAACCTGAGCACCATCGCAATTCGTGAGCAAATTTTCTGAGAAGTATGCTTCACTTTAATGTGCAGATGATTTCCAACTATTCAAAGCAGGGTGTATGCTACAAAAGGATGTAACTATTCAGATGAGGGTACAAGCTATAAAAAGATGAAGATGCATCCAGTTTTTAGAGATTATTTGCAACCGCTTCTGAGTTATAGTGCTAAAATTTTGAAGAATCAAGGTAATATTCCTGCCTATTTTTGTTTCAACATATATACTTAAGACGAGTTTGATCTTATGCATCTTTATTACCAATCTATATGGAATCATACATGGGTCTAAGTTATGTCTAAGGGAAAAAGCATTATCGACCAATTTCGGGTGTGTTTAAGTATGTTGCTATTAATGGTATTGGTAAATGAGGACCAAAATTGAAAAAATGATCAAATTTTGGACTAACCACAGTAAAATCAAAAAGAATGTGTGTAAATTAGAATTTGCTTTCAGTTTTGTGTGTATGTTTGTCAAGGGGTAGGGGCCGATGTAATAGTGAATTTTAGAGTGGCTGGGACACCACTAGGAATGGGTTTTAACCTCTTTTATGTTAAGAACCAGTAAAAGTTTATTTTAAAAACTGACAAGTAATAGATTAGTAGTAATTGATTATATGCATCATTCAAAGATTAATAGGAAATGTTGACTAGAAATGTTGACATAATTTATGGTTATGTTTACATCTTTTAGCCATAAATTACCTACACCAATCATGTTCTTATGATCATATTTTACCTAATTAAACTAAATATGTGATATGTGGGTAAGAGATCCAAAGGAATTCCAATAAGGTCCATTACGTATTTATTTCTATAATATAGCTTTTAGTTTGGATTTTTTTTACTTCTTTCCAATAAGGTCCATATGATGGTTTAGCTTTGACTTTTTTCATGCTATGAAGCTGAGAACTCTTTTTTTCTCAGTTTGGAATTTTAAATTGCGTATGTAAGTGTTGTATTGTTTTTTTTGTTATTTAAATTTATATGAAGTAGGTTGCAAAATATAGATACCGAAAAGTAAAAGAAAAATAACTGGTCAATTTAATTGGCCACCAACACTACAAAATCAAGGTGGCTTTATGGTTGTAGTTTTGAGCTGGTCTTGTCTTTGAGTTAAGGATTCTAGAATTGTATCATTGTGTATGAGTCAATCCCAATAAGAAGGAAGACGGCCACCAACATGGTTCTGTTTGTATCTTATGTGAACCCATTTACTTTGCATATTTTATTTCTTTGGAACTTGATAGTACATTGCTATTTCCTACATTTCAGGTTTAAGTGATTCGTGATTTTGAAGCAGGGGCCTATACAGAGTGCAGTGGTATATCACAGAAATGTTATTCTTTTAAGCCCTTTAAAGAAATGGTTTACCACTTTAGTGTGTATGAAAATCTATTTATGTGTAAAATTTCCTTTGAATTTAATAAATTTCTAAATATAATAAAATAGTATAAAGCTATATTACAGCTAAAGTTATCATTGGTCAATCTTGGTGTTGCTAATTAGTTTGTGTCCATCTTCCTTTTTTTGGATATGATAAATGAACCGCCTGACTTTGTAGTGATGTGTATTGTTTAGAACTTATTGTGAAATTTGTGTTGCGACTTTAACATATACTTTCTATAATATTTTATAACAGTTGAATTTAATTGTGGAAAGAATATATAGTCGTCGATGCATTCAGTTTTGCAAAAAACTTCATTATTAGCATCATACTTATAAAATAAAATGTTTTTATTAGTATATAAATTTTTTTATTTGTTAACCGTGTAACACACGGGTTTCTAATCTAGTATATATATAGAATTGGGATCCAGTAAGAATTAATATTTTAGTAGGAAGGTAGGAAGGAATTTCATCACTCATCAAAACATAATAATGCCTTTTAAGATGCAAGCATATTTTTGGTGTATATATATGTAAGATTAAATGATCTGAAATCAGTTACAAAAATATATCATTCTTACCTTAATTATAATCATTCATACCTTAATTACTGATTTCTTACCTTCTTACCAAAATATTACTTCTTACTGGATCCCAACTCTCTATATATATATATATATATATATATATATATATATATATATATATATATATATATATATATATATATATATATATATATATATATATATATATATATATATATATATATATATATATATATATATATATATATATATATATATATATATATGACGTTGATTTTGTTGGAATACGATAATAATAAAAATACATGCAGCGGAAACAATATAAATATACATATTCCACCACTGATCACAATATCATGAGAACTAACAACTGTGAAACTAAAGCATGAGATCGATCAAATAATTACCTCAATTGCAGATTTGTTGTATGTAGGATGACTAAGGCTCAATAGCAAGAACCTCTATAACGAAATCACACCCAACAATTATTCAGTAGACCGTTGACCTTACTTGAAGAATAAGCAACTGTTTCTTCTTGGTTGAAGGAGATTGATATGTATAGAGAGGAGGGAGGGTATGAACGAAAATTCTCACTCTATAACCTACAAATTGCAAACTAGGATTGATATTTACAATATCCATCATAGTTATCTTATCCCCGTAAGTAGGACTTTAAAATTCAAACTATTTGGCATATACTCTTAAGTCCTTTATCCAGTTGCAGTTTCTAATTAATATACATTTACTTTGATATATTAATAAACTTATTCCCTCATCTTTACTTTTAATCTCCTTTAGTTAAATCATGTATTATGTGTAACCCAAAAGGACCTTATTATATATAATAATATTACCAACTTGTTATGACCATTAACATAGAACCAACAGTCTCCCACTTGAATATATCATAACAAATGTATGATCTCATATTCCCTAACCTAGCAAGATGTATGACATCCTAGTCAAGTGTTGTACTCATATAATGAAACAACCCTTAGGCAAGTGATCAAACATTCCTTTGTTCTTGAAGATATCCAGATGAATACCTGACATGGAAAATCTACCTACTCAAGATTATGTTTCCCGATAGAGATTTGTGATGACGACAACAGACTGCACTATTGATCTCTTATCAATTCAATATAAGTAAGGTCATACATTTGATGTTAGCACCAAGTCATTAAGGGGCCTAGGGATTACGCTTCTCCTGTTAGGGCAGAATGAACAAATAAACTTTAACTACATAGATCTTGCCTACTCATCATGCTATACCTAGACATTCCCTTTATGACTGCCAGTTACAAACAATGTTGGAGAAAAACCAAAGTACCACAAATTGTTAGAATTAAGATCCATGCATCTCCATTTGAAATATATAAGATATTACCATGTTAGAATTACTCGTAACAATTTCCATGAAGTAATTTTTAAGTGTGGGTTACTCAAATACTTAATCTCCATTAAGTATACATGAGAACTAGCGTATCTCTATGTTATGTCTATATTTATGGAAAATTTACTAATACCTCATGGTAGTATTAAATCACCACTTATGTAAGAACCTGGAAATTTTGGTAAAAGTCATAAAATAAAAATATATAAAAGTTGGGTTGAACAAGGGCGTAACAGTAAAAATTGGTAAAAAGGGCAAAATGGTCATTTGACATCCAAATGACTTCTAAGTAATGAAAATGTGGTTTTAGGGTTAATATGTAATGAAATAAACTTAAAAAGAAGAATTTTGGGTTTTTGGGACAGTTTTGAAAAAAATGGAACCAAAGGGGCCAAAGTGCCATTTCTTGAAACTAGTGGGCAAACTAGTCTTTTGCCATGTTTTGGACTTTGATATAAATTATTTTAATGTTTGGGGTAAAATGAAAGAAAAGAAACTTATAATGTTATAAAAAATGTGTTTTTAAGCCATTTTGGGAAAAATGAAACTTGAGGGACCAAAGTGTAAAATAACTAGGTATAAAAAGGAAAAAAAATCTGCATTCCCATTCACAGAACACGGGAAGGCAGTAGAGAGTTCTAGAGAGGGCTGGACGATCGCCCGGGAGGATTTCTAGAAGAGAGGTGTGAGGAGTACAAGCTTGGAATCAAGATTTCCAAGCCAAATCAAGGTAAGAACACTTGTTCTTGACTTCTAGCACACGGGTTACTCATAGAGTGAGTTATAAATTGAAAGTTCAGTTGCAATCCAACATGTTTTATGAGTCTTTCCATCTAAACAAGCTTGAATTATCAAGCAATTCTACTTAAATCAAAAGATATGGTTGAATTGGGGAAAATCATGATTTTGGCCAAGAACCCTAATTCACGGGTCCTTGTGATTAAAGATGATTTTAGTGACTAAAGTGAGTTCAATATGTTAGAATAGATGAAATAAACTAGTATTGATAGTTAATTCGAAGTAATTTCAATTTTTGGTGTCAAAACTCTAAAAATGAAATTTTCATGAACTTGGATGGAATCAGTGATTCCATGGTTAAAAGACATGTTTAAATGATGGGTTTTTGTATAAAGAGTTGGTTAGAATGAGTCATAAATGATGTTTAAGTATGAAGAAACCATTAGAAGTGATTTCCTAGGAGTTTCAAATAATAAAATGAAAGTTTGAACAAAAACTGAAATTTGCCGGGTGGAATGGAATTGGTGATTCCATGAATGAAACCCATGGAAATGGTTAATGGAAAACATTAATTGGTAACTAACAAAATATGCGTTTGGTTGTAAAAACCTTAAATTAAATCATCAATTGGTTATATAAACATATGGATAGAAAATGGACAAAACTAGATTTTAAAATTTGAGTTGATGTGCATATGAGCTTCCTTAGAGCTCTTGTGACATCCTATGGTCTTAATCATTAAGTCATGAACTTAATAAGACTTAATAGAAGTGAAAACATGTTCTTAACATAATAAAGGGTCAATAGAACCTATGGTCAAAATTTGGTGAAGTTTGGAGTTAAAACGAGCCCGATACATGACTTTTAGTGCAAAATTCGAAGTTTGAAGGGCTTGGGAGAGTTACACGACCGTGTAACTATTATGGGTAAAGTTACACGGCCGTGTAACCCACTGATGAGGGGTAAAGAGCCTATTTTGCCCCTAGACATGTATCCTTGGTCTCCAATTGATCCCATAAGTGTTATAGAGCATGGAAACATGAAAAATGAGTCTAAATTGTGTATGTGACTTTCCAAGGGTATAATGGTCAATAAAATGTCATTTAAAAGATAATAAGAATAAGTAAAAAGGTGTGTTAAGGGATGAATATCACAAAAATATTGTGATATGAGCCTAGTGGAACATAACAAAGTAGTCCTTAGATGTTGATTAAAGTATAACATGTTATTAATAAAGTGTGAATAAACTTCTTAGGTACTTAAGAAGTAAAAGGGCAATGAATGGAAGGGACAAGAAAGGGTGTAATTATAGTTAGACTTCTCTAACTAGCCAAGGTGAGTAATGTGTGGATTTTTGGGTACGTAGCAAAATGGGTTTTTATACAAAGAAATGAATTTTATATAAAATGTTTTGGGAGTCAAAATGGTTTTATGGAAGTTGAAATGATTTAATGAAAATGGTTTTATGAATCTGAAAATAGTTTTGTGAAATTTGGAAATGATACTATGAAATAGCAAGTATAATGTATACAAAAGATAAATGAGAAAATACAAAGAATTAATAAAGTGTTGAGACCTGTTGAGAAGCTAAGAAGTATACGGATAAAGACCACGGCCTGCTGCGGTAGGGGTGGCAAAAAGACACTACTGGGATGGTACCTCCCGTCGCGAAGTAGTTGTCTTACCTTGATACATGAATCCGTTTCATGCTATTGAGGAAGAAGTTATACGAGTGCGTCTCGTATAAAACCTACGGGTGCGCTTGTAGGAATGTGCTCTCAATGAAAAGGAATACCTATGGGTGCGCTCATAGGAAATTAAATAATATGAAAATTTGGAAGGTTTAAAATATGAGAAATTATTTTGGGTCTAAAACCCGTATTACTCACGAGACGTATGTCTTACGTATTATATTTTTTTAAAATGCTATGTACTCAGGTAGCGAGGGAAAAGGGTAGATGATGCGTTAGAGGAACAAGAGTCCAAGATTGATCAGAGTATGTACCTACTTCCTTAAATTATGGTAATGTATTGAGCTTGTGACATCCCATATTGAAAATGAAAATTTTTTTACGGGAAATTTAACACGTAAATTGTTTTATTAAAATGTTGTATATGGGACGGGGTGTTACAACTTACTCCTGAATTATGACCGAATATGGATAATTCTGAATACTTTAATCATTCAGGAAGTCAATAAAATATGCAAAATTGGAACACAATGATAAACAAATGAAATGACTGCTCCAGGCATATATTAAGTTCACAATAGAATAATCACCATATCAGATAAAGTTTTACACTACACATGTTTCCAATACAAATCAAATTAAACTAAATACACTCGAACTAACTCATTAGTAAATCTAATGCCTATGACCCAGTATGAGAATCATGCTTGGTATGTGATGATGGTTTAGTGAATAGATCAACAAGATTCTCTTCCGATACAACTGTATTGATCGTGATGTCTCCTCCTTCATTGAGCTTTCGAATATAATTGAATTTACGGGGTATATGCCTTGCGCACTTGTGAGCTCTGGGTTCTTTAGCTAAGGCGATTGTACCCTTATTGTCAGCGAAGATCTCAACAGGACCATCAATGCTATGAACAACACCGAGATCCTTGATGAACATCTTCATACACATGGCTTCATTGCAGTTTCATTAACTGTAATATACTTAGGCTCTATTGTCGAATCGACTATTGTGTCTTGTTTGGTACTCCTCTAAGTTACTGCCCACCATTTAGTAAGAACATGAATCATGGCTGCAAACATTAGTCGTCTCTATCAGTTTGGAAGCTAACATCGTTGTAACCATTCATGATGACTTCTTTCATACCCGTATAAATCAAGAACACGTCTTTTGTCCTCCAAAGATACTTAAGAATGTTATTGATTGCGGTCTAATGACTATCATCATGATTAGTGTGATAGCGGCTCGTCATGCTTAAGGCACATGAGACATCAAGCCTTATACATGTCATGACATACATGATCGATCCCATAATCGAAGCATACAAAATTCAACTTATTCTTTTTAGTTCATCACTAGAACCAGGACATTGTTATCTACTCAATGTCACACCATGCTACATAGGTACGAACCCTTTCTTTGAGTCGTGCATATTGGATTTCTTCAATATTTTGTCTATGTATGTTCTCTGGATCAGTCCAATGAGTAGCCTAGATCTATTTCTATTGATCTTTATACCAAGTATATATGATGCTTTTCCTAAGTCTTTCATTGAGAAACAATCCTCATGCAAGTTTTAACACTTTGAAATAATAGGATATCATTTCCAATGAGTAGTATGTCATTAACATATATTAAAAGAAAGACAACAACACTCCGAATAGCTCTGACATATACACATGACTCATATTCAATCCTCGAAAATCCAAACTCTTTGACATTCTTATCAAAGCAGAGATTCCAGCATCGAGTTGCTTGTTGAAGTCCATAAATCGATTCTCATGCTTATATACTCTATTAGGACATTTGGACTATACAAAACCCTCTGGTTGTGCCATATACACATCCTCTAAAAGTTTTCTATTAAGGAAAGCTGTTTTTACATCCATTTGTTGTATTTCGTAATCATGAAAAGCTGCTATGGCAAACAATATCCTAATGTATTTGATTATCACCACTGGTAATTGTTAGTGTATCCTACATTGGTGCGACACGGTCTTATAAGTGGGTATATATGTTGCAGTCTCCCCTCTCTCTACAAGGGCTCTTTTGGAGACACTCTTGGGCTCCATATATATTTACAGTAATAACATTTCCTCATAATCAATCCCTTGGGTTTGAGTATAACCATTTGTCACCAGTATGGCTTTATATGTGTGTATTTTCCATCCATGGATGTCTTCTTCTTGTAGACCCATTTACACCCAACTGTTTTAAGGACGGGCGTGCGATCAATTAAATTCCAAACTTGGTCATCGTACATGTATTTCATCTCGCTCTCCATAGCCTCCTTTCATTTAGTAGCATCTGAGCCTGCCATCACTTCCTGATAGTTGGTAGGTTCATCATCATCTACAAGTGACTCATCATCTTCAGTAATATGTAAACTATAAAATTCAAGTGCATGACGTACTCTGTTAGATCTTCAGACAAGAGGTGGAGGTATGCCAGATTCCTCAGATACACATGCCTGAGGCTCAATAGGTTTTCAATCGCTGATTGAATGCTAGTGCCAACGTGAGGTCCTTTATTGGTTAACTCTTGGATCTCATCAAGATTAATTTGGTTCCCACTAGCCTCTTTGGATATCAGCTCCCTCTCTCGGAAGACTACCCTTCGTGCAACAAACACTTTTTCTTAGAAGGTTTGTAAAACAGATACCCAAAAGAACTACCAGGATAACAAACAAAGTAACATCTCTTTCATCTGGGTTCTAATTTGTCGATGGCCTCACAACGAATGTAAGCCTCATAACCCTAGACTTTTAAATGCGCTAATAAGGGTTTAGTCCTATTTCATATTTCAGTGGGTGTCTTGCTGACCATCTTAGTTGGTACAAGGTTCATGACTTTGGCATCAGTCTCTAAGGTATAGCCCCAAAAACTAATCAGAAGCATAACACCACTCATCATGGACCAGACCGTATCAAGAAATGTTTGATTCCTCTTCTTGGCCACACCATTATGCTATGGTGTTCCAGGAGGAGTCAACTATGAAACAATTCCATAATTCCTAAGATGATCACATAATTCTCGACTAAGATATTCTCTACCCCTTTCAGATTAGAGAATCGTAATCCTTTTGCCCTATTGATTCTCTACTTCATTCTTAAACGTCTTGAACACTTTGAAGGTTTCAGACTTATGTTTAATCTAATAAACTAACATGTCACAATCGTTGAAGCGGTCCAAGTCAAAAATAAAAACCTTACGTTCCACTAGTAGCGGTAAGCAAGGGTCACCCAAGGAGTTAGTGGTTGGCACTTTGTGACCATAATAGAACCGCATTGTAGTGTCACTCTATAGTCGGTGAATATGAATACACATC
This sequence comes from Cichorium intybus, assembly GCA_023525715.1. Taxonomy (NCBI): domain Eukaryota; kingdom Viridiplantae; phylum Streptophyta; class Magnoliopsida; order Asterales; family Asteraceae; genus Cichorium; species Cichorium intybus. The sequence continues at coordinate 27,730,701 of CM042013.1, read as the reverse complement.
AATCCCAAAAACAACATAAACATTTATGAATCAGCAACCAAACTAAGATCTACGTGCAATCAATAGATCAAATTTAACTATAATTTAAATTTCATTAAAATAACTCAAAAGACAATTGATCATAAATCCAACCTAAAATCAGAGCCGAATGTTTGCTCGAAATTAGAAACTAACAACTTTGTGATCAAAGAAATTCTAGAATTAGAAACCTTGAAACGCAAGAGCAACTACGAACTAAAATTGCAAATAAAATCAAAACGAACCAACTATGATCATAAACTGAAATAACAGTGAATCCTGAGTCAAAGAAGCCAGAGTTCCACTCTATAGGTCAGTCTTCGCTCCTGAAATTCGATCTAGGAGCCTATTATATTTGAGAATTCTGCCGGTCCGTGCTGCGTATAGTTGTTGTTCGCGTTGCGAGTCAAGCCTTATCCCCGTTTTATCTTGCTTTGAAATTCAAACTGCTTCGGATCACTTCCCATTTCACGCGTATCATACATCTTTCTACCGCGACGCGAGTGTGTCTTTGGTCTTATCCTCGTTTTTCATCTCTAACTTCATCAAATTACACTTTAAACCCTGTATTTTCACTAAAAACACATACAAGGCACTTGGCACTAAAAGTGAGCGATATTAGTATTTAGTTACGGATAAATTAATCAAAACCCCGGTCCAATAATGCGTAAAATATGTAACATTATTAAATGTTATCATAAACATAACCATATCTACTAAAATAACCAGTAAATATGACAGAGTATCTTTCTCCATTTCTTGTGGCTGATCTTAATGGTCTAAATACATCAGTGTGTATGATGGCCAAAACATCTTTGGCTCTTTCGTAGTTTCCTATGAATGGCGCTTTTGTCATCTTGCCTATTAAACAAGATTCACATACATCATCAGACTTGAAGTTGAATGGTTTCAAAATCCATCCACTTGGAGTTTGGCGATAAATTTATTATTTATATGGCCAAGTTGACAATGCCATAGACAAGATTTGTCCAATACACTGTTGTACATATCTGAATCAACATTTAAGATTAAGCTATTGTTTCTTCTAATGATTATAACAGTTTCATAAATTTGACTTATAGGACATGCTTTTAAATAAATATTATTATTTCTAAAAACCAAAATATTTACATCCTCAAAACCAAGTCAAAACTGTCACGATACAAAGCATTAAAAGAAATAATGTTTCTTTCCATTTTTGGTGCATAACAACAATCTAATAAAGTAATAAAAAATCATGCAGATAACATCAGCTCATAATGCCCGATCCTCTTGACAGCTGTTGTATTTTGTTTCCCATGATTAGGTCGCGCTCCCAATGCCTCAGCTTCTTATTGGTACATGTACATCAGGGAAAATATGAGTACCACACCCTATGTCTAAGACCTACAAATTAGTATTAGAAGTATTATGAAGTTCTATCATATATATACCTAAGGTGCCAGACCCCTTGACCTTGATCTTCTTGATTTCCTCTAGGTATTTGGGCCAGCTTCACTTCCAGTGACCCTTTTCGCCGTGGTGGAAACAAATGGCCTCATCAGGGTTAGGGGTGTGCACTATCACAGAACTGACCTTTTTTTCCCTTTGTCATTTGCGTTGCCAACTTGACCCTTCCTCTTGCCTTTGGGCAGTTTGGCTATTCTTTTCTTAATCACCCCTGTCCTGATCGCTAGTATTGGATCCATGGAGCTAGAGTTTTTAGGTTTGACCATGTTTGCCTCAACAATTTTTAACATGTCGTGCAACTCCATTATAGTATTTTCTAATCCCTTCATATTGTAGTTCAATATGAACTGTCTATATGAACTACTCATCGTGTGGAGGATTATGTTTGTAGCCAACTCTTGAGCTATTGGAAATACAAGTAGGTCTGATATGTAAATGTAAGACTTCATCTTAAGCATGTATACACTATCAGCGGTTGCTTCCTGCTGCTTACAATCTAGTAGTGTCTTCAGTTTTGCCAAACTTAGCATATCTAGCGTTAACTTGTCAAGTAGTTAGAAGATTAATATATTTTAGTGAGGAAGTTGAAGTAGAAACTTAGATTATGATTGTCATTTCCTTAATCGATAAAAGGACCTAATTATAAGTGTTTTAGTGAGAAGGGTCATTTTCTCCAAATGACCAAACTAGTGGTTAGGGTTGACCCAGTTAATGACCTATATGAAGATGAAATTAATTATCTGGGGCAAAAGTGCAAAGTTGGAAACTTTTATTAAAGGATTAGCCTTTTTGGGTGTATATGTAGGAGGAACAAACCTTAGGGACCATTTGTGCCAATTCATGAAAAATAGCATGTATAAATTGGGGAGTTCTCCATATTTCAGCCCTTGAAAGATAGCATGTATAAATTGGGGTGTTCTGCATACTTCAACCCTTGGAATGATTTTGAGAGAGAGAGAGAGAGAGAGAGAGAGAGAGAGAGAGAGAGAGAGAGGGAGGGAGGAGAAGGGAGATGATGTTTTTCTTAGGGTTTTAAAGAGATTTTCTTAAGGAGATGGCCACAATGCTCAGTTAACTACTATTTCAATTTAGTTTTTTTGATTCGTGTCAAGGAATTACACCGAGAAACTTAGTTCATTTAAACCATGAATCTATAACCAACTTCTAACAACTCAATTCTAGTATAAAATTCATCAGAAAAGTGTTACATAACTACAATATCAATTAATATAAGCATCTCTCTTTTAGCACTTCTACAATGTTTCAAAGTCTTGTATGGGAAAAAAATACTTGTTGGTATGTAATGTCTTTTTAATTATTTATTTTAAATTATTACGTTTTAAAATATCCATTGTCGATCGCTCGAAGGCTAAGAAATAAACCTTTTTTCAAAAATTGATAAATAAAGATAACAAAAAAAATGATGGAAACTAAACCCAAACTCAGACATCAAAATAAAATATAAATATAAACTGAACAACAATATTCACTTCAACCAAGCTGGCACATTGTCACAACTTGTTGCTGACTATTCAAGGGTTAAAGATAATTATTTTTCTAAAATATAATAACATTTAAAAACTTTTAAAACTAAAAAATATATATAATATAAAATTGATTTTTATGACATTAACAATTTATATAAGGGTAAATTGCATAAAAGTCACCAACTTTTCAAATTTTCTCGATTTTGACATTGTATTTTTAGTTTTTGCAATTAAGTCATTATGTTTTCAGAAAATTGCAATTAAGTCATTATGTTTTTCAAAAAGTTGTGAAAATGACCATATGACAGGATGGCAACAGGTTACCAGGTCATATGGTCAATTTTGCAATTTTTCAGAAAACATAATGACTTAATAGCAAAAATAAAACATAGTGTCAAAATCAAAAAATCTGGAAAAGTTAGCGAATTTTATGCAATTTACCCTATGCAATTTATATAACTTAATCACTTTATATGCTTCATACATGTCCAAAAAAATAAATTTGTTGTTAACTTGTTTTTCCATTTAAAGTAATCAAATTTATTGGCCTAAAAATGGAATTTCAAAAAAATTTAGGATAAATGCATACGAATAACAACTAACTTACATGCCCTCAGTGTGAATATTCTATTGAGTAATTGGTTATGTAAACAATGTCTTTATATGATGGGTTATAAAAATCTATATTGATGTTCGTTCATTGATTTATATAAATGTACAAAAATAAAATAGAATTTTACAATGATACAAAGGCAAAACTTGGTTATTATTTAATAAAATTAGTTTAATGTTTTCATGTGAATCTTCAGCAACAATATTGGCCATGGAATTGTCATGTTATTGTTCCAAAATAGAATACAATTATAAATTACCTAATACAACAAAATTAGGTAAAAATAAAACTTAAATGGTTAAACATTTACAAAGATAGTTTAAGTTAAGTGGATAAAAAGTTCAATATACTTTTACCATTTTTCAATCGAGTCCATCAACTTTCTTATTGAAAAAAAAATATTTGGCAATACAACCTGTCAAGCTAGTAGCATTTGCATACTCGAAGACATAAAATGTATAATTTTAATCACTAAATTTTTTGAAAGACTTAATCGCTAATAATTATGAAAATAGACTAAATAAAGAAAGACGCCGTCTTATTCAAAATTAAAGTACTTGTTTTCAATTAAACAAAAAAATGTATACTCATTTTCAATAAAAAAAAACTTAATTTCAATGAAACAAAAAGTATTAAGAGTTTAAACTAGAATTTTTTTAAGTAAAAGAATGTTTCGTATGCATTTATCCTAAATCTTTTTGAAATTCCACTTTTAGGACAATAAATTTGAGTATTTTAAATGGAAAAACAAGGTAACAACAAATTTACTTTTTTGGACACGTATGAGGCATGTAAAGTGATTAAGTTATATAAATTGCATAGGGTAAATTGCATAAAATTCGCTAACTTTTCCAGATTTTTCGATTTTGATACTATGTTTTATTTTTGCTATTAAGTCATTATGTTTTCTGAAAAATTACAAATTTGACCATATGACCTGGTAACCTGTTGCCATCCTGTCATACGGTCATTTTCGCAACTTTTTAGAAAACATAATGACTTAATTGCAATTTTCTGAAAACATAATGACTTAATTGCAAAAACTAAAAATACAGTGTCAAAATCGAGAAAATTAGAAAAGTTAGTGACTTTTATGCAATTTACCCTTTGTATAATTACAAAGAAACATAAAGATAAAATCACTTGCCGCACGCGGTAGTGGCAACACGGTTTCACTGCTGATGTACCCTTAGAAGATCACGCACTTGAGAAGTGGGTCCATCCATGCTCACAAACCTTTTGTCTATGTTCCCTTTGATGTGTAACACAAAACCTCAAATCTTTTGCCTACAATTTTTTCTACTTGCGATTTTGTTGATATTTAAACAAATCTTGTAAAAGAAATTGAGATGACGTTGATCGATGTTATATAATCAAGGAATAATCAACAAAAAGTACACCATGATAACCGGTAACAGAGGTAAATGATTTTAATATTTTGAGAGTTCCAAATTTGACCATAATTTCCGAAGTGAATCTTTTGGATTTGGATTATATATAACATTATTTGTAACTCATTTTCAGTTATGTTTTTCAAAAAGGGAGTGATATTTTTTATCAAAACTTCTCTCTACCACTTAAATCTAATATTTAATATAATTAAATTTTCAACTAAATCATACATTTCAATGCTCTTCTATCGTAACTTAGCTTTCTTTTGGTATGCTTTTTTTAACTTGTTATTAGATTTTAGTACTAACGAAGATTTTTTTTTTTTTTTTTTTTTTTTTTTTTTTTTTTGAGATTTCAGATTTGTACGTATGTTCTTGAAATTTCGGATTAAGATTTTATTTACATTATTAGCAATGTTTATTCCGAAATAAATTTTGAAATTTGGATTACTTTTCGTCAATATAAGTTTGATGTAACAGTTAGTCTAAAACAAAATTGATTTGATCCAAAATCCCTCATTCATAGGATGGTGGTCAATTTGATAACTCGTAAAGAAAGTTTGACCAGTTACCTAAATCATATGGCTATTACCGTGATTATATTACATATGGCTAGTTTGACCAGTTTGACCAGTTACCTTCTAATAATCATATGGCTATTACCGTGATTATTCATTACATATGCCACTTGATATTATATGTGAAGCAAAACACATTAAAATATTTATTAAACAACTAAGTTATTAACCCGTAAGTAATATAGATTGAAACTTATAAATTTTTGGGTAAAAGGAAATTTTAATTTGATTATTTTGGTTTTTTCAATAACTTGGTATGTGAGTTTTCATAATCGCCCGATCGTGAGACTGCCTGTTGGACGTCCGATGACACCTTACTCCGACCTGAGCTAAGACAAGGTGTTTTATTTGCATTTGATAATAGTCATATACTCTTGTTTTCAATGTCAAAGAGTAATGTACTGTGCTTTTGGTCACATGAAAATACCATTATACTTCCTATATATATTGAAACTTTATTAAATGGCAGTTTAATGCGGATGGAAAAAATAAATACATAAACATATAATATTTGTAATAAAATAATTTAATCTTAAACAAAAAAAACACATTCATATTACATACATCGTGAAACACTTCTTTGTATACAACATGTTTAGTTCTATCGGTAGCTATATCATTATCTAAAATTAGTACTTGTATCCTTCTTTACTTTTAACCCTTGATAACTTATACACAGTCGTTGATGCGTTCAAAAAATAAATACATCAATTACCACCAATAGATAGGGCAACTAAGGGTTGGATCCAGGGGCGGACGCATGATTTACCAATAACCGTGATACCGAATTTTTTTTTCGAGCTAATATAATAAGATAAAATTTCCCCACCAAACATAATAACATAAAAACGTTTAAAAGTACGAGTACATTATATATAACATATTTTTTTTGTTGCACATACAATCTAAAGTTCACATCCACGTATACACATTTTTGTAAAATGCCCCATTACCTATTCAAACTTAATTTTCACTAGGGTTTCTTTCTCAACATTGCAAACCAACGTATCATTCAAAAACTTATCACCAATTTGAAGAATTGGAGAGATACAATTTCGTGAGACAATTTCATGTTCGTCGGCCTTGCTCCTGCTGAAGTCGTGATCGACTAATTGCTGAACTCGTGATCGTGAGCTAATTTGCTGAAGTCGTGAACTTGTGATCGGCTCTGTCTTGATCGGCCAGCCTTGCACCTTGACGCCTTCCTTCCTGATTCCTGATCGATTAGCCCAGATGCCCATTTAGTGATCAATTTCAATTAGCCCAATTAGTGATATTTTAATTAGCCCAATCGGCCGACCGTAGCCCAATAAGTGATCAATTTCAATTTCAATTAACCCAATTAGTACATTTGGGCTTTTAAATTGCAGCTACGGTGACACTTTATTTTTTAAGTGGTGCCACTTTTTTTTTCACGGAGTTGCACCTATTAGAAACTTTTTCCACTGTGTACACGAAATTAAGCAGTTGATCTAGCCACCCCATGCCCCATACCAAAACCGCCATTGGTCGGATCCAATAAGTTTTTGTCAATTTATTGTGTCAAAACTATCTAGCAATAATGTCACTCTAAAGCTAGAGAATCACAAAAGTGTGCAAAGAAAAAGACTAAAACTTTAACGAAATATGACTGACACAATACTTTTGGATTAGTAATAGACAAATAGACTCACATATTCCTTTTCCCTCTAATGCCGAATATAAAATAAAGTCGTAATTAATGATCTTGGGTACAAAATGTGTTTCTCGACTAACTGTGTTAATCCGTATTATTCGAACTCGGCACAATCAGTGACCAACCAACACCATATCTTAGAAACACCAACTATAACTCATCATTGTGTTTAATATTATGACTTGGTATAAGGTATGTTCGTTCGACCGACCGTCTTAATTCGTTATATGAACGAATCTGACACGATTAGTGGACAATAATACACTATCTTGATCATAAACCAAACACAACCTTTAAAAAATAAAGTATCGTACTAAAATCAGAATTAAACTCACAAGATACTCAAGTTGCTCGGCATAAGAGAAATAATCAAAATACGATCATTGTCATCAGAAACATGTCTATATGTCCCCGGAAGTACCCTTGATATGTTTGAGCTTCCATTGTAGGGAAAACACAAGTATAAATCATAAACAAAACTAAATTCGTTACTGAAATTGAATCAAAACTAGAATTCATAAACAACTTGTTCAAAAATATTCAAAACTTACTATCAAACTAACAAAATATCAAACTAACTAAGTCTATAAAATAGAAAGAAACAAGGAGTCAAATGATTCTCTTGAGATCTATGATCAGATGCTTGAATGTCTAGATAAATTCCAATGATTAGGAATTCTCCAACACCGAATTGACACTAAAACTTCAAAACAAAAGGCTAAAAAGCCAAAACTATGAATGTAGACTTGAAAGAACTTGAAATAGAAGAAATATGGATGTAAAGTAGCTCTGACATCCAGATAATTACTTGATGGATGCCTAAATATCGATTAAATTATGGTATTTATAGTAGTTAGATCAGACGATATAGCGCCGCAAACAGGTCCAAATACCGCCGCGAAGTAACTAACTTCCTGATATTTGCTTGACTGGTCAAATTTGAATTACCTTGCAATCCACTCCTGGCGTCGCAAATTAATACCCTTAGCACCGCTAACTTCTTGATCTTTATCTCTTTGATTCAACTTATCCCTTTCCAATTTTTGCTCCTTTTTCCTGCGAATTAATACATTTTCTACCACAAACAATGTAATACATGTTTTGTAATAGGTGAATTGTTAGAAAATATATGGTAATTATGATATAAGGTGATGGAAAACCTTACTAATCACGGTTGAAGGTAAATTGATCATAGGGGTTATTTTGGTCATTTTACTAAATGTTGTGGAACTTTGGTCTTTTGGCTGGTGAATACCGAAATATAAGTAAAATTTTAAGGGTCAATGTGTAAAATTTGAAACCCTATATGTATATATATGACTAAGATGCAAAATTTTGATGTTAGAGGGACTAAAATTTTCATTTTGACAAAGTTATAACTATGTGTTGGATTAGGTGTCTAAGCCATGACTAATAATTTGTATTTACGTAATTGATAGTAGCAAAGTCCATTTGGGTTGCCCTCATGGCTAGAGGTTTAGCAGAAAATCCAGGAGAGAGAAAGATTGATTTATTATATGATTAATAAATCAATAGAAATAAAATAAATAGTTTATTAATATATTTTGGTGATAATATATTAATTAGAAACTATATTAATTAATTAGAAATTAATCTGGAATTAATTAGATTAAATTGGTGATTAATTTGATTAATTAAAGGTGCATGGGCTGAATTGTAATTATTCAATAGTTGAGTAAGTCACAATTATGGTAGTTTAAGTGGGCAACGAAATTATGGAGGGATTATCCATAATTTCGATTATTATATGTTAGGATAAATAGATTTGAATTGATAGATAAAGGTTTATCTTATTTGAATTCAAAAAGGTTTATCTCTAAAGGCTTATCTGGTGGCCACTTGGAAACTATAAATAGAGACCCCTAGGCACCATAAAAGCCACGACTTTTTCCTCTCTTCCCTCTCTCTGGAACTTTCGAAAACCCTAGTTTTGGGTGTGATCTCATTTGAGGCAGGACACTTGTGCTGCTTTGCTTCGAAGAAATCCTAAAAAGGTTAGTTTTTCTGATTTTATTCTTTTAGTTATTTTCTTGTGGCCTTTAGGAATTTATTATATGTTCAATTAGAAGAAAACATAGATCCTTATAGGTTGCATGTGAACTTAGAGTTTTAGTTCATTGATTTGCCTTAAACCTTTCAGTGGTATTAGAGCTTTTTGGTTGTTTTCTTGTTGAATTGCTATAATTGTCTTTCTAAAAAATTAGGGTTTAATGCTTATAAACCCTAATTGGCCAAATCGATTTTAGGGTTAGGGTTTTGGAAACCCTAGCCCCTCCCCTCTATGATTTTCGATTTTCTCATTAGGGTTTTAGAAAGCTTTTTATTTTTGGTAACTTTAATTATTTAAATGGATAACCTTAAACCCATTATTTGTTAATTTCAAAAAATTAGGGGGTTTAAGATAGGTTTAAATTAATTTGATTAGTTTGTGATACCTATCTAGTTTTAATTAATTTAATTAATTGTTTAATTAAAAGATAACTAATGGTTTAATTTAATTTTAAATTTAAAAGTTTTAAATTTCGAAAAATTAAAAGATAAAACTAGGAATATTTTAAAAGTCTAAAATATTTGGATTTAATTAATTTAATTAATTATTTAATTAAAAGATGAACTAAATCATTTAAAGGTTTAATTTAATTTTAAATTTAATAGTTTAAATTTCCAATAAATTAAAAGATAAACCAAGAATATTTTAAAAAGTTTTAAAATACATCTTATATATATTATAATTAAAAGTTAATATTATATGTATAAGATAAAATGGTTAGTCAAATCAATAGTAGGCCTCATTCACGAAGCTGGTCTATAAAGAGGGTATAAGGAGACTTCCTATAAAATGGCGGTCTAATGGGTGTCCACTCTCACCCACCGCTCTCCTGATCAGTGGAGGGTCGTTAGCCGAACGAGTTTGATAGGACCGCTTAATCTCATTAAAAGTATAATGATATTATTCAAAGTACTGGAACACTTTATAAAATCCCAAATCTAGTTACTTTAGGAAAAATGTGAAAATATGCTAACCCATGAAATTGCACATTGCACTTTATGAGATATTAGTGGAGCGTGTGTGGTTAACCGGCACACTAATAGGGGCTCATAAAGAGTGGTAATGGGTTTCTCATGATTTATCATTGTTGATGGAGCGTGTGTGGTTAACCGGCACATCAATTAGAGATGATAAATGACATTGAGGTTACCGAGCATATTTGCATGGTTATTCACACCCGGTTTGTGATCCTCGGCATCCCAGTCATAAACAGTAGGGCATATCCGAGATTAAACATGCCATTGAACAGTTCAATGAATCTCACAGATCTAGGAATTTCATAAGACTGAAATTGATAAATGTTATCTACCTTAATGACCATTGTGTTGTGATTACGACATCCCTTTTCACAACATAGTTGGGGGTATTTTGGATCCTAGCCTTGTTAAATAATATATATTGGGTAATTATTTAAAAGGATGAGTTAAACAAATAAATTCAAATTTTATATATGTCTGAAGATAGTGTCAATTCTCCTCCTTCCCCTCCTTCACCCTTTTCTGAGAGCTTCAGAAAGCACCTGTTAAATATGGTCAGGCTGACTGGCCTTGACTGTGTGATATGGTTTTGCAATTACAGAATAGTTCTTAGTTTTGCTGGCGAACCATATCCGAATGAGTGTCCGCTCCCAAACATGGCATCACACAACAGCTTGTGATGAGCATGGCTCCTTGACTACTGAGTAAAAGGAAGTTCGTTGCGTCATGCTATTAATCATTGACCCCGAGTTCCACAGGGATTTAGAATTTCTGGGGTCAAATAAGTTAGCGCAGCTAGTTGAGGAAAGGTTCCGAGAACTGGTTGAATAAAGGGAACGAACTAGGATCTTCAAAGAGCTTGAAGTTGCAAGCTAGAAGGAAGTAGCACCAGTTTGCGTGTTCCCGAGATTGAGGGATACATAGGCGAACAACATAAAACTGGTTTCCCTTTGTGATCGGGAGTTAAGCATTAGCTCGACTCGCTAATCTGTTCATCCAGATGAACAGAAAGGGTAACTGGATAAGACAATCGTGGAAATGCATTCAATGTCGACTCTGTATGAGTCGTTCATGGAGAAGCATAGTTCCATTGATTCAGCTGCTTCAGGATTGAGTCCAGTATTAAGGTGCATCAAGAAATGATCCAGATTGTCTGGACCGATTGTTCGATGTTTCAAACTGGGAATCCATAAGGTGGGACACAGTCACAGAAAGATGGAAAAATGCTCCAAAGCCAAACCGTTTGGCAAACTCAGTAATATCTTAAAATTCAGAATACCTGATCCTCATTTCCTTGATACAGGATGTGTTTCTCACATTTGCTCTGTATGCACGGACTCTGTAGGATGCGGGATGTTGTCGCACAGGAGCATATTCAGATTAGATCTGGAGCTCGTGCAGTTTTTGGAGTTAGGGTAGATATTTGTTCTTGTTATTAGTTTATAGACACATATGACATGGATTCGCATAGTACATTGTTCTGAGGATAATTCTGGTTTAATAAAATATTTTTCTTTTAAAACATGATTGTTTTAATTGTCCTCGAAATGTTGTGTGAATGTGTTGATGACGTAAATGGTAATAACTTGAATGTTGATACATCCAATGGGATTGGATTTATGAATTGTGTTCCTTATGATTGTTAAAGTGAATTTTATGAGAATCACTTCAACCAAAGGTCCAGTTGGATAGGACTTTGGAATCATTTGACTTAGAGTCACATGATGAATTGAGTTCTTAATAAAATCAGTTGTTGCAAAAAATGCATCACCCAAAGATCCAATGGATAGGATTTTGGAATCAATTGACTTGGAGTCAGGTGATGATTGCATGTCTTAAACAATATTAACAAAGTCATAAATTTACATAGAGATGTAAAAGACCTTAAGATTTTGAGCAACAGACACATAAGTTACTGTGTATTTCTCGAATCTTCGAACAGAACACGATTAGTTATACTTCATGATAATTGCCAAATAGTTTGACAAATATGGCTTCGCTTATCGGAATAAGCGATTGATTGGAACCTTGAAGTGTTCAAGGATTTCAAAGGAAGTATAAGATCAACAGAACCTAAGTGACAACATAGACTGAGAAAATGTTTCACAGTTTATCCTCTTCCAAGAACATTAATGGTTATAATGTGTCTTAGGGAAGACGATGGAGCATTGATCGAAATAGTGTTTGATCCTCGATGTATAAGATACATTTCCAATTAGTATTTCAATGAATTGAATATTCAACTAGTCAGACCGCAGAAACCATATTCCGACCATATCTTAGACTAAGTATGTTATGCCTACACTGTCTGAAATGTAAAGCTGGGATCGTCCCACTAGTACATAGAAAGTCCAGGGTCATGTAGTATTCGTCTGAATCTCATGACAAGCCTGAAACTGATCAGCAATGTCGTTTCATTGATCATTCCGGTTATCCTTTGAAACAAGAGTCCTTTTAGAAAGAGCTCATGTTCTAAGGAAACAGTGGGAGTAAGAACAATCCTGAAGGAGTTTAAGGATTAGCCATGTGAAAGAACCTTTAGTCACCACTGGGCCTTGACCAGGAATCGGATTCCTGTTAAACCTGACATACCCTCTCTTCGCTTAACCAGCAGTATTGGTCACCGTCATAAGGAGTTATGATCTGGGTGAGATACCGATTAGTGGTAAAACACTAAAGATGGTACGGATAAGTAATCCGACTACTGGGAAGCATTGGTGAGCCTGATTGCTGCCAAATAAGAGAACTTTAGCACGAGACACAGTCTATGTGACAGTTTGATTGATTTTACAACTGGTCTAGGAACCAGTGGGAGTAATTGAATCATCAAAAGAAGGGAACATAGAAATGTACTTACAGAACATCTGATTGAATGAGTCATCACTTGGAGTCAAGCAATTGATTCCGAGAGAAGCACTCTCAATAGAAGATGAAATCCGAGAGTATTCTGCATGGCATAGTGTGAGTCGTTAGTGGAGCATGTGTGGTTTACCGGCACACTAATAGGGACTCACATAGAGCATGCCATTACAAAAGGTACATGGCCCCGGGATTCGTCCCATAGGCATCTCGCAAGAAAGGATATTCGGATTCTCAAAATATGCCAAAAGGTTTGGATTTTGTGAATAGCCTGAACGATTTCCATTAATATGTCGGAAAGGTTTGGATTTCGGTTTCGCAAAATGTGCCAAAAGTTCTGGATTTTGTGAATAGTCCGAAAAAGTCATATAACCGTGTCAAAGCCAGTGGGACTATCGTTATTATCTGCTATCACTGTATGTGGGTTACATACTGGTTCTAGGAAACGTCTCTTATCATTACAAAGTGTAATGACTTGGTGTTAAGAAACGGTTCGCTATGAAAGACTTTAAGAGATACAAGATACTCAGGCGGTTGTGAACATCTATTAGATAGATCGAAATTCTGCCAATATGATCTTGATGAGATTCAATATGCATAACCCCAGGAAAGGAGTTTCCTATCATTGCAAAGTGTGATGACTTGGCATGAAAGAAAATAAAGAAGGTGCAACATACTCACGTAGTTCACAGACATCTATCGGAAAGATGAAACTGACAGTATAGACCTAGCCATTGAGAATATGATCTTGATGAGATTCAAGATGCATAAGAAAGAGTCTCCGAAAGGAAATGGTTTCCGGAAGTCATGACACAAGGATTATTGGTAATCTTTGGATTCCGAAAGGGTTTGGAATGAGATTACATCAGGTTCCACGAGCCTCTTGGACCAATCAGAAGTGTTATGAATATATCCTGATGACTTGATGCTTAGAGCATAGTAGGTTGGATTCAGGATATGACCTGGCTAAGAGTACTAAATAGATTTTATACACACGTGAGAAATCATTGGGTAATGATTAGGGTGAATGATTTGAAAGGGTTTCCAAATCAGTAATTGTTTACACCAGGACGTGGTACTGTAGGACTTCATGGTTAAAGAGTTTCGTTGGTTTCTGATGGAGCGCGTGTGGTTCACCGGCACATGATGATACCTCAAAATAGTCTTAGGGTGTAGTCATGTAGACTAAAGACCCCGAGAGCCATGGGCAGTCACGGTACACATCACCAGAATGGAGTTATGAGAGAGATAGATAGAATGACAAATTGAGATATCATCGGAAGAGTATCCGATTGGATTATCTGCAATAAAGTGTATAAGTGTTAGACACTTGGTGAAACGATCAAAAATTCGTAATAACAATATGTAAACAAATATGTGTGTAATCTAAGTTTTATATGTAAATTATGAGAAATTATGGGTGTAAGGGTAATTTAGTCATTTTACCCTAAAAAGGGTAAAATGGTCATTTGACCATATGCAGAAAATTATCATAAAAATTTAATTATAGTTTAGGACTAAAAATGTGAGAAATTAAATTCTATGAAAAGATAATTGATTTTTGGTGGCCAAAGTTCAAGGAAGTGAACTATAGGGACCAAAACTGTAAATATGAAAATATAAATAGAGAAAAATATCTCATAAATCAACATAATTCAGTTGAGAACTCTAGAGACTATGGGAGAAAGCTTGAAGAACTGATCCTCGGGAAATACGTGAGATTGAAGCAAGGATTGAATAATCTACAACTTCGAAATTGTGATTCCAAGCTCTCAAGGTAAGAAATTAAAACCCTAGCTAAGTTCTTGATGAAATTCTTCACGGGATGAACTAGGAATTCAGTTCATGTCATGGTTTCTAGGGATTAATATGATATCTAAACTTGGTATATGAAGTTATGCCAAGATTATACCAATTTAACCGAAGAATTTCTTGAATATGGATTTGAGCTCAAGAACCCTAGAAACGGGTTTTGGAACTGAAATTGATTTCTATGGTTCTATAAAGTCTTATATATTATAAATGAAGTTAGAAATCAGTTCCATCCTCAAAAATTAGTTAAAATGGTTTTTGAGAAAAAAATGAATTTTTGGGAACAATTTCAATCAAAGATGATAAAATTTGGTAAATTGTAGTTTAAATGCATGAAAATGTTGTTATTAGGGCCTATAAGTGACCCTAGGACGATTAAGTCATGTATTAAGAACTTAATAGGATGAATAGTGTAGCTGCAGAATGGAAAAATCGTCAAAAAGGGCAACGTAGTATAGATCGCGACCCGATCTTGCCCTTGATCGGGTCGCGACCCGGCGGCAGGAACAAAAATGCAGTGAGCTCAAGGTCTTCTGCCAAGTGGTTTTTCATTTTTGAGAAATGGTCCAAAACTTGTCCGTTTGACCCCAAATTTTAAACATAGGTCTAAAATGGTTCAAAACTTCATAAAAATTTATCGGAATCGAAATACGACCCTCCGAGGGTACTGTAGTAAAATACGTATAAAATACAATTTAACTAAAATTGGTCATTCAAGAGTTATACACTTGTTTTGACCATTAATGGTATAATAAGGACTCTAACATGTTATAGAGTCAATTAAAATGTAAATTAATGTATTATATACTATATATAGGTTCAAGCCAAGTAATCGGACACCGAAAGGGTAAAGAACCGAGGGACGTCTAAACGACTTTTCAAGAGTTATAAGGTGAGTACATGTAGCATTTTCACCCATTTTGGGATACATGGCAAGTAAGTAAGTATTTTTCAGATTTCATATATAAATTTTATGTGTGAAAATATTTGCAAAAATGGTACATTTTCTAGCTTAATGGAGAGTTAGTTGCTATATTTGAAAGTATAATTCCTGGCAATAGCCTAGACTATGTTTGCAACGTGTTTGAGTCAAAAGCTTGGCAATTAGCCAATTTTGTGCGCAAGTATTGTTTCAGTTTTCAGAAAGTATTTCTATATTTGACTGGTATTGTAGCTAGCAAGCGTTAGTAAGGGAACTATGTTCCAACCTACCCGGGTTAGGTAAGGAGTCTACTGGGGATAACCCCTTCGCGAAGTAGGCTGCCTCAGCACTTCTACAGTGAGGATTGATCCGTTCTTTCTAGCTGTAGAGACTTGGGGTATCACACATAGTGATTAAACCCTAAGTATAAAAATCCATCAAGTTTATAAAACCAGTCAAAGAAAGTACGAAATAAGCTAGTTTTGAAAGATATAAAATGGTTTTGAAAGATAAAAAGTTATAGTATATTAATACTATAAAATTTCAGCAAATGTTTATTTTATAAAGTTTTATATAAAGATGATTAAATGTTTGTGTCTAAAACTCATGTAACTCACGAGACAATTTGTCTTACGTATTTTATTTTTATGCCATGTATTCCAGGTTCATGCACAAAGTTGTAAGATAGTTTGGAGTTGTGAAATAAGCACTAGGGAGCGAAGGAGTGGAGCTGGATACAGCTTCCATGTTTGGTATTGATTGAATCCATTTTCCTTAAACTTATGGTTGCTTGATATGTAAATGTAACACCCCTTTTTGTTGAATTTAAACAAGTACAATGGTTTTTGTTGGACCGTATTTTGTAAAATATGTTTTATTGTAATAAAAATGGTTTGAAAAAGTTGGGGCGTTACAAGTTGGTATCAGAGCCATAGTTTAAGCGAATTAGGATTGGATCATTCCACTCCTAGGCTTAGACTAGTAAAATAGTCATTTAAAGTGAGTTACACAAATTGTTATGTCTTAAGGAATTAAGACATTATTTGTTAATGGTATTATATGGATATATTTATGAGTTAAAAGTAGCTAATTGATACTAGTGAACAGTGGAACCGAGCGGAAACGTCGGGAACAACATGTGTAGGTGATTATGGTAATATGGGCCCGTATTATCATAATCACAGGACGCGTATTGTGACTAGTGTAACCGCGAGGGAATACTGGGAAACTGGTGGAAATGTAGTAAACTAATATTATGATATATTATGAAATACTAAAGTACTTGAAATTTTATAGCAAGATGCGAACTAGAAGTGGTCAAGGATCGTATGTGGGAAACCCAGATCCTAATGCAAGGCCTCCTATGCCTCCCCGACCGCCCCAAGCCGTTGATGATGGCAATTCTAGGGGTGAGGCTAATCCACCTCCATTGACCCTGGAGGCAATCCAGAAGTTATTTCATGACTCTCAAGTACAAAACAGACAAGAAATGACACGTCTTCTGGATGAGCGACTGGGCGAGAGATCTAAGTCACAACCCGAAGATAGTGAGAAAAGTGTGGCTCCTGAGGGTACTAACCTAAGACAGACTTCTTCCCAGGGAGATTCTTCCTCCAAATCACAGCCCCAATTCAAGACTAAAGGAGTGTGTACTTTCAAGGACTTTGTGTCCTGTCGGCCGAAGGAGTTCAATGGAGAGATGGATCCGTGAATAACTATACGGTGGTTGACTGAAATGGAACAAGTTCTTCGCATCTGCCATTGCGAAGAGGATATGAAAGTAGGGTTTGCTTCTCAGATGTTAAAGGCGGAAGCCCTTGTTTGGTGGAATACTCTTCACCGAATCAAGGGGAGTGAGTTCATAGATGCGTTGTCCTGGGAAGAGTTCGTTCAGCGGTTGAAAGGCAAGTTCTGTTCAGCTAGACATCGGGAGAACTTGGTTAATGAATTCTTTGCTCTTGCAAAGGAAAAACAGACGGTTGACGAGTACACTAAAAAGTTTTGTGAGATGCTGCCATTCTTGGAAGACACACTACCGACTGAGGCCGGAAGGATCAACCGGTATGTTAATGGGTTGCCGGGGGACTACTCATTAGAAGTTGGTAAGGCTACTACGCTAGATGAAGCCATTGAAGCTGCGGCTAGAGTTGAGAGTATGTTGGAGAAAAAGGCCAAAGAAAGACAAGTTTTTGCGGAGAAGCGAAAGTCTTCAGGAATCTCTGGAGCAAACAAGAAGAGTCGTTTTTCATCGGGGTTTTCTAAGCAAGGTGAAGTCAAAGAATGTAAGAAGTGTGGAAAGAGACACAGTGGAGAATGCAAGAAGGGCACTAGCGGGTGCTACAAATGTGGTCTTCCGGGTCACCAAGCCAAAGATTGCAAAGTGAAAGATATTAGTGAAGTGGAATGTTACAATTGCCATGAAAAGGGTCATTACAGTACCAACTGTCCCAAGAAGAAGAATGAGACATTAGTTTCCACCGCAAGTAACAAGAAGACGGAACCAGCAAAGACGAAAGGGAGAGCGTTTCAGATGACCCTTGATGAGGCCAAAGAAGATCAGGATGTGGTGGCAGGTACACTCATTGTAAACTCACAACCTGCTTATGTTCTTTTCGATTCTGGAGCACATTTCTCTTTTGTGTCCCATGAATTTTGTAAGCGTCTGAATATACCAATGAAACCGTTAGATGATACCTGTGTAATAGAAGTCGCGAACGGAGAGCTAGTTACGGTACGTCATGTGTATGAGAAGTGTCCGATAGAGATTAATGGGCGAATCTTAAAGGCTGACTTGCTACCCATTGGGATAAAAGGATTCGATATTGTTATTGGGATGGATTGGCTTGGAACTCATAATGCTAAAATCTTTTGTGGAAAACGAATGGTGTCGATCAAATTTCCTGATAGTAGCAAAGTTTACATATATGGGGAAAGACGGAAGAACATGCAAAGTCTCATTACTGCCATTAAGGCCCGTAAATGCATCCATAAAGGGTGTGAATCGTTTATTGCTTATGTGATGAATGGGAAGAAAGAGAAGCAGAAGGTGGAGGATATAAAAGTGGTTAATGAATTTCCTGAAGTTTTTCCTGATGACTTACCTGGGTTACCACCCATTAGGCAAGTCGAATTTCGTATCGATCTTGTCCCTGGAGCAAGTCCCATTGCTCGGGCGCCGTACCGTCTTGCTCCTATAGAGATGAGAGAACTTATGTCTCAGTTGCAAGAACTTCTTGACAAGGGATTTATTCGTCCCAGCTCTTCTCCTTGGGGAGCTCCAGTGTTGTTTGTCAAGAAGAAGGACGGTACTATGCGTATGTGTATAGATTATCGTGAGCTCAATAAAGTGACAATAAAAAATCGATATCCTTTGCCGAGAATTGATGATTTGTTCGATCAGTTGCAGGGAGCTAGTTACTTCTCTAAAATTGATCTTCGTTCCGGATATCATCAAGTACGGGTGAAGAATGAAGACGTATGTAAGACTGCATTCCGAACTCGATATGGTCACTATGAATTTTTAGTGATGTCATTCGGCCTCACTAATGCCCCAGCCGTGTTTATGGACCTTATGAATAGGGTCTGTAAACCTTTCCTTGACAGATTTGTTATTGTTTTCATCGATGATATTCTAGTCTATTCGAAAAGTGAGGCGGAGCATGAAGTGCACCTACGTGAAGTGCTACATACCTTGAAGAATGAACAGTTATACGCGAAGTTGTCAAAGTGTGACTTTTGGTTGCGGGAAGTTCAATTACTGGGTCATGTTGTTTCAGCTGAAGGTATTAAAGTGGACCCAGCAAAAATAGAAGCGGTAATGAAATGGGAGCCACCGAAGACACCTACAGAAGTTAGGAGTTTTGTTGGGTTAGCCGGTTATTACCGACGGTTTATCCAAGATTTTTCTAAAATAGCAGTACCATTGACGCAGCTAACCCGGAAAGAAGTGAAATTTGTCTGGGGAGAAAAACAACAAGAAGCCTTTGAAATATTAAAGAAGAAGCTGTGTGAAGCTCCAGTATTATCTTTACCAGAAGGCATGGAAGAGTTTGTAGTATACAGCGATGCGTCTAATAGAGGTCTTGGTTATGTACTTATGCAACGGGGCAAAGTTATTGCCTATGCTTCTAGACAGCTAAAAGATGTAGAGACACGTTATACTACTCATGATCTAGAATTGGCTGCAATTGTGTTTGCATTGAAGATTTGGAGGCACTATCTGTATGGGACGAAATGCAAGATATATACAGATCATAAAAGTCTACAATATCTTTTTACTCAAAAAGAATTGAATTTGAGACAGACACGGTGGATTGAACTCGTGAATGATTATGATTGTGAAATAATATATCACGAAGGAAAAGCTAATGTAGTAGCCGATGCCTTAAGCCGAAAGGTTCGTGAAAAAGTTGTTAAAGGAAGATCCATGCGAATTGAAGTGGTCTCAACTTTAATTCAAAAGATTAAAGAAGCTCAAGATAGTGCTTTAACCGAAGAGAATATAAAGAAAGAAAAGCTTGGGAAAAAGGTGGTGTTCGAAGTGAATACTCAAGGATTGCGCACTTTTAAGGGACGTATTTGGGTTCCTAAATATGGAGCAACCAGAAAGATAGTCTTGGATGATTCTCACAAATCCAAGTATTCTATACATCCTGGAAGTACAAAAACATATCAAGATTTGAAGCAACATTACTGGTGGCCAGGGATGAAAAATAGAATAGCAAAGTACATATCCCATTGTGAAACTTGTGCACAAGTAAAAGCAGAACATCAGGTGCCGTATGGTTCTGCACAGTCATTGCAGATACCAGCAGGGAAATGGGAAGAACTGACCATGGATTTTGTCATGGGGCTGCCAAGAACGCGAAGGGGACACGATAGTATATGGGTCATTGTTGACAGATTGACTAAAAGTGCCCTATTCCTCGCGATGAAAGAAACTGACTCACTTGGAGAATTAGCTCAGTTGTACATCGATGAAGTGATCAGACGTTATGGAGCACCTTTGTCCATAGTATCAGATAGAGATCCTCGATTCACGTCTAATTTTTGGGATTCTCTACAAGAAAAGATGGGAACTCGAATCAATATGAGTACAGCCTATCACCCTCAAACAGATGGGCAAAGCGAACGTACTATTCAGACTTTGGAGGACATGTTGAGATCGTGTGCCATTGATTTTGGAGGTAATTGGGACCAGCACCTACCATTAGTAGAATTATCGTATAACAACAGTTACCACTCAAGCATCAAGATGCCGCCTTTTGAAGCCTTATATGGTAGGAAGTGTAGAACCCCAGTGTGTTGGTTAGAAGCTGGTGAAGCAAAACTCACTGGGCCAGAAATTGTAAGAATGACAAATGAAAAGATTGGGGTGATACAGACCAATATGAAAGCTGCACAAGATCGCCAAAGAAGCTACTCAAATTTGAAGAAAAGACCCTATGATCTAAAAGAAGGCGATTTGGTGATGATAAAAGTATCACCTTGGAAGGGGGTGATAAGATTTGGCAAGAGAGGGAAGTTGAGTCCAAGATATATTGGACCCTTCAAAATTCTGAAAAGAATCGGTTTACAAGCATTCAAGTTGGAGTTGCCACAGGAACTCAGGGGAATACATGATACATTTCATGTATGTTATCTTAAGAAGTATTTTGGAAAGAAGGAATTAACCATTCCTTTAGAAGAAATAAGGGTGGAAACACCCAACAGATTAATTGAAGAACCCGAAGCGATGTTAGAAGTGAAAACCAAGAAATTAAGGTACAGAGAAATTGACCTAGTATTGGTCAAATGGAAGCATTCACTGGGCTCAGACTTGACTTGGGAAACTCTGGAGAGCATGAAGAAAAGATACCCTAATTTTATAGATTATGAAGCGATTCCGAAGACGGAATCCTAATTAGGGGAGGTAGTTGAAACGATCAAAAATTCGTAATAACAATATGTAAACAAATATGTGTGTAATCTAAGTTTTATATGTAAATTATGAGAAATTATGGGTGTAAGGGTAATTTAGTCATTTTACCCTAAAAAGGGTAAAATGGTCATTTGACCATATGCAGAAAATTATCATAAAAATTTAATTATAGTTTAGGACTAAAAATGTGAGAAATTAAATTCTATGAAAAGATAATTGATTTTTGGTGGCCAAAGTTCAAGGAAGTGAACTATAGGGACCAAAACTGTAAATATGAAAATATAAATAGAGAAAAATATCTCATAAATCAACATAATTCAGTTGAGAACTCTAGAGACTACGGGAGAAAGCTTGAAGAACTGATCCTCGGGAAATACGTGAGATTGAAGCAAGGATTGAATAATCTACAACTTGGAAATTGTGATTCCAAGCTCTCAAGGTAAGAAATTAAAACCCTAGCTAAGTTCTTGATGAAATTCTTCACGGGATGAACTGGGAATTCAGTTCATGTCATGGTTTCTAGGGATTAATATGATATCTAAACTTGGTATATGAAGTTATGCCAAGATTATACCAATTTAACCGAAGAATTTCTTGAATATGGATTTGAGCTCAAGAACCCTAGAAACGGGTTTTGGAACTGAAATTGATTTCTATGGTTCTATAAAGTCTTATATATTATAAATGAAGTTAGAAATCAGTTCCATCCTCAAAAATTAGTTAAAATGGTTTTTGAGAAAAAAATGAATTTTTGGGAACAATTTCAATCAAAGATGATAAAATTTGGTAAATTGTAGTTTAAATGCATGAAAATGTTGTTATTAGGGCCTATAAGTGACCCTAAAACGATTAAGTCATGTATTAAGAACTTAATAGGATGAATAGTGTAGCTGCAGAATGGAAAAATCGTCAAAAAGGGCAACGTAGTATAGATCGCGACCCGATCTTGCCCTTGATCGGGTCGCGACCCGGCGGCAGGAACAAAAATGCAGTGAGCTCAAGGTCTTCTGCCAAGTGGTTTTTCATTTTTGAGAAATGGTCCAAAACTTGTCCGTTTGACCCCAAATTTTAAACATAGGTCTAAAATGGTTCAAAACTTCATAAAAATTTATCGGAATCGAAATACGACCCTCCGAGGGTACTGTAGTAAAATACGTATAAAATACAATTTAACTAAAATTGGTCATTCAAGAGTTATACACTTGTTTTGACCATTAATGGTATAATAAGGACTCTAACATGTTATAGAGTCAATTAAAATGTAAATTAATGTATTATATACTATATATAGGTTCAAGCCAAGTAATCGGACACCGAAAGGGTAAAGAACCGAGGGACGTCTAAACGACTTTTCAAGAGTTATAAGGTGAGTACATGTAGCATTTTCACCCATTTTGGGATACATGGCAAGTAAGTAAGTATTTTTCAGATTTCATATATAAATTTTATGTGTGAAAATATTTGCAAAAATGGTACATTTTCTAGCTTAATGGAAAGTTAGTTGCTATATTTGAAAGTATAATTCCTGGCAATAGCCTAGACTATGTTTGCAACGTGTTTGAGTCAAAAGCTTGGCAATTAGCCAATTTTGTGTGCAAGTATTGTTTCAGTTTTCAGAAAGTATTTCTATATTTGACTGGTATTGTAGCTAGCAAGCGTTAGTAAGGGAACTATGTTCCAACCTACCCGGGTTAGGTAAGGAGTCTACTGGGGATAACCCCTTCGCGAAGTAGGCTGCCTCAGCACTTCTACAGTGAGGATTGATCCGTTCTTTCTAGCTGTAGAGACTTGGGGTATCACACATAGTGATTAAAGCCCTAAGTATAAAAATCCAGCAAGTTTATAAAACCAGTCAAAGAAAGTACGAAATAAGCTAGTTTTGAAAGATATAAAATGGTTTTGAAAGATAAAAAGTTATAGTATATTAATACTATAAAATTTCAGCAAATGTTTATTTTATAAAGTTTTATATAAAGATGATTAAATGTTTGTGTCTAAAACTCATGTAACTCACGAGACAATTTGTCTTACGTATTTTATTTTTATGCCATATATTCCAGGTTCAGGCACAAAGTTGTAAGATAGTTTGGAGTTGTGAAATAAGCACTAGGGAGCGAAGGAGTGGAGCTGGATACAGCTTCCATGTTTGGTATTGATTGAATCCATTTTCCTTAAACTTATGGTTGCTTGATATGTAAATGTAACACCCCTTTTTGTTGAATTTAAACAAGTACAATGGTTTTTGTTGGACCGTATTTTGTAAAATATGTTTTATTGTAATAAAAATGGTTTGAAAAAGTTGGGCCGTTACACTTGGATACATAGAAAGAGTGAAATAGGTCATTTAGTTAAAAAGACATAGATATAAAAGGTTTGAATTGAAAGTTTAATAGAGAATAAGAAACCGATAATAGTTATGATAAATCCGACTTGGTGATTACCTCGTGGAGACTTAGTAATAAGCAGGAGTAGCTGCCAGTCAGATTTTATGTTTCGCTTTCGCATTTTTTACTTCCTGAATAATTGGATTATTCAAATATCCACAGTCGCTCATACTTTTAGGGAGTAAGTATGAAGGAAGACTGTCATGAATTGGTTTGTAGATTGTCTAAGGAGTTAGACATAGCAATAAGATTGCTGCAACGTTCATGAGTACTTGGAAATGGAGATTTGAGTATTGGATAAACCCACGCTCAATAGATTGCTTCATGGATTACATCACGAGCAATGTTGAGACGATAATATCTTATGATCTTGAAGCGGAGAGATATGAGTTATAATTTACGAGGCGGTTGCTCATTGATAGTACGAAAATGCATCGGTAACTCGGTGTTATAAAACGTGCTGTTGTGAGTGATTTGTCTGGTAAAAGATATAAGCATATGAGTCAAAGGTTATTCGTACCTTGACCCTAACGGGAAACAGATATCTGTAGGCCTCTCGATGATTTTGAAGTTGACTAAAGTGCTGGCCAACCAGGACTGAATTGATATGTTCAATTAGAAGTCTTATGTCATATGCAAAATCGGAAATCGGGAAACAGTGTGTCAGACAGAGATTGATCTCAATCCATGTCTCATGTCTGAAAATATCTTGTTGGACGGAGGATCATCTGATCACTTATCTTTGGACAGAACTGACTGGGTCAGAGTTCGGCAGCAGTTCCTAGGAAGCTACAAGTTGCTGATCAATTAGAGGATACATTAGTAATTATAGTCATAGACTTATCCAAGTGGAAGACTGTTGGATTAGGTGTCTAAGCCATGACTAATAATTTGTATTTACCTAATTGATAGTAGCAAAGTCCATTTGGGTTGCCCTCATGGCTAGAGGTTTAGCAGAAAATCCAAGAGAGAGAAAGATTGATTTATTATATGATTAATAAATCAATAAAATAAAA
Source organism: Cichorium intybus (assembly GCA_023525715.1). Lineage (NCBI taxonomy): Eukaryota > Viridiplantae > Streptophyta > Magnoliopsida > Asterales > Asteraceae > Cichorium > Cichorium intybus. The sequence goes on along the minus strand of CM042013.1, from coordinate 27,705,529 downwards.
TAAATAGTTTATTAATATATTTTGGTGATAATATATTCATTAGAAACTATATTAATTAATTAGAAATTAATCTGGAATTAATTGGAATTAAATTGGTGATTAATTTGATTAATTAAAGGTGCATGGGCTGAATTGTAATTATTCAATAGTTGAGTAAGTGACAATTATGGTAGTTTAAGTGGGAAACGAAATTATGGAGGGATTATCCATAATATCGATTATTATATGTTAGGATAAATATATTTGAATTGATAGATAAAGGTTTATCTTATTTGAATTCAAAAAGGTTTATCTCTAAAGGCTTATCTGGTGGCCACTTGGAAACTATAAATAGAGACCCCTAGGCACCATAAAAGCCACGACTTTTTCCTCTCTTCCCTCTCTCTGGAACTTTCGAAAACCCTAGTTTTGGGTGTGATCTCATTTGAGGCAAGACACTTGTGATGCTTTGCTTCGAAGAAATCCTAAAAAGGTTAGTTTTTCTGATTTTATTCTTTTAGTTATTTTCTTGTGGCCTTTAGGAATTTATTATATGTTCAATTAGAAGAAAACATAGATCCTTATAGGTTGCATGTGAACTTAGAGTTTTAGTTCATTGATTTGCCTTAAACCTTTCATTATGTATACTATCAAAACAGGGATTTCAATAAAAAGCTCTGTATCAAGAAAGGTGTTAGGGCTTGATTTGCTAAAGGAAAGCATCCTTGATGAATTCTTGCACCATAATTAACTTTGGGTATTTTTTTTAAAGGATAGTGGATTACAAGTGATTAAGTCATCCTTGTTAACTGCTTATTCCATAAATTTCAAAGGTAAGGTGTTGTGATTCTCAAGTTATTGTTAAATGTTAATCCTTGGTACATGTATGGCGTTATTTCTTGCTGTTATATACCTTAAAACCCCTTGAAAATCGTTTGGAATTGACCTCGAAAGGGATCCTAGAGGGTCTGGTGCGATTAAGACATAACAGGGAAGGGTCTGGTTGTTGCGCGACTTAGCGGCGCTAACTCTTACGGTTAGCGGCGCTAACTCTTACGGTTAGCGGCGCTAACTCTTACGGTTAACGGCTCTAAGTACTTAGTAGCACTAACCTAAATACTTAGCGGCGCTAAGTGGGTTGTTAAGGATTTTCACTTGAATTACACTAGATATAGATGAGTCATGTATTGGGTTATGTTACTCAAGGTTTGTTGTTGCAATAACAGTTGTTAGGACTATGGGGCGATGTCAGAACACAAATGAAGTAGACGTTACATGTCTAAATCGGATCCAGGTGAGTAACCTATCATCTTTTTGAGATGGTGGTTGTTTGTGTATAGTGTTATTATTATTATTGTTATTATTGTTATTGTTGTTGTTATTATTATTATTATTATTGTTATTATTATTATTATTATTATTATTATTATTATTATTATTATTATTATTGTGTTTTGCAAACACTTTTATTGTGTGTAAGTAGTTTATGGTAATTATGTGGTGCTGGTGCATGTATATAGTTATACGGTCGTACTATATGAAAATAGTGAATTATTTGAGAGTGGTGGAAGAGTTCAATATAATAGCGATAAATTGGTGATTAAGATTGGTGGTGAAGTCTAAATCCCTATTTGGTGAATTTAATAGAGGTTTGTGGAAAAGTCTCATCTCGGTGATATCAAACTTGGTGACGATAAATTCGCTGATGGTAATTTGGTGATAATGAACTTTAACGATATAACTTATAGTGGCTAAATTCTATATTGTTTTGGTGTTATTTTTACTGTATTACCATTGTTAGGTTACTTGTAAAGCTTTATAGTTCGCTTGTTATTATTGGTGTGAAATCTCATAATAATGAAAAATATATACAAATTTATGAATTATACAGTTAGGCAACGGTGAAACTGGAGTTCGTGAAAGGCCTCGGTCTATTATTGGTGACTCTCAACTGGGTTGGTGAAAAACCTTGGTTCGACATTGGTGAACCTTTAGCTGAGATTGGCGAAAAGTCTCGGCTTATGGTGAATTTTAATTGAGACTAGTGAAAAGTCTCATAATGGGGTTGGTGAAAAATCCCATTTATTCTCGGTGTCGTATAATTGAGACAGGGGAAAAGTCTCAAATTAGGCTTGGTGAAAAATCCTGTTTATCCATGGTGTTTCTATGGATAAGGATGGTGAAAAGTCTTAATCTATATCGGTGTATTACTTATGAGACTCGTGAAAAGTTTCAATCTAAATCGGTGCACCATTTACAAGATTGGTGAAAAATCTTGATTCCAAATGGTGTTTCATCTATAAGACTGGTGACAAGTCTTAAGGCTGGTGAAAAGCCCTTATTTACATGGTGAAAAATCTGAGATTGGTGAAAAATATCAACCCCGGTGCTTAAATGAAGTGTTGATATAATTTTGCTATTTATAATTCATATTGATAAAATAATAAAACAGGATTGGTGTAAAAATCTCATAATATAATTTGGTGAGTATTAAACGAGATTAGTATGATTATATGGCATGTGGCTAGTGTATGCAAGGCAGTGTTGTTGGCAGTAGAGTCGACCACCTTAAAGTTGACCACTTGGATTATACTTGATTGTAGATAGTGAGTGATTTCCTACATGGTTCGGTGTATTCCCCAAGTGGCCAGTGTATTGTCTGATTAGTTAGATGTATTGCCAATTAGTTGACATTTTTTCTTGTGAGGCTAGTTGTTTCCCGAGTAGCTAGGTGTATTTTTAGGTGGTTGATACATTGGCTCGAGTAGCTAGATGCCAGTAAAATCATAAAGCCGGGAGTGGTCGAAATGACTAATAATTATCATTAATTATTATTATTAAGTTGTTGTATTATGGTGTGATGATCGTTGTAGTAAGGTTACTCACTAAGCTTGTAAAGCTTGCTGTTGTTTGTAGGAATATAGTGTTGTAGTGCTTGGCTCGGATCGTGTATATTTGGTGCGGTATGATCCTGCGTATAGCTTATTGTACTTATCCAGTTGTATGAGTGTACACTGTTGTTTTAAATTTTGAAAAAATTTGGTTGTACCTAGTACTCTTTAGCTAGGTGTTACAAGTTGGTATCAAAGCCATGCTTTGAATGAACTAGGCCTTGAGTGTAGGATCCTATAACTGCGAGAGAGAATGCTAGTATTTGCCTCCTTAAGGTTATGTATTATAAATACAAATACACCTGTTAGTAGCATCAATACTTACTTTTAGATTATATGTTATGCATTGGGTTAGTGGTGGTTTGACGAGTAAAACTAATCCAATTATTCATATTTCAAGACGCTAAATACTTGGAGTAGAAATGTTGAATATATGATCGATATGACAAGTTAGATATATGAGATTCTATGGTATATAGGTTATGATAATATGTGTCGTTATTGTTGAGGTTATATGAGTATTTGATACGCTTGGGTGAGAAGCAAAGTGTTGTCAACATATTAGGTGTATGATGTTTGCGTAATATTTAGCCAATGATTGAAAATACGGTAAGAATGAGTAATGTTGATCAATCATAGCTGAATATGAGTAATGGAACTTCATATTGTAAGACCCTGTATCTGAAATGTCCAAGTTGTGTTTTAAAGGGATTGAATTTTTGGAAAAAATTGGAGATAGCGCCGTTATCTCTGGCTAATAGCGATGCTATCTTGGCTCGGGTAGCGACTGAGTGGATTCCTTTAGCATCGCGATGCAGGCAGGTGGTGGGTTTGGACGATGAAGAGATAGCGACGCTATCTTAAAAAATAGAGCCGATATCTGCTCTGTTTGGGCCAAAACCCTAGATCTCATAGTTTGGGCCGTATTTAAGGGTTCCAAACCCAGGATAGCCGTCATTTGTCATATTTTAACTCCCAAGATTGTCCCCAAGCCCTCTCTCTAGCCATTTTGGTGTTTTTGCTTCATTCTTTGAGATATGAAGGTCTTGGAAGAAAGAGGAAGGAAAGAGGGTGTTAGAGAAGGTTGCTCTTGAAGAGAACCAGTTCATCTTCAAGCTCTGGACCTTTATAAGTGTCCATATCTCCTGTTCCTTTAAGTTTCCTTGGTTAGAATGAGTTTATGAAGTCATTTAGTGACTTTTATGGCAATGATGGTTTCATTTATTGAAGAGGAATGGATTTGGGGGCTGGGGGATGGATATTTTCTTCTATTAGCTTCTGAATCCTAGTAGAATCCCAACTTAGCCTTGAGAATCATTGTTTGGGGATGTGTTAAGCTTAGTTATGGTCATTTTGGACATATATCTTGTTCATGAGCTTGCATGGTTATGATTGAATGTTAAAGTTTGCATTTTTATGGCTTTTGGGACTGTTTAGGAGGTCTCTGGAAGGTTATAAACCTTAGCTTAATGTATTGAGAGTTTTGGTTGAAGTTTGGTTGAACACTGGTGTGACACCCCTCGCTAGGGTATTATTATAAAAACATTATTTATCACGTTTTGAATATTAGTTTAAGATTTAATCATCATTTGCGGAAAATAGGTCCCAAAACATCATTTAAAATCTTAACAAACTTATAGCGAGGTAATGTCATAATTCATGTAACATAACATGGTCCAAATGGCCACACATTCCCTGGTCTTCTAAATGTCCTCACCTCATCGCTAGCTCTTATCCTTAACCTGAGTACACATCAAAACAGTTAGGCAATTGAAAATGCCTAGTGAGTTACCCGAGGTTACCTCGTTATGAGTGAAAGGATAACCTTAACACTCGAGACAACCTCCAAAAATGATTTTTCCACACACTTGAGATTTGTATAAAAACATCTTGTAGTTTCTCAAAATAGATAATCATGTGATGCAAATTCAATGCAACTAACCCAACCCATATCCACCTCATAAAAGTCCATCTCACCTCAATGGAACCCACCTAAGTTCACAAGTAAACGCACAGAGCATAAACCTGTTCCCCGTATGGGTTAAACTAAGACTAGTGGCCATGACACTAGTCTCATGAGGGGTAGCAACTCCCTCATGCGGTTCCCTTTTTTCGGGAACAATCACTCCTCGCCCTCTTTAGTTGAGAAAAGGGTCAAACTCATACTCGCCCTCTTTAATTAAGAGAAGGGTCAAACTCATAATCGCCCTCTTTAATTGAGAGAAGGGTCAAACTCGGTCTCAAGGCATCTCATGGTCAACCCCCATCCTATATGCAATGCAATGCACAAAGGAATGCTCAAAACATCTTTCAAAACTACAATAATACCTTTATTTGGAAACATCTTTGAAATGACTCTTTTTATGCCATGCACACATAAGATTTATGCAACAAGTAGCACATAAGAAGTATGCATGAATAAAGAATAAATCACACACAACAGTTTAGAAGAGGGATGTGTACTCCCGGTAACTCACCTTCCTTAAATTCCAAGAAGATGTCACTCTTTTGCTTCAACCTCAGTTACTCTTCTCCTACAAGATATAACATCCAACATTACTAATAACTCTAAGGCTATTTAACTTCACTAAGTAGATGTCAAATATTAGTTAAACATGTCCTATGGGTTTACTTGAACATTAGAACCAACATCCCAACCCTTAAAGCTCAAAATTCAACATTTCGGGACTGTTCAGGCTGACACGGGCCGTGTTCCTCCTAACACGGGCCGTGTTCTGCTAACAGAAGGTTTTACAGACATCCTGACACGGGCCGTGTTTTCCCCAACCCGGGCCGTGTTCCGAGCACTGTAACTTCCGATTTTTGGTCCTTTTTCCCTCATTTTGGTCCAATTCAAGGTCTTAAACAACCCCAAACTTCTAGATATCAAAAGGACATAATTCTAACCCAAATTATGCATGATTATATTCATTTAATCTATCCAATATCATCTCAATTGAATCAATCCAAGTTATGACATAAACACTACTCCATAGCCTTCAACCATTAAATCTCCAATTCCATTCTTCTAATTGATAACTAACCAAGAGATTTCCTTCCTCCAAAGACTTGGAATCATAAGGAATCATTCAACTCATCATAGAAACACATTGGAGGATAATAGTTGACCCAATCACCAAGGATTCACCCATTTATGGGTTTTTCCCAAAAATTAGGGTTCATATGAATTCACTATCATCCACAATGGTTCTCCAAGCATTTACTAATCAAAATATGGAAGGATAACTACTAGAATTCATTGAATAAACCCTTGGGATCATAGATTTCATCTCCCCCATCTATGAATTCGAATTTCATAACTAAATTTACCCCAAGAGTGGGTTTCTAACAAGAAGGTTTGATTCCTTACCTTAGATCTTCAAAGGATTGATACAAATCACTTAGATCTTGATAGAATTGAGCTTCCCCACTTGAATATCCTTGAAAATCGCTTCCCTCCTCCTTCTCCCTCTCAAAATCGTGATTGTGAAGAGTAATGGGGGGTTTTCCCCCAACTAAAGCCTATAGTTTCATATAATTGCAAGGTAGTCCCTCCAGCACAACTAACTCTTTCTTATTTGCAATGAAACCCCTCCCCACCCCATAAGAGTTCTAGTTTTGCATATAACTCTTTCTTATTTGCAATGAAATCCCTCCCCACCCCATAAGAGTTCTAGTTTTGCATATAAGTCCTTCTTCTAGAATCCTATATGGTAAATTTTCATTTTTACCCTAATTAAGTTATTCTAAACTAAATACTTCTTCAAATACATATTTTAATTTAATTTGTTATAAGTTAGTTATTATGATTATTAAATTTACTATTTTTATTTATTAAATTATTATGGTTATGTAAATTTAATCTTATCTTTAATCCTTAAACTTTTAGCCCCAAATTCAGGATGTTACAACTGGGGTTAGCGGCGCTAACTCTATAGTTAGCGACGCTAACCTGGTCAAATTTCGCGATGTTGACAATGCTCTTAGCGACGCTATCTCCATAGGATAGCGGCACTAAGTGCAGTTGACCAGGAGGTTGACTTTGACCGTTGACTTTTTGACCAGTTTGACTTTAGGTCAAACTTGAGAAATCCGGGTTACTGGTTTTGGAGGTTTATCTAGTGTGGGGTGGTGGTGTTGATTGAATCACTACCGGTGTGGGGCTGGCAATGGCGATGATGGCAGGTGAATGACGGTGAAGAAATGTCTTCCGATGCTGTTTTTATAGCTGAAAAAATTATTTTAAAACTCAATCGACTTTATGTGTTTATCTTTAATTTAAGCTAATGGTTTTCCTTTTGAAAACCAAGAAATTATCAGTAGAATTGTGGATTTCTTGATGCTTATCAGCTATGGATATCTTCTTTTTAATTTGAATATTGGTATTTATCTGTAACTTATAATTGTTAGGAATATAATGAACCGAGTTTTGTTTCTTTTAAACAATTAAATCCTTTTGTTAATTGTAGAGAATTAATCCTTTTCTTTTAAACACTGGTAAATTTGAATTCTTGTGGATTTCTTGATGCTTATATATTGCAACCGTTTTAATCGTACGTTGTTTCTTATGAGATAATAACCTTATTATATATATATATATATATATATATATATATATATATATATATATATATATATATATATATATATATATATATAATACCATTGCTAACTAAGAATCATATTCTATTTGATTCTGTTAAAAAAATTATAATAGTACGGTTTGTTGTTTGTTAGCCGTACTGTATGCCTAATATAGTACGGTTTTTCGTAAATCGTATCCCTTTTAGGGTATTTTATTTGCCAGATGTGTTTGGTAGAGGTCAATCTGTAGCGACAAAAGTTTAAGCAATATGCTATATATCCCTTGATATTTGCAGCGACGAGTAGCGTATAAGTGGTAGTTTGTGCATGTTGGTAACGTAATGTACGAAAAGTATTATACAACAAAATATTGAGTAGAAAACAATACTATATAAATGCTATTGGATTTCATTTATCAAAATTGACAAAAGGTTACCCAAACATCTTTGTGAAAACTAAATTGCTCTTGATAGGACATTTGAATCAGTTGCACACACAGCAGTTTTCAAGATGGGAATTGCCAAAAATACAACCCTATTTCACTAAACATACAACCCTATTCAAAGTCAATGATTTTTTATTTGTTGATATTGCATTGTTTTCTGGAAAAATCAAATATATGTGGTAGTGGTAGTTTGTGCTATATGTTTAATAGGTAAATGACTATTGCCACAGAGATATATGTTTGCGCAAAAAAGAAAACTTATAACTTCATTTTTGGTCGTCTTGTACACGAGAATGGAAAGATGGAAGGGCTAATATGCAAAATTCATCAACCTTGGAAGAGCTGAAGTGAAACTTAAGAAGTGCCTATCAAGTATCAACCGTCATATCGCACCTTTAAAGTCACACAGTGACCCATAATATTTATATCAACTAGGGTACTTGGATTGACATTTCTATTTTTGCTTTTAGAACTACATCCATCGGAAATTAATTTGCCTTACACCTCAAAACCTCACAAAACGCAGTTCATCTCCTACTGGTTTGCAATTGCCATTCGTAAACACTAAACAGTTCGCGATCCCTATATATTTGCATGGCTGCGCTGGTGATCTTCATCCCCAAACACCGTTCTATATTTTCATGCAAAGATCTGAAGACGAAAAAGAATGTGGAAAAATGATACCACTTCTCCTCCTGCTAGTTCTTCTGGAACACACCCAAAATATCGGGGAGTGAGGCAAAGAAGAAGTAGTGGGAAATGGGTTTCGGAAATCCGGGAGCCGAAATCACCAAATCGTATTTGGCTTGGTACATTCCCCACCCCTGAAATGGCAGCGGTGGCTTATGATGTAGCAGCACTGGCGCTCAAGGGTCGAGACGCTGAGCTTAATTTTCCAAATTCAGCAACTTCATTGCCTGTGCCAGCTTCTGCTGATCCACGTGATATCCAAGCAGCTGCCGCTGGTGCAGCTGCTGCAGCAGGAGCAGCCATGGATGCTTTCCGGGGTGCTCATGATCAGGGTGATATGTTTACAGCCGAACCGCCTTTGATTGGAGGCGGTGGATTTGTGGATGAAGATATGATATTTGATATGCCCAATGTGCTTGCTAACATGGCTGAAGGGATGCTTCTTAGCCCTCCCCGGGTCGACTTTCTCAGCGAAGAGACTGCAACAGGAAACTCAGTAGACCATGACTACTTATGGAATTAAATGATTCTGCAGTCATTATATATGCATATTATTTGTATAGTATGCAATTCCTAGTCGCCCGCAATATAGTAATTATAAGAATAATATGGCGATATATTGTTGAAGACTATAGTTTATAAACTAGAGCTTCAAGGTGTGAATTATATGTGTTGGGAGTTTTTCTAATTTTGAAGTTGTAATCTTAATTATACTACTAAACCTCTCTCTAAATGACTTCAAGAACAGATAAGCTTTTAGAAACTGCATGAAAAGGAATATGAAAGCTTAATCTTAAATTCAAAGTTTTACCAAAAACTTAGGTGTGCATGATCTATCTAAAAAAAAGAGAAAACTGAAAATAAGAGCATGCAAAGACTTTAGGCTGTGTTCGTCAATGAAATAATAACTGGAATATTGACTGGATTTTCATTTAGGGTTTCTGCTTATTTCTATCCACACATCTGCAACTACTTTTGTTCATGGTTGATCATGGTCCACCTTATCAGAAGTTGAGATGTCATATTCTCATCAGAGATTCGTAGCTGATTCCTACAATTCAAGAGGAATTAGAATTCCGACTGGGTTTCTGTTATATGATGTTTTATATAGCGGTTGAATGCTCTAAGTATGTCGGGGAAAATTTCTAGTAGCATACTCCATAAATATCTCTATCTTCCAATCCAAGCTAATCAGCATCCATTGAAGACCGTTATATCCTTTTCAGTTTCGTACTTCTAAGTCATGCCTCTACGTTCCAGGCTGCAGCAACAAAGGATTCACAGGTTAGTATTTGATTAACGTAGGCTAGTACAATCTCCATGGTGCAGGTCTGGGGAGGGTTGCTACAGTGAGAGAGGGCGTCTGTAGACCAGTGACCCACACGTATATGTGTTCTCTTTTCACAGCAAGAAAGACGCTTCCCACACGTTATGTGTAGTCCTATAACCTGATGAGGTCTGGCTATACTAGAACTCATTGCAGATACCCTCGAATGATTGATCAGGGCTACTAGCAGTATATTATGTTTGTTAAAATGACTAATGATATCTACAGACGGTGTAAAAGACGGCTGGAATGGATCTCGATACCGTAGGACCAGACCCTTGGTAATGTTATGTATAATATTATAACTATTGTTACAATGGTTTGCAATGTAAGTTATTATTATTTATTTTTGTTTTTTAATAAACCTATAAAATATTATTTTATATATGATTTAACGGACTAACCTTATATAATATAATTAATGTATTTTTATGAGCTGTCAAAGAATTCGTCTTGCGCTTTCCTTGACACTACAAGGATTAGTGGTTTTAGCGGCGACATATGTCGCCCCTAATAGTCCAGTAAGTCGCCCCTAAAGGTATTAGGGGCGACATGTCACCGCTAAAAGTGTCGCTTCTAATACTTCGTCGCTACTGCTTCCATGTCGCCCCTAAAAGGGTCGCTGCTAATTCCGTCGCCGCTAATACTGCTAAGTCGCCCCTATAGGGTCGCCACTAAAGAGTTCGTTACCATTATGGTTAACCGTCACTAAAACGTTCGTTGCTAATACGTGTCGCCGCTAATACTCTTATGTCGCCCCTAAAAGTGTCGCCCCTAATCAATTCAGAGAGGTTCCAGAAAATGCCTTATTTTCATTAAGTTCTTACTACAGATGTTCTTAATCAATTCAGACAGGTTCCAGAAAATGCAGAAATTTAAACAACATCCAGAAATATTTATATAATCCGATAACATGTTTCAAAACCCATAACATGTCTCAAAATCCATAACATATCTTATAATACTAAATAAAACATTAACTAGTTGTCATAAACTAAAAAAACTACTCATCATTACCACCGTTTCCATCATCGTTATCATCGTCTTCTTCTTCTTGCAATTGTCGCATATATGCTTTCATTTTTTCAACTTTTATTGGGTTGTTGAATAAACGGTCTATATCATCCATCTATAAAGTACATAACAAATGTATTAAGTACACAACAAATGTATTAAGTCATTATCAAATAAGTTACAACTAACCTCAGTACTCTGTGTTGGTTGTGATGATTGGCCCTCCATAAAAGAAGGATTCTTGGAACTTTCTTTTCCAGACGGTTTACGTCTGATCCCTCTTATGTGTCCTCGTCGTATACCGAGCACTTTTTCAAATACATCCACCTCGTCTACTGGAGTGTTTGTGGGGTTACATATTGCGTATTGCTCGTTAAACTCACGAAGTAAATCATTCTGTAATTTACAATGATGATTAATATAGATTAGTATACTTCTTATTTAAAGTAAAAAAACAATAATATACATATAACTATAAACAAAAAACACCAATGTACTTACATATTTTTCCTCAACATCTGGGCTATCAAACTTCCCTTCTTTATCAGTATGTGCTTCATGATAGGCTTCAATTCTGGTAATGCCCTGTTTCACATAAAAAATTAAATTATACTCTAAAACTAACACATATAATTATAACTTACTTTCTTGAATGCAGCATTACTGTAGGTACTTGTCCCTCCGCGGTTCTTTACTGTTTGTTTGGCACGATTACCACTATTTTGTTGAGAGCGCTCAAGAAATTTAGGACTCATGAAAAGATCAACCGTACTGTCCCAGTTTTGTGGTTTCATACCCCGGGGGGATTAGCCCTTGCTCTCTCCACATCATTCACCCCTCCATTTTTACCAAAATAGTCATTTGCAGTGGATTTACGGCCTCTATAACGCTTTCCTACTTGACATTCAATGCCCTCCCATAAAGCTCTTCCATCGGGATCATTTTTAAGTGAATCAAAATCAAAGTATGTCTACAAATAAAAAAAAAGTTAGATAAATAAAAAGTAATAAAAAATCAACAAATGAAATATAATTATATAAATAATTTACCCGTAGGTGCTCCCACAAGCCATTCTTTTGGTCTTCTGGAACTTCTGCCCATGATTTTTTGTCTAATGGGATGTCTCGCCAAATATAATCGCTAGCCTCACGAATAAATATGTCATAATTGTCACCAACCGGAATGTAGGTAGCGGCCCTATCCCAAACTAACGGTAAAGGCCGCTTGCCATTAGCTACCCATTTCTCAATCATCTTAAGATTTTTTTGAATGCCTCTACGATTCTTGGGTTGAGCTGCAAATGTAATTAAAAAATATTATTAGTCATAATTTATAAGAGTGATTTGTCAAATAAATAAATCTTAAAAAACTTACTATCCTGTTGATGATGGCTAGGGCCTCCAAAACCTCGTGGAGGTGGCTCCCCATCACCATCTCCTCCGTGGCTCATTACATCGGCCATCCTGAAAAGTTATAAGATATAGAATACAGAAATACAAAATGAAATACAATGCCATAATTACAACATATAAACAAGAAGTATATTTCTATTTCAATGAGCCAAGTTCGATTACAATGAGACAATAATACATATAAAAAATTTCACTCTTTCTCGCCCTCAGACATTTCAGTGTCATCCTCGTACGTTTCACAATCAAAATCGCTCCCGTCATAATCAGTCTCGTCTTCAGATACTTCATTGATGATACGCGTCGATTGACGAACTGGAATTTGACTTTCGGGAGTAACTGAACTTTCACCTACCGTTGGTAAACCTATAAAGTATTGGCTCAAGTCGATTACAATTCTACAATTAGATGAACAGTTATTCTGAACGGTGTCGATGTTTTCAGCAGGGCTAATAACATCAACATTTTCGATAGAGTCATTGACAACATTATCGACACGACCATCATTTGTTGGTAGATCCCAAATTTGTCGATGGTTAACGTTTTCAACAACCCATCGGTGGTTATTATTTGGGTTTGCTCGACAAGGTTCTCGAATGTAAAACACTTGTTTCGCCTGCGAAGCAAATATGAGTTGATCTTCTTTGTCCCATTCGTGTCGTGTGTCGATACTGGTGATATTATTTTCACATGTAACCCATTCAGGATCGAACCACTTACATCGAAAAAGGACACTAGAAAGATTGAATGGATAATGCAACTCAATAATCTCTTCGAGCTGGCCATAATACTTTTCTTGATTTAGTCCCTCTACCAAAACCCCAGAGTTTTGTGTTGTGCGGTTTGCATCACGACTAAGTACCACATACCTAACACCATTGACTATGCAAGAGGTGTAAGAAGAGACTTTTACGTTTGCACCGATTGAAAGAGCCGACAACTCTATGTGAAACTCTGGAGACTTTTGTGTTTGCATCTGATAGACCTATTAAATATAAATTTATGTGTGTTATGTTCAATTTGTTAATGAAAATACAACATAAATAATTGTTATTTTGTATTACCTTGCGGAGGAACCATGTAGGGAATGCAGATTTAAAATCACTGTGGGGATTTTTAGATTTGAATTCGCTACATTGATGACAAGAGATATAGATTTTAGTAAAAGGACAAAATTGAAAGGAGATGATGGAAGGTTAAACATAAGAACACTTACTTTATGTATTCATCTACTTCATCACAATGCTCGAGCACGAACCATTCTAGCTTCTTTTTTTCTATCACCTCAAGAGTTTTGAACTGCGTTGCGCTTATCGGTCGACATTTAGACTCAAACATCCAAAGCTTTGTTTTCTGTATGACAACATCCTCATTTCTTTCAGGACGATTGAATCGAGTTTGGACATCTTTAAGGTACATGGAACAAAACGTTAAAGCCTCTTCAGCAACATAACCCTCTGCCGTACAACCTTCCGGCCTCGCCTTATTCCTCACATAGTTTTTCAGTTTTTTCAAATACCTTTCGATCGGATACATCCATCTGTAATGTACCGGGCCTCCACAAATCGCTTCATCAGGTAAATGTAAAACTAAATGAACCATTATGTCAAAAAATGCTGGGGGATAGATCATTTCTAATCTGCACAAGATATTAATAATAACATCCTTGGCCTCCCTCATATCGTTCACTATCAATGTTTTGGAGCAAATTTGTTTAAAAAACATGCAAAGATCTACCATTGGTGTATATTCATTTCTTTGCAAAAACCCCCTGACTCCAATCGGTATCAAACGTTGCATAAGAATGTGATTGTCATGAGATTTCAACCCAGTAATGTTATTATCATTATCTTTCACTTTATTGCTAATGTTGGATCCAAACCCATCCGGAAGATTAACGTCTTTTATAAATTGACAAAAATGTTTTCGATCAGAGTCCTTGAATGAGTATTTCGCATGGGGTATATCTTCTTTGTTACGTTTTTTTCGTATCCAATATTGTTTTCGAATGTTCATATTCTCCAAGTCTTTCCTTGTACTTCGTGTGTCTTTGGACTTGTCGTTCTTCAGAAGGGTACCCAACAAGCTATCACACACATTTTTCTCGATGTGCATAACATCTAAGTTATGCTTCAACTGAAGAGATGACCAATAATCAAGTTTGAAAAAAATGCTTCGTTTGGTCCAGTTGTGCCACGTTCGTTTTCTCTTGTTAGTATTAGCAAGACCAAATGCAGGATGTTTGCCTGGTACATAACTCGGTACTTGAGCTAATTGAGCTTCTATTTCTTCATAAGTAAGTTGTTTTATGGGGGGTCGTGTCTCGTGTGCTCCATTAAAATCCAAACTCTTTCTCCAAGGGTGGTTAGCATTTAAGAAACGGCGATGACAAAGATAAACGATTTTATTTTCTATAGCGACTGAAGGAGTGTCTTTATTGCAAGTTGGGCATGCATAGTACCCTTGTCCAGACCAACCAGAAAGACTAGTACGGCCTGGAAAGTCGCTTATTGTCCATAACAACGCCGCTTTCATAGTGAAGAACGTATTTGTTGCTGCATCTTTAGTACGTACGCCCGAGTGCCACAATTACTTAAGCTCTTCCACCAATGGCCTAAGGAAGACATCCATGTCCTTCTTGGGTGATTTAGGGCCAGGAATCAACAAGGCCAACATGAATGATGACTCTTTCATACATAGCCATGGTGGTAGATTGTATGTAGTGAGTATGACAGGCCATGTGCTATGACCTGAATTAATGTTAGAAAATGGATTAAAACCATCAGTAGCAAGACCTAGGCGAACATTTCGAGGTTCCCTTGAAAATTTAGGGTGCTTTAAATCAAAGTCTTTCCATGAAGATCCATCAACGGGATGACGCATCGTACCGTCTTCTGATCGTCCGGTACTGTGCCAAATCATATTTTTGCCGTGTGCCTTGAGCAATACAAACGTCGTAGTCTGGGGGTCACAGGAAAGTATCGTAACACCTGATGTGCCACCTTCTTGCCCTTTTTCTTGTCATCAACTCACCGACTGGTATTGCAAACAGGACAATTCTGCAACGACTTGTTTTCGCCCCAAAAGATAGCACAATCGTATTTGCACACATGTATTGACTCGTAACCCAAACCAAGTTTTTTCAGCTTCGCTTTGGCTGCATAATGTGAAGTGGGAACCTTGTTTTCTTTAGGAAATGCAGATTCCAACAACTCGAGGAGCTGATCGAATGAAGCATCACTCCATTTGTTGTTCACCTTGATATGCATAAGCTTTGCTAAAAAGTCGAGGGAAGAAAACCAGGTACAACCAGGATATAATTCTGCTTGGACTTCATCTAACAGCTTATGAAATCCATCATCGGCAACGTTGTCCTCTGTATCTAAGTTCCCTTCCTCCCGATTAGTATTGTTTTCCCCCATATTTTCCCCCATAACGTCGTTGATAACGTCAACCATGTCGTGACTTGGAGCTATGTCGTCACTTGGTGCTTGGTTTTGACTTGGACCTACGGCATGTACCATCATAGTTCTTCTTTCACCATGATAGGTCCATGTATCATAACGTTTACTAAAACCATACGCATGTATGTGGGATTTCATTATTAAGAGTTTTATGAATTCTCTAAGTTCACATCGTCTACACGGACATATGATTAAACCTCTACTGTCGATGTGTTGTTTGGATCTCTCAACAAAACTATTGAGTCCTTCCTCGAATGCGTCAGAGTTACGGTTTTCAAGAGTAGTCCAACTTTTATCGATAGGCATGATGTAACTGAAACATAAAAGATGTTTGAATTAAATTTGATATTAGATTATTTTAGGGGAAACCACGATGTTAGTTATTTTTTGTTCACCAAAATGGCAACAAAAAATCAGAATACAAATAGAGTATTCATAATGCAGTCCCAAAACGAAATAGACTGTCTCGATCAGAATATTTTGGAGAAATCGGACAACGGATAGAGTATTCACAAGGGTAGGCTTCTACACCCACTTTTTGAATACATTACCTCATATGTGAATGCACATTACATGATTGGTCGTTTAAGAAAAATTCGACAGCATTTCCCCTTAGCTCCCAGGTATATTTGTAAATATATACCCGAGGAGCAAAGAGAAAATGACAACCAAATATTTCTTAAACGAACAATCATGCAATACGCATTCACATCCTAAATGAGATAAAGTATTCAAAAAGCAGTCCCAAAACGGGGACAACCCGAAATCAATTTCTAAATCAATTTCGAGCGGGTATTTCTAAGCTTAAGATGATCAAAAAGAAAAAGAATTATGATAAAAATCAATGAGTTTAGGATGTAGAATTTATGGTTTGGGTTTAGGGTTTAGAAATTAGAGTTTAGGTTTAGGGTTTAGGGTTTAAGGTTTTAGAATTTAGGCTTTAAGGTTTATGGTTTAGAATTTAGAATTTAGGGTTTACCGTTTAAGGTTTATGTCTTAGAATTTAAGGTTTAGGTTTATGGTTTAAAGTTTAAGGATTAAGGTTTAATGTTTATGTTTTTTATGTTTTAGAATTTAGGCTTTAATATTTAGGGTTTAGGTTTTAGAATTTAGTTTTTAAGTTTAGGGTTTACTCTTTAAGGTTTTAGAATTTAAGGTTTAGGTTTTAGAATTTAGGGTTTACCGTTTAAGGTTTATGTTTTAGAATTTAGAATTTAGGGTTTACCGTTTTAGAATTTAGAATTTAGGGTTTAAGGTTTTAGAATTTTGGCTTTAATATTTAGGGTTTATGTTTTAGAATTTTGTTTTTAACTTTAGGATTTAGGGTTTATGTTATACTTTAGTATTTTTGTTAATTATAGCATCCTATTTTTGTTTTTTGTTTCTATTAGAGCATTGTTGTTTCTTATTTTTGTTAACTAAAGTATCCTAATTTTGTTGTTTTCTATTATAGCAATCTAAAGTAATCGTTAACTAATAAGTTCTTAACAAATAAGTCAAAATAAGTCCTAACTATCATACATTCCATTAACATAATATTAAGTCATAACTAATAAAGTTCTTAACAAATAAGTCAAAATAAGTTCAATACATAATATTAAGTTCTTAATAAGAATAACCTAAAAAACTAACAATATCATACAATAATAACCTAAACATAACATCCAATACATAATATTAAGTCCTAACTAATTAAGTTCTTAATAATTAAGTTCTTAACATATCATACAATTCATTAGAATTTTCATACAAATTCAATCAAGTGTTCATATCAAAATAACCATATACAATCCTACAATCAAAACTTTATATACATATTATCTAAGAATCAATATCATGCAATTAAGTTCTTAAAATATCATACAATTCATTATAATTTTCATACAAATTCAATCAATTGTGTATATCAAAACTAGTTTTTATAACTAACATTAACAACAACTATATACATTAACATCTCCAAACAAACATATTTTACATAAATCATCAAATAACAATTAAAACACCAAATAATCACAAAAATCTAAGTTTAATATATAAGAAAATTACCTTTTTGTAGAAAATTACAAGTATCTTCCGTTGGAGATTGATCTTTCAACAAAATAAGCTTCAAAACCACAAAAAAACATGAAACAATCATTAAAACTACAATAAATTACAAACCCTAAGTTTAATATATGAGAAATTACCTTTATTTTAGAAGATTACAACCAAAAAAAGCTTCAAAACCATCAAAAACCACTGCTGGAAAACCACTGCTGGAATCGCAGGAAGTCGAGAAAAAAATTTGGGGCAAAACACTAGACAGAATGCGTGAAAGAGTAGTCTGATGCGTGAAATTCGCTTTAAGGCTTTAGGGGCGACATCCGAAAAAAAGGGGGGAAAAGTTACCGCTTTTTTTTCCACCGTAGGATCCCTCTTTCGTTCTACGGCCAAGATTAAACCAAGCGATAGCATCCGGATCACGAAATTAGCGGCGACACCCTTTAGGGGCGACACCAGGCTTTAGGGGCGACACGTGATTTCACTAGGAGGGAAAATCTCCCGCCTGATTTTTGACTGTCCGATTGGCTAGGGTTTCGATGGCTAGGATTTAAAACAGTGGACACGATCGGATCCAGGTATTAGCGGCGACACCTTTAGGGGCGACACGTGCTTTAGCGGCGACCCTCGGCTCGTCAGGCTTGGTGTCGCCCCTAAAGCTCATGTCGCCCCTAAAGGTGTCGCCGCTAAAAGCATTAATTCTTGTAATGTGATGCGACAATTATTAAAGATGATGACGACGACAAAACAAAACGAGCCGCCGTCATACATCACATAAAAGAATTACTTTTGTATCATGAGAAGAAAGATTATTTTTTCTTGCACCATATATATTTAGGTAATATATAATTAATACATATACACACTAAACATACAGAAAGCCAAAATGTTTTATGATTTATATTTTTATAGGGGACATTGGGTGTTTATTATTCTTTGGCCGAAAAAGGGAATCGCGTATGTTCTTGACTCTTTAAAATGTTCCACCTACACTGGCCACATACCCCATTGTGTCTATTATTGATGAAGCTTTCCCGAGTACATATAAATAGAAGATTGCAAATGTTTGTTTTAAATTTCATTTTTTTTTCAATTTATATGAAGGTATTGAAAATATTTATTTGTGATTTAGTTACAGTGCTTCAAACAAAAAGCCGGCTGGGAATGTGGTTTTGTAGTCATTAAACATACGCAGGAGTTTCTTGAGACGATTCAACACAATTGTCCCACTGAAGAAGTACGTGTTCTTTTCGTATAAAAATATAATTTTTCTTTCTTTGTATATCTGAATATAATATTTTTGTAATTGCTTTTAGTTTTGGAACAAGAACATGCCGTTTTCGAGTGATGATATCGAGCAAATGGTATTAAATCTAATGCCAAAGTTAGTTCGCAGGGAGATTGAAGGCCGGCGGGAGAATATTCAATAAGATACGATTTTATGTAGCATTGTTCTTGGACATATGTTTGTATATAGCATTATAGCATTGTACTCTATAAGATACAAATTTGTATATAATTGTGAATGTTGGTACTGGAACAAATATTTGTATAATGAGCCGAAATAAATTTAGAGTGTGTAATATATGATTATATGCATGGACCGAAATAAATTTTGGTGCAATTTGCTTGTTTTTTTATCATGGGCCACAACAACTTGGTAGGACTAAGCACATATGGCACGCAAAGCCCATGTGTCAGGCTAAGCCCAAACGACAGACTAAGTCAATGTGTCACACTAAACCTAAATAGCAGACTAAGCCCATGTCGTAGACTAAGCCCATGTGGTACGCTAAGCCCAAATGGCAGACTAAGTCCATGTGTTAGGCTAAGCCCAAACGGCTGACTAAGCCCATGTCGTAGGCTAAGCACAAAAGGCAGAAGCCCATGTGTCAGGCTAAGCCCAAATGGCAGACTAAGCCTATGTGGTAAGCCTAAGCCAAATTATATGATGCGGTTAATATTATATGTTGCGTTGTTTTAATGATGCAGGTTATATGTATTTAGTGCAGTGTTCTATTCTTTCAGGAAAGCTCATTTGATGCAGTTTATTCATTGTTGGTGCGGTTTGGTAAACCGCACTAATAAATGTGGTATTTAATACTGCGGAATATTTAGGTGCGGTTGAATAACTGCATCTAAATACCATTTTAACCGCACCAACAAAGGTCTGCTGTACTAGTGAATACCTTTTCGAAACGTGTTTGACTAGAATTATAAGTTTAGCCAATAACTTAGGTTAATATCATCAATCAGATATAAATATAAAAAAGAATATATGAGTATGCAATCGAAAAGACAATAATATTATATAATATGAGAGTTACGTCGATAAAATATACGAAAAATAGGGAGAGTGCCCGTCGATTTTTACATGTTCTAGCAAGTTTTACCGAACCCAATAAAAAGGTGTAGTTTTTTAGTACCCTACATTTACTTAAGTTCAGATTATAGTCGACTCGACTCTCAGGAGAGGCGAGTATAACACTATTAGAACTCATGGTAATAGTGGCGTCGAATGTCGACGCTATATATTGTCTCTAACAGTGACATGTCAATGCTAATTCATCATCCCAATACCCCATTTCTAATGTTCATTTGTCGCCGCTGATAGTGTTGCCGGTATTGCTTATGTCGTCTCTAATACCATCGTTGCTAATATGAATTCTTTAAATAACATCTTGATTTTTTTTTTCAATTAGAGCATTGTATTTTAAATAATCAACTAATTAAATGCTACATGATATTTATTTTTCTACCACAACAAAAGCACACTTTAAGGCTAATCTAATTAATTCATTACAATATACCCCCATGATGATTACATAACAAATGTATTGTGTCATTAACGATTGAGTCATAAGAAAAACACACTTTCTGACTTATCTAATTAAGTTATTTCAAGACGAGTTCATGATGATTATATAATAAATGCATTAAGTCCTTAACAATTCACAGCAAAAACACAGTTTAAGTCTATTGAAGCATAAAATATGTTGTGTTGAAGTCCTAAGCATCCGAAACACACGAAACTGTGTTTCGTGTCTTTTGGAAGAAAAACATTTATGAGGATCCGAATTCTTAGAGATTGAAGTGTGGCTTTTTCAGATCATCACATGAATATCAGCTGAAGGCGCTCCTTATATATATCAAGTGTATGTTAATCGGAGCATGTTGTTACAACCACTTAAAATGTGCAACCACTTAACATGTACATCCACGTATATTATTATTGGTTGTAATCATCCACCGACTCTGATTATATAATTTATCTATATAAAAGGACAGAGAAATTGTTGTAAAACTTTTTACAAACTTGTATAACTTTCAAATTTGAGTTGTAACTGTATCTCCAATCAACATACATGATCTATTCATATTTTTCTTGATTGCTCTTACATTATGCATTTAGTCATTGAAACCGAAACCGACCCAATACCAACTTTAGAAACCGAAATCGAACCCACTTAGAAACCGAAACCGACGGCTTCTAGAAACCAAAAACCGAATTGATTGGTTTGGGTTCGGTTTTTACCCCAAAACAGACTCAAACCGACTCATGCACACCTCTAGTTTCTATTATACATAAAAATATAAGTATGTTGCTATTATTAAAAAAAAACTTAAGTACATTGTCTGTATTAGTAAAAAGAGTAAAGTGAGTTGCTTTATAGATAAAAAAATAAACTATGTTGTTGAAAATGAAAGTGTGTTAATTACTATTATATAGATTGTTCATATATTGCTTGATTTAGCATTTTTTTGGAAAAACAAGTACACCACTATCTTAGTCTTTATATTCTTTTCTAATTATGTTGTTTCTAATATTTTTTTCCGTCGCTACAACCTTCGTTAAAAGAAATAGCCATCGTACACTACACGAGTGCCTCCTATCGTTCACCAATCCGTCGCTAAAATCATTTGCACATAGATTACCGAATGACTCTTTCGTGTGTGAAACTCTGTTTTGTTGTAGTGCAAATTTTTGGCAAAAAAAAAAATCACTATGAGATCGAGCCATAGTGACATCCATAAATAGAGAAAAATTATGCCATTTGACATTACGCTGTTAGAGTGACAACATTCGTCATATAGTTGATATGTTCCAAAAAGAACATATTGTATCCATAGCTTATGATGTGATTGATGTCCAATCTGTTAAATTAATAAAATGTTTTGAATATCAATATGTAGCAGTGTACCGGTATGGCCTTCTAATATTCGACCATGGTACTTTATAATTGTGTATTGTTTAATAAAGTACAGGTAAATAGTTGCTGATTACTTAAGCTGGGCAGGTATTTCTGTTTCAAGTTAACCAGAGTGACTAGTTCATAGTATAGGGTCGATTAATTGGGTGAAGTATGTAGATACATAACAGTTATATAGCTTAGGATTATTTTTCATTAATTCATTCACATATATTTTTGTTCACTGAGGTCGAAAACACTCTAATTGATTAGGATTTCGATATTGAGACCCTCGTTATGCGGCTGCTTTGGTCTGTACAACAAGAGATTCGTCATTATATTTTCTATAATATTAATCTTTCTCGATGTTATTCTCTTTGGTTTGTTATTGATTAATGTAAAGTTTTTTATCCATCGAATCATCAAAACTTTTCTCAATCATTTTAAGGTATATGGATGCACTCTATATTGAAACTATACTGGGAGATCCAAATGAAATGATATGCCTTAGTTATCCTACATCAACATGCTTACCAGTCTTTGAATATTAAGATACTTTTAGATTGGATACTAGGCTCCACATCTTATTAGTTTAGAACCTGGCATATAGTTTAAAATTTTCGGCACAATACAAAAACCAAGCTGAAAAATCATCTTCAAAAGTTCAGATTACAAGTATTTCCGTAGCATCATGATACAAGAGAATAAATATATGTCTAAAAAACATAACAAAATATAACAATAACACTAGAAGGGAACAAGAGGCATGATTTAACCATAGACCAACATCACTTTGAGGGGCTGTAGCCTCTATACATCTTGAATTAACGTGCAATTGATACCAATCTACAAATATCGACCAATTACCAGCAACGGAATTGAGGAGAAACTAGCTAAAAAATCAGCAATGATACCGTAGTGGCCTTTTAAAGTAAGTAAAGTGTGTATGCAGACAACTTGCGATGATTATTGTTATTATGTCAAGTTAAGTGATAATTAGAGCTTAAGCAAAGATTACAAAATAATTTAAGTGTAATAATGACCATCAATGACTAATCAAAGTTAAGGGCTCTATTATGTTCGTGGGTCCAATTGACATAAGCATACCACTCTTTTTCTATTCCGGAATCGAAACAACAAGCATATGGATCGTGATTTTTCCATATACACTTTTGATTCTTCCACTTAATAAATAATATTTTGACACTTATGACCTTATTAGGGTAAATTGCATAAAAGTCATTAAGTTTTCCAATTTTCTCAATTTTGACACTGCATTTTTTGTTTTTGCAATTAAGTCATTATGTTTTCAGAAAAGTTGCAATTAAGTCATTATGTTTTCCAAAAAGTTGCAAAAATGACCATATGACCGGATGGTAACAGGTTACCAGGTCATATGGTCAGATTTGCAATTTTTCAGAAAACCTAATGACTTAATAGCAAAAATAAAACATAGTGTCAAAATCAAGAAATCTGAAAAAGTTAGCGACTTTTAGGGTTTATTTCATAAAAAACCCTAAATTTTCAACTTTTCTCTATTTAAACCTAAAACTTTATTTTTTTCAAAAAAACCTAAATTTTGGAGAAACTTTTTAATTTATCCCCCTAACCGGTTTTACAGGTTATACATACGTTTTTTTTTTCAGAAAAAAACCCTAATTTCTTTTTTTTTTCCGAAAAAACCCTCAATTTCAGTGATTTTTTCACAAAAAAAAAAAAAAAAATGTTTCTTCGTTTTTGTAATTGACATAACTTTCATATACGATGTCCAAATTCTACGAACTTTATATCACTGGAAATGTCGTAAGTAATACTACAACTTTGCTTTACTGACTTTTGTTTGAATATGTTTAGATATTTCGCTACACTAGCTTGTTTTTTTATAATAGCTGTATCTTTTGCATACGAGCTTTGTTTTCGACGTTCTATAAGTCAACGGATTCGTAAACACGAATACATCGTGTAATGAACATTATTTAAACCAAAATATTATTTGTATGATTTATCGAATTTTACGCTACTATAGTCTATTATTCGAAATTATAACGTTTACTCGATAATTGATTCGAAATAGCGTATTGTAGTATTATAATTTCCAATAATACATTAGGAAAGTTATGAAAATTATATTTCAACGTATTATCCTAATTTGCGCTCTGGTTGACCTTTGTTGACCAAATTTGACGGATGTTACAGACGGGGTCGCAAGAAAGATATGCCAACTACAAAAACGAAGAAAAATAATTTTCTTTGTAAAAAAATCCCTGAAAAATCGTTTAACTTGTGGATAAACTCGTAAATGCCTAAATTAACTTGAATAATATTCATTACACGATGTATTCGTGTTTACGAATCTGTCGACTTATAGAACGTCGAAAACAAAGCTCGTATGCAAAATATACAGCTATTATAAGAAAACAAGCCAGTGTAGCGAAATATCTGAACATATTCAAACAAAAGTCAGTAAAGCAAAGTTGTAGTATTACTTACGATCTTTCCAGGGATATAAAGTTCGTAGAATTTGGACATCGTATATGAAAGTTATGTCAATTACAAAAACGAAGAAACATTTTTTTTGGTGAAAAAATCACTGAAATTGAGGGTTTTTTCCCGAAAAAAAAAATAAATTAGGGTTTTTTCTGAAAAAAAAAAGTATGTATAACCTGTAAAACCGGTTAAGGGGATAAATTAAAAAGTTTCTCCAAAATTTAGGTTTTTTTTTGAAAAAAAAAATAAAGTTTTAGGTTTAAACAGAAAAAAGTTGAAAATTTAGGGTTTTTTATGAAATAAACCCTAAAAGTCGCTAACTTTTTCAGATTTCTTGATTTTGACACTATGTTTTATTTTTGCTATTAAGTCATTAGGTTTTCTGAAAAATTGCAAATCTGACCATATGACCTGGTAACATGTTACCATCCGGTCATATGGTCATTTTTGCAACTTTTTGGAAAACATAATGACTTAATTGCAACTTTTATGAAAACATAATGACTTAATTACAAAAACTAAAAATGCTGTGTCAAAATCGAGAAAATTGTAAAACTTAGTGACTTTTATGCAATTTACCCTTATTTTAATTTGGAAATATTATAGAAAGGAAAG
Source organism: Cichorium intybus (assembly GCA_023525715.1). NCBI lineage: Eukaryota > Viridiplantae > Streptophyta > Magnoliopsida > Asterales > Asteraceae > Cichorium > Cichorium intybus. Next base: position 27,680,391 of record CM042013.1, on the reverse strand, counting down.
GTTTTTTTTCCTTAAATACGTAACCTCATAGCAAACTTTTTCTCACCTCGGTTATGTCCATCGATCGTTTCTTAACTCACTAATTACACCATCTTATTTTTATTTTTTTTATTTGACATTTATATCATTCATTTTATTATTTAATATTTTTTCTTCGTTAGTCATTTTTCACGCCCCATCTTTATTTTTAAAAGAACTTGTAAGATATTAATTAGATAAAACTATTACAATAAATTAAATAACCAAAAAATACAACTTTAAACTAAATATATATCAAATGACAATAAAATGTTGCCCAACAATAATATCCAAACCAATGCCTATTAAACATTCAAACTAGTCATATGGCATTGTAGAGTTTGCATAGCAATATAAAAGATGTCATGAGTTTTAAGAAGACGTAACTTTTTCATTCAAGAATCAAACATAAAATTGTTCTTTCAAGAATCAAATCAATGGTTACCGTTTGAGAATGGGTTGAAGAAGTAGTGTCGGCTGAAACAGCAGCGTCGGTTGAAGCAACACCGACTGAAGGTGCAGGGTCGGTTGAAGAAGCAGCGCCGAAGAAGAAAGAATCATTATTCGTCATTGTGCGTCGTTGTAAGCTTCCAAACATGGGGTCTGATCTATCTCTTCAATATCTAAGACTTAATTAACATAAGGGTATTATTGAAAATACATAATTTATTCTGTGGATGTAATAAAAGCTTTCGGTGGAAAAATCTATTCCCCTAGCATATAGTTGTCCATCTCCCAAGTGATCAAACAAAAATTATAATATACTAGAAAATATATGCGCAATTACGCAGAATAAAATTATATAATTAGATTTTTTTGCATATACATTTTGAAATTAATAATGTTATTGACATTAACTATAAAATAATAATTATTGCATTAAGTTTATATATAAATTTTTAATTATTTTTAATTATATTATGATATATATATATATATATATATATATATATATATATATATATATATATATATATATATATATATATATATATATATATATCATAATCATATTATTCAATAGCATTACCCGCAGTTTGCATGTAAATAAAACTAACTTGATTTTCGATTTAGTATTACAATTACGTTATGATTTATTAATTAAAAATTACTTATATGCTGAATTTTTTTTTTAAATTTCGAACACGGTGAGTAATTGAAATATGAATAATTGTTTGTAAGTTAACGTAACATTTGTTTTTATTAAATAAAAACCACTTATTTAAAAAAATTGAATCCTAATAACAAATAGTTTTTGATATTTTTATTTAATTTGACTTGTCCTTTTACATTTACAATATTGAAACTTTTTAACAATCTTGAGAAAGTATTTGAATATATTTTTTAAGTTTATTTGATTTTTTTTATTTTTTGGATTTAACATAATATTTAAATTAATAAATTAAGTGTATTATAATAATTATTTTTAAAAAATCTATCATTAATATGATAATATTTTACATTTTGAGAAAGTCTTTGAATATATATTTTAAGTTTTATTTGATATTTTGATTTATTAGGTTTAACATAATTTTTAAATTACCAAATTAAGTTTATTATAATAATTATTTTTAAAAAATATATCATTAATAAGATAATATTTTACATATAATAACATATTTAAATTAATAGATTGATTATAAAGTTGAAAATTAAAAGGTTATGAAAGTTTCAAAGATGAGAAAAAAAAAACTAATTTCATTACCAGTTCATTATACCAATCTTGTTGTTACCTTTATTATAATTAGGGGACCAACCGTCCATTCTCTCTGGGTGGATAATTATGCTTAAACTATTTTGATTCTTGGCTTTCTCCTTATACATTTTTGTAGATGTTGACATTGTCGTCTTAGGGTGCTGGCTTATGTTTTATTTGTACAAACTGCCCAACAATTTTCTTTTCTTTGGTGTCGAGGTTCAATATTATTGCTATCACGATGTCATTTACTTTGAGAATATCATCAAATCCAAGCTCATGAGCACCCATGATTTGTGATAAAGGAAGAAGACGAGTCAACTTTATTGAGGACATGTAAGTCGTACCCATGCATTTCGGTCTTCACTGTAACGATTGCGACATGTTGAATCATCATCTTAAGTTCTATTTGAGTAATAGAGGCATCACATTGGGTAGTATTAGATTTAACATGAACAAATAAATAACTGTGATGTTGTTCATACATGAATTTATGGGGCTGCACATTTAAGAGCACTAAAGGAACCAATAAATAATAATATTTATAATATATAAATATTATTGTTTTCAAATATAAGAATAAATAAGAATAAAATTTATTTTTATATATTTTTTCAAGTATGCTAAATAAATCATTATTTATTTGTTAATTAATAAAAGTGTTTATTGATTATTTAAAGGATTATCATTAATGAGGAATTAATAATAATGTGTATGGTCTACTATTTGTTGATAACGAAAGTTTTTTAAAAGAGTTCATAATTGTCACAACTAGAAGGGACCCTTTAATGGTCATTTGTATGAAATTTGAAAGAAATAATAAATACAATAAAAAAAATATTGATATGAAAGAATCAAAAGTGCCACCACTCATACCTCTCCCTATGAGGGCCATTCTAATGGGCTGGGCAAGCTGGGCGACCGCCCCAGGCCCCCAAACGCCAAAAGGCCCCTTTTAAATACTATTATTACTAAAATATTGATAAAATCAGTAGCCCAATTCAACTCTAAAGCCCAAAAGAGGAGCCGGCTCTATAGGAGGGAACACGAAGTCACGCGTCACGCGCCTGCCCTATTTCTTCCACGCTTCATAATACGGTTCAGAGTTCCAATCCAATAACGATTTCATCGGTTTCTCAAAGTACACTTCAGTCTTCAGAGTTCCAAGAAAATTTCACCCCTTCAGTGCTTCACGACTTCACCATAGTCGACTGATTAGTGATTTCTGAGGAAGTGGAACACCGATCGATTGAGTGATCCTTCTTCTCTATACTTTTTAAAAAGCAAAAATACCATGTATTTCCTCTGTTCATATATGTGGAGGGGTTTTGCAGGTTCTATGCTAATGGGAGACGCATTCTATCTGCTGGTCAGGATCGTGCATTCCGCCTCTTCTCTGTTATTCAGGTTCAATACCATCTTTGCACTTGCATTTTATTTTTTTGTGCGTATATATTTATAAGCATATTATATATACTATATATGTATGTATGTATGTATGATATACATGCGTCTGTATTGTAGTTTACCTCAAGGTGTATTTGAAACTAAACATTTGAATTTTTAATAAGTTTTTATCTTATGTGTGTTTATTTTTGTTGCAATTAGGATCAACAAAGTAGAGAGCTTTCTCAGCGTCATGTGACAAGAAGAGCAAAGAAACTCAAATTGAAGGTATACCGAGTATATTATCATAAATGCAAACCTATTTTTAGCATATGCAGTTTTGGTTGGGTTCATGTTTTTCTTCTTACATTTCTTAATGGACTTATGTTTCAGGAAGAAGAAATAAAATTGAAGCCTGTGATTGCATTTGATGTTGGTATGTTGTCTATGAAATCTAACCTTGTTCTATCTCTGTTATTAATAGGAAAGAATGCTTCGCATTAGTTATACATACTGCTACTATTATTCTTTATTAGATTTATTGGTATCAGTGATTTCGAATTTTTGTGCTTTTTTTACACTTTAGGTTGTCATCTAATGTTTGATTTTGGGAAGGAATGCTTCACATCAGTTAAAACATTTTAAAAAGAAAATAATTTACAGTTTTACACCATCCTTTGATTAAATTTAGTTTTATAAATATTCAAAAACTAACAAAACACCTCAAATATATTTAATATAATTTTGTTAAAAGGTTAATTGTATATAAAAAGTATCTTTTATTAGTATAAATATGTACACAAATTACGTATAAATAATTTATATCACACTAATACAAATACTAAATGTATATAAGATTATTATTAATGTTAATTTTGTATATAATATAAAAAGGATGAATTATATAATTGAAAAAAGCTATGTAGTCTCTTTATAAAATGTTGTTATTATTACCGTCCTCTTTTATTATAAAAAAGTTCATTGCTAGGGGCCCTGTTTTATATTTCGCCCCGAGCCCCAAATCGGCTTGAGACGGCCCTGGTTCCATCGGTCTCGTTCTAGGCTAAGCAGAATGAACATTATGTGGTATCAAGAGGAAGTTCTAGTGGCTCTTGTTTTCCTTTTATGTGAATCAACCACAAAGATTTTTCACACTTTATAATCAAGTCTATACTTTTAAGGCTGTAACATAATCAGCTTGTATGTTATTGATTTAGTTGGATTTGTGGTTTTGATGATTTTAAAATCTGAAATACTAATTTCTGCATAAGTTGCTATTTTGATTTATAAATTATTTCTACACTAATCCCCAATAATGGTATCATGCCACTTTCATAAAATTAAATCACATAATTGTTTTATATTTTGAATGCTATTGTATTGTTTTTTACATGCATAAGAATCACTGTAATCATCAAAATAATTTTTTCAATAGGATTCATGTATTGTCATTGCCCGGATTAGATTTATAAATTGAACTCTAACCATACCATCCGTTGTTTAAACATTTTATTTATAAAGGACGTATTTCTTTATATACTATTCTCATCCCTTCATGTTTTTTAAATTTCATACACGCTTCTTTGTTTTTAAATACTAACCACACCATAGTTTACCACAAGGAATTCAAAGACCACACAAATCCATGTCTAGTGGAAAAGTCGTGAGAAAATACGTTACAAAAATAGATTCAACCGATTTCATATTAAGGTTACGATGGGACTCCTTATTCGCAACTATATCGCCACCCTCTATCCCCTCATTTGTATCACATTCTTCAAGTTCCCTATCCTCCACTCCACCCATGACCCACAACATTCAAGAATATGAATACTTGCGTGAAAATAAAACTGTTAATGCAGAAAGAAACAAAACAAATGTAAGATTCGTATAAGCCAACAGACCCATGAGGGGCGGAAGGTGCCCATAGTGGCACGACCCCCTACTCAAATATCTTTAGAAGTAGCCCAATTACCCAAATATGATGCAATAGTAACCGAATTAATGTATGAAGCCCAAATTGGAAGAGAAAAAACGCATAAGAAAATGAATGTCTCTATGATACTTAGTATATTGCAACAGAAAAAAATGATGCCACTACTGCTGAAAATTTATGTTCCGCCACCGCGCATGAATCAACAATCGCAGATTGCTACCTTAGACCCCAATCCCGCCCAAAATCCCAAGGTCAACGTCGTACCTAGAAGTCAACAACCACACATGAGAGCTAATTTAGTGTTCTAGTCTCGTTAAAACGGGCATACTCATCAATTAGCTTTTGCTTATATTGAGAATCTAAAATCACATCGATAACAAATGGTACAACTTTATTTAGATATATTAGATTCATAAAATGATAGTCACATAGATTCTAACACGGATATTCACATCTACAAACATTATTCTCAGGGATGCATTCACCATGCCCGTCCAATCTTGCCTTGACACATTTTGTATTGCAACCATCGTTGTTGCAACCTATATGATACCGCCAGTAATCCACGCATGCATCACCAATCATAATCTCAGTACCTAAATTAGATATGAATGAAAGAACATCACTTATTTGATCAATTAAAAAGAAAGAAAACAAACAAATATTTGTAGTGTTTACAAGTAAAATAACACTCAATTACCTACTAATTATATGATATGAGCAACGATATTTATTATTTCCTACGATTAAAAGTGCATTTTGTTTGTCATTATGTCATATGAGTTGCTTTACAAGTCATAAGCAATATAAAGATTACCACCGAATATTGTGAGTATGAGCAGAATAGCGACATATAGCTTGGTGGATGCCATGCTTTATACGATTCCTCTCTATAGGGTAATTTTCTAGTAGTGGACCATGGATGTATATACAGGGCCGACCCAAGCCCAGAGCGAGTTGTACGGCTCAGGACATCAAGGTTTAGTGGGGCATCAGATTTGTAGGCCTTCTATTATATAACATATATATTATCTGTGCCCAAACACAAAAGTCCAATCCAAGAGGCAGCCCACAGTCAAATACCCAAAGTCCAAACGCGAATACACTGGTTTTTTATTGCTAATACTGTGATACACGATTTGATTCAGTTCCCGCATCGGCACAATCGCACGCGCCATTAATTAGGTTTAAGATATCGAAGTGTTGAGGTTGAGTGACGAGGAGATGAAGTCTCCTTCTTCTTCAGTGATTCCCGTGATATGTTATTCCTCTTCGGTCTTCTGATTTTTGAATTCTCTTTCTTCTTCAACTCTGTTTCAATTCTCGTAATCGCGTTTCAACACTTCCTATTCTAGTCCCAAATTCCTTAGTCGCTACCTTCAATTGATAAGTTATTCCTCTTCCAGTCTTCGGATTCGACAATCAGCAGCCGCTCGATCTCTAGGCTAGACGTTTTTGTATTTCTGTTTTCTGGATCGAAGGTCGAAGGTCGAAGCCTCAAAGGCTTGAAGGTCGACAATCAGCAGCGCCAAACACTTAAACAGCAGCAACATTTTTTATTTTAACTTGAAGAAGGTTTGAATTCTGAATTGAAGCCTTGATTGTATGTTTTTTATTTCAATTTTTCTGATTTCAGGTTTAGCAAGTTGTTGATTTCTACGATTTGTTGTTTTCTAAAGTGACATCTAAAGTGAATTTTGATGTAAAACCATGAATCGTTGATTTCTAAATTCCAAGGTTTGTCTTTTTTTTTTAATTTTTGTTATAAGCATTAAAGCATAATTAATTTCTAAGATGAATATCTGATTTTTAAACTATTGAAGGTCCGATTTTTGAATTGAAGATCTGATTTTTGAAATGAATCTGTGATTTCTGATATGTTTCCTGCTTTATGAGGTGAGTTGTTTTTTAATTTCATAGCTAGGTTTTCTTTTATGGTTTCTATTTCCATCTGATTTTCTGAATATGTTGTATTTCTATTTAGAATACATTGCATCAGGTGGATGATGGTTTTGATCTTGTCGACGGGATAACAGATTCAAGTTGTATATTTTATTGCTCAAGACTTAACCCTAATTTGTAGAGTACTTTGCATCTGGTGGTATTTTTTGTGTTCGTATCTTGTGGTTTTTTTGTTTGCATATTGTGGGTTTGTTTACATATTGTTGATTTGTATGTTTTTGTTTGTATAACTATGGATTTTGTATGACTATAAATTTTATTTCAATTTTGCTATATAAAATTTTATATAAAGGGGCATTAATTTAATATCTTGCCCCGGGTATTGAAAACCAATGGACCGGCCCTATGTATGTATATTGTCCAAACTGTTCAAATATTGCAATTTATACATGTAACTTACCATTAAATAACAATGAATACAATATTGTTGGTCGTTTGTAACCCCCGGTAATCTCAAAATCAATGCAAAAATATTAATTAATCAATATAAAGCTTAAAAATAGTATCAACAAATGATATATATCACATCACCTATATATGGCCTTAAAGAATTAAAGCCAAATAATAATAAATGAATCATGAATTATAGTTGGTATGTGTTTTGGTAAGAAAGAGTTAAATTATGTTTTTTTTATAAAGTGGAGAACCTAATTAAAACCAAATAATAATAAATGAATCATGAATTATAGTTGGTCCGTGTTTTGGTAAGAAAGAGTTAAATTATGTTTTTTTTTTTTTGATAAAGTGGAGAAACCTAGTGTTTTATGATGAAGTAATGATTTCTATTTTAATGTTACAACAATGAACTTTTGTTTTGATGTGTTGACGTTTTGACAATTAAGTGGAGTTTGTAGATTTTGGAAAGAAATAAAGATTTTCTTTCTTTTATAATAGTTAATGATATTCAAGTTGTTTTAAACTTGTTAGGTCTAAAACCCATGTTACTCACAAGGCTTATTGTTTCACGTATTGTTTGTTTTTAAATTCTATATATTCAGGAACAGGATGCTTGTTACTAGATGATAGAAGGAAATGACTTAGAAACTGATAGGGTGTTACACAGAAATTCTATCATTATAAGCTCAATAGGATTATGCCATACAATATTCCTGTTATTCTAGATCCAAACGACTTAATGACACTATCTTTTTTTGTAGAAATATAGAATATAGATTTATCAACACAAATATTTTATTGGCAAAGATTTAAAGGAGTTATGGATAAAAAATTTATGTCACTAAATAATTGTGAAAAGGGACATCTACCGAAGCAATTTTGGGTTATAATAGTTCTCAAACTTTTTATTATACACTTTTTTCCAACAATCAATAGATATTATTAAACCAAATAGCTAAGGCTAGCGCAGAATTTTACATGGCACATAAAAGCGAAGTGAGGAGTATTCAACAAATTTACCCAACCAATCTTGAACCCTATAAGAATGACTAGAAATCGATGACAATTGGATCATTATTATAGACTTGAATAGATAGTCTTTTCTCATCTTAGAACCTTGAAACTACGGTTAGCCAGATCCGACCATAATATCAAAAATGTCGAAATCACCACCATATTAAACCAACTTTTTTTCTGACATACCTTCAAGTGAGTATAACCTACTCAAAGATGGCAGATCCACTATCCCTAAAGCCATTAGTTCCAACCATTGACATACTTTATGTTAGATATCTCGAGAAACTTGACAAGAAAGAAATCGATTACGTCTGGTCTAGACATATTGCTCGCATATCGATCCTCTAATACATAGTGTATCTTCTCTGGAAGCGCCAAATAGAAATGGACATCCTTATGCCATTTCTCCGTCCGAAACTCCATACAACCCTGATTCCCCACCTTCGTCTGCAGATAATATATCCATCTGGAGGTTATGCTTGTGCAGATTTGTTAATTGATGAACATTGTTTTCAAAAACACAGAAATTAGTTACTTGTGAACATATGTTCATATATGAACATATGTTCATGGATTAAACTTATGAACAATCATAACATATTATTGTTCATAAATGAACATTGTGAAATATATGAAAATTCATGCATGTTCAGTATTGAACATGTATGAACATTCATAACAGATCAATGTTCATCGATGAACATCGTGAAATCTAAAAGAGAAATATAAAGGGGATCATTAAAAAATAATAAAAACCTATTAAATCCCATGAAAATTGGGATTCATCAAACCTAATTAATATATATCTAAAAGTATAAAAAAAACTTTCCCAATTGATAAAAGTCAAATCTCAAAATTATAGAATTTTCCTAAATTACATAAGCATGTCCATTTATATACAGATATGTTCATTTTTGAACATACGTATATTTTCATTTTTGAACATACGTATATTTTCATTTTTGAAGATACGTATATGTTTACGAACAATATTCAAAAACCCAGAAATTGGTCATTTTTATGCATATTCAATAGTAAACATGTATGAATGTATCCAAAAGAGATGAACATTTACGAAGGTAACCATCAAACATGAATATCAAATATATGAAATATGATTGTGTTTAGAATTCTCAAGCTAATTGTCCTTCACTCCAACCCTTCTCCCGCTTCTGCAATCGGCTTTAGGGATATCAATTCTCCGTTCAAGCTAATCATCGGATCCAAAGCAAAGTACAGGAAAAGAACATCTCTGAAATCAAATAGCCCAGAAACTTATCAACAAATCTGCAACATTTCTTAATGACACAAGAATGCAGGTCGTGTGCTTCAACAAATCTGCAACATTTCTGCAACAAATCGGTCGACGATCTGGTTGTGTGCTTCAACGGTTTAAATTCTTCTTAGTTGCTACTTGCTTCTTATATGTTTTTCTTTGTGCGATTTGGCAATCACCACCATAGTGGTGGTGTATATTGGCGGCCGTATATACGTGAGGGAGAGAGGGAATAGAGAGAGATAGGTTTAAGGTTGTTAAAGATTTCCTGATTTAAAGGGAAGTTAATGGTATTTAAAATCAATAGATTCCATAAATATATGAATACCCATTTTACTCTTCCATATTTATTTTAAGAAAAAAATTTTAATTGTATTTAAATAAAAAATCATCTTTTAATCATAGCCATGAATTCAATCATCCAATGGTTTGGAATAAGGTTCTATGGTTCTATGGATAAAATAGGGTTTTATGTTGATCATCTCCATATATATATATATATATATATATATATATATATATATATATATATATATATATATATATATATATATATATATATATATATATATATATATATATATATATATATATATATATATATATATATATATATATATATATATATATATATATATATATATATATATATATATATATATATATATATATGTGTGTGTGTGTGTGTGTGTATGTGTGTGTGTGTGCACGTGCTCACGTGTGTCCATGTGTCTCTATGTATCTGCAAATATTATTTACCATTTCTAATTCATATTAAAATCTTTAACCATTTTAATATAACATAGATATAAAAAAAACTCAATTATTTTTATTAGATATATAAACAGACATTTTCACAAACATCAAAGGATCTTAACATTTCCAAGTGCATTGACAAATATTATCGGGCATGCAATGAACCTTAGCGAAAATGCCTCTTTTAATTTTGCATGCTGGACTGCATAGGTCTTTACAGTCAGGAGTCTTCCAAGTGTCTTCACATTCTTCTCCAATTACCATCATAGTCCCTAAGTTATATTCCAATATAAGAACGTCAATTAACAAATCAATTAAGAATCAAAATTAAACAAGCAGGTTATATTTTTTAGGAATAAGCCATAACGACATATAACATATCTTGATTAGAAATGATTTCCATTTTTACCATCACATATAATTTGAATATACAATTTATAAAGGGTCCACAAAGCAATATAAAAATTACCAATGATTGCAAGTATGATCACAAGTGCAACATATAGCTTGATGGATGCCATGCTTTGTAATTTACGATTATTCTTCACAAAACTAGAGATGGATGTATATGGAGCAACGAGTTGATGTATTGTAACTTTATAAGAAGTTTTTTTTTTTTTTATAAGAAGTTTGTTCATTGAAGTGATGCATTAAAGTGAATGTCATTTAAATCGCAATAAATGCATTTTACTGGTTGTTTGTATCACCCACAAGAATTGACATAAACATATACCAATAAAGGTCAACCATTTAACCAATTTCAGTCCGATGATAGACATTGACATCTATTTTAAAATGAATGGCCACAAAATTAATGATTAGCACTTTTGAGTTTTCACTTAAAGTAAGTTGAACTCTATTTTCTCTTATAAATTTGCAGCTTAGAATGTACCATGTGTTGCAACCAATGGTTACTACATTGTTAACATAGTTTTGTGATCAAACATATATGTATAAATCGGTAGCCAATCAATTCACTCTTAACAATGAAAAGTTATAATTTTGTGATTAACGACAGGATGTTGAACTCGATTTGGTTATCTATCTTCTTTATGCGAAGGATTGTATTTTCGTAAAATGTGATCTCGGGAGAATGGTTTGTTAAAATGTTTTTTGTTGGTGGGCAATTGTAACCCTCTCTTTTTTGTTTTAGAATCAATATTTTGCATTGTTGATCCAGTCTATATATAAATGCTTCAAAAGAAAATTTTCATGTATTTATTATTTTCACATTTTGGTTTCTATATAATGGGTTATTGTCATAAAAGCCCTTAAGTTTTTCAGAAATGTCCATGTTTATCCTTTTATGTATTTTTTTTGTTCATAAAAGACCTTAAATTTGTGTATGTTTCATTAAAACCCTTAAGTTTAGCAGGAATGTTCGATTTTACCCTTGTGTTCTATTATAGAACCTGTCAAACTTAAGGGTAAAACCGAAGATTCCTGTCAAACTTAAGGGTTTTAATGAATCAAAATAAATTTAAGGGTTTTATGAACAAAAAAATACATAAAAGGGTAAACTCGAACATTTCTTACAAACTTAGGACTTTTATAACAATAACCCATATATAATTTCATAATTTGGTTAGTTCAATGCAAACAAGCCAAGTATAGATTCTCTATTTTAAGTGATTTAGTTACATTTATACCATTGAGATGAGTTTGCAAAGACCATGTATATTAATCAAAATTTTTAATTTATAGGATATCACTGAAAAGATGTATATTATATAGTGTTTTTATTACTCAATGACTTGAGTTCGACCATGCACCCTATTTTGCTAATGTTCAAATGCACATAAATAACTATAGATGTTTATGTTGGTAACGTTTCATCATCGCCACAATCTAATAAAATATAACATATAATGGTTTCATAAACGAACACATTAATATTTATCAGATGTCTTCCAAAAATTTATGAATGTTTACTACACGTGCTCTAAAAATGATGAATCTTCATGCATATCCTTGCCTTTTCAAATTATACAATTATTTAAGTATGGTGAACATTAAACTAGTCAAAGGATACAAGCTTTATCTACAACCATAGTCATAGGTCAGAACTATACAAAGGTTTATACATGTGTGACTTACCTGCAACATCATACAACCAAAAGGAATTATTTTTAAGTCCTTATAGATCCTTACAAGGTGAACCTAACTCCAATGTTATCAGAAGAATGGTAAGCCTTTAAAGATTAGTAAGTAACAGGTACATGAATATGAATGATGACAATAACATAGCTTAGTTCAACCAGAGGTTCTCAATAAACATGATTGTTTTACTCTCGAATAATATTGTTAGCATTTTATACACAACCATCCTTACAACGAACAAATATGAGTACATCAGCAATTGAGGCCAATGGATATATCCTTAATGCAAGACAAATAAGATTACTTGTCAAATACAATACAAATAGATATACATCCCTTATAGTAACAATAACAATACATCCAAGATACGTCACCAATATGAATACTTCCCACATAAAGGACGAATATAATACTGGTCCAATAAGAATACATCATGATATGGACCAATAGACGACCTATTTGTATCATACCTTAATAACTTATATACAAACTGAAAGGTTTTAAGCAATCCATGAACTAAATAACCTAAGTTCACATGCAACCTATAAGGATATATGTTTTCTTTTAATTGAACATATAACAAAAAACCTAGAGGCCAATAAAAGAAACTAAAGATCAAAACAGAAAAACCAACCTTTATTTCTTGGAAGCTGAGCAGCAAAATTATCCTGCCTCAAATGAAAGTCACACCCAAGCAGAGGAGAGGAGAAATCGAAAATCCAGAGAGAGATATGAAAATGGCGAAATCATATGGTGCCTGGGAACCCCTATTTATAGTCTTTCAAATGGCCAGTTGATAAACCTTAGAGATAAACCTTTTTGAATTCAAATAAGATAAACCTTTTATCTTATAATTCAAATTCCTTTTTATCTATATATCAATTTCGAAATTAAGGATAATCATTCCTTAATTTCGCCAACTACTAGCCACTGTCACACTGTCACTTACTCAACTATTGAATAATTACAGTTTCAGTCCCTGCACCTTTAATTAATTAATTAATCCCCAAATTAAATCCAATTAATTCCGGATTAATTCCTAATTAATTAATATAGTTTCTAATTAATATATTATGACTTTAATATATTAATAAACCATATATTTAATTCCTGTTGATTTATTAATCCCATAATAAATCAATCTTTCTCTCTACCGAATTTTCTACCAAACCTCCAGCCATGAGGGCAACCCAAATGGACTGTGCTTCTATTAATTAGGTAAATACTAATTATTAGTCATGGCTTAGACACCTAATCCAACAGTCTCCCACTTGGATAAGTCTATGACTATAATTACCGATCTAGCCTCTAATTAACCAGCTCTTTAAGCTTCCTAGAAACCAATGCCAAACTCTGATCTAATCAGTCCTGTCCATAGATAAGTGATCAGATGATCCTCCATCCAACAAGATATTTTTCAGACTCAAGACATGGATAAAATCAATCCGGTCTGATTCACTGTTCCTCGATTTCCGATTTGCATATGACTCTTAGACTACCAATTTAGTCCCGGTTGGCCAACCATTTTAGTCAACTTCAAAATCATCGAGAGGCATATACTTATGTACTTATGTCTTTTACCAGACAAATCATTCACAACAACACGTTTTATAACACCGAGTTACCGAAGCGTTTTCGAATTATCAATGAACAACCGTCTTAGTAAATCATAACTCATATGTCTTAGCTTAAAGATCAAAAGATATTATCGTCTCAATATTGCTCGTGATATAATCCATGAAGCAATCCATTGAGCGCGGGTTTATCCAATACTCAAATCTCCATTTCCAAGTACTCACGAATGGTTCAGCAATCCAATTGCAATGTCTAACTCCTTAGACAATCTATTACCAATTCATGACAGTCTTACTTCACACTTACTCCCTTAAAGTGTAATCGACTGTGGATATTTGAATAATCCAATTATTCAGGAAGTAAAACATGCAAAATGAAACACAATGATAAGGTATTGACAAGAGTAGTAAACCATAATAAATCTCTATTATTAAATCACAAGAGTCAAATACAATACATTGTTACAAGTTTCGAAACCTATCTAATTACAAAAACTTATATCATCTCTTAATCCAATGCTCCTAGCATGCTGATTATGCTTAATCCTACTCAGAGCCTTTGTCAAGGGATCTGCAGGATTATCTTCCGATGATACCCTCTTTACAAGGAGGTGACCTTCTTCTACCCTATGTCTGATATAGTGGTACTTTCTGTCGATATGTCTGGACTTTCCATGATCTCGCGGTTCCTTTGTCAAGGCGACCGCACCTTCGTTATCGCAGAACAGTTCCAAGGGCTCCTGAATGCTTGGGACTACTCCAAGGTCACCGATAAAGTTCTTCAGCCAAGCCGCTTCCTTTGATGCTTCACTTGCTGCTATGTACTCTGATTCACACGTAGAATCAGCCACTGTTTCTTGCTTGGAACTTTTCCAAGTCACTGCTCCACCGTTCAAAAGGAATACCCAGCCCGACTGAGATCGACCACTGTCTCTATCCGTCTGAAAGCTGGCATCTGTATATCCTTCAACTCTCAAGGTATCACTGCCACCGAGGACTAACACCATGTTCTTGGTCCTTCGCAGGTACTTGAGTATATTTTTCACAGCTATCCAATGCGCCCTTCCAGGGTTACCCTGGTACCGACTGACCATGCTCAAGGCAAAAGCCACGTCAGGGCGAGTACACGTCATAGCGTACATGATCGATCCCACAGCCGAAGCGTACGGTACTCGACTCATCTCAGCTATTTCCTCGTCTGTACTCGGACTTTGAGTCTTACTCAGCTTCGCATTACTTTGGATAGGTAGCTCTCCCTTCTTGGAATTTTCCATACTAAACCTCTTTAGTACCTTTTCCAAGTATGTACCCTGACTAAGTCCAATTAGTCTTTTCTTCCTATCTCTCAATATTCTAATCCCAAGAATATAGGCAGCCTCTCCTAGGTCCTTCATGGCGAAACATTTCCCAAGCCAAGCCTTGACATCTTGCAAGGTTGGAATATCGTTTCCCATGAGCAGTATGTCATCGACATACAGCACCAGAAAGGTGACTATACTCCCACTAGCCTTGACATATACGCAGGACTCATCCTCGCTCCTAGAGAAGCCAAACTCTTTGACTTTCTCATGCAAACAAAGATTCCAGCTGCGAGAAGCTTGCTTCAATCCGTAGATTGATCTCTCAAGCTTACACACCTTATTAGGATACTTTGCATCGACAAAACCCTCTGGCTGATTCATGTAAACATCCTCAGTCAACTTCCCGTCAAGGAAAGCGGTTTTGACGTCCATCTGCCAAATTTCATAGTCATGAAATGCAGCTATGGCCAGCATAATCCTAATAGACTTTATCTTAGCTACTGGTGAGAAGGTCTCGTCATAGTCAACCCCTGGGGTTTGAGTAAAGCCCTTTGCAACCAGTCTTGCCTTGAAAGTGTGTACCTTTCCGTCCATGTCGGTCTTCTTCTTGAAGATCCATTTGCACCCGACTGTCTTTCGACCCGGTACATTGTCAACCAAGTTCCAAACTTGATTGTCATACATGGACTTGATCTCGCTATCCATGGCCTCTTTCCACTTGGCAGACTCTGGGCCCGCCACTGCTTCCTGGTAGTTAGCTGGTTCATCCAAATTTATCAGTGTCCTATCACTGACAAACGTGTCCCCATCCGAAGTTATATGGAAGCCATAAAACTCGGGTGGCATGCTAACCCTACCAGAACACCTAAGAGGTAAGGATACATCTGTCGGACCAACAGGAACTTCTTCCTCATGTTGGTTGCTAGTTTCTCCTAAGGTTGCGTCATCTGATGACTCTTGAATTTCTTCCAGATCAATGGTACTCCCACTGTCCTCTTTGAATACGAGCTCTCTCTCTCGAAAGACCGCTCGTCTAGCTACAAAGACCATGTCCTCGCTCGGTCTGTAGAATAGATATCCAAAAGACTGTTTGGGATAACCAATGAAGAAACACCTTTCGCTTCTGTCTGCGAGTTTGTCTTGAGTCTCTCGTCTAACGAAAGCCTCACAACCCCAGACCTTGAAATGTGCCAACGAGGGAGCTTTCCCCGTCCACATCTCATGAGGTGTTTTCGCAACCTTCTTAGTTGGGACAAGATTGAGGATATGGGCGGCAGTCTCTAAGGCATACCCCCAGAAGTGAATTGGAAGTGAAGCTCGACTCATCATGGAACGAACCATGTCCAACAGGGTTCGGTTTCGCCTCTCTGCAACACCGTTCAATTGTGGTGTCCTGGGAGGTGTCAACTGCGAAACTATTCCGCATTCCTTTAGATAGTCTAGGAACTCGATACTTAGATACTCTCCGCCTCTGTCGGACCTGAGCATCTTTATCTTCCTGCCTAATTGATTCTCTACCTCGTTCTTAAACTCTTTGAACTTTTCAAAGGTGTCCGACTTGTGCTTGATCAAGTAGATATAATCGTATCTACTAAAATCATCGGTAAAAGTCACGTAGAACCGCGTGCCATCCTTTGTGGTTGATCTGAATGGACCACACACATCCGTGTGAATAATGTCCAATAGACCCTCACCTCTTTCAAAAGACCCTTTGAAAGGTGATTTAGTCATCTTGCCCAACAGACAAGATTCGCATACATCATCCGACTTGAGGTCGAATGATTCCAACACTCCATCCTTTTGGAGTTGGGCGATGCGTTTCTTGCTGATGTGCCCAAGCCGACTATGCCACAGACATGCCTTTTCCACATCACTAGTAGAATCAATATAATTTACACTATGTCCTAGATTGTCAACACATTTCACAGTTTCATACACACCATCACAAGGATAAGCAGTAAAATTCAAAATACCATTTTTGAAAACAGAAATAGATCCAATATTATTATCAAAAGAAAAATGAAATCCTTGTCTGAATAATGCGTGAAATGAAATAATATTTCTTGCCATTTCTGGCGAATAGCAACAATCTAATAATTCTATACAAACTTCACTACTAAGCACTAAACTATAAACTCCAATCTTGGTAACAGGGGACGATCTCCTATTGCCCATGATCAAGTTCAGTCTACCGTGCTCCACCTCCCTGCTTTCCTTTAGGCCCTGCATATCAGAACAAATGTGAAAACCACATCCTGTATCAAGGACCCAAGAATTAGAAGATGGTGAGTTTTTAGAGATAGTGTATATACCTGCTGTCGATGGCTTTACTTTCCCATCCTTGACATCCTGCAAGTATTTGGGGCAGCTTCTCTTCCAATGGCCCTTCTCTTTGCAGTAAAAACAGTTGGCTTCATCGGGGTTGGCCACACAAGGAATGTGGGAAGTCTTGGTTCTCGAGCCATTACTGGATGACCCGACCTGAACCTTCTCCCTCCAATTTTGCTTAGGAGGGCCCTTCCTTTTCTTTCCTTTGCCACTTCCAATGGCTAGAACGGGCTGATTAACCGAGGGTATACTTTTACCCTTCATCCCGTCTTCAGCAACTCGAAGCATGCGATGCAACTCAGTCAGGTTAGCCTGATTGTTGTTCAAATGATAAGCCAGCCTGAACTGGTCATAAGAACTCGGTAGGGAGTTAAGCACTATGTCAACGGCCAACTCCTCCGGTACAGGCATCGCAAGCTTTCTAAGCCGCTCCACGTAACCTTGCATTCTTTGCACATGGGCACAGATGGACTCTCCATCTTTAGGTTTGCTGTTCGTGAAGTCCTTGACCACTTCGCACCTTTCGATGCGCTCTTGCTTACGGAACTTTTCCGCAAGCTCACGGTGCATCTCATAGGGCCAGTAGTCTTCATATATTCTCTGCAATTCGGGGTTCATTGTGGCGATCATGATGCAGGCCACTTTGGTCGCATCATCAGAATGTTTTTGGTACGAGGCAATTTCCTCGGGAGTAGCAGTTTCGGGGTCGACATCGACAAGCTCGGTCTCGAGAACATACTCTTTGTTCTCATACCTCAGAGCCATCTTGATGTTTCTAATCCAGTCATTGTAGTTTGTCCCGTTCAATTGAACCTTGGAACATAGTGAGAGGATTGAGGGAACACTGGAGTTTGAGTGGGGAGCGGATTGATCAGCAGAAGACATCTATAAAAGAAGGTAAGTTTAATTAGATACTTGTCGGTCCTTATAATAACCCAATATAAAATAAGGCTAGGATCCAACTATAACAATTTGCAACATAGAAGAGGGATGCCGTAATCTATAAGCAAATTTTATAAAGGTAGGCGAATGACGATTCAGCCGATTCCACCGCGGAAAAATAATCTTATTATAAATGGAATTTCTAGTTTCTTTTGAGATTTATTGAACTGTTCAATAGCATGTTTTAATCTCGGATATGCCCCACCGTTTGTGACTGGGATGCCGAGGATCACAAACCGGGTGTGAATAACCATGCAAATTAGCTTGGTGCTCTCGGGGTCCATTATCATCTCATATTGATGTGCCGGTAAACCACACACGCTCCATCAACAATGATAACACCCGAGACACCCATTGCCACTCTTTATGAACCCCATTGGTGTGCCGGTAAACCACACACGCTCCACCAACGTTTCATAAAGTGCAATGTGCAATTTCATGGGTTAGCATCAAATTCACATTTTTCCTAAAGTAACTAGATTGGGATTTTGTGTAAAAGTTCCAGTACTTTGATCATTATACTTTTAATGATTAAGCGGTTCTGTCAAACCCGTTCGGCTAACGACCCTCCACTGATCAGGCGAGCGGTGGGTGAGAGTGTTCACCCATTAGACTACCATTTTATAGGCAGTCTCCTTATACCCACTTTATAGACCAGCTTCGTGAATGAGGCCTACTATTGATTTGACTAACCAAATTTATCTCATATATATAATATTAACTTTTAATAACATATATAAGATGTATTTTAAAACCCTTTAAAATATTCAAGGTTTATCTTTTAATTTTACCAAATTTAACAATTAAATTTTGAATTAAATTAAACCTTAAATTTCGATTTAATCAATTTTAATTACCAAATAATTAAATTAATTAAATCTAAATATTTTAAACATTTTAAAATATTTTTCTGGATTTATTCCATTAATTTCGCCAATTTAAAATTAATTAAATCCTTTTGAATTATCTTTTAATTAACAATTAATTAAATTAATTCAAATGAAGATAGGTTTATCCAAATTAATCAAATTAATTAAAACCTATCCTTAAACCCCTAATTTTCGATTTCAAGGAAAAAGGTTTAAGGTTATCCATTTAATTAACAAATAAAGTTACCAAAAATAGAAAACCTTCTAAAACCCTAATACAATTTTCGAAATTTAGCAAGGGGGAGGATTAGGGTTTCCAAAACCCTAATCCTATAAATCGATTTTCATATATATTAGGGTTTATAGGCTTTAAACCCTAAAACAGTTATAGCAATTCAACAAGAAAAAAAAACAGGCTCTGATACCACTGAAAGGTTTTAAGCAATCCATGAACTAAATAACCTAAGTTCACATGCAACCTATAAGGATCTATGTTTTCTTCTAATTGAACATATAACAAAAAACCTAGAGGCCAATAAAAGAAACTAAAGATCAAAACAGAAAAACCAACCTTTATTTCTTGGAAGCTGAGCAGCAAAATTATCCTGCCTCAAATGAAAGTCACACCCAAGCAGAGGAGAGGAGAAATCGAAAATCCAGAGAGAGATATGAAAATGGCGAAATCATATGGTGCCTGGGAACCCCTATTTATAGTCTTTCAAATGGCCAGTTGATAAACCTTAGAGATAAACCTTTTTGAATTCAAATAAGATAAACATTTTATCTTATAATTCAAATTCCTTTTTATCTATATATCAATTTCGAAATTAAGGATAATCATTCCTTAATTTCGCCAACTACTAGCCACTGTCACACTGTCACTTACTCAACTATTGAATAATTACAGTTTCAGTCCCTGCACCTTTAATTAATTAATTAATCCCCAAATTAAATCCAATTAATTCCGGATTAATTCCTAATTAATTAATATAGTTTCTAATTAATATATTATGACTTTAATATATTAATAAACCATATATTTAATTCCTGTTGATTTATTAATCCCATAATAAATCAATCTTTCTCTCTACCGAATTTTCTACCAAACCTCCAGCCATGAGGGCAACCCAAATGGACTGTGCTTCTATTAATTAGGTAAATACTAATTATTAGTCATGGCTTAGACACCTAATCCAACACAAACTACAAAGTTAGTCACCATAATTGTTTTAGTCGGATGTTCAATTGATTCAGTTTTCTTGCCTCTAAACATATCTAAACATGATAGCATAAATCCAAGGCACTTATGATCAATACATACCTTTTGCGTGCAACGTCAATTATTTGAACCTGGAATCATGATTTCACTTATCTTTCCTTTTGTGATAATATAATTCAATGACATCAATTACAAATTCAATTGACACCTATTGGCTATGACAATAACAACTTCCTCTTAAAAATCAAACTTTCAATTATTCCACCCTGGGTTTCAAGTCCTATAAACCTTGACATGGATTTGTAATATCTTTTAAGATTCATAGCCATATTATAACTCAAAATACTAAAAAGTATATATTAAGATCATTTACAACAATATTTTATTACTTATGATCATCACTTTCAATTTCCACAAAATACTAAAAAGTATATATTAAGATCATTTACAAATACCATAGTCGGTCTCAATCTCGCACTGTCCGTCTCAAATCTGTCTTCTCTGATCCGCTCTGCCCCCTCTTTTTTTGGTATTGATCACGAATCACAGCCACCGTCTGTGTTGGATTCCTCTGTACCACTACTGGGTTCTTCTGATGTGCTTGTAGGTCAATGGAGAATGATAACCGGGTTAAACAGTGATCGTTCACCGACATTTCTTCTAGCGCGCCGAAGTAACCGAGGGCTAGGACTTGGCTCCGCTGCACCGGACTGTCTTGTCTGTTTCCAACCATGTACATAGCCGCAGCAAGAAATCGACTTTGGTGAAACTCTGAAATTATAGACCCGTTATCTATTTGGGCTATCAAATTCCTCTATGAAACCTCCGTTGCAACCGGGACAATATAAATATGAATATAAAGATTAATCTTCCAGATGTATTCGAACCTTAATAAACCGGTTGCACCTATAGCACCAGTGTGATGATGATGATGATCCAACTGTTGACATCGATGAGTCTATAAACCGATTTGAATGAAAAAAACACAAACCCCAAATTGATTTACAAGGGATACAATACCTCACTTAACTTATCTTTCAAGAACACCACAAAGAGCGAATCCTTTTGTTCAATTAACAAGTCTTGGCAAGAAATGAGATTTATATACACATAAGAAAACCCCATAATTATAAAAAGTATGGGTGAGCATGGTGCGGTTTTTGGTAATAAACACGCCGCAAACCACAAATGCGGTTTTTCCTACAAAATAACCAAACAATGCGGTTTTTAATGCGGTGCAATTTTGTGCTTTTTTAGCGGTTGTGATGCGGTTATTAACGGCGTACCATTGGTGCGGTTTTTCTTGCGGTTTTAAGAGAAGTGGTAAAAGACTATCAAACCATTAAAGTAAATACTTAGCAAATAACACCTTAAAATGTCAAATTACGATAACCTATTTTAAAAGAATTTCAATATATTTCTAAACACTACAGATAAACGAGAGTGCGGTTTGAAGTGTGATGTCGTGAACGACTAAAAATGGATTTTTTTTTGGGAATACTACTCGTAATCGTATATTTGTAATCCCGCTTCATAATTTGTATTAACTTTAAATATAATAATAGTTATTTGTATATTATTAATTATTATTGTTAGCGGACTTATGTACAGCACATATTTGTTTTGTGTTATTTCCATTGGTTGGCCCATGCTCTCATGTATATATATGTGTTGTATTTTACCGTTTACATATTTGTTTTGTGTTATTTCCATTGGTTGGCCCATGCTCTCATGTATATATATGTGTTGTATTTTACGTAAACGGTAATGAGAATGTTACTAAATTTCATGGTATCAGAGCTCATAATATAATATTATTCTCCCTTCCTATAATCTCTCCTACTTCCTTCCTTGCTCCACAATTTCCGATTCCTACCTTTTTTTTGTTTACCGGCTCCGTTGTTCTAACCCTAATATTGTCGTCTTTCACCCGCCGGCACCACCGATGGCCGGAATTATCCCACCTCCAAACAAAGTGTTCGGTATTACAAACATCAAGACCTACATACCCCTTCTTCTCGACCTTGAACGCTTCAACTATGATGCATGGAGAGCATTGTTCAACACCCACTGCAAAGCGTTCGATGTGATCGATCACATTGACGACTCAACACCGAAGCCTATGGACGACGAATGGGTAAAGATAGACTCCATCATTCAACTATGGTTGTACGGGTCTATTTCTCAAAACCTACTCAACACGGTTCTTAAAGACGGACAGTCCGCTAGAGACATTTGGGTGTGTCTCGAAAACCTCTTACGTTCAAACAAAGATTCCCGGGCCATGCACCTTGAAAATGAGCTACGAAACATCACAATGGGAGATCTATTGGCTGCCGGATATTTTACTAAAATCAAAACGCTCTCCGATCAACTTGAAAATCTCGGCAACAAAGTTCCCGACAAATATCTTGTGATGTATGCAATAAACGGTCTTTCGTCAAAATTCCAAAACGTGGCTAGCATTGTGCGACATCGGTCACCATTCCCCTCGTTCTTGGAGACCCGCAACATCATCGCTCTTGAAGAACAAACTCTACTTCAAAACCGTGCACCGCCGGAAGCCTCGCATCAAGATCACGGATCCTCTCCTACCGTTCTTCATACCTCCGGCAACACTCACGGTAGCGGAGGGAACAACCGCAACCGCCGGAATGATCGCCGACAACCCAACCAGCGCCGCCGTCAGTGGGACCACCAGCAATCACCACAACGCTACGGTTGGGTATACGTCCCACCTCCGAACAGTCCAAATTTTTTTCAGCAGCGTGGACCTTCTCCTTTAATTAGCGGACCTATGCACCACAATTATCAACCGTCATATGCAGCCCAAACGTGGATGGCCCAGCCTTCTTGGCCCACTTCGCAAGGCATCCTAGGTGCTACACCCTTTCGACAATCTGCTAGTTTCAATCGGCAACTCAACAGCCCAATTTTTTGCAACAACAAACTAAGCCAAGTTATAATTCAAGTCAGGCCCACATTCTTTCAAATCAGCCCATAGATAATTTACATCCAACGGAAAATTATTTTCAACCGCAACCGTGGCAGAATTTACAAGACCAACCAACTTCTTTGCCTCAAATGTTTAGTACGTTCTCGTTAAACGATCCTGGAAATACGGGTTGGATTATGGACACGGGGGCTACCGATCACGTTCATTCTAATGGAGGGTACTCAAAACCGTTTTAAACAATAATGCTCCTCGTTTTATTTATGTCGGAAATGGTTCTAAAATGCCTATACGTATGACCGGACACACCACCTTTCCTGTGACCAATCCGTTTCGCACACTTCACCTTAATAATGTACTCATAACTCCAAACATAATCAAAAACCTTATTTCCGTCCGTAAATTCTCCCATCAAAATAAATGTGCCATTGAATTTGATGAATTTGGTTTTACTGTCAAGGATTACAAGAGCAAGCAACCTCTAATCCGTTGTGATAGCACCGGCCCTCTTTACGATGTCACATCACCAACTCCTCAACAGTTCGTTGCCTCGAGTCTTTCCCTTTAACACAAGCGTTTGGGTCATCCAGGCGACAACGTGTTAAAGTCTTTAGATTCTAATAATTTTATCGCTTGTAATAAAAACACTTCTAATGTGTTATCTGAACCTTGTCAACTTGGGAAATTTGTTCGTTTACCGTTTTTTGCTTCTAATGTCGTTGTTAACAATCTCTTTGATATTATTCATTCCGACGTTTGGACATCTCCGGTTCCTAGCACTAGTGGTATTCGATATTATGTTATATTTTTAGACCACTATTCTCACTATATTTGGGTGTACCCTTTAAAACACAAAAGTGATGTCTATAGCAAATTTCTCCACTTCATAAACATTGTCAAAAACCAATTTAAGACCACCATCAAAGCCTTTCAATGTGATAACGGGAGGGAATACGAAAATGTTCTTTTTCATGATTTTTTTTTGCCAAAAATGGCATCACGTTTCGATTTTCATGCCCGCATACATCCCAACAAAATGGGAAATCGGAACGCATGCTTCGCACCATAAACAATGTTGTCTGTACCCTCCTGTTTCAATCTCACCTTCCCCCACATTTTTGGGTGGAAGCTCTTCATATGGCCACTCACTTACTTAACATTATCCCGTCTACTACCATAAACAACGACACTCCCCATTTCCGCCTGTATAACCGTCATCCTACATACTCACATCTAAGAGTCTTCGGTTGTCTTTGTTACCCTCAACTCACGACTTCACATAAACTTCAACCACGCACCACACCTTGCATGTTTCTTGGCTATCCATCTCTACATAGTGGTTTTCGATGCTACGACCTATCCACACGTAAAGTCATTCTCTCTCGTCACGTCATTTTTGACGAAACGGTTTTCCCATACGGCTCGGTGACACCTAACGATCCCCCTTCATATCACTTCCTAGATGATAATATCGACCCATCCCCTCTATCTATCCTTCGCTTCTCGACCTCATCCACCTCGCCCCCCACCTCCCAGACTGACAACCACTCTCACCCTTCCACCGTCGACCATGACCAGCCCACCCCTCATCTCTCTACTTGGGTCTCTACAACCGAGAACCACCAACCCAGTACCACCCCCTCCATCTCCATATCGGTTCCCCTTACCAACCCACCATCACACCACACCTCTCAAAACCCGCCCCCTCACCCTCCACCCACCCATCATATGACCACTCGCTCCAAAAGTGGAATACAAAAACCCATAGAACGCCTAAATCTCCACGCCACCTCCCTCTCCCCTGTCCCACGGTCATACTTACAGGCATTGCAGGACCCTAACTGGCATAAGGCGATGCAGGAGGAATACCGAGCTCTCATGTTGAATCGCACTTGGACCTTGGTTCCACGACCGACAGGGGTAAATATTGTGCGATCTATGTGGCTCTTTAAACAGAAGTTTAACGCAGACGGGACCCTATCTCGCTACAAAGCTCGACTCGTTGCCAACGGTCGTAGCCAACAGCCGGGTATTGACTGCGATGAGACTTACAGCCTGGTGGTTAAACCGGCTACCATCCGTACTGTGCTCAGTCTCGCCGTCTCACGACAGTGGCCCATCCGGCAACTTGATGTTAAAAATGCTTTCCTACACGGCACACTTCAGGAGACAGTATACATGCATCAGCCTCCGGGGTTTCGAGATCAACAACACCCTGATCATGTTTGCCTGCTTCAGCGATCTTTATATGGCCTCAAACAGGCCCCGCGAGCATGGTACCACAGATTTGCTACTCACGCATCACGATTGGGTTTCTCTCACAGTCGTACAGATCCTTCTCTATTTGTGTATCGATCGGGGCATGACACTGCATTTCTCCTACTATATGTGGACGACATTATCTTGACCGGTTCATCCATGGGTCTCTTACAGCATATCATCTCCCTCCTAGGCAAGGAGTTTGCCATGACAGATCTCGGCACACTTAACTATTTTCTTGGGATCTCGGCCATCCGTGATCAACACGGACTCTTCCTATCCCAAGAAACATATGCTACCGACATCCTTCGGCAGGCAAACATGTTGAAATGCAACCCGTGTCGTACTCCGGCTGAGACTACTCACAAACTTCGTGCTGACGACAAGCCAGTGTCCGACCCAACCCTATATCGCAGCTTAGCCGGAGCGCTTCAGTACCTGACCTTCACTAGACCAGATATCTCCTTTGCGGTTCAACAGATATGTCTCTACATACATGATCCAGGCGAGCCTCACATGCACGTCGTGAAACGTATTCTGCGATACGTTCGCGGGACCCTCAACCATGGCCTTCGAATCCACGCATCCCCACAGTTGAGTCTCACAGCTTACTCCGACGCAGACTGGGGGGATGTCCGGTCACTCGTAGATCGACCTCCGGTTATTGTGTATTTCTTGGCGACAACCTTGTCTCGTGGTCGTCGAAACGACAAGGTGTAATCTCCCGTTCAAGTGCCGAAGCGGAATATAGGGGAGTTGCGAACGCCGTTGCCGAAACATGTTGGATCCGTAACCTCCTCCGGGAGCTTCACTCTCCCCCCACCAAGGCCACAATCGTTTATTGTGACAACATTAGTGCCATTTACATGTCGTCCAACCCGGTTCAGCACCAACGTACCAAACATATTGAAATCGACATACACTTTGTCCGTGATCAGGTTGCTAGCGGTACGATCCGTGATCAGGTTGCTAGCGGTACGATCCGTGTCCTACTGCTGATCACAACTCGCTGCCGCCGACCGCCACCTCCGGCGACCTTTTAGTCGTCGGAGGTGCCTACAATATTTTTCCCTTTCTTTTTTTTTTCATAAATAATAATACAGCCGACGGCACCAAACAGAGCCCCGTCATCGGGAAGCCTTCGATTTGCAGTCAACAAAGTCTGCCAGTTCATGCATGCTCCTACTGAGATATCACTTATGCAGTCAACAAAGTCTGCCAATTCATGCATGCTTCTACTGAGATATCACTTATGCAGTCAACAAAGTCTGCCAAAACATGTTGAACTTCACTTTCACTTTGTCAAAAAAAAAAAAAAAGAAAGAAACTGTCAGTTCAACATCTTCCACAGATGATCAAATTGCCGACGTGTTTACGAAACCTCTATCATCCCAGCGGTTTGAAGCCATTCGGTCCAAGCTACAGGTCGCTACCCGACCTTAGCTTGCGGGGGAATATTAGACAATTACATTAATTATATTTCATGACCCTTGGGTTCCTTGACCCTTGGTATTCCATGACTCTTGGGTTTCTTGACCTTTGGTATTCCATGTCCCTTTGTATTCTAGGAGAGCCTCTATATAAAGGCTTCCTGTCCTCCTCATTTATACACACAAATTTACTGATTTACAATACAATTACCAAGTTTATCATTTGTTAAACAGTGATGATTTTTGCTTGATGACGCCTAACAGGTGTTTGATGATATTCCTAAGAAAGCATCTTGATTCTCGAGGTCATTTTTCCTCTATTGGATTCACCCAAGAGCTATGTAACTAAAAAGGTGCAACTAATCTTTTCCTTGATGCTATATCAACTTTCACTACTTATGAACTTCTCCCGTATGACACCTTCATATTCTACACTATTTTAGCCAACACTAGTTCATTGGATCGAGTTTACCCATAGGAAAAGGTAACCCTTTAGACACTTTTTTAGTAATTTTCCTTTCACAAACTTTATTATATAAGTTAGATCTTTCTATGTTACGGTTCTTGCCATGATTTTGTGTTTAAACCGTTAAATTTTTTTTTTCCAGGTTTGATGTTGTTATTCATTTTTCAAATTATATTAAATGGGTTAGTTTCAACTTCTTGAAATGTTATAGAGGCGAATATGTTGTATTTAGAGACTCGGATGGAGTAGGGTTGTTTTGTGGCTCATCAAAATCCTGATATGAAGTTGTCACTGATGCGATTATAGCTAATTTTCGTTCATGTTGTAAATTGTAAATTGTAAATTGTAAATTGTAAATTGTAAATTGAAAATTGAAAATTGAAAATTGTAAATTGTAAATTGAATGCTCATTAGCGTATCTTTTTTCTTGAGGTTTTGATGACAAAAAGTGTTATTTGTTGTGAATGTAACTCTGTAAATCGGATGATCAATTCTGTTACGAGTAATCATATCTCATAGAGCATGGTTTGAATTTTTTTATATCTATCTGATGATTTTTCTTAATTAATGTTGTTGATTATTACATGACATCATGACCATGAGACGTTGTGGAAGTCTTGTATTATTTTTTTTATAATTTGTGTCCATGTTAATATGGCCGGATTTGTGGCGGTCTCTCGGTGTTGCAAAAGCTGAGGATTGTAGTCTAACATGTCTTTTTTTCGGGGGTTGTGATGTTCAATTTTGCTGCTTTACGAGTTTTGTTGAGATGATAGTGCATCGGTGTATGCCCTATTATTAGAAGCAAGACGCAAGAATGGATGGTTAGCGTATCCTCTTCCTTTGATTTTTTGGAGCTACAATTTAAGATGATATTAGTACAAGAACACATTCATTATAATTGTGAAACAAATTGTGAAACAATCTTTGTTTTTGCAACATCAAATATAAAGGAAAAGTTTGGAAACATCGTCGTTAAGCGTCACGTAATTTTCAAAAGTACCGTAATTTATTTCTTGTCTTAACTCTTGCTGCTATGATTATTTTGCACTTTGATGAGTGTTTATTTTGCGTTTTGATTCCCTTTTATTGGTTCATATTACTTGCAATTAATAATTACTTTATTAACATCAAGTATTCCTTCAAGTTAGTATTTTAGAAATAATTAAGAAGACTACTAATATTTGGTAAACATATAAACCAACAAACAAAACAAAAAATATTGAAGTAAATAAACTATTTTCTCACACTTTGATATTTCCATCTTACAACTATTATGTATTACTTTTCATATTTTAAGTATTGCTTTTTTATTTGTTACACTATTATGTATTACTTCTTTTATTACTTATACAACTATTATGTATTAATGTTTATATTACTTTTTATATTTTAAATCGTCAATCTGTGTATCACACGGGTTATTAACCTAGTAAACTAATAAACTTCTCAATAGTATTACTTCTATTTGATTAATAAAATCAACCTTGAGTTCCTGAAATTATTAAATTGGCACTTATTTTGCAATTGTAGTTTGTTTCGTACCTTATTAGATAAATATTAAAACAAGCTTCCGTTTTCCTTTAATGTTATAAATCTTAATTCATATGTAGTTATTTGCCACAAAAATATTTACAGCACATAAAAATCTAAGAAAGGGTCACGGGTGGATTCCATAATCGCATCACCTTCGGAACATATCCTAGAAGTCCATGTTTTCTAGCAACAATATAAACTTTTAATCAAATATATACAATTGATCCATGTATCTATATTTAAATCAAGGGAGAACTAACATCTGCACAACCATCAACCAATCCTTGTACTAATAAGGAGTTATTATATAGGAAGTACTAACATCTGCACAAAAACTTTAAACGTCTAAATTTTTGTAGATGTTATTATAAAAGTGAAATAATTATATATTGAACACGTTTAGGGTTATTTACCAAGCCATTACTTGTGGACTCAAGAAGGTCTGATCGATAGCCAGGCATCCCTAATGGTTTGGTGGGCGGCCTGCAGTGTATGCATGCGGTCTCTTATTAGTGTCCTTTAGGAACACTGTCAAGTACAAAAACAAGTGATAAGGGCACATATACTTACATAAATATTCCAAAATAATCAATTTAATTGGGAAAATAGAAATATTTTTTGGTCACTTGTTGAACTGCAAATCATTAGGAGACCGTTGCACAACGAGGTATATTTCAATGCTCTTTTAGAAAAAATTTTCCCTAATTGTCCCCATGTAATCCATTAAACAAGGCACATCCTTTTTTGAAAAATCCCCAACAATACTCGCCTGTTTTATGTTTTATAGTAAAAGTGAATTTAGGAAAATTCTTACACACTTACCAATGTGAGATACACTAACACTCCCCCTCAGAGACGGAGGCTCGATAAGGATAAACGTGGATATATTAGGCCACGAGTGTGCGGTACACTGGCTCTGATATCATGTAAGATATGTGGAGCCCAAGAGTGTATCTCAAAAAGAGCCCTTATAGAGAAAGGGGAGACTCCAACATATATACACACTTATAAGACCGTGTCGTACCAATGTGGTATACACATTAACATGCAATATGTTAACTTATGTAAAAAATTTGGTGTGGGCTCCACAAATTGTTCATCTTCATTCTGATGATGATTTTAATGTCACCTAGTCATTTTAGTATAATGGAATTTACAAGATTGTCAATGGGGATCAAGTCTTGATTTTAGACAAGTTAGGAGGTGCGGTAGTGCACACGTGTGTAAAACGAGTTTGATCTCGGTACGACCAAAATGGCGGGGGTCAAGAGGGTGGCACCCCTTGCGGGGTCCAATGCTCGATTTTCAAAATACGGGTTTTTGTTAATAGAAACCTGATGATGAAAATATAGAAAAAATATGATTTTTCCCTTATAAAAATTACTGATTTTATTTTATAATTTTTCCCCGAAATTATTGCTTATCTTAACTGCTCCATCATGTCTTTGGTGCTCCACCATCTTTTTGGTCCATTCCATGATTTCATGGACAAGGTTTTCCATGACTAAAGGTTGTTCACAGTCTTTTTCATGATTGGTAATCAAGTCAAAGAATTCCGATATATATTTCACTAGTTCCTGATTTCTATTTAGTGCCTTAATCAGAAATTGTTCTTGATAGATTATCCATATAGTCTGATTTCGTGATACTTAGACATAGGCTTGAAATATCAAATTTAGAAAGTTTTATACACGATCCTTCAAGTAATTCAATAAACATATCGATTCCAAAAACACACCTGATTTCCAACACATTCGACGTAGCTATCGTGAGCTTTTGAGTTGTTGAACTTTCCAAGTTTTTTGAATAGAGCAAAACCATATCGACAAAATGAGGCTTCAAATGAGTAATACAGGGGAGATAGAGGGTTGTCGCAAAGAAAGCTCGAATAACCGTTAGATACTTTGGAAATTTATCTATTTAATACTTCATTTGCATATGAAAACCTGTCAAAAACGTATAGAAAAAATATCGAGGACAAATATTTTAAAAAAAAACTATATAAAAACGTATTTAAAGACATATATAAGAAGTGTATTTAAAACGTAAATATGTATAAAATACGTATATAATAATGTATATAAAAAACGTATATAAAAAAGTGTATAGAAAAAATGTAGTAAAACCATATATAAAAAAACGTTTTTAAAAACGTATATAAAAATGTGTAAAAATGTATAAATACATATATAAAGAATGTATATAAAACATGCATAAAGAAGGTATAAAAAAACGTATACCCAAAATAAGCAGATTGTAAAGAAAAATCTTATTAGTGATTAAATGTGTACAAATCGAGAACAATGCTACCCAATCAAAACACATTATGATGGGGTAACCTGAAATAGTATGCCAAAAGGACTTGATGTGTACAAAAACAAAAGTTCAATGATGTAATTTGTATAAAAAAACATTAGTGACTAAACGTGTACCCATAAAAAACTATGTTACCTTATTAAGTCATTTTCCCTTAATTTTACAATAGATATTTATAAATTTAGTAACATGATTGGATTTATATAACAAGATTTAAAAAACGAAACACTTCAGAGATACTTGGTTCACCCGTCAACTGACTACTTTAAGCAACGTCGACTTCAATTAACACCTCCTTTTCATCCATTGGCATCTGACTTTTTTTTAGGAATTTTCACCCCTAAATACTGGAAAAACATATTGATTCCTATAATAGTTAAAATCAACCAACTAGGGCTTCAATAATACTAGGTCACAAGGACTTGATATGTACAAAAATAAAAGTTCAATGATGTATTTCGTACAAAAAAACAATAGTGACTAGACGTGTACACATGAAAAACTATGTTACCCTATTAAGCAATTTTCTCTTAATTTTACAATTGAAATTTATTTATTTAATAACATAATTGGATATATATAACAAGATTTAAAAAACTAAACACTTCAAAGATACTTGGTTCACCCGTCAATTGACTACTTTCAGCAACATCGACTTCAATTAAGACCTACTTTCAGCAACGTCGACTTCGATTTAAAAACTAAACACTTCAGATATACGAGTCGTCACGTTAAATATACATATAGAGACGACATGTCGACTCTATAGAGCTCACTTTCATTGTTTGACCACTTACCGTAAAGTGACGACATGTCGTCGCATTACACTAGGAGGAAACAAAAAGTGTTATGGTGAGTTTCTGAGAATATGAGGCGATGATAACTTGTCTCCGAAAATTAAAAAAAAAATTTACATTTTTTAAAATTATTCCAGTCATTGAAATGCCCGGCGTCGTATGGGTGAAGCCTATACCAACAACATGTCGTCGTTATAGTCTCTATAGAACCTTAAAACCCATAGTGAATCGTCTTTTCCCTTTTATGCTTCTCATTTCAACTTTTATCTGTATATGTATATGCATATGCATCTGCATATGTATATGTATATGTATATGTATATGTATATGTATATGTATATGTATATGTATATGTATATATATATATATATATATATATATATATATATATATATATATATATATATATATAGAGAGAGAGAGAGAGAGAGAGAGAGAGGATCAAATTAGACATATAGTGTAATATACTATGAGAATATTACAGAAACGTTAATTTTCGTTGGTTTATTTGTTCAAAAATAATAATTTTAAAAATCAACTTCACAATACTATTCTAGTAGAATATTGTTCACATACTAGTAATATTCTAATAGAATATTGTAAAGGAATTTCATAATTTTTTGTAGTGTAATATTCTAATTTTTTGTAGTGTAATATTCTAATAGAATATTACACATATAGTGAAATATTATATTAGAATACTGCAAAAACACTAATTTATTAATTTATATATATATATATATATATATATATATATATATATATATATATATATATATATATATATATATATATGTATGTATGTATGTATGTATGTATGTATGTATGTATGTATGTATGTATGTATGTATGTATGTATGTATGTATGTATGTATGTATGTAACATACAGTGCATAAACCAATGTTGTATACCCGTTTGAAATGAATTTAGAAATTTATTTTAGTCGGTACCTATTTTAGGACTTCTTTTTGAATACTTGGTCTCGTTTAGGATGTGAATATGTATTTAGAGGTGTGCAAACACGATTTTTTTTAACTGTATAGCATTTGGTCAATAAAATCAAAACCGGTTTGGGCCAAAACCGGATCGGTTTGAAACCGTTTTCTACCAAAAATTATACTCAAAACCGGATTGGGTCAACGTGACCAAAACCGGTTTCAAACCGATTTTAAATTTCATATATCCCAACCGGTTCGAACCGGATCGGTTTAAGAGAAACCGGTTTCAAAACCGGATCGGATCGGATTGAAACCGGATTTGGATCATAAACTGGTTTTTTTTGTGCACCTCTATATGTATTATCAAATTTTAAGAAAAATCAGTACACATTTCTCTTTGCTCTTATGTGTTTGTGTTTCAAACACATACTTGGGATGTTAAGAGGAAATGTTGTGGTTTTTTTCAAACACATATTTGGGGTGTTAAAGAGGAAATGCTATAGGATTTATTATATCTTTTTTTTATTTCGTAAAAACTTGTAGCAACCGATCTTTTGAAATGCCATGTCATCTCTATAGAAGAGGTCTACAGCGACGAACTTGTGAGATGAAACCTATAGCGACGATATTGCATAGCACAGACTTATAGCAACGACTACCTATAGCAACAGTTTCTTGTAGTGAGTTCAGTTCTTTGGTTTGTCTTTTGGCTTTCAGGCACCAACCTGTCACCTTGTTTCCGTGATGTGACAGATTCGCCTTCAGATGGTTGCGTTGTCTATGGTTGCTTTGGCAATGGTTTTACCGAGCAAGAGATATCTCTAAGCAAAACATATAACCAAAAATAATCTTAAAAAGTCAAATTACAATCCACTATCCGAGTTATATGATAATATGAGAAAACAAATTACATTTAACGGTATTGAATATATAACATGAAAGATTCGATACAAAGAATCAAAGAATCGAAGAGCTCAAATAATTTCTGATAAAAATTTCCGACTTCAAGGAACTCATTTTTTATCCTCTTTGACAACTCCTCCAATATTAACAGTCTTGACTTTAAAACGCTCAAGTTTCTGATTCAACTCTTCATCAATACTTACACCTCTTTCTGCAACTACGAAATCATCATGTTTCCCAGCTTTCATCTTTTTGCCAACTTTTTTCGCAATCTTTTCCAAAAGATCCTTTGCTCGGGACTCTCCTATCGCTTCTCTTGCAAGCTTTCCTAATGGAATTTCCACGTCCTTGTTGGAAACAATATTTTTTAAAAATTCTCTCCCTTTGATATCAATTTCCTCTAAACACTCTCTAAGGGCACCAATTATGTGATCATTCACCTCATTTGAGTACTCTTGTTTTCCTTCCACGTGTCCGTCATATTGCATTACACATGAGGAGTCGGGAATGGAAGGCTGAGGGAAATACTCCAGAGTTTCTGTGTTACGAACAAGACCATGTATTGCCATTCTGAGACTTTAAGACGATCGATTTCAATGAAAAGATGCTTGAAGTTTATTAATTTAGATTTCTTTGTGATGTGAGATATGACTATGGATGATATTTATATCTAAATCTTTATGTGCCGCGCAAGTTTGACTAATCAACATTCCATGCGTTGATTAATCAAAGTTCTACCTATTTTGACTTGTGGTTTTCACTAAT
This sequence comes from Cichorium intybus, assembly GCA_023525715.1. NCBI lineage: Eukaryota > Viridiplantae > Streptophyta > Magnoliopsida > Asterales > Asteraceae > Cichorium > Cichorium intybus. The sequence continues at coordinate 27,645,251 of CM042013.1, read as the reverse complement.
TCTTATTGAACGAGTCTTTATGAATTACTTGTATAACTTCTTCTCCGATAAATATAAAGCCTGTGACAATGGCAAACGGTGAACCACAATAAATAAATAAATAAATTCAACGTGGATCCACAACGCACAACATGATAGTTGTAAGAAAGTACAAAACATTAAAAATACAGATATCTAATCCAGATTTAGACTGGGGCCCACCACCAAAGGATGTCCACAACACCCCTCGCAGAATGTAGATAGATATTGGTGTAGATATTGTTGGAAAAGATTGTGCAATCAAAATAATTTGATGACACTGAATCATCGATAGATATATGTTAAGGTGGCCAAAATTCTCCGTTTAGGAATAAGAATTCAAGTTTTTCATACAATTCAATAATTTTTTTTTTTTTTTTTTTTTTGCAACATGTATCTAATTTAAATCCCATGAAATTTGGGGTTATCCGTTATGTGCTATCTTAGGAGAAAAGTTTTTGTTATTTGGCCTACTTTTAAATTCTAGATTGTTGATCAAATTATAGAAAATAAAACCCTCCTGTAAATAACTTTTGTTTATTAGTTTATAACTACTAAACTGTTGTGCAATTGAAGTGTATTCATATTTCCATCCATCCATTCTTTGTCACAAAAAGTGTCAGTTAATGCCAAGAAATTCTCTAATTGATTGTTTTACGTTCATACCCAAATAAACTGATCGTCGTTTAGTAACCAATTGGGCTTCCCTCTGGCTAATCGGGTCATCACAATGCCTTAAATATCCCATTTGTGATCCATGTCAACTTCCATAGTAATAGTAGTGTCGAACTTAAACCCAAAACTCACAGAAAAGAATTAACTATTATAAAGATGAAAAAGCCTTTTATTTGACTAAACTAAAATCTTGGAAGGTGTAAGTGTTTAGTACGTAGGTCAAACAAGCCATAAAAAACAACTGATGGCTGCTTAATTACACAATGACTTACCTAATACTTGTAATCAATCAAAATGACGAGGTTTTATGTAATATTTAATTTCCACATCTGCCATATACCAAGTTTTATGTAATAGTTTACATCATGGAGTAGTCGGGGTCTTCACTATGACGAGGACAAAAGCAATTAGATATATTGATGTCTAAAAATAATAGCTAATCTATATTTTAATTCATCTGAAGAGGATTTTTACAAAAGGTTGTGTTTTTTACGGGTACAAAAAATATCCAAGAGTTCTGAAAACATTCTTTGATCAGTAGAACGTAATTTTGGATTTTACACTATTTATATTAACAAAAAATAAAAAAATAAATCGATAGGGTCTTATAAACTCAAACAAACTAAATTTAAAACCTTATGCGTCAAAATTAGACATGAAACTGGTTAGAAACTAGAATGTGAAGCCCTCGTTTTTTTTTTAAATCCCGTGATTTTCACTTTTTTCCCTCGAACTAATCTCAAAATCAGCATTTGTTCGAATCTGAACCAACATATATGAGATCATAAGATAAAATATATCCATGTACCTTCGTAAGATCGGGAACGGGATCAGAAGATCCTACCAATGAAATAGTCTCCAAATTTACTCTCAATGTCATACTTTGTATGGTACCTATTATAACTTAATCTCTACTAAAACATCGATGATAGAATCAAAGTTAAGTTCTTAAGCATGAATTATGCTTCTTTTAATTAGAAACCGCAAAAAATAGGAAGAAAACATATTTAGTAGAAAAAAACAAGTTCATCATGACTATCCACAACTAGATGTGGGATTGGATCGTATTAAGATCTTAAGATCCTACTTATGATCTTAAGATCCCACAATAGATATTGCTCCAGATAGTACCTACTGTGATCGAGATCGTTTTTCGGTTGAAATATCTTAAAATCATAATATCTTAAGATCAAGATCGGAATCTTAACAACTATGCATTCGAGCATACATCAATAAACTAGGAAGCAAAACTTATATGTTTCATATCTGGTGGGTAGCCAATAAATTATACAATTTTGCACGTGGGCTGAATTTTGTGCCATTGAATGGAAAAGTAGAAGCATATTTTTAACATCCAAATATTGGCAAGTGATCATAAGTGGGAGGCTTACCAAATAATCTTTAATAAGGACATTTGTTATCAAGAACTTGATGAGGTAAGTAGTAGTGAGGATACAATTAGACCAAAAACGAATATGAGCTTTTGATTAAAATAATAGTAAACGTGCAACATTAATGAGAGTGCTCTTTTCAGCAAAGAATGTATCAAATTCAAGATCCTTAGCATTGTCTGACATGACCTCTTTAATTCTTTTGCTGAATTGAATGAATACAAAGTTGTAAAAATTGGGTATAACTTGTATGTCAGATTTAGCTTTCAAAAGAAATATCCAAGTATACCTGCTATAATCATCGATGATAGTAGCAAAGTATTCAAAACAATGATGAGATGGTACACTATTTGGTCCCAAATATAGTAGTGGACATATTGGGCAATGGAAATAAGAACAATCATGAGAATCATTAACATGGAACAAGACTTTATAGGCTGGAGTTCCTAGCCTTTTGTGCCATAAACTCAATGGAACAACATTTATTCTTGAACATGAAGGTAACCTTGAAACATTGTACCCATTTAGAATGGATATTTCTTGAATTTTATTAGCCTTGTCAATCATCTCCATATGTGTCATATCCTTAATAACGGCATGATTACAAGTAAATTATATCATAAGCCTTTATGTCTTTGTAAGAGCATTAATAGATATGAAATTCAGCTAAAATGTTAGAACATATAACACATTTCTGAGAACAAAAAGATGATCAATTTTAACACCTCCAATGAGATTAACTGGAAATGTATTTTTTTGGCAAAGTGAAGATATGTCGATACACCTTTGCTTTGTTGAAAAACAAACCAATATTATGATAAACATGTTGAGTAGCACCTGAATCGACGATCCAAACACGAGAATTTTGTTCGGTGTGAATCAATAACAAATAACATTTACATGATGTTGTTTCTTTACTTGGATTGATAGTAATCATGTAACTGAATAAAGTCAGACACCACTTGTTGACATTGTGCTTGACAAAAGCCTCTAAACATATTGCTTAGATTATTATTGATTGACGGATTTGAATATGTGTTATTTCCTTTATTTTCACAGCAATTGCAGCATGATGATTTATTCTAGGCTAAGAATTGTATCTAGGTAGATGTCCATGTAATTTGTAGCATTTTCCCAATATATGCCTTTGAAATTTACAATGAGAATATAATGGACGATCTATATTAGTATATTTGTTATAATTTGTAGGTTTCCTTGATGGTAGTGGATTAGACATATCCATAAAAGCCATCGATATATTGTTTTCATCTTAATTTTCCTTTTGTTTTCCTCAAGTGCTACTAGAGAAAAGACATGCTTAATAGAATGTAAATGATCCATTAGTAGAACTTGACCTCTTGTTTGTGTGAATGATTCATTTAGTCCCTTTAAGAAGTTCATATGTGCTCTGTCTGAAAATATTTTAAATATTATAATCAATTTTACCCCTTCAACTTTTCTAAGTCATGATCGAATTTTTGTCCTACAAACCTATTCTTATATTCGATTTTTTTCAAAACCTTTTAAATATTATAATCAATTTTTTCTTATGGCTACTATCACATATGATCTTCCATTATTAAATCACGACTCTAGGTTTTCGATTTGACAAGTGAAGATAAGAGATCTTTTGGCTTAAAATGACTTGGATGATGCATTGGATCCTTTTGGAGGAGAGATTTTTTGAATGATCCATAATCGATGGGATTTCATTATGCATTGCACTCTTTTGTTAGGGTCATTATATTTTATGTTGCTTACTTTTAGAGGATTTTGGGATTGGGAGTGTTGAGATGCTAAGATTCTATTATTTGATCAATGAAGAAATAAATTTGAAGATCATTCGACTTTTTCAAACATTTGATACTGAAGGTATTTTGGCGCCTTTGATATCGTAAGGTATTTTGGTTGTCAAGTTTAAGTCCTTATATAGAGACTTCTGGTACTACTTACTTCTCGGTTTATTTCTTCTAAAGTTTGAAGATTCTTTTTTCTAAAAATTATTTGTTTCAAGCTGGAGTTTGTTGAAAGTGCTCTAAACCATAGCTTTTATAGAAAGTATTTTTCCTGCATAAATGAACCTTTTCCTAAAGTGTTGCATTATCAGTGGTCCATCCGCTGCTAGATTTCTTATTTAAGGCAACATTTTTTATGCTGCCTTGACGGTTTAGAAGTTACAGAATAGGGGAGAGCCAACTTTTCATTACTTGGGGGTTGGGTACTTGGTTTCCAAGTAAAATAGTTATATGAAACTATTTTCTTTTATTTATGAGTTATACGATATATATGATTCCTTATACACGACTTTATATAAAGAGACCTACACCAAACACAAACCTATCTATGAGAGAAATATACAAACACCAAGGTTACACCAATCTATACATGACTACTCCCTCCCCCTTCTTCTCTCACACATATCTCATGAAAGAATACAAAGCTTTATAGAAAAACAACACACCACTCATTCCAATTCAAGCTATGTAATTTAGCTTAAATCTTGAAAGGTGTAAATGACTAGTAGGTCAAACAAGGGAAAAAACATCCAAGTGTTACTTAATGAAACATTGACTTACCTAAGGGTGCATATATTCTACGACACTAAGGGTGCATGGAGTCTACCATGGATGGCCGAAATATAGGGTCGGTACCGGCGGTACAGATGGGCCCTCGGTCTGTGGTCAGCGACTTCAGCAAGATTGATCATGGGCGGTTTCATCATCATCCTCATCCCACAAGGATATACCTGTTAAATGGCTAGATTTTAAAAGAAAATTATTTTTCCTTTTTTATTACCTAGATAATCCACCTTCAACCATTTCAAAAACCACACCAATGTTTTACAATCTCTCTAACTTCATTCGAACTTTCTATTTATTTTTCATGAAATGGCTTCTGTTGATAATTATGATTCATGTGTATGCAAAAAATATGTTGATGAAGCAAATCCCTTGTTGTACTCGTCATTATCTGAATGATTAAATAAGTACAACGTTTGTGCGTCAACGGTTAAAGCTACACTAGCTCTTTTTCAAAATACTGCAAGTTTAAGCGTGTCTTGAAATCCAAGAACTTATCTTAAAAAATATCAAGATGCTATGGAAATATAGTTGATGCAATATTACATTGCTGATAATTCAAAGTTTGATGATGCTAAATTTAGAAGAAGAATCCGGATGAGTAGAAACTTATTCATGCATATTGTTGAGGATATGAAAACAACCTATCCATATTTTCAAGCAAATGTGGATGCGAAGATGCAAACGGTTTCATTAGATTGTAGAAATGCACATATGTAATATAAGCACTAGCATTTGTGAATAGAACAAAAGCTTCAGATGAGTACTTGAATATGTCGAAAAGAATTTCACGTCAAAGCCTCCACAACATCTTCTATGATACTGTTTTGATGTAAGGAGACGAATATATCATGCGCAAACCAACATCCAACAACATTCTACTTTTGTACAAAACATATACACCAAGACATGGATTTCCTAGTATGTTAAGTAGCATTAATTGTCCACATCGTGTTTGGAGGAACTGTTCAACGATATTATGAGGCCATTACATGAGAGGTTCACAAGATTTGTATGCATATATATATATATATATATATATATATATATATATATATATATATATATATATATATATATATATATATATATATATATATATATATATATATATATATATATATATATATATATATATATATATAGGGAGAGGTTATATAGAGACCAATAAAAGGTGGAGAACTAGAGGCCAAATGTGGACCAATCATTTTATAAGGGCATATTAGTAATTGTGTATTTTAGTTTAATTATAATATAATAAATTAATTGATAATTTCCTAAAATCTAGGGATTTGATTAATAGTTACCTAAAAAAGAAATTATTTTTTAATTATTTTTCCATTTTTTAATTACCAAAAATTAAGAAAATATCATTTAATGTGTTTCTTTTTTCAAAAAAACGTTTTTTTTTCTTTTTTATAAATCAAAGTATCAATGATATTGAAAATTTATTATTTTATCAGAATATTTGTAATCATGTATGAATAGACGCATTTTGTATTCGTATATCAATATGGTTGTAATCGTAAATGAATAAAGCACAAATTGAAGATAATTTCTATACAATCTTGTTAAGTTGTAATCATAAATGAATAAAGAAAATATAAAAAATTCAATATATTTGTAATCATAAATGAATACAGGACAATGTATATATACTATAAAGTTAACTATATATATAATCATGAATGATTATAGAACACAAAAACGTGAAAAAAATACAATATAGTTTTAGACATAAATAATTAAAAACAATACAACTTTAATCACAAATGATTAAAGAACAATGTTGTTGTACTAAATCTTTTGACTTGAAATAGACTGGTTCGACTTCTAATTCATGCAACTCAAATACTCTGAAAATCTACATTGAAAATGCATAAAAATCATGTCAATAAACAAAGGATAAATGCATAAAATGACCATAATCATCAATGAATAATACTAATAATCAGTAATAAATAACAAGTATAATCATTCATGCATAAAATGACCATAATCATCAATGAATACCAACTTTTAGGTTGTAATCATTCATGAATACCAACTGTAATCATTCATGAATACCAATTGTAATTCATATCATCCTCAATGAATACCAACTTTTAGGTTGTAATCATTCATGAATACCAACTGTAATTCATATTATAAAAGAAATTAGGTTGTAATCATTCATGAATTCCACTTTAAAATATGTTATTCATTTATGAATACCAAATGTAATATGGTATTCACGTCAATCCACTCATATTAATCAAATTGTCAATACCACCAAAAAGCATTTTACCCCAAATGTAATTTACATCAGTAGCTTTGATATTAATCGTATTTATATCAATTAGTCTTTCACTCTTAAAAAACTCATAGACAAACTCCATTGGTTTTGAGATTTACCCTATTTCAAGCAACAAACAAAAAACGCAACTTTATGGAAACTACGTCAATGTAAATACCTCGGATGGAACAGATTACGATCTCGGATGGAACAGATCGGATGAATTAGATGCTTTTGTGACGATTTCATTCCGTGAAGCTGCATAATGGTTGACATTTGATGGTGGCAGCGACTCTAACCCACAATCTCCATACAAATTAAAGTTCAAAAACGAACAGGACGCCTCCTGGAGGACGAATTACGGGTGCGAGATGCATTACAATCCAGTTATCTCGACTTGTATGAAGGCGGCAGAGAGACGGTGGCCGGTGATGTCTGACCGGCGGTGGAAGGAAGGACCCCATTTAGATCCGATTTCCACAGAAAGCCAAAAGCGTAGGAAGATGATGATGGAAGGTGGGCTGCGTAGGGTTTTTTACCTCCGTAATCTAATATGGCGGTGGAGAGAGAGATTGAGAGAGAGAGAGAGAGAGAGATTTTAGGTGTTGCCAATGGAGAATAAGAGAAAAAAGATATACGTGCCTGATTTGAATTCGAGATTCCTGGAGATAGGAGAGAGAGTGTGAGTGATTTTAGGAATTTATAAAAATAGGCTAAAGATTGATGACTATTATACCCTTATAGTCTATTAAAAATTTAAATTTCATTTAATTATTTTTTAAAATTATGTTAAATACCCATTTATATTAACCATTGATCTAATAATTTTAATGGCTGAGATTTGGCCTCCAGTTCTCTACCTTTTATCGGGACTCTAATGAACCTACCTCTATATATATATATATATATATATATATATATATATATATATATATATATATATATATATATATATATATATATATATATATATATATATATATATATATATATATATATATATATATATATATATATATATATATATATCAGTGTTGTAAAAGTCGGTCTAGGCGGCCGCCTAGGCGCTAGGCGGGCGGATTCTGCCTACGATTAGTGGTAGGCGGTCAAGTTAGGCGGGTTTGGTCAACGGCGGTCAAAATCGGATTTAGGCGGTTCTAGGCGGCAAAATTTTCAATTTTTCAAATTTCAAAATTTAAAAATTTTCAAAATTTTTCAACTTTCAAAAATTTTGAAAAATTATCAAATTCTCAAAAAAATCAAATTTTTAGATTTTTAAATTTTAGATTTAGAAAATGTCATTAATTATGATAATCAGTGGCTAAGTTACATTTATTGATGATTAAAATTATCAAAAATGTCATTAATTGGTCTAAACATTCTGATGTTTGATGACTTACATATTTAAACACTTAGATATGCCAAAATTTTATATTTATTTATTCATTTTGTAGGGATATAGGTAATATCTAAATTTTAAAAAATAAATTTTGTTACAATTAATACTCCCCGCCTAGACGCCGACTAGTCCTCGCCTAGACCGACTAGTCCTAGGCCCCAGTCGACCGCCCGCCTAGCAACTTCTACAACCTTGATATATATATATATATATATATATATATATATATATATATATATATATATATATATATATATATATATATATATATATATATATATATATATATATATATATATATATATATATATATATATATATATATATATATATATATATATATATATATATATATATATATATATATATATATATGATTTTCAAAGATAGGTTCCTCCACCTTAATACTTGTAATCAATCAATTCAATAATAATTAATTTCACATCTGCCATATACCAAATTTTCTGTAACAGTCGACAATATAGAGTTTTTTTTTGAACAGCAAGCAAAGACGAAACAATATAAAACCTTAGCAGGAAACTAAGGCAATATTACAACCAGTGCAAAACAGAGACTCCAAAAGTCGACAATATAGAGTAGTTGGGGTTTTCACTCTGAGAAGGACAAAAGCAGGTAGATATGTTTAAACAAACAATAAAGGAACAGCATTTTTTAAAATAATAACTTAATTTATATTTCTAATTCCGTTGAAGAGTTCTTTACAATGGTTGTGTTTTTTATGGGTACAGAAAATTAAAACCTAACTTTTGATTTTACAAGTTTTATATGAACATAAACTAAAAATAAATCGATAGTATCATAAACTCGAAGGAAACTTGAAATTTCAAACAATAAACGTCAAAATTAGGCCTTGAAAACGGTTAGAAAGTGAATGCCTCGTGTTTGAAATTCCTGCATTTCAACTCTTTTCATAAATGACGGCTTGGTATCCCTAATATAATCTCAAAACACTTGATTTCGCAACAGAACTTGCCAAATAAATCAACACTTGTCAGAATCCGAACCAACCTTGAGATCATAAGATAAAATATAAACAAACGATCATACATCAACGAACCAGCAATCAAAACTTTATCTCGCCTAATTAAGGTTGCTACATTCTCTTTACATTAATATTATAAATATAACAACTTTTATAGAGATGGATACAAAGAACCTGTCAAAAGTCTAATAAAGAATAATATATTGAGATATATATCTAATCATATCAAGATGATCCAGTAGGACGAACGTAGCTCAGGATCGTGTAAACAGTCTGTGCAATCGTTAGAATCAAAAGAATGAGAGCTGCAAAAGCAGATATAAACGACCACGGCGTATTAAAATAAGTATACCGGAAACTCGCCCATTGTACGTGCCAACCACTATTGTAATACCGGTTCACGTCATCAAATAATCTCGCCATGTAACACGCATCAATATCAAAAGAAATATCCTTCCCCATGTTGTTAACAAATGTCGCAACTTCAGCATCCGTACCCAAATAATTCTCAATAATATTCCAATCGCATAATAAGCCCACGTCTCTAGACGTGTTTATTAAACAGTCGATCAATGTTACGTATGTAGTAAAGTGTTTCGAGCATCCACTGTGACACTGTTCAAATGCAACAGTGTTTAACAAAAGCGCACACATGAAATCGTCAATGGATATCGCCGGCATGTGGATTACACCATGTTTGAAGTTAACGATGAGAAAACTGTCGGCGTTCCATGGTTTTAATTTGATTCCTGCGCGACGAAGCTTTGAGATGCTGTGTATTACATGCGGTGGTGGACGGTTGTCAGGTTTTGTCGGGTGTTTGACTTGTGGTGGAAGGAAAGTTGACCGAAGAAGATCAAGCAAGTGTTTGGCGTTGATGTTTGAATACTTCTCGAGAACGTTTTCGGGTCTTTGTGTAGCTAGATTAAAAAACTTCAACGCTAAAGTACCTAGCGTTGGGCTTTCGCCTGACATCTTTGTCAGATCGAATAAACATTCGAGAACAAAAAACGGGATCTGATTTTCGAGCCGGATCAGATCCCGTAACAAAAATGAAACGATCCACGACATGGTTATCAGTGGATCGTGTTTATCAAACTCTACAACTTCTCCGAACTTTCTAAACAGTTCGATGATGAAGCAACCGTCGAGCACCATCATCTCGATGAACTCGTCAGTGTTATATCTGATGGTCTCGGAGTAACACTCACGTGCGTTGACCTCGAGCTTTTGCACGGCTTTCAAGAGGTCTTCCAGGACTATCCCGTGGGTTTTTGTTCGGTCTAGTAAGTGGCGGAGGAACCGCCACTTATGCTCCTCGATCATCTGGAGGTGGGGTTTGCCATGGTGGAAGGGTCCGATGGAGATGATGTGAGGTTGATATGATTTACCATTGACGTCGATTAGGGTTTGTGGGACTTTGAAGATGGAGCAGGTGGTCCGGCCGGCCGCCTCGCTCAGTAGTTTTGGTGTGTCGGAAAGTTTGTGTTGCATCGCCGTGAGTCGATCTCTGTTGATTTCCCAGATTGTGACGGCATGTTGGTCTCCAGATCGTGGAGAATCGATGTCCATATTCGGCTTTTTTGAAGCAAAATTCATTGTTCATTTGATTTATGAAGGTATGACAAGCCAATAACGAATTGAATGCTAAGGTAGAGGGAGGCAGCACGCTAACATGATCTGGTTTGGTAGCGTGGAAAGAATTATTTAAGTCCATCTTGTATTTCCTTGGCCACTCATTTCTATATATGTTTTCGTGATAGCCATCCTTGTCCACGTCACTTTATTAAGAAATTGCATAAAGATCTAGAGGTATATAAAAGAGTTCTACTTTCATTTGATCAAATTATTAATCTGACGAATTTTAATATTTCTATTAATAAAACTAAAGAGTAAACATGATCTTTCATATATTTTTTTATGTTATATTTTTTTATAAATAGGAAACATAGATAATATATACAACTTTAAATCTATTGATATATTAAAAAGAGTAATTTATATTCTTCTTCTTTCGAATCCCAAATGATTTTACCTTGTGATTTCGGTTTCTAATTTTAGTTAGTATAACCATTTTGGTCTATATTTCGACAAATGTTAAAAATAAAGCCTTCTAAACCTTTCACGTGCCCTGTATAAGAGGGTATTTAGTCGGATACTATCATCAGTTATTTACATTCATTATAATTTGAAGCGCCTCGGAAAATCTGTTGCCAAAAGGTATCAAAAGCGTTGGAAAAAGAAATTTCTTCAAAATGCCTTTGAAAATATATTTCCTCGAAAATACCCCAGAAATGAACTGCATCTAAAAAGCCTCGAAAACCAAGTGTTGAAAAAATATGGGAACTTGCCTTGTCAAAACTCAAAATGACTATATGAGAGCTGTTGGCGTCCGTTACGTCTTGTCCTTGCAACGGAATGAAAGATCAATTGTTGTGCCAAGAGTTAGGTGAAATAGACAGGCCAGCTGCTAGACCCAATAGTCATGCCCAATAACCAGACCCAATGTATAATCAACTAAGTTTTAAATTCAACTTGAAGGTTAAATGGAGATTAAATTTCTAGTTAAAAAACAAATGTATGTTTTAATTGATTTTTATAAAATTGTCAAAACAAATCAGCATAAAGTCGATATATATCAAATTAGAGTTAAAGTTGTACTTTTCAAAAATAGCAATACATAAAACACTATACCCCGACTAATTTCTAACTTTTAATGCTTATAGGAAACGACAACATATTAATAAGCAAAAACTTCTATCTGTGAGCCTAAAATATGCAACTAGGGTGCCCATTTTACATTATTAAAATAGTCTCCTTCATGATTTGGGAAATTATATAATTTTGAATCATACAAGTATGATAACTTTGAATCTTATATAAACAACACATCTAGAACAATATTGTAAAGTTATCATCTCCAAAAAAGTTGATCAACTACGTCTTCTTCACTTGTCTACAAAAATCACATGGAAAATCACTTTGTTGATATTTATATTCATTTATTCTACATTTAACATTATGATATAACTATACAGTTATCGCGTCCAAAATCAAATAGTCGTCATTAGTCGCTATTTGAAATAGTAGTTTTTACTGTTATATAGCAGTTTTTTTATATTATTTATAATCTCTATATTGGAATATTAGTACTATATATAATTAATATCATAAAAGAGTATTGTGTCATTGCCTGTATAAATATAGTTAATTGCAATCCTTTAGCATCAATAATTCATCAGGAGACATAAGGCTAAAAGATTATTAAGTATATCTCCATGATATAGCGCTATTAACTACTCAGCAAGCAGTTCATTACACTAAATGGCTGACAACTGACACAAACATCTGTATTTTGTAAACTTGCTTACACTTGTAACATCCACGTTAATGTTATCCATGACACCAATAACTATATTTAGGTTAATGTGTTAATTGTGCCAAGTAATATTAGTAAAATACTAATATGTAAAAAGTTAACCCATAACGGGATGTAAAAATGCCTCTTTTGTTTGCCAACATCAAGACATACTCAATCAACAGAGTATTCAAGTTGTAGGTGGTTATATGTAGCATACTTCAGCAACATGAGCCATATATAATATCCATTTTGAAGACCATATACAAAGTCCTTCACACCAATGGTGGTTGAATCACCTTTTGCATACATTCTACATGGTAATTTTGCTTTTTGAAATCATCCTTAATAAAAAAAATTCAATATATGAGCAACGCATCGTATTTGAAAATATTTGCCACCAATTAGGTAATTTTTTGATCAAAAAACTCAACTGGCTTATTGTTTGACGATGCATCGTCAACGATCATGCTTATAATGTTCTTAATCCCCCATCAGTGTATACAATCTAATAACTCCTCGTCAATATCACTCTTATAACTATTAACGGGTCTAAAATTCAATCTTTTTATGCATAACCAGATCATCGTTTATAAAATGTGTCATAATGACCATGTAATTCACCGGTTGACTCGAGGATATCCAAGTATCTATGGCCAAATGAACCACGTTAGTTGGACTACTAAAGTAATCAAACAAGTTATATCTTCAATGTAGTACATTGCAACATCTCTACTAATGTTATGCAGTGAAGACAAGCTAAACTTCCCATTTAAAGCATTAGTATATTCGATAAAAGCTTCGTTTTCAACAATTTAAATGGTAGTTCATACGCAACTAATAAGTTTAACGATGATTTTTTTATTCTAGTTTTATCATGTTTCTATGTATTTAAACTCCCATCCCAACTAGCTTCTTTATTAAATTGTAATGTAGTTTGGTTTTTCTTATTTTTTTGGTTTGTCGGATTTTTATCACAAATAGGAAATTGTTTTTCCAAGCTCACTGTCTCGTTCTCTATCGGGTTGACTTTATAAACCACAGAGCAAAACTTGCATATTGCTTCGCTGTGATCAACTCCATCGATGTCTTGTACGAATACCTCATCAAAGTAGTTCGAACAATCAACCGTTTTTTGTTTGCCGGTTCTTCATGTTGGGATTATTGGGTATTCTCAACAAATATATCATCATCCTAAACAAATACAATTAGCATTAAAGATAACTATTAGAACTTCTTTAATAAAGTTAGTACGTAAAATCAAAAACACCATGAAATTATAAACTTAATAAAAACTTGATGTAAATAATGACAATGAAATTAGAACTACTTCACGTCATATTTGGTTTCACTATTACTAAATGGATTCACAAATGGAAAATTAATGTAAGCAGTCGCCCAATTACAATTTGTAATGTCAAAGATTCATTATTGTTAAACGAATTCACTGATGGATTCATAAATGGTATCATGGATTTATACAGTATCACAATCACAAAATGGTCTTATGGATTTATACTTACAAATGAACTCATAATTCTCAATTGGATTCATAAATTGATTCATTTTTTCAAATATAAATAGTAGCCCAATTCAATCTCCTGCTTTTGTCACTTTTGTTATTACAAATAGATTCAATTTTGTAGTTACAATTTACTAAATGATTCAGAAGAACATGTCATAAAAAGTGTCAAAATTAATTAGCAATTACAATATTTATTAACAAGAACATGTCTTGAAAACAATGTCATAGTTAATTACCATCATTAACTTCATTCACAATATCAAGACATGAAAACACTTTCAAAATCAAGTATCAACAAAATTACATCAGCAATAAACATATTTGGGTACCATCATTCATAAAGGGAATACAATTTTCCATTGAACAAACTTCATTCACGAATAAAACAATAACTGGTGGTTGTGTTCGGTAGCAATGAAGAAAGAAGCGGCCTTAAATAGTTCTAGTGTTCGCCAATCGTGAAGTAAACAATGGGGTTGTATTTTTTTTATCATAATCGGTCTGGAATACTTCTTGTGTTCCACAATCAAGAAGAAAACAAACAGTCTAAAATATATCAATGCATTACAATGTGGGCTCTCCTTTGAACTTCTTGGTTCGCTCCGGTTTAAACCCGAAACTGACTGGACCACACACCGAATGGACAGAAACCGAAATCCAACATACTCGATGACCTAAATCCGAATAATGGTTAAAACGGAAAACCCCAATAAGAAGGTTAAGAGATTAGAGGTTACTAAGCCCTTCAAAAAGGGATAATTTCATATATGTTCTAAATAAACATCAAAATATCATATTTGCCCAACTAAATCTCTAAATATCATATATACCCTTAATAAGGTTCCAAAATATCATATGTGTCCAACCTAATTTCTAAATATCATATATACCCTTTATAAGACTCTAAAATATCATATTTGTCCAAATTCCTTTTTAAATATCATACGATGATTATCGAGGGCGACTAAGTATGACGGATTGCGACTATGGACGGTGGACGGCAGACAACGACTATGAATGGTAACAATGGTTGAGTCGCCCTTCCCCCAGGTTACGTCGTTTATGTTTCCACTTTCTAACGACGTGATTTCTTGAGAAGTCATATTGAATGATTGAAAGTATTCCAATAAAATCGTAAGAGTATTTCGGTCATTCCATATTTTTCTTATATAATGATTTTAAAATAAAAATGTTTATAAAAATGTTTAAATATATTTTTAAAATATTTTGGCAAATAGGATATTTTGGAAACTTAGACCATCTCCAACCCACCTCTATTTTTTACCCTATTTTTGAAGTAAAAAATGGTGTAAAAGTGGATCATCTCCAACCCACCTCTATTTTTCACACTATTTTTACTTTAAAATGTATATTCCTAGCAAATTCTTTTTTCTTCAATTACAAAAATTGTCAAAATCTCCCCTTCTACTTATTAACTTTTAACATATTATTACTAGAATATTCATATTGTATTATATATATATATATATATATATATATATATATATATATATATATATATATATATATATATATATATATATATATATATATATATATATATATATATATATATATATATATATATATATATATATATTCTATGTTTTTTTATAAAATATGTTATCGTGCTTTAATTTTTTTTAAATATACATAAATTTTTATATGAATTCGATTGATAAATATTCAATTTAGATAATTATAATTAATTAATATGCTAAGTTCTATGGGATCCTTGAATCTTACATTAGGGCTTGTGTAGCTGCTTGTCCTGTTAGTTCAGATTCAAATGCCTCGGTGGTGCACGTTCAAAAAGACCTTTGAGTAGACTGAAGCATTCGATGTTCCAGCAAAAAACGTTCCTGATAAGTGGATGTGGGTTTCGGATAAGGGAAATTGTGGGTTTGAGATTATGCGTGTCATCGATTAGGGAACTAACATCATCATCTAAAAAAATCAAGAATATTGAAAAGAGAACCGTATGCTTCAAAGCGATGTGGATGTGGGTTTCAAATAAGGGAAATTGTGTGTTTGAGGTTTGGGTTCTAATTTTGGGTTAATGATATTAGGGTTATTTGGTTCTATCTCGTTTTTATGTATATGATAGTGTTCTATCTGACTTGGACCAAATGACGTGGCATATATGTTGCCACATCATCATGCCTACTAAGCAAGTTAGCATGCAAATCAGTTAGTTTTAACGTGGAGCCCCTATTTAACACGCAAAATGCAACTTTAGTGACCTATTGCGCAAAAAAAAAAAAAAAACTTTAGTGACCAATCTGGGAAAAAAACCAAACTTGGTTGTGCTACAGTAACAATAACCCAAATAAAAACTGGAGGACTAAAAATGACAAGTGAAACATTAAATTTATATTTGGTGTAAATGAATAGTATTACTCTATATTTGAATTAATACTATTCAAATACCTAAATATAGAGTTGGTTATAGTGTTGGGTTGGAGCAAAATAGAGTAAAAAATAAAGTAACTCTATTTATAGAGTGAGGTTAGAGATGTCCTTATAAAGAACATCTATGATATTTAGATAATAAGTTAGACAAATATGATTATTTGAAAGCTATAAATGATATATATGATCATTAGAGATAGGTTTGATAAATATGATATTTTGATGTTTATTTAGCGCATATATGAAATTCTTCATTTCAAAAAAGTTTTAAAAAAGCTATTATCTCCGACGGTGAAAAGAAAATCAAATGATAAAAAGTTATAAAAAATCTATCATTGAAAATGCTGTTATATCAAATCAATGTTGTTGAAGCATAAAATTTTCAATATTTATTTTTAAATAAAATGTATATAAAACAAAAAATAACCGAAAAATAAAATATAAAAAACAAAAATAAAACATTTGAATTGCATACGACAAAAAGTTAAAGTAAAAAAGTAGAAACCCGTATAGTGGGCACATTGGGCTAATATTTCTTTACTTTGGGCTAGCAATCTAATATACAAATTATCAACAAGACTACAAGAGTACATTCATTTTTAACAATGCATCGATACAAAATTTTACTCATATTACAAACAATTGATTTCGAAAATACATACAAACAGTTGCTGATTTTCATAAGACGATAATCAATATAAATTCTAGGTCAGTTATCGAAGAGATCCTCACATCCAATATTTCTAGTTCTTGGGCCATATGGATAAATCATCAAAATTTATCAAGTATACAGTGATACACCCCCTTCATTCTTCTGTGATTTCTTCTTCCATATCATCATGTTCGTTGTCAACTGTTATTTTATCTTGTTCTCTTGTAATGCTATCATAATAACCTTTGAAGCAAATGCCCATCAATGATTTTTACAAGAGTTTTGTCATGTGTTCACTCAAAATCTTTCCGCGTTTTACAAAACAAGATTCCACAGCCACAAAAATAGATTGAATTCCTAATATGTCTCGAGCAATCGCTAACACAATCGATAATATTTTTACTTTTTCCTTTCAAATATTGGGAAATATCAAAAGCTTCACTATTGATATATGGTTCAACATGAAATTTCCATTCATCTATGGTAAAATTTTGTGTTTTGTTTTGCACATCTCTTATCCTAAACCCCAAAACCCACCCCGTAACTATCACTTGTGATTTTATTATTATTATTTTTTCTTTTTTTGCTCGTGTTGGGCTTTGTAATGGGTGTATAATTCCACAAAGTATCGTGAAAATTTTGGGTATTTAAATTGGCAAAATCATAGTCGTTTGTATTAGTATTCAAAGATTTGGAGATTCCTTCGATTGCAACTTCAACACCGCTCACATTTACTATTGGATTTAACGCGGCAGTAAAAATTGGTAGGAAATCTTTATATTATTTTAATAATGGGTTTAATAATTTAGTAATAATCATGTCAGAATTACAGGTTTCCAAATTGTAATTATCCATGCATTTAGCGAATGTATATATGACATGTCAAAAATACAAACAAGATAATTGATATGCAATATTCTTACATCGTTCATTAACTGTTAATAAACGAGTTCAAACAATTAGTGGACCCATAAATTTCTTAAAAGGGACGGAATTCATTTTCTACAATGGAGTAAATTAAACCTAACCTCAAAACAATTTATCTATGATAATATTGATTACAATGTGTAACATGGATAACTCAAATTCATAATTACAATTCCAAACCCTATCTTACACAAACAGGATTAATTTTCAAATAACAAACTCATTAAAATAAAACCAATAACATGATAAATATAAATAAATCCAAACTGCTTATTAAATTAAGCAAATAATTACAGTAATAAATAAAACAAATAACCCCATTGAATCTGATATCTTGGATCCATAATTCCATACTTGTACCATAGTAGGCTAGTAGATTAACTGATTCTAAAAAACTAATAGATCAAAGCACTTAATCAATTTAATGAAATAGGACAGCCCATTAAAGTCACCCATATTCCCATAATACAACCCCATTAAAGAAAACCTAATCAGTTGGGTTTTGGTTTTTTGGGAGTCGGGAGGCAACGAACAGGAGCGATGCAGGGACTTGTTTGTCTCATTCTCTGCAAATCTTTCTTTCAGGAATGATGTTCGAAGAGGAGCTGTGGGGGACCACGAGCAAATCGCAATACTTGAAGAATGTCTCTTTGCTTGTCCACAACTTTTCAGATTTCTCATTTACAACTTTGAAGTTACTCACGTGTATCATTATTTGCATCTCCACTAGAGCCAATAATATAAGTACTTGGAAGGCTAAAAAGGATCTATATTACACGTACTTATGCCAAAAAATATTTCTTAGTGTATTTCGGTAGCCATTGAGTATGGTTAGTATTTGTTATGATTAATGGTTTTAGCCAGTTAATGGTTTTGGTTAATAGTTCATATCGGTTAACTACTACCAATAGCATCTTATTTTGGGGATTTTGACCATTCAACTCAGTCAAATTTACCAGTTAAAATCTTGCATATGTTCTTTTGTCAAAGCTGATATAAAGTTTCTCAATGCCAATGTAATATTTAAAAAATATCTTACTGTGTGTACATTGTTCAATGCTTGATGTAAATTTAAAAAATGTTAAGACTTGTAAGAGAAAATAAGAGTGTATTAGGCATCATTACTTCATTAACATTCGAGTATCACTAGTTCATTAACAATTCAGGAATATATAATTCATAGTTTCATCAACATTTAGAAATCAATTAATCATTAGCATTGAAAATTCGTTAACATTCACTCATTCAAAAATCATTAATTCATATTTTCATATACATTCAGAAATCATTAACATTTAGAACCACTAATTCATAATTTTATATGGTGACATTAAGTCAAATAGCATGTAAACTTTCCTATGTGACACTAAGTCTTTAACATTCAAGAAAACACATTGCATTGAGACATTAGTTTAGACTTTAAAGAATGAGAGTGTGTGTACCTTACGCAGTTAATGCCTTGAAATCGAATGTCTGAATTTTGATACTAATCTTGTGATTGTGTCTTAAGCCTTTTACTAGCAATGCCTCGAAATCTTTAATGATCGTGTACGTATAACTATGTGATATCATGAACTCAAAATCGTGAAGTGTGATCGCGTTCGCTGGGTTATTTGTCTCTTTGTCTACTGTCGTTCGTCTGACAATATGGCGACTGGTTGATAATGATAGTCAATGGATAATCAAAACATATGTTTATATTAGAGAATAATGGAAATGCGTCAAGTAGAGTTATACGTGATAGTAAGATTGTGTATGCATATGTCCAATTCAATATAATCACCCTTTAAATTTTCAATTCCTAATATAATTGTATACCATATATTTTTACGTATATAAAAAAACTATTATATATATATATATATATATATATATATATATATATATATATATATATATATATATATATATATATATATATATATATATATATATATATATATATATATATATATATATATATATATATATATATATATATATATATATATATATATATATATATATAAAATAGTTTTTTTATATACGTAAAAATATATGGTATACAATTATATTAGGAATTGAAAATTTAAAGGGTGATTATATTGAATTGGACATATGCATACACAATCTTACTATCACGTATAACTCTACTTGACGCATTTCCATTATTCTCTAATATAAACATATGTTTTGATTATCCATTGACTATCATTATCAACCAGTCGCCATATTGTCAGACGAACGACAGTAGACAAAGAGACAAATAACCCAGCGAACGCGATCACACTTCACGATTTTGAGTACATGATATCACATAGTTATACGTACACGATCATTAAAGATTTCGAGGCATTGCTAGTAAAAGGCTTAAGACACAATCACAAGATTAGTATCAAAATTCAGACATTATATATATATATATATATATATATATATATATATATATATATATATATATATATATATATATATATATATATATATATATATATATATATATATATATATATATATATATATATATATATATATATATATTAATTTTTATTAAACTATTGTTGTAATGCCCCTTTTTCATTGAATTAGTTAATTATTTATTTATTTATTATAATCCTATTTTTAGAAAAAATTAATAGTTTAATTATTATGACATATTTTATAATTTGTGATAATAATAATAATAATAATGATAATAATAATAATAATAATAACAAAAACAAATGTTATATTTTAAGTTAAGGAGCCATTAGTGGCAATTTAGAAAACCTTATTTTTAAACTTTTAAGTTTAAGGGTTAAATGTGTTTGGGATTTCGGAGTGACTGGAATGCAATTTGTTCAGATCCATGCATGTTGCTCGGGCTGTTGGAGATATCGTACGACCGAACATACTAAGGGGGTGTGTTTATAAGCTTTTTAAAATGGCTTATTGACTTATTTGTTTTTCAAGAAGCCAATAAGTTAAAAATAGGGAAGTGATTCGTACATAACAAGTTTTTTCCATACACAACAATCTGTGTTTTAGCAGTGTTGTACATTATGCATAAAAGACGTCATATTATTATGTATGGACAAAAATTGTTGTCTACAAAACATTCCCTTAAAAATAGTGTTGGGTAAGTGAAAAACAATTTTTGGAATAACTTTTCAAAAAGTCGTTTTCAAGAAGTGTATTGTGACTTTTTAAATGGCTTTTGCCTTTTTGACATAAAAAAAACTCAAATGACACTCGTTATTCACTTTTCCTACCACAAAACCTAATACACACAATTTTTCACAAACTTTTTTTGCTAACGCCGGCAGTAATCACTTTGCAAAAAAGCATTTTTTTTGAGTTCAAAAGGCACAGCCAAACACTCCCTAAATATTTATTAGTAAACATTTTCTTAGTATTTTTAATTAGTTTAAATTTTACTGAATTAAAATAGCCGGAGTATGATTTAACCTAGCCCATTGAACTACATTTGTAGACTGATTGTGTTGTGCTAGCGAAAGTGACAACCATTTACACACAATCGGAATGGAACAAAAATAGCCGAAACGAATAAGATTTCCTATTGCTTGATGGTATATACCGGAAGAAATTGCACACAACAGGAAGAAAACAAAATGAAAGGACATACAATTCCATGTATCCGCATTCCGCACCACAATATATCGGTCAATATGACTTTTGACTTTTTCTTTTTCTTATTTACATTTTTGGACCCTTAACTTGTATACGTGTGTCAGTTTTACCTACACTTCAAATTGATAAAAAAGGAGTGCTGCTTCTACACTTCATCATCAATTGTATGATAAAAACTTCCAAGCAAGGAAAATCTAAAATAAAATCCGGTAATCATTCAAGTGGTTCTAGGAAATGAATCGCACTAAACAATTTGAAAAATTGTAGCAAAGTTAGCAACTTTTCGTTGGTTAATGGCAAGAACTATTGGACACGTCATTTGAGACAAAAACCAGATGAATCCAACCAATCTACTATAAATGAGTTCCATCCACTATCACTCACGACAAACTTTACTAGTTGGTATTAAACTCTTGGATCTATATATGCTCGTTAGACCGAACGCTCATTGCTTGTTAGATTATCAAGGAAAATAATATTATGCATAAATTATATGTGATTTAGGTTAAAGATTACAAATTCTTTTAAATGAATAACGATGGAATCTTTATGAACAAGAATCTAATCAATGAATTGTTTTAGTTGAAGTGGGGTTTCGTCAATCTCCAAAGTCCAAACAGAAAGATTCTTAGGCTAAACACATCCGACAAGGCATTAAAAATACCCAAATTTTCTAAATTTAAATTAAATAGGGAAGAGGTTAAGAAGCTTCTCTTTCATTAAGTTTGGTCTCAATGTAAAATGGGGTTTGAAATTTTTAGGTGGTAAAATGGGAGTGTTGGTGGGTGTGGTAACGGTCAAAACAAATGGGGTTAGGTTAGGATAAATTGTCAATAATTTTTTGTTTGTTTATGGAATTATAATATAGTTTACTTTGAGAAAGATTATTTGGGATATGTTGTATTTTGATATATTTTGGAAATATATTATTCCGTTCGAGTTTTTGACTAATTTAATCATGCAATGTCTATTTGCTAATTTTGTATTGTCTATTTCTGTCATAAAATAGAAAATAATGTAAATAAACTCGTGTTAAATGAATGAAACTTTTATTTTATTTGTATACCATGGCATCGACACCTTGGTTCCCATAGTGTAAGGATGTTCCCTGCAACATATCTTCAAGATGCGATCCATTGACATGAATATTGAAAGCATGAACCGAACATTGGTATCAAAGGGCCTTTAATCTTTTATTATCAATTTCTCTTTTTCATGTTGAAGTTCGGTTTAAAAAAAAAAACTTTTATAGAATTTCCACCATAAATTTATAGCTAATATATTACATATATTGCATCAAAATGACAAAATTGATTATCGAAAATTGAAAGAACCTAAAGAAACTTATGCTTTTGAACAACATAGTTTTCTTAATATAATTTAACCATGTCATTTGTTTTGAAAATGGAAATCAAATATAAGTATATACAAAATTCTTTTTTAATAGAATTTGCTTTGTAAATTGTAATAGCTAGTTTGATGTAAACTATTACATACGTCATACGATATATCAAAACATAATAATTGATTCAACTCAATCTCCACCTTCATCGTGTCTCCCTTTTTCGGCCACCGGATGATACCAACCTCATTCCAATTTTAAACAACAATTTGCCTTTTTGTGGACCCACGTCGCACCAAATTTTTGGTGGAGATATGTTTTTTTATTTTAAAGCTTTAAATGAAAATATTTATATTCGATATCTTCATTGAAGCATAAAAATCTAATCAAAATGAATGGTCGATTTCAAACAGGAAAACCAAAAGAGCAATATAATGTCAAAAATAAAATAATCGCTTAATGACATGTTTGACAAGAATAGTTAGTTAGTGACAGAAACTCGAGTCAAACTAAAAATTTGAAGTTATAAGCTGAAAGTTGTATATTTTAAATGAAAAAGTAACTTTTATTTGTTTAGAAACATCTAACAAAATTAGTTGTAAACTTTTAAAATTTATAAAATCACAAAATTTTGTTATAATAGGCATAAGCATTTTATTAAATGACACTTGAAATAACTTTTAAATTATAAACTTTTTTTTTTTCTAAAATAAGACATCTCAGCTTATACTCCAAAATGAGAGACTTTCTTCAATTTGAGTTGTTATATGAAACCAAAAAATTAAAAGCTTCCCAAAAAATTTAAAAAGTAGTCACTGAAGACACCTTAAATATAGGGTATTAGTAAAAAAACTCCTCATGATGTGAAATATGTGTGTGAAAGTCAACTCACACAACATACACACACATACACACATAAGGGTTTTATTTAAGATCACACTATATATAAGATTTTGTAATCTTATTCATTTATTTATGCTATCATTGTATTTATTACATTATTTTATTATAGTATAGTACATACAATCTTTCGTTAAGATCTTGTTATATTTTAAAAAACATACACATTCATAACAATTAAAGATGTTTTATATGTTATAATTAAATATGAACTCCACATCTATATTCTATATATATTTATAGAAAAATATGAACTTCACATCGCACACTAGATATATTAATAATTTTGATAGTTGTAAACTATATTACCATGTAACCGAATGCAAAAGCCAAAAGGATACATTTGCTTGCCTCCTATACACGTCAATAATATCGTAAACATCCACATCACAAATTTTGAAAAGTAACCCCGCATTGTCCATTCCCGACCGTGGAAAAGGCCAAGATGGACAAAAATATCCATGATCATATAATTATATTGTTTCATTTGCGACATAAAATTCACTTATAGGCTAAAGAATATCTCAACACCATAATTATTCCCTACCTATAAGTAAACTATATGATTTGTACGAGAAAAGAAAATCCATGCATCTTTGATTATTTCCCAAAATTCCCATTGCTAGAAGATAAGTTCTTGAGTTAATTCATCCACCAATGACCCAAAAATGGCCTCCTCTATATCCACCCCTATCTCCTTAAACTTTTCATCATCGTACCTCTTCCATTCTTCACTCCCAAAGTCCATTTCAACCATCATATCTATCGTGTTCAATTCTACCACCTTCCATGAATGCAACTTCTTGCATACCCTTTGCATGATAACTTGGTGTTCTTCGTTTTTGTTTTCTTCTGAAATAAGGTCAAATACGAGTTTTTTCATGTACCATGGGATTTTCCCTACACCTAAATGATTGAATATCTCCCTAGCGAACTCTTCACTAGTCATTTCTTCTTTATTTGCTATAATGTTCTCATCATCATCATCGTCATCATCACTTTCATCATAATATTGTTCTAACATGTGTTTTTCAAGTTCGATTGGATCCAGCCCCGCAAGTCTCTCGAACCGTTGAAGCTTTTGTAAAAGTTGGTGTTTTGCTCCTATAATAACACAAATAAAAACTCTTAATATGAATTGAAAGAATGAAACGTCTTGATAGACTTTTTGATTCGAAAGGAAGTACGTACATAAGAATTCCTTTTTACTTTTTAATACAATCTTTGGTGCCCACCTCACTAGAAATAAATCTTGTGGGGCCCACAATAATTTGTATTTCTCTTCTAGTACGAATAATTATTAGGATTTGATTAAGACTATAATTCTTTGTTTCTTCTCAATAATCAAACTGACCGACACAGGTCCATCAACCATAAGAGGTTAAAAAGGTCAATTAACGTTGATAGAGATGTTTTTAAGGCACAATGAACAACGTCATTAGACTCAATCAAGTCGATGTACCATCTGCCAATGCACAACAAGAAGCTTGAAACATAAATAATTGCTTATATAATTATCGCTCAAAACAAAACAACTCTATAACCAATTAGGATTTAAAAAAAGGCAACAACATACTCACATTTCTTTTTCCTAATTATGTTATAACGACTTATAAAATGATAGAACAAAGTTTAACAATAAACCATATAATATGAGGAAACTAGGAACTCGATAGCAGATATTAGATAAGTTAAACCGAAGATCCTGATTTTATATACAGAGTGAAGTTTATTAACAAACCTAAATGATGGCCGTTGGATGAATTTGATCCAAAGGTCAGGATTGAGTTCGTTAATCCACTAATTTAGATAATTAACTAATTATCTTTAAAAATATCTCATTTCTTCTCAGTATTCTTTCCTAACACATGACGATTGATCATATATCTGAATAAAAGTTTCTTTTGAATACATGCTGTCAAAAATGGTTTTCAGATTCGTTTTGCCATGAATACATTGATTTAAAAGAAAACATTTATTTTTTGAATCGGTTTTGCCAAAAATTGATCTACAAAATATTTTTTGAATGCATTTTTTTCAAAAATGAATCGATTTAAAGAAAAAAATCAATTCTTTCAAGAATTATTTTTTCTTTATATCAATTACATTTTGATATATATATATATATATATATATATATATATATATATATATATATATATATATATATATATATATATATATATATATATATATATATATATATATATATATATATATATATATATATATATATATACTAAAGTTTAAATGGGAACCATTTTTTTCCTAGGACTTATGAACCTTTTAACTGAATTTTTTTTTCAAAAAAATGACATAATACACCTAATTGCTTATATTTAAGACCTTTTGTAAAAAAAATTTGAAATATATATATATATATATATATATATATATATATATATATATATATATATATATATATATATATATATATATACACACGAAATGTGCACATATGCACGAAACGTGATCATATACACATTTGTGAAAAAAGTGCATATGTGCACATTTCGTGTATACATATTATTTTTAAAAAAAATTTTGACAAAAAGTCTTAAATATAACCGATTAGGTATATTATGTCATTTTTTTGAAAAAAAAATTTTCAGTCAAAAGGTTCCTAGGTTCCTAGGAAAATAATAGTTCTCATTTGATCCAGAATATATATATATATATATATATATATATATATATATATATATATATATATATATATATATATATATATATATATATATATATATATATATATATATATATATATAACAAACATGTATACAACGACTAAAAACAGAGACTTACTTTGTACACTCGCATAACAGCATTCAATATCATAATCGTCCTCTTCCAGGGCCCCACCATCATGTTCTTCCTCATCATCATCGAACAAAGGATCAAGTACAGATACGGGGCTACACTGTTCTTTCTCGTTGTCATCGTTGGCTCCATCGGTTTCTTGAGGGGCCTGGCATTCATAAATTGCATTGTCCTATGGTGTCATCAAATGTTAATATTGCAATACAATTTATTCAAATTCATCGCTTTGTGTATGTCAGTTTCAAACTTATTAATATCATACTTTATGGTGACCATAGACTAAATTCTAGATCTAAGTTTGTAGCTTTCTAGTTGTCGTTTTACAATTAATCGGGTCTAAAAACTGTCACAAATTTTGACCATATAATCTTAAATGAAACCCTTTGTGAAGTCCAGACACTTTCTTGATGATTTTCAAATTTGAGTGACCACTGTTAAATTAGAATAAAACCCGTTGTCATGTTTGACGTATAATCCTTCTTTGAAAGCCAAAATACAAAGACACCTTATTAGCAACATTCGATGTATCTAACCACGACCATCGATTCAAAAGCCGTAGTTACTATCATTTTAAACACTAATCCTATAATACCCAAAATTATGAATTATTTTCGTGATTTCTGAATTTTATAATTATGGATCTTGAAAAGTTGATTTTTTACCTTTGTTCTAGCTTGTTCTATCGACACCCACCCATACTTGTATTGTACATGTGTTGTTATTGGATTGTTTGGTACCGTATTTAATACAAACAAAAAGACAAATTTTGGCTTTGTCTTTTTGTGCCAAAATTGATTATTAATTTATTATGTATTGCCAAAAGAACAACAAAAAACATGTATATTATAAATTTGTAGTTATCTTTCCACCTTATAAATGATAATTAGAATATTAGATTTAGGTAAAGTGTTATTTAAAACATAATTATCAGTATATAATTTTGGATTAAATCGAAAGTATTTATGGCTGCAAAACATTTTGTTACGGACATAAATGATAAACAGCCACACTGAATACTTTGTATTAAAGTCACCCAAAGGATGTTAGTCATTTAAGGTGCAATTCTGCCATGAGAATCAGAATTCACCCGATATAGACAAGAATCCACAACTGAGTCACGACTTAACTCGGTATAACAACCGCATATTTTGACCTTAAATCGGATTTGTATAAAATAATTTGTATGTTGAATAATAATAATAATAATAATAATAATAATAATAATAATAATAATAGAACTAGAGACAAAACCTGTAGGAAGTGGCGGCTCGGAGATGCCACCGGCGATGAGGAATCCGGTTTCCGCCGGGTAGGCGACGGTGTTCTTTGAAGTGAAAAACGAAAAGGGCTAGAAGGATTTGAGCATAAACACTCGATTTCATCTGAGTCGTGAATTGATCTTGAACTACATGAAGTTTCCAACTCCGCCGGCTTTCCCGACCAAGCGCCGCTGCTAAAGCTGCTGTTATTGTTACTACACGAGTATGATAATCGTTTCTCACCACAGCCTTCAACCTCCATGCCACCGTTTACAGTCTTCTTCCGGCTTCTTCTACTTGGTGGCGAAGATGGTGCTGCGTTAACCGATCCAATTTCACGGTTTTTTGTTCGGGTGCTCCGGTCTTTTAAGCGCCGGAGAAAAGACCCGAGCAAACCGAACCCGATATGTTTGGAACCGGGTTTAGGTTTCTGGACCCTCGTGGCGGCATCAAGTAGCATCGCGGCGGTCCTGGACGGGATATGGAGGAAGACAGCGGCATTATTACACGGGCTCTTATTCTCCTTTGACGAAAAATCAGGAAATGGAGATTTCCTAAAGTCCGGCGAGTCCTGAAACGAGAAAAGACAGACATGGTTGATGCAGAAGTTGCGTGCAGTGGCGGAAGACGATGTGGATTCGATAATGGGATTTCTTTTTCTGAGGCGAAGTGCTGTTTTTCCGGCGTCGGTGGTTGATTTGAGCTGAGAACGGCGGTCAGCGATAAAGTTTTCGAGCTGAAATGGTTCTTGATCTTGTTCGAGTAACTCGTGTAAATGCTTACGACCCATGATTACAGAAACTTTTGATGACAATTATGATTGGTAGAAGCTAAACATCAGACAAGAAAAGATTGAAAATTGATGAAGATTTTAAGTTTGTTGAAGAGTGATCGGAAATTGTGAAATGTGAAGTACAAACAGAGAGGGGAAGTAATGGGGAGGTTTCTACTTTTAAATGTGGGAAGAGTAATTACGACATCCCCGCCGCGAAGAGGTGGGTGAAAAGATTCGACCCATACTTTTATATTAAATTTAAAAAAAAAAATTATATATATATATATATATATATATATATATATATATATATATATATATATATATATATATATATAGTATTAAATATATTTAGTAAGTATTGTGTGAATGTAGGACCAATTTGTAGTCATTACATCAAAAAAAATGGAGGGTTATGATCATAATGACATGATGGTAATTAAAAGGAAAAAAATCAATTATTTTCTATATTAAAACCTCCAAAAAGGTAAATAGGACTTTTTAGTTTTAATAAATTAGGAAGTGACAGATTTTCAGGAGGCGAGTTTGAACATTTCCTTTATCAGGTTTAATTTTTCAATTTTAATTTAACGTGTTTTTAATCAAATTTGACTTTTAAATTAATTTTCAATAAATCTCGAAGTAAAAAAATGATACTATCTTAAGTTGCAGTAGATGATATTTCACATAACACCAAAACATTCTTAAAGAATGATGAGTCACTGAAGAAAAATACATTAAAGTAATATTATTCTAAAACAATAAGAATTAAAAAAGAATGAACATTCTTAAAGAATCAACTTCGATGCTGTTTTCCATTCTTCTGTATTACATTCTTTTTCATTCCATTCTTCAATTCTGCATTCCATTCTTCAATAATTAACTTTCATGATGTTTTTACATTCAATAAAATCGTGTTTTCTGCATTCCATTCTTCAAGAATTGGTTCAATTTTTGTGTTCCATTCTTAGAGAATAACACATACTAACCTTCAAGAATCAAGTTTGATGATGTGTTCCATTCTCGGAGAATATGAATTTTGACAGCATTCTCGGAGAATATGAATTTTGACAGCATTTTTCAAGTTCTGCGTGTACTCGTAAACAAGCATTTTCGGAGAATATGAACTGTTCTGCGTGTACTTGTAAACCAGCATTCTTAGAGAATATGAACTTTGATAGCATTCTCGGAGAATATGAACTTTGACAGCATTCTCAGAGAATGGATATTTACTTTGCTTGTTTCTGTACTCTTCGAATTCCTCTTCTGTTGACAATGTCCTCCATCAATTGAATTCCCCTTTCTTCTGTTTTCACCTCCCTTCCATCGTGCCTCAATCCAACCCTAAGCAAAAAAAAAGGACCAGAAATTGGGAGAATTTACAACATATATTAGGTACGCAAAAACCCTAAAATAAATTGGGAGAATTTACAAACAGTGGGATATTGATTGGAGGTAGATGGTGGTCCTCGTGGTTCGCGATTGCTGATCAGAAAGTATCGAGATGTCCCATGGTGGTCCTCGTGGTTTGCGATTGCTGATTGGAGGCCGATGGTGGTCCTCATAGACCGGCGCTGCTGTTGCTATCGCTGCCGATTTTCCATGGCGGCAATAATCGCCGGAGATGGCGGTGCTGGAAGCGATTGGCGACATCAAAGGTTGGAATGGTAACCAGATTTGAAGGTTGCTGGTGGTAGGGGTGTTCAAAACCGGATATCCGAAAATTCGGATATCCGAATTTTGGATATCCGAAAATTCAGATAGTGGATTTTGATATCCGAATCCGTATCCGAATTTTCGGATATCCGAAATTCGGATATCCGAATTTTCGGATTCGGGTTCGGATATCCGAATCAAATATCCGAAATTCACATTTTGCAAATATTCAATATGTGTAATTAGTGTTTAATATGTCCTTTGTAATGAGATTAGCAACATAGTGAATTAACTTTACAAATCAATTAATAAATCAACAAAATTGATAAAGAATTTATGTATTTTCTTCACATTTTATCTTCACCATGGCTTAATTAAGCTACTTTCTTTCAAAATTTAGCAAATGACTTCGTAAGTTATTAGATTTGTAAATAAATTAACATCGCCCTTAATTTACCATAAATCAACAACACTCTTAACTTAGCAAATAACCTAAAATAACAATGGATTCATAAGTTACGTATTACCCTATTCTTCTAGTAGATATTAAAAAGTAATTAGAAAAACTTATTTTTCGGATTTTGGATATCCGAAATATCCGAAAATTCCCAAAATTGATATCCGAATCCGAATCCGAAAATCCGGATATCCGATTTTTGGATATCCGAAAATCTGGATATCCGAATTTTCGGATAATTTCGGATCGGATTTCGGATTATCGGATTGGATATTCGGATTCGGTTATTTCTGAACACCCCTAGCTGGTGGTGGACTCCTTCAAATCATAATCGTGACTTCAAATATTTCAATTTCCATAATTATAGGATCTGACGTGATGATAAAAATACTGATACACCCTTTGGAAACGATTGGACCATATTTAGTCCTACAGTCTCACGATACTTAGAAAATGTATTTGAACCTACATCTATATATATATATATATATATATATATATATATATATATATATATATATATATATATATATATATATATATATATATATATATATATATATATATATATATATATATATATATATATATATATATATATATATATATATATATATATATATATATAGAGAGAGAGATAGAGAGAGAGATAGAAAGAGAGAGAGAGAGAGAGAGAGAGTTAGGATCGTATATAAACTTTAAATATTGTGTGAATGTAACACCAATCCTGGACCGATCATCGTCCAGGGATAATTTCCAAACTTTATATAAAATAATTTTAATAACTATTAAAAAAATTAATGTGATAATCAATCCCACTAATTTTGGGGTAAGTTTGACAGTTACTAAATATTACTCCTTATCACGATATTCTTGTTTATTAGTCAACACAAATCACGATCACAACCTCTAAAACACCACCACCAACACAAATCGCGATCATAACCTCCAAAGCACCACCATCGTCAACAACCTACGTCCTACTCATCGGCCAATATGATCAATGACAGATCAATGATGGATCAGTGACGGATCAATGACGGATCAATGATGGATCGACGACTGCTGACAGAGTGCTTTATCGACGGATCGTTGTGATCCATCAATGATTCGCCGGTAATTCGTTGATGATTCGTCAGTAATCCAGATTTTTATGTTTATGCAGGTTCTTATACATTCTTCTAAAAATCTGATTTGCACGTTGCGTTTCTTAATAAATGATGAACAAATGTTTTCATATTCTTTAAGAATGAAAGCCTAAAACCCACATATGATAAGGGTATTCTTTAATAATGAAATAATTAAACTAGAGTATTCTTAAAGAATGAAGGCTTAAAAAAAGAGTATTGAGGTTATTCTTTAAAAATGAGAAAATGAAACCACAGTATTCTTCAGGAATAAAGGTTGAAAATGTTGCAGGTATTCTTGGACGATGTAAGATGATCAGAGGTGATAAAAACGATGAACAATAGAGAATAATGTAGGTTTTGGTATTTCAGTTTGACCTTTTAACAAACATGTTCTTGAAGAATGTAGCTCCAAGATTATATGTTTTGTATATTTTTCAAGAATGTTGTATATTATACAAAGTGTAATATATTTTACAACATATATTCTTAAATAATGTAGTATAAAATGTTGTGTATATTATTCAAAATGTTGTATATATTCTTTTTTTATGTTATAGAATGAAAGATTACAAATATGTGTTCATTGTATATTTTATGAATCTGCGTTTTTTAATATAATTGTTGTAAATACTAATCACAAAATAAATATTTAAATTTTAATTAATAAGATAATTAAATAATTCCCACCAAATTAGGAGATAAATAGGGGATTCTTTTGAAAATTTATTAAAAGACTAAAATACCATTTCTATGTGTTTAATTGTAAAATTTGATTAATTAATTTTCATATATTTACGATTAGGTCACTGCATCTAAAACAGTAGATTATTTCGATCAGGCGCTCCATATTTGGTCCTACATTCACACAATACATGCAATTCACATTTAATCATATATATATATATATATATATATATATATATATATATATATATATATATATATATATATATATATATATATATATATATATATATATATATATATATATATATATATATATATATATATATGTATCTTATTTTTGGTCTATATAATTTAAATGATTTATGTTAATTGCGTAATATACTTAAATCCAAAGAATACTTCTTTTATAAAAGATCGGTGTGATGACTGATATGGTAAGTAACTAATTATCGTAAATATCAAAGGGCTTTCTAGCCCAACGGCATCAGGTGTTGCCCTCTCTACTCAAGATTGATGATTCAAGTCTTATATGAGACATAGATAGATTTATCGTTCAAAAAAGAAAAAAAAAAACTAATTATCATAAACAACTACCCAAGTGTAAACTTCATTCGAAAGGAGGGGACAAAGAGAGATCCTATGTTTCCCCAATAGTTTATATTCTTAACCATGTGTTTCGTAATTGTACCCGATAATTTGGCCGAGCTACTTTCTTGCCTTCAATTAACAAAACACATAATAATATTAAACAATGTATTAAGAGTTTGTTAGATCGGATAAGTTAATCCGTTTGTCTTACATCTGATAAAAATTTCAACAGCTTAACTCCTCTTTGAAAATTGGTTATTGCAGCATTAAATTGTATTTGTAAATTTGTGATGATTCTAACTTCATATAGAATTTTGGTCCGGTTAATCCATGAAAACAAGATAAATGTATTCAAAGTCTGGACGGGAAATCTTATGTAACAATGTCTATAAAAGATATTCAAATTTCAACATAACATAAGCACACAAAGATGAACCGGATAACACACCAAAACAACAAATCTTTGGTTAAACGTAACATATAATCATTTATAAACTATATTGTTTAGATAAATCCAATAATTTTATAAATATTATACATTGACACGAAAGGATTATATGTTAAATTTTGTTATCTATATTAGTAAGCCCAAATCTGATCAATCGTATATAAAGAGATGTTTTTACATGGAACTTGCTGCAACACTTGGTGCATTGAGGGTGGTAATGCTCTAAGGGGCTGTTTGTTTTTTCTTTGCAGATCTTCCTGACCACTTTTATCTGTGCCACGCAGACGGCTCGCAGACATGGAACTTCGCAGAATGTTTGTTGTTTCGAAGACTGCAGACCTAAAAATGTCTGCGCGTCCTCTTTTTGGGGCAGACATAGACCAATGTCTTTAAGGGTCTGCAGAGCTCTTCTAGTAATAAATTAATACAATTTTAACCTAAAAAAAGATAAATTTATTTTTCTAAGTTTTTAAACAAAATGAAGATAAATTTATAAAACTTTTAAAAAAAATGTCACAAAATTAAAAAAAGACATGTTTGCTTTGATATTTAAATTCATTAATATCATCTAATAGACACTTTTTTTATTGTAAATCATACTTATAAATTATTTGAAACCTACAAATATATTTTAACATTAGAACTTTGGTTCACAATCTTACGCAAATTTTTAGCTTTACAAACTATTTGTAAATCCAACTTTGGTTACGTAATTTTTATTCTTTATTATTTAAAAAACTAAATGTTTGCTTTGATCTTTAAATTCGTTAATATCATAAATTGAACGTACTCATGTGTTTTACTTAAAAAAAGTTTGTTTAAATTTCAGGTTATTTTCACAACCTGCAGACTTTAAAAAACAAACAGTCTTCTTCTTGCAGTCTGCAGACATTAAGTCCACCTCTTCTCTGTAGATGTGGTCCGCAGACTGCAGACCTTTTACCTCTTCAAAAACAAACAGCACCTAACTTTTTGCTCGACGCTTCCATTGAAAAGGAGAAAAAAGAGAGCAATAATTTTTTTGGATAATCTTAAGTTGGAAAGATCGGAAAAGAGATTTTAACTTATTTTTCTATGTTTTCATCTTTTAATGAATAAAAAAAAAGCGCACGAACCCTCTTTTTCTCGCCATTTTCTTGACTTCAAGATAATCACAATCTTTCTATTGGATTTGAGATTATCATCTTTCTGGTTAGGAGACTCTTTACTTCGTTATTGTTACAAACATCTCAAATGTTTCAAATTTATATTTAATATGATAAACAAAACTATAACTACTGAAAGATAACATAGTATCTTTGACCGTGTCTTGCAGATATCTGAACGGTCCACACATAATAATGTTGTATTTAGGTCCAACGAATCCTCTGCGCCACCCACAACTATCTGTGAGTCGTGCTTATTCATCTATCTTGATAAACAAGACTTGCATTCATCATATGATTTATATTCAAATGACTTCCAAACTCCTATCAACTTGAAATTTTTGTAATGTGTTTCTAGTTTATACGACCAAGAAGACAACTCCATGAATGGGTCTTATCTAGACTGTAAGTAATTATGGGATTAACCACACGAATATTGGTGTGGGATATATTGTATATATAAGGAGATAATTACAACTTACAACTCCTATAAAGAAGGAGATAAAATAAAATACAAATATAAAGAATACAATATCTATACTTAACGAGATCATCTAATATCCCCCCTCAAGCGAATCGGTGGTGGACCAAGACGTAGCATAGCACGAAAGTGTTCGAATTGAGTGCGCGGATGGCTTTTTGTGAAGATGTCCGCCACTTGAAGCTTTGTCGGAATGAACTTCGTATAGAGTTTGCCCGAGGCAACGAGCTCGCGGATGAAGTGATAATCGAGATCAATGTGTTTAGCACGTTTGTGAGAGACTGGATTTTGAGTCATAAATAACGCACTTTTGTTGTCACATAGTAAGGTTGGACGATCTGGAGGCAAGGCATGCAATTCTCGCAGAAGATGAGTGACCCAAACAATTTCAGCTGCTGTATTTGCCATTGCTCGATATTCTGATTCACAACTGGAGGGAGAGACCGTTGGTTGCTTCTTAGCACTCCAAGAGACCAAATTCCCACCAAGAAAGATAGAATAGCCATAAGTGGATCGGCGAGTTTCTAGGCAACGAGCCCAATCGGCATCAGAGTAACCCAAAATGGTTTGAGTTTGTGGTTGGCGGAAGGTGAGACCAAAGGTGATGGTGCCTTTGATATAGCGTAAGATACGTTTAACTGATTGGAAATGGGCATCTGTAGGAGCATGAAGATGCTGACTAGCTTGATTAACAGAATGCGAGATGTTTGGTCTCGTAATGGTGAGGTACTGGAGTGCGCCAACCAACGAACGATATAAGGTAGTGTCATGAAACAAAGTACCATCAGTTGTGAATGTCTCGTGAGTGGCTAGTGGCGTTGAGACAGGTTTGGAGTCGAGAAGACCGGCACGAGTGAGAATATCGTTTGCATATTTGGATTGAGTGAGAAAAAACCCATCATCTGTGTAGCTGACTTCTAAGCCAAGAAAGTAGCTTAGATCACCAAGATCTTTAATGGCAAATTCACGATTCAAACGAGCAATAAAGGCGGTGATGGTAGTTTCTTGATTACCGGTTAAAATGAGATCGTCCACATAAACAAGCAAGTACATGACACAAGAGTCTCGAGAAAAAACAAAAAGTGATGTATCTGTACGGCTACAAGTGTAACGCCCGGTTTCTCATACAAAGTACACCCAAAATTTTGCAAACAATTATACATTAAAATGGGTATACTTGCACTCAACCCAGGAAAAACAAGATGTTATCAAACATTAACTACACAAAAGGTCCTTAAAATTTGACCAGGCATTACAAATAAACCTAACACAACTAAAGGACATGCTCTGAGTTGTCCATCTCTCTTTATCACATGCCTTCCCCTATCACTGCTACAGATACCTGCAAAACAACAAACAACTCAAGTGTAAGCTTATAAAGCTTAGTGAGTAATCTCAATTAACTTTCACAATCTTTCTCAATAACCACCCTCATCTTCCTCTCTTGCTATTCTCATTAGCAAGATCTATCTTCTCTTAATTCGGAAACTTGTAAACATATTAGCTTAACAAACACCAGCTAACTGTTAGTATCATCAACTCAATTATAAGTATCACGACTGACACTACTCATAAACTCAATCAAACACACTAGTATATACTCATTTCACAATCAGTTATACTCAATTATAACAATCCTCATGATTGTAGTAGTCAAAACTCAAACATTCTTTAACTCACTCCTTCTAGCATATACTCTACTCTTATACTCAATTTAAGTTGTAACTCGTCTCTTGTTATCCATAGATAACAGAACCACTCTAATTCCATGTTACCGCAATATCAAAATAAAACACATATATGTACAACATATATATTACATACTACAATATATAACTCTTATTTCTCAGTTTGTAAATTTGGTTATCTCAACCAATTAAAAATCAATAGAAACCTGTTAATTCATAAATTCAATCATAAGAATGAATTATAGTTACTCACCTTATATTGGCTCAGTATGTGGAACCCCCAAATTTCGCGTACCGGAATTCTGTTCGCTAGACTTGGTTATAACACCATAGTCTAAATCAATTCTCGTTTTAATTAAGCTCAACAGACTATCTCAGTCCCAAGTGTAATATACACATTATAACTCTTTATTCCATATATTCAAATTTGGTTATACTCAACCAATCAAAACATAGCATAATTCTTATGCATTAAACATCTCAACAAGCATGATTCATCTAACAAATTAACTACTCACCTGAGGTTGAATCGAAATATGGAACTCCAGAACCTCGTGTGTGATCCTGTCTAGCTTTGGCTGTAATATAACAGTCCAAGTCAATACTCAATATTCAACAGAAATCCCAATCATTCTCAACTCATAACAATCAAGAATTCATAAGATAGAACAAGTTACAAACAAAAGATAATAACACTATCTTAGTTGTAGCTTCCAATTCTACCCTTCCGGCTTACTCAACCGAAGAGATACAACAACTAACACTTTTACTAGCTCGGTTCTAAGATTAGAACTCCATTACACACTCTAATTCAAGTAATCTTACTCTAATTCATGTTAGTTAAAGGTGGCTCATCAAAACCACAAGGAACCATCTCAAATCCAATGATTCAACCGTTGGAATAAGATAAAAATCAAGGAGGATTACCTTTCAAGCTCAAAGGACAAATCTCTAGCTTCAATTCATGATCAATAAGCCTTAATCTCGACTTTGGAAGGTTGGAATCAAGTTTTTAGGGTTAAAAAGAAGTTTTGGACGAAATGGGTTTTATCCCCAAATGAAAGAAAATTCCCTTTTAAATATGCCCTGCTGCGACACACGACCCGTGTGGAAATCCACACGACCCGTGTGGATCCACCGCCTCAAATGAAATGAAAACTGCCGGATTCTACACGACCCGTGTGGAATCTGGCACGACCCCGTGTGATAACCTGGCACGACCCGTGTGGAATCTGGCACGACCCGTGCAAGTCTGGAACTCAACTTTTAGCTTACTGCATGAATCTACACGACCCGTGTAGAATCTACACGACCCGTGTGATTCTAAAACTCATCTTTTTAAGCTTTAACTTCTTCCAAATAAGTTTCTAACCCTCTTAACCCATATAAAAACTTGTTTAACCTTATTTACACTAAGATTTACGCAATCTCACTACTATTTAATATTACGGTATTACAAGTTCTTACCCCCTTCGAAAGATTCCGTCCTCGGAATCTCTTAGAATAGGTATGGTCTATACAACCATCTCACCACCACAATCACACATCACTTACGATAATGATATTATCCTTTCGTCATCTCATATGACATGTACATATTGTCATATCTCATTTACTCATAATATAATTAACGCCCGTCATCAGTCTCATAAGATGATCTCTATAACTATATTGGCTATCATCATTGCCACGTAGGCAAGTACTCACTCTTTTATAGCGCACCCTTCGTTGTAGCTTCGTCGACATCAAAATATCTCACGTTACTCCTCAAATGATACTCGAATCACTATCATTATTTGCATACATTCATATTTATGACTCACATCGAGCCACATTCTCATTGTACTATCCTTCAATAAGGAAAACGGTCCCACTGATTCCAATACTCATTCTCTCTCAATTTACTCCTCTAGTTGCAACCTGTCAATTATTGACTCCTCATCAACACAACTCATAAATATTAGAAACTATCTCGAGTTTCACTCACACCTCCTCTGAAATTGTTATTTAACTCTCGACACTTTAGTCACACAAGACCCGTTTCAGTTGTCTCATCACTACAACAGATGATAACTTCTCCAAAAGCTCATTTATCTCTACTCCCACCTCAGCACACATTTTAGGTTTTTCACCCAATATACAACTCACCGAAATCTCTACACATGGCTCAAAAATAATAAAATTTAACACCGCAATCCCTACAATGAGATCATATCTCATTATCCGATTAATTCATTAATCTCAAGAAAGTAACTCAGATTATTATAGCAAAATCCACTATCCATCGTCTCATACGAATAAATAGTTTTGTCATCTCGACACCCACGCATTTATTTCATTGGCAGTAATTGGTTTGATTGCTAAGGAACGAATCCTATCAATCACGAACACAATTACTTTACTCCTTCTTTTAACTCACATCTTTTCATTATGTATTTATAAAACTCTATCTCGTTCAACATACAAGAAATCTCACACATTCTCAACACGAGTACATAACAGATGTACTTACTCACAGCAACAATTTCTCAACAGTATTACTCGCTGTATTATCTCACAATACCTCTATACTGTTACTCGGCCTCTGATTCGTCCTCTTCTCAACCCGTAGGTTTCAAGCCACACAAGCTTACCGCTACGTTCATATCTATCCGCACGCAAGGATAGTACATGTCTCATTACTCCGCATCATCATAAAGTACATGCCTGTTTACATACAAGCACAACCACTATAGCACCACTCTGCCTCAACTCTTGGTACCTCGTACCATCCTTTGGTTTCACCAATCAACGTTGTGTTACGGTATCTCATACCGTCCTTTGATCAAATCATGGTACTTCGTACCATTTCTGATTTCAATCCATCTCCTCTTTGACTCTAGCGGATCTCCCTCTCGGTATCGAGCCATAAAGACTCACCATCACTCCTTCTTCGGTTTAAGTCACCAAGGTTCTCATTACTCTAACCACAAGGTACTCGTTATGTGGTTCCCCAGAAATATGTGGTCTCAACCTCAATTACTCAATATGTAACCCACATAACATGTGGTCTCAATCACGTTTACTCAATATGTGACCCCACCAAAAATGTGGTCTCGATCACATTTACTCAATATGTGACCCCACCGATATGTGGTCTCAATCACATTTACTTAGTATGTGACCCCACCGATATGTGGTCTCGATCACATTTACTCAATATGTGACCCCACCGATATGTGGTCTCAATCATATTTACTCGATATGTGGCCCCACAGAATATGTGGTCTCAACCACATTTACTCGATATGTGGCCCCACAGAATATGTGGTCTCAACCACATTTACTCGATATGTGGCCCCACAGAATATGTGGTCTCAACCACATTTACTCGATATGTGGCCCCAAAGAATATGTGGTCTCAACCACATTTACTCGATATGTGGCCCCACAGAATATGTGGTCTCAACCATATTTACTCGATATGTGGCCCCACAGAATATGTGGTCTCAACCACATTTACTCGATATGTGGCCCCACAGAATATGTGGTCTCAACCACATTTACTCGATATGTGGCCCCACAGAATATGTGGTCTCAACCACATTTACTCGATATGTGGCCCCACAGAATATGTGGTCTCAACCACATTTACTCGATACTTAACTCAATCTCTAGGCCAATAAGGCCTATATGAACCACTCTAGGTTCTCTCAATTATACCACAAAGTACTCTTTATGTGGTTATTCAAATGTCCTCTGACATCTCTGTCACAAATATCTCATTATGTGACAACTCCAAATCATAGAATTCATCACTAAACATATCAACTCATAATCAGTTATGGTGTGCAATCAACTACACACTCATCGTCTTTCTCAACTCATACTCTTTTGGCCATCTCAACCATTCATTGTGATCAATCATAAGTACTAGTTATGTGGTTCCACAAAATATGTGGTCTCAACCACAAAGTACTCGTACACAGAAATCTCGTCACATCTGTAGAACAACAAGCAATATATATGCAATATCATAACTTATATATTTTTCACATGCATATACTCATTATACACTCTTCTCCATGGTTGCTAAGTACTTGCCAAGCAACCACTTATAATCTCAGTTATACATGATCACAAAGCACTCGTTATGTGATATGTAAACCTTACCTCAAATGGACATGAGATTCTCATCTCAATGCCAATTATTACACTTTATAACCACAATTTTCTAACACATGTAATTTCAATTTATCTTTTATGTGTCCAAACATTTCACACATATTCTACTACATGTATTATCAACAATTAAACACATATAACTCATTACAACTACTATTTTAAGTAAATTACTTACATACCTCATAGCAACAAAATCTTGTTTTCTCACTAGCTGAAACTTGCATACTTCGAATCTCAACTCTTGAGTGTACTCGGGTACACTCACATGTCTCAACTTTTAGGTCATGCTCAGCTTATGCTCATACTCTTTCTCATCATTAGTTGGAATTTCGCCTCAACCGGGATCTTATCTCATCATCAGTTGGAATCTCGTCATTAGCCGTAATCTCGTCTCAATTAGTATTTCATCTCGTATTCAGTTGACATCTCATTATCAACTGAAGTTCTCATCTTCTCATTAGTTGATATCTCATATCAACCAAAATCTCGTCTCATCATCCTCTGTAGGTCCAACCGAATGTGACCGATTTATCAACTCGTCCTTATCTGTCTCCACATCTATATTCACACACAGAATATAACAATAACAAATATAACATAAAAGTTATATTTAACTCATAAACTAAAATCTGCAGCAGTATCTTTTCCGAAGCATGTGATAGGGGCTCTCTCCTCCTTCAGTTCAAGTCTAGGACTCTATACTCAAAGACCTAGTTCACTTAAACCATGCTCTGATACCAACTTGTAACGCCCGGTTTCTCATACAAAGTACACCCAAAATTTTGCAAACAATTATACATTAAAATGGGTATACTTGCACTCAACGAGATCATCTAATATAGACCAATTGGATGTAGTCAAATCAATATTTAATTATTATTATTATATATGTTTCATAGATGTTTTGACAGTGGTTTGCTATAAATAATACATTTTATAAACCAGAAAATAGCTTTTATTAAAATTTTAAATCAAAATCATCTCATGAAATAATGTATATATCAACAATTCAAAAATAAACCATAGATCTAACACTATAAAAATGAGTTGGCTCATAATCTTAAGGATAGAGCAGGTTGCTCATGGTCCATGATTAGATGCATCTTTATGTGTTTCAGCAATCTGCTTCTATTTGGTCCCTGCATATTAACATAAATGTTAGTA
Source organism: Cichorium intybus (assembly GCA_023525715.1). Classification (NCBI taxonomy): domain Eukaryota; kingdom Viridiplantae; phylum Streptophyta; class Magnoliopsida; order Asterales; family Asteraceae; genus Cichorium; species Cichorium intybus. The sequence continues at coordinate 27,602,724 of CM042013.1, read as the reverse complement.
TCGCAAACTATGTCCATTACTCAAGATTTAAACATAATGTTCTATGGATTCATAAACATACCTGAAATGTCATAATGTTTGGCTTACAACTTCTTCGGATATTTTGGGCATTTATGTCTTCCATGTATTGTTTCCTTGCAATAGAAATAATATATCTCATCATGATTGATAGATTGAAGTGTCTTAAAAGAATTTCTTTCTAATGAGAATGATTTGACCTTTTTATCTTCATGCCTTCCTTGGAACAATTGTGTTGGATGTATTGTACATGACTAATTCTTCTTTCTTTAGCTTCAGGAAAGACACCTTCTTGTTCTTAATGTTAAAGTCTGGATGAGCTAATAATAAGAACTAGTAAGCAAGTTGAGGGCAAGATCCATAACAACTCCCGACTGACTGGAAAAACCAATCTCAATAACTTGTCAAAATATCCCTTCCTCTTGAAGATGTGATTATTCATGCTTTCTCCCTCGTGCAGCCTGCATCCTTTTAGAGTTCCCATGACTTCAAATAGTTCTTGTTTATACTGCCCTTGGAACATGTCCTTAAGATGACTAATCATGTAATATGCACCAAGACTTCTCATGTTCATTTGAAGCTCCAGAACCATGATACCTAACTTATGACAAGCCACCTTATTTGAATCATTCAGATGTCTTTCATGATCGTCTATTTCAGCTCTGGTGGAGATATCTATAGAATCCTTAGAAATTGGTTCCTCAATGACAGGAAGCTTTTTCACAACATTAAGTACATGTATCAACTTTTGAAACCAACAAGCATAATTGAGGTTATCTTCATCAAGGAGACCTCGTAGTACAAAACTTGTAACAAACGGATTATCGTTTGCCGGTGTCTGTAAAAGTGGAGTTAAACTTTTTATTATTTAATTATAATCCTTAAAAAATAATCACCCAAAAAATTACTTTCTATATGCACTTCTTATTACGAAGAGGGATATCATAGTCATAAAAGGAAGCCATTTATGTAGGTAACCATTTACCAATTTCATCTCAATGAAATTCTTAGATTCTTGTGGGATTCACTGACTATATGTTCATTGGCATGTTTAATCTCTTCTACGCTTATTCGTTCTTGTGACAGGGAAGTTGTAGTCCACAAATCTGGATAGTGAAACCGACCATAAAGGAACACGTGACATCCTACCAAAATTCTAAGGTTATCACGGATGTCATATCACATTCCTTAAAGTCTAACTCACATGTTTGGCTAACACACTTTCTCATGTCATATACTATTAATTTATGTGTTTGTTTTTTAATGTGTAGCGTATGATTCACGTTTTATGAAATGAGTAACGTATGATTCACGTGTTTGGATAATACGTTGAAAACATTGTCAATCTAGAGACAATCATAAAAAACATGATGGCTCCCACTTGAACCGCTGTCTTCAATGTCATGAAACGCCCTCCTTGAAGTCATATTCATGGCTTCCTTTTGGTGGTCTTCGGTCTTCAAAAATTATAATTTGCAATCTAATACAATTTCATATCAATCTAAACTATTTACAGTTACAAGAAAATGAAGGAAACTACAAGAAGGTTGCAAAACTACATAACCATAAAAAAGCTCATAGGTTTAATCAAGGCAAACCATATACGGATCCATACAACACATTACAATAATAAGCACAATATTTTGATTAAAAACAATCCCATACAATCAACATTTAAGCTTGAATTTTGTTTATTTAACTATGTGTCATTAAAATCAAATTTAACAACATAAAATAATAAACACATTATATATAGAGTAAATTACAGTTTGGTCCCTATTGTTTACACCAAATTAGAGTTTCGGTCCTAGTTTTGGAAATCTTGCATCGGTGGCCTTATGGTTTCCCAATGATGTAATTTTGGTTCCCTAGTCCATATAAAAGACCATATTACCTTTTGTATTTTCTATTTACTTTTTCTTTTACTGATTTATAAATTTAATTAATAAAGAAAACCAAAATACCCACCCTCATCCCCACCTCAGCGTTCTCTCTCTCTATCTCTCTCTTTCATCTCTCGCTCTCCCCCTCTCTATGCATTCACTATTATCCCTCTTCTCTCTCGTTTACGAACTCCAGATTTCTTGAACACACACATTCATGATGAAGTTCTGCGTTTTGATGTAACGCCCGATTTTCATACAAGATACAACCTAAAATTTTCATTTAATATTATAACACCAATAGGTGTACCAGACATCAAACTATGGTATACAAGATATTATCACAATAATGATACATACATGAGTCCTCATAGACCGAGTTGGGTATTACAATTACCAAAACAAAATGTCTACTACAAGGGACATGCTTTAAGTCATATACCTCTCAGTCACGCGTTTTCCTCTATCACTTCTGCAAAACAACATACGCCACAAAGGATAAGCTTATAAAAGCTTATTAAGCACTCTGCCTATCATGTATGGTCATACAGGTATGTTAGTATGATAAAAAAACATCCAACAACATTAGTACAATTAGTTCTTCAATACACTCTCCAATGTTGTAGTACACTTGCCATCACAATCATGTTTTCATCAACTTATTCTAAACTCAATACAGCTAACCAGTCATCAAACTAACATACGCACTACTCATGATCGACAGTATTGATCTATTTATTCACCTGTCGCTGTCGACTATGATCAAGTATTCAACTCATAACACCAATAAATACAAGTCATCATCATTACCCTGATAATCATGATTAACTCTATTAGTTATAAAATAAACCATGATCAGGCATAACCTACCATCTCAGCTACACCAGTCATGATTAGCTATGACATACCATCTCAGCTGCACCAGCCATGATCAACCATGACATTCCATCTCAGCTACACCAGTCATCAACCATGACATACTAATTTATCTTAAGTCATAACTAGCTATGATTTATATCCAGCTATCCAGTGTAAACATTTATAACTCATCCATTCATCTATGACTCACCGACTCAGCTGTATTAGTCGCATTCAACTAAACCATATAGTTTCACCATATACATGCATAATATATATTATATCAGCTAGAAATGAGGATCGTTCTCCTAAAAGTTCTAGAGGTTTACTCACCGGGAAGATATCCTAATGTTCTAGGATCCGTTTCGGATCAATCAATCATTCCCCTTGGTTTAAGACTAGAACATATCATAAACAGCTTCTAAGTATTATAACTCGGGTCCCAACCACATCTTCGACATGTCAGCTTTATAGCATAAAAAGCATTTGAATTGTAATACTTAGCTTGGCAACTCTAAGGTCATTTCACCGTCAAGTACGATCGTCGACCCTTTGCGATGCAACTATCGAGAATAGTGTCATTGTATCTGGTAATTCTCGAGGCTACCTTTTATTCCAGCACCCATTCAACAATCCCTCACCTCCCTCTCTGATCTCTGAAGCTTTGAAGCTTCAATACACGTTCCAGTTATCTGTTTTGCTAATTACATAGGTAAACATGTGTTTCCCATTTTTAGCTATAAATCTGCTAATTAAATTAGCTACACGAACACCGGTTAATTATTATCAACTATCGACCCAGCGGTAGGCTCTACGGCTAGTACTGTCATCAACTCAATCATAATAATTCGTATGAAAATATTCTGCGATTATTTGTACTCAACTATAATAACCATCACGGCTATATCAATACAACTATAAAATTCGTTAATCCAACTATATCAATTAATACTTCAATTCACTATTCGGCTAGGTAAATCAAAGTACAACTACGATTGCCAATTCAACCATGACAACCATGGTTAAATCACCCGATCTATCAATCACAATTGTATACAACATGATATATGTATATTAACGGACAATGGATATACCTTCATTCAAGTATTAGAGACTACTCACCTTAACAGTGTGTAACACGATCCTATCAACTTGAGCTAGATTCCTAGTTCTCGTAGCTCCAACTGCTGCTAATTATCAAATAAATGCGTATATTTAACTACCAAGGCAAGCACCTTTACTTCATGGTCAAAACTAACCCCTGATTAGAGGGCATAACACCGCTACCTAAGGATAACATCGCTATCTATGATCCTCATACATAATGTCATTATCTATAACCATAGCGCCAATAATCAAGAGCACAACCACATATTTCACTTATGTAGTGGTTCAAATCCAGTTCTAATCTCATTTTCATCATTCTTTCAGCTTAACATACGATATATAAACAATATTAGGCTCATAAAAACTTGGGTCGTTATAGTATTTTCGTCCAATCAAAACGATACCAATATATACCCACCACAATATTAAGATTAACCTTCAATATGTTGTAAGGGTGTTAAATCTCTTTTCACAACATCCTTCCCTTCGAGGAAGAATGAGAAAACCCCATCATTTTGACTGTGTTAAGGCTTAAAACCATTTTATCCAACCAAAGATAGCGTCGCTAAGGGCACCGCCTGCTGATAGCGTCACTATCTAACTCCTAGTAGCATCGCTATCTACCAAGTGTACATTTCCTGCATCGCGATACCTTTCTACTTAGCGTCACTATCTCCTACCATTAGCGTCGCTAACACCTCTGTGACTTTGAACTTTGTACAACTTTTCTATCCTCTCTTTTATTTGCAAATAGTGCAGTTTTCGTCCCTGTAGTTTTCAAATATTTTGGTTTTTGTATTTAGGTTAATTAAAAAAGATTTTATTACCCTTTAATTTATTTTTCTTTTAAATGATTTACATATTTAATATTAAAGAAATAGATTAAAAATTAACCCCCCCTCAGACCCACCGTTTCTCTCTCTCTCTCTCTCTCACACCAATTTACTGAAAACGAGTGCCTCCCCCACCTCCACCTTTTCTCCATTGGGTTCCAAGGTAAGGCTATTTTCTAGTGGATAAAATCTTCATCTAGATGGTTGGTGTTTAATATCCAACTACGGTTTGCACCCTGCGTGTTGCAGTGGAGACCTCATATTCGTTTGATAAATACAATCTACCAAATACATAAGAAAGCAATGATATTATTAGGAAGGTAATATGAAATTTTCAATTGGTAAAATGCTAAAATCATAAAAAGAAAATGTTTGCGGGATGAATAAATGAGATATTACTAAAGTTGGCGAGGTAATGTAAATTTTCAATTGGTAAAATTATACAAAAAAAATAGATTTGTAAAAGAAATTAAATTTAGGCAAAAACTGAAAAAAGTAATATTAAGGTAAATTTATGTTATATTAATAAACCTGAGGGACTAAAATGAAAAATAGAAGGTTTTAACCAATCAAAATGATACTTTAGTAAATGTATGGTTATATAATGAATCTTGATTTTGTCCAGTTGTTCTTAAGCACGAAAGGTGATATTGATGATAAATATTGAACTTACAACACCAACAATGATGTTTAACCATAACTTTGTGAGGTGTTTTCGAGAATGTTTCATCGTAAACACATTTGGGATTCCAATCCCGTTCTCATATCCAGGAGTTGTAGATGGTACCATTCCTACTCGATCCAAAATTGTAAGCCCTAAGGCGGTGATGTCGAAGGTAGCGTAGTAGGCTAGAAATGACCATAATTTATGGAATCCAAAAGTCGTTCGCGATCCGATCTCCCCAGTTGAACGAAAGCTCTCAATCAGAGTAAATGCCAGACTTTGACCACTTTCCAAGAAAACAAACAATGTCGATCTCGTCGAACTAGGTGAAGCTCTGTTCAACCGATCATACTAATGCATAATGAGTTCAATATAATCATCAACTTAAGTTAGAAATCAGAGAAGGGGCTTGCTAAGGGTTTGAACATTGAACTTAAGACGCAATTTTGGCCACGCATTTTGAAGATAAAACTATAAAATAATGAAAGAAATGAACATAAAACCATTTTTTATAAATTGTCACTTAAAAAATCAAAATAAATAATAAATAATAAATAATTAGCATCATTGTATATTATTCTAACCAGAATATGTTATATGATATATATACTATTAGAATAATAGTATGTCTAATATTCTAAAAAATATTATGAAATATTTTTAAAAATTTTATAGTGTAATATTCAAATAGAATAGTACACTAATGAGTAGTATATAGTATTAGAATATTACACGTAATATTCTAAAAATGGTGATTATTTATTTCATTTTAAGTTGTAAATTGTATGTATTTTATGTTATGGGGTATTTTTGTTAATCTCAGTTAATTCATTCTGTTCCCATTGTATTTTCATACTTGTCTGAGATTAATGATGTGTTTCATTCCAACTAAGTAACCAAACATGATCATGCAATACAACAATAATAACCATCCATTTAATTATTTGATCTATTTCATTTCCCAATCATTCAATTACTTTACTTCCTCGATCATTCCTTTCTATCCAATAAAATCACCTTTAGGTAGCGTTTTATATACGCTAATCGAAAAGGGAATGAAATGAAGCATTACGATGGAATAAGAAAGATCATATATGGTTGCACAAAGGAATGAAATGAAGCATTCATCGCGGAATGTGATTCCTTCTCTTCGGCTAATTTTCATTACATGGGGAGGAGTGTTTTTTATTTTCATTACTTTAGGAAATAGAATGATATATAACATAATTACATTACTTTAATTCTTATAATTTTCAATAAATTTAGAACTTCATTTAAATAAAACAATTATTTTTAAAAAATAAATTAAAGTATTTTATTATATTTATATTTTAAAATTTTATTATATGTTGTTCTTTTTGTTTTATATCTTTTATAAATTATAGGTAATTCTTTTTTTAACTATGTAAAGCGTATAATCTGTAGTTTAAACGAAATACAATATGTTTATATGTACCTTATTTAAAAAAATTTATTATTTATTAAAATTTTATTTTATAAAAGAGAACTGTGTTGACTTATTTGACGAAATCAAAATAAAAGTTCGTCATGCGAAAAACTATGTGTTATCTGAATTTTTTTTTTTCCAAAATCAGGGTTTTAAGATTCACCATAAATTTAAAATTGATTTTTGGTGATAATTTGATAAGCGACTTCATGTAAAAAACGATTAAAAAAAAACATTATTTGTTCACTCTGAATATTGCATGGAATGTTTGTTTGGTTGGCCAAATCCTTAAAAGAAGAAAGAGTAGATGTGAATTTCTATGCAAAAGGTGGAGCATGTCAACTTTTCCACAAGACAAGGAATAAAGAGAAAAGAAAGGTAACCCGTAACCAAATCTTTTTTCATTTCAAAAACAGTCTTTATTGCATTATTTCGCCTTTTTATTTATAAAAAGGAAGATCTGAAAAGATCTAATCCAATTTGTTTCCTTAAAAGGTTGAAACTGATGTTTGATAAAATCGAATCATCTCCGCAAACCAGATAATTTCACAAGATAAGTAACAACTCTTTACACATGAGACAAGAGACTGGTTCATTTTGTTTACATACATGATACATGGGTGTAAATTTTGAAAAAATGATATGTAATGAATTTTGTTTCGTGTACACATTTAGTCATTTATGTTTTTTTGTCTAGATTTGGTCACTAAATTTATTTTTGTGTTTGATTTACCCATAAACTTTTTAAAATTATTCACATTTAGTCACTTATGTTTTATTTTTCTCTACAAATGACTATTAAGTTATTCGTCACATGTGTACAAAAAATAAGTTTAATAGTCGTATGTGTACAGGAAAAAAAAAACATAAGTGGCTAAATTGAACAATTTTAAAAAGTTAATGGCTAAATTAAACACAAAAATAAGTTTAGTGACCATATATAAACAATTCTAAAAGTTTATTACATTATCAAGTTATTATCTTTAAATTTCTCGAATAATCAAAGGATCTTGTTCAACATCCCTGGCTGGTTTAGTATTTGAAAGACCTCAATATTTCATTGAACCCAATTCAAAACTCTTATCATAAGTTCATGTTCATTTATCGAAAAATGAAAAAATCTATTCAAAGTACGAAATTATTTTCAAAAAAACAATCTGTTAAAATAGCTGACAATGGAAATCGATAATTCCAGGGTTTTATTCTGTTAAATTGAAAGAATGACTAAAAGTATGTAGTAGTTTGCTGAAAACAGAACTCCAAGACCCATAAATTTGTCTGGATTATTGTACATTGAGAAACGTTCCTATCCAAAAGCACTCATCTGGATTCTGGACCGGTTATCCGGACCCGTACCTTTTTTCTGAACCGACACGTCCACTTCCTCCTTTTTCAATCAACTTTAATTTAAAATTGCTTTTTGGTTACATGTGAACAGTAATTGTATCCATCCAATGATTTCATTTCTAATGGAAATGGTCCTAAAGAAAATTTTACCCATAATCATTTTTAAACGCATTTTCTTCAAGAACTTATCATAATTGGAGGGCTTAGTTGCTAAGTTAATTAAAATTTTGTTATCTCTATAACAAAATGATTATTCATCTCGAATATGGTTAATTAGTGGCGATGTCCGTGCCGTTGCAACGGTTTAATTAATTTAATATTTTCAACTAAATAAACTAATACGTAAAATTATTTCCTGCACAATGTAAGGACTCATGGGCCATTTTTGTAATTTTTTGCAAAGATCCCAGGTTAGAAAATAAAATTGTCATTTCTGTATTTTTATGAAACATAGTAACGATTTCTGTAAATTTGCGATTAGGAAATGACTATTTTTGTAAAATTTTAAAATATAAGGATCATTTTTGTAGTTTTGCTACAAAAACAGACACATGGACCATTCTACTAAAAATTTATTCATAGGGACATTTTCTAAAAATTAAAGGGACCATTGTTGTAATCTTTTACATAGGGATCATTTTCATAATTTTTACATAGGGACCGATGTTGTAATTTGTAATTAGGAAAGGACCATTCTTGTAATTTTGTGAAAGATGGGTACCATTTTGGTAATTTTGCTATTAACACAAGGACCCTTTTAGTAAAAAAAAATCTACATAGGGACAATTTTCAAAAAGTAAAGGGACTATTGTTAATCTCTTTTGTAATTTTTCCATTAATACAAGGACATTTCTATAAATATAAGGACCATTTCTAAAAAAAAAAATATGAACAGTGACTATTTATGTAAATATCCCCATAAATGTATTGTAATTGTAATTAGGTAAGGACCATTTTGTAGTTTTGTGAAAGATGGGGACGATTTTGGTAATTTTGCTAGTAACACAAGGACCATTTTAGCATATATATATATATATATATATATATATATATATATATATATATATATATATATATATATATATATATATATATATAGAGAGAGAGAGAGAGAGAGAGAGAGAGAGAGAGTTAGGATCAAATGTGGATCACAAGTATTGTGTGATCGTATGAGCACATCTGGAGCGTCCGATCGAAATGATCTACGGTTTTAGATTCAGGGGCCTGATTGCAAATATATGACAATTAATTTATTAGATTTTACATGTAAACCCTTATAAAGGGTATTTTGGTCTATTAATCAATATTTAAAAAAGGAAAACCCTGATTTTTCTCCTAATTTGGTGGGATTTTATTAAATACTTATTAACCTTATTATATAAAATTTAAACGTGAATTAAATGCGTATATATTCTCAATATTTTTAGAAGTAGAATTTTAATTTTAATATCAATATCAAAATACGAATCATTTGATTCCTAGAAAATTAATCAAACATTCTTGAATCTGCAAAACATACATTCTTGAAGAATAATTGAACATTCTTGAAATAATAAAGGATATTCTAGAAGAATAATAAGAATGCGATCGAATTTCACAAATCATATATCATTCTCTAAGAATATGAGCATTATAGAAAATTAAATTACAATTGTAAATCTGCCATTCTCTAGAGAATGAAAGAACTAAAAAACATAAATAATTGGTAAAATTATGAAATTCCCAAAAGAGTGAAAAATTAAAAAGCATAAATATCATTCTTGAAGAATGCTTGAACTAAAATTCTTGAAGAATGCTTGAACCAAATTTTCCGTGTTTCTGTACTGTGGATGGCTATAACGGTGGGAATGCTTAGAACTAAAATTCTTGAAGAATGCTTGAACAACAAACACATCTTCATCATCCTAAAAAACAAGTTAAAAACATACACTTAGAAATTTACACCGGCAACAATATTGTTTACTTAGCTTTCACATGTAAACATTTTGACACTAAAAATCATTTATTTTTCTTTCATTGTAAACATGCTATTTGAGCTACTAAAATGTTCACAGATCAATAATGCAGAGAGATCAGACCAATCATTTATTTTGATTCTTGTTATGGATGCTTAACAAATAACTACAATTAAACTCTTTGTTAAAGTCAAACATGATTATATAGTTTGGCAGCCCTTTAGCATGAATTTGCCATTGTAATTGAACTCCAACATTTTTGAGTCAAAATCAAAATCAGATCTTGGAACCCAAAACCCAAATCCATTTTCCGGAAAAAAAAATATGATTATTTTTGAAATCTAAGAGCAATTGGCATTCAAAATAATAATAACAAACAAAAATTACAAACAAGTCGTTGGTTTAGGTTCTGTTAAAAATAGGAAGGATCCAAAGAAATCGTTCCTACCATTATATCGAAACATGAAAAGGGTTTTTGTTGCTGGAAAACACGCATATGATTTGGGTTATCAGATGATGGACTTACCAGAGAATGCGATGGGAGGCCGGTGACATTCGGCGACAGCTCAGAAAGGGGTGAAACAAGGCTAGCGTGTGCCATAGGATGGCAACTTCAGAACCCTCGATCGTGGTGGGTCATCCTCCGACTCCATCACGTCATCCATCTGATCGTTGGCTGAAGTCTCACTGCCGGAAAACGACATAGCGCCGACCGGAAAGAAGGAAACTGAGGTGGGAACGATTCCAAGATCGGAAGAGAGCCGACAGAGAAAAGGGATAGAAAGAGAAAGTAGAGAGGGTTTCCAATTTTATAGGCTTTTAATTTTAGGTTATTTAATTCTTTACCATAATTTTAGGAATGAAATTTTAAATATTAATTAATTTAATTAACAATTCAGAAAATACCCCTAGGAAATGATTGGACCAGAATGACTCACACACTCACACAATATTTACTTTCCACATATGAACCTATATATATATATATATATATATATATATATATATATATATATATATATATATATATATATATATATATATATATATATATATATATATATATATATATATATATATATATATATATATATATATATATATATATATATAAGATTTATATATAATGACCCGAAACACGAAAAGAAAACCCGAAACCCGATAGGGCACTGCCCCGAGCCTGACCCGAAACTTTTCGAGTCAGGTATGGGTCTCCTCGTCCCGTCCGGAACACGACCCGTTGCCATTCCTAGTTTTTTTTTATCATCACCCTTTCATAATCTGCATCAATCACCTCAACATTGAAACCAAAAACACTTCTTCAAAGGATATTGCCTCCACATAGCTTCAGTTATCTTACACTACTTTCATTAACAACTCAACTCAATCAAAATATTCTATTAAAAAACTAATACCCTTTTCGTTCAAATACACAACTCACTTAAATCAATATTTTACGCACATTAATATATATATATATATATATATATATATATATATATATATATATATATATATATATATATATATATATATATATATATATATATATATATATATATATATATATATATATATATATACTAGTTGTAAGACCCGTGTATTACACGGGATGATAAAAAAAACTTGTTAAATAAGATCTAAACATTAATAACTTTAAATAAGAAGATCTAAACATATATATTGTTTTAAGTTTGTCTCCACTTGGATGTTTTTCCTGGGGATAGCGAGAGGCGGACCTTGGATGGGAACTTGTCCTATTAAAACTTTTGAGCCTTATGATTATTTTGTAATTATAGAGTTATTTCATACTTGCAATATCATATGTAATGACATCAACAGAAGAATCCCCTATATAGCTTGGAATGAGACTCCTAAACCTCTCTTGCCCACGTGTATCCATGAGATGAAAGTGTACAATTTAGTAAGATATAATTATAAAATGGAATATACAAGATAACATCAAGACAACAACATCTTACCACAACTGTAAATGCACGGTTCGATCTTCAAGATACATTGTTTTAGACCGGAAGTCAGTTCCAAATGTTTTCTGATCAACATAGAACCTATTTTACTCCAAGGGATATTTAATTTTAAGAGAGTAAGTCAACATTAACATTTAAATATAAGAGAACCTTTGTTTTAACTTTTTTGATGATCTTTGAAAAAGACTTTTTAAACAAATAATTCAGTCATTTAAACAGGATAACACAGTATGTAATTGGTCACACAACACAAGAACCATGGTACAAGCAAGATAGAGAGATGCTAAGATGTTGTTGTATTGAGTGGAAAAGGGTACATAGATAACATATGTTATCCTGAATTAAAGATGCATTTTGACTTTGAAATTAGGATGACTTTGAAATGTATATGAAAACTCAATTAGTTTAACCAAAACGTTTTCTACTGAAAATGAAAATGAAAACTCCACTTTATTTTCCGAAAATGTTTTCTAAAAAACTGAAAACAGTTTTCCGCAACTAAACACACCCTTAGGGACTGAAAATACAAAACCCATTATCACTTGGTGAGTAAGGGCCCTAATTGCTACTTAAATACGCAGTAAAATAATTTCACACCCATTATAAGGTGACATTCGAGGAATAATTAAAATCACTAAAAACATTCCAAGACATGCTTTAATAGAGAAATGTTTAAGAGAACAAATAAAATAGTTGTTCCCCTTAGTTTCAATTGTATGTTAAAAATACCTAAACGTAGTAATTTATGTGCACTTACAAAACTTGCCACTGATAATTTGTAGTTCTAGCAATAGACAGAAATCCAATATCCACAAGAAAGTCTCCTTTTGCAGATGTCTCAAAGAAATGTATATTCTCTTTTGAAGCACATTATTCCCTTGCCTTACTATCAGCAAGCTAAATTAAAATACTTTCAGTAGAATTCAACAACTTTCAAAGTATAAAATGAGGTTAATTAATATAATAAAACATTACCACTCAAAAGTTAAAAAGGGAACGTTTTCCAATCGGAGGCGGTGGGGAGAAAACCAACCAAAAGGGCAAAAGACATTTGTTAAATTCTTGAGAGCAGAATTGAAAGGTAAAGTCGTAAGAGAAAAAAAGGGGCAAATTTGAGACGAATTGAGAGGCTAGACACAATAATAAAACTAAGATAAACACAATAAAAAACCTCAATTCACTTAACCTGTTACACTTTATTAGAGTAATGAGAGGAAAAAATGTAAAATTCCAGAAATTGCAAAAACCAAGCCAATTGTTGGTCGGTTAAAGAGACCGACCAGTAACAAATTCTGCAATCGAAAAAAGTAATCACTAAGCTATTTGTGCAAATTACTCAAATAGGTGTCTTTTGTTTAGAATAGTCGGTCATGCTAGTTTTATCATCAAATCTATGATCAAACACCGGTCATGTAAAAAAAAATATCCATTTATATGGGACTAACCATCAAATCTACGCACTCATCTTCTCCATCAGTATCCATATCCTGACCTCTAACTAAGACCTTGCCAAAAATCATTAAAAATCCTTCTATCATCATATAATAAGGAAGACACAGACCAGGTATATTGATCAGATTATTAATCGAAAAAAGAATAAAAATAAATGAATATTCAATGAAAGATTGACTTTTTGAAGAAGGGTATCGACGATTACCTTAGAATTGGTGGGTGATGAAGTTTAGCGACAATCCAAATGGTCCTGGTTTCAATCGAGTGTAAAAAAAGAGGGGTTTACGTATTCGAATACAATCCTTTGATCGCTGAAAATGGAAGATTTTGATGAGGAAAACTAATCACAGATGCATAGATTACCCTAACTAATTAGGGTAATCGATTAGGTGGAGACCTGATTCATTTCCAGAAGTGTTCCACCTGCATCCAAAAATAAACCATCGTATGCTCTCTCCACCGTTCTTCCATTTCCTGCACACAAATCAAAGTAGGGTTCTAAACATTGATGTCAATCAGATTAACGCCGTAAGCAAAGTAACTGGAATTGGAATGATGACCGACTAACCTATTCAGATGGGTCGGTGATGCTCATGAATGTCTCGATTGCTTCTTGATTAGGTGTCGCCATTGACAGAATTCTGCTTAATCATACACTAGCACACTTTGATTTCACCTATTTTAGGCTTTTGGATCGTTTTCTTTAGAAAAACTGCATAACTTTGATTCCATTTGAAATTTGAAGATGATCGGATGATCGGTTTGCAAAAGAAGGCGGAATTGGTGGAGATAGGGAATAACTAAGAGGAACGGACGAGAGAATCAAGCAGTTAAAAGAGAAACTGGCAGTTTATTTAACTTTTAAAGAAAATCAAAATTACCAGAAAATGACATGTGGCAAATTCAATGTGGTGATGCCAAATGTACAATGGTTACTTATTTATTAGGATAGGATATATATATATATATATATATATATATATATATATATATATATATATATATATATATATATATATATATATATATGTGTGTGTGTGTGTGTGTGTGTGTGTGTATCTATATATATATATATATATATATATATATATATATATATATATATATATATATATATATACACACACACGCACACACACACACACACACAATTAATGTGAATTACAAATATAGTGTGAACGTTTGAGTATTTGTGTCCATTAGTTTAAAAAAATCGAGGATTATTATCAACAATGATATTATGGTAACTAAATTTAAAAAAATTAATTACTTTATATAATTGAACCTTCAGAAGGATAAATTAGACATTTTGGTTTTAATAAATAGGAATATCGGATTCTATGGTTGCACATTTGATCGATTTTTGTAACGACGTGTTCCTTTTTGTTAAGTGTTTATGTTTTAATCATTGGGTGACTAAAATGGGTTGTATTGTTAAATGTGTGAGTTAGTGTGAATGTGGTTAGATAGAAATAAATGTCGAAAATTGAGTTGAGGTGTGGTTTGAATTCCATTTGGAAAGAGTTTTAGCATGAAAAATGTAAAAAGAGACTCACACGGGTCGTGTGGAGGATGTAGAAACACTTTTTAGACTGTTACGGGTCGTGTGGAACCCACACGAGTCGTGTAGGACATGGAGATTCAAGCAGTGAAATCACACGGGCCGTGTAGAATCACACGGGTCGTGTGCAGCAAGATAGTGTCGCTATCTGAGTACATAGCGTTGCTATTGTCACAGACCCACTTAATTTTAAAGTCGGTTTTGAGCTTATTTGGGGGATAAAACTATGAGAAAAACGCCAAGAACCCTATAAAAACTCTCTAACTTCTGTATATCAAATTGAAGGCTAGGAACTCAAGGATTTGAAGGAATGGATGATATCTTGCATCTAGGAGGTAAGATTTCATGTTCTTGTTCCTAATTAGAGGTGGACTAGCTGAAAAGTGCTAGGTTACGAGTTGGTGTTGGTAACCCACCTGTAACTAATGAGATTTGAAAAAGTATTTAGAGAATTAGGTGTGTCCTAGGGTTGTGATTCAAACCTTAAGCATGCTATAAACAATGGTTGAGTGAATAGAACTATTGTAAGTGAATACAAGGTATTTACACATGTGTGGTGTGTGTGTGTGTGTGGTATGGTGTAAGTGCTGAAAGTGAATAGAAGACAATTGAACCTACCGACTATACTATCTAGAACTTTGTAAATCCATGTAGTAATTCGTACTGTATCTCTTGTGATATGTGTTTATTGAGTCTTTATGACTTGACGTTGTTCACATGAGCCTTTGTGGCTTAGAGATTATGTAGGCCTTAGTGGCTGAGGGATTGAGTTTAATCGCCCAATATATATTGTAGGGACCTATGTGGTTCATGTAGGCCTTCATGGCTGAGAGATTGGGTTAAATCGCCCAATATATGTGGTTAGAGCCTTTGTGGCTTACACAACAGAGGGGGGATGGTGAGACTTTACATATCGAGACCGTGGGGGTTGAGGTGGAAAGGGATTAATGAGTAGAGATCATGAAGAAATATAGAGCTTTGTTGTAATGAGATAAATTGTTCTATTTTCTCTATGTATTGATATATGTATTTAATTACTCATTGAGCTTTGTAGCTCATAGTGTGTGTGTGTGTGTGTGTGTGTGTGATGACCCTGCAGGTGAGCATGACCCTGTTAAGGGGAAGGATGTAGCCTATGGTTAGGAGGTTTAGATTATGTTAAAGATGTTGGGTCCGCAGCAGAATCTAGGGTTTTGCACCAACAAACACACGACCAAGTACTTTGATAGACTTTCATACAACTATCTAGACAAGTGAGTAATGCTAAGGTTGGAAACGGAAAACCACAAGGATATAAAGTGGTTCACCCGACTGGGCTAAGTCCACTGTGAGAAACGAGAGAAACTTTCATTGATAAACTTCAATGACTTACAAAAGAGAAATCTATGACTACACTTTTCAGCAAATTGAACATATTACAATTATATGATTGGGGATGTATAAATAGCAGGATATGGAAGCTTGAACACGCAAGGTCTTGGGAGGGAAAGAGTAAAAGGAAAAACTGCCCTTGCCACTTTATCTAAAAAGGTGACTGCACCATGCTCCCTATTCTGCCTCTGACAAAGGTACTGTTCTTTGCATGTTCCAAAGATTTTTCTGACCAATGATAATGACAACACCAATACTGGGTTTGACCGAAGCCACACCTTCGGTGCAGAACCCTTATTGGTCTTCGGTTGAGGTCTTGCCTTCAAACTGTGACTGTCCAACTTGTGCTTCTACATCTTCTATCAAACTCCACTTCGTGTAAGGATCTCTTCCTTCAAGAACTATTTCTTCTGAACATTGCTTTGCCCGAAGGGTACTGCTAACTTATCTTCTCATGCTGATGACATGTTCACCACTGTGACCATAACCCGAGTTATTGTTGTCACTGTGAACATCTGTTCATATGAGATATTGATGAAGCTCCTTTCAGATACAACTTCTGATTCAGACTTAGTTCTTCCTTTGTCACATGCCTCCGTCTGGTAACTAGTCTGTCACCTCCTGACTTTGGCTGTCAATCTTTGATGATTTCCTCCATGTTCATACTGTAGGCGTACCAACACATTCGGATGAGGTTTAACCTTCCATGGTACGAATGGTTAGAAACCTCGGATCTCAGCATTGGACATGGCTCCGGATCTGGACAAGGCAAGGCTGCCTTAGTCCTGCTAATCTTCAAGCCTTCGGTTCAACCTTCTGCAGATCTTCTGAAGGATCACCTAATACCATATAAGCAATACCTAGTCTCCTGCAATAAGCCTCTTTGACATAACAAAAACACTCCATCCGGTTGTGATCAAGAGACATTTTGATTGCCCTAAATTTAGAAGATTTAAATACAACTAATGATCAAAAATACAAATAATAATAATAAATCGTTTAAATTGTATTCCCAATTGTTGCCAACCAACCAACTTGTTGCCAACCTACCAAACACGTTATGATTCTTTCATATTCAAATTCCTATGGCAGATTCCATGTTTTTATAAAACATTTACAAACCAGACACCCCTTCATGCTTTGGAATTCATGTGTTCGTGATAAAGCACTATGCTTAAGAAAAAGCAAACAAGACGTAGCAGAATATATATGACGAAATTTCCATTCATTGCCATGTAAATCACTTCCCACGAGTTCTTGTGTCGGTGGTTGCATTGAGAAATCCTATAGAAAAAAATAAACGCAAAACCGGTTTTGATGAAATAAAACATAAACCTTATGAATAATCATAAATTAATTCCCCCTCCACGAATAAGAGATAGAAATAAATTTTCACCCACAAGAGGCGAGAAGAACTTTTCGGCTGCTCGACAATGAATGAAAAATCCTCCGTGAAAGCTTGTATCATTTTTAATGAGAGGTTTGCAAAAGAACTCGTTAGGTAGAATTGGATTTAGAGGGAGGAGGCGATGAACCATTGTGGTGTTCAGCTCCGACTTCGTCCGCCTCCAATATTCATGCCATCACAAACAAGTGTACCAATTCTTATCAGGGGATTCGATTAGGGATGAAGAAAAGGAGAATCCGATTATGAAAGGAGAAAAGGGCTGGAGTGGGAAACAAGAGTGAGAGAGTGAGAGAGAAAAGATATTAGGCTGATTTGTAAGGGTTGCATATTACCAGGGATTTGATCGATCTTTAGTCCTTGATTTACCCTTGTATTCATTTTTAAAAAACCTAGCATGTCCGTAAATTTGATTATAATTACAATAACGCCACTATTGATCTAGGCCATCAAAATTTATGATCTAAATGTCCAGATTTGGTTCTTCGATTCTCACGATTTTTTTGATTGCCATTTGATCTTTACTCTATATATATATATATATATATATATATATATATATATATATATATATATATATATATATATATATATATATATATATATATATATATATATATATATATATATATATATATATATATATATATATATATATATATATATATATATATATATATATATATATATATATATATATATATATATATATATATATAAATATATATATATATATATATATATATAAATATATATATATATATATATATATATATATATATATAAATATAAGTATATATATATATATATATATATATATATATATATATATATATATATATATATAAATATATATATATATATATAAATATATATATATATATATAAATATATATATATATATATATATATATATATATATAAATATATATATATATATATATATATATATATATATATATATATATATATATATATATATATATATATATATATATATATATATATATATATATATATATATATATATATATATATATATATATATATATACATTTTTTTTTCAAAGGCAACTATTCATAACAAGGCGGCACCAGCCAGGAAGCTGGGAAGACCGCAAAGAAAACACCAGTTTATATATATATATATATATATATATATATATATATATATATATATATATATATATATATATATATATATATATATATGTATGTATGTATGTATGTATGTATGTATGTATGTATGTATGTATGTATGTATGTATGTATGTATGTATGTATGTATGTATGTATGTATGTATATAGACACACACACAGACACACACACCAAGGTTGCAAATGGCATGAGGCGTGACGTGACTGCAATGTCAAGCCTCAAGTTTTACGAGCATTAGCGAGTCATGACGTTTTTCAAAGCATGATGTAAGGCGGCAATTTTATAAAAATGTATAATTATATTATACATAAATATAGATTTATATAAAAATATCAGGTTTTTAGAAGTGTTTTATCAATAATTAATAACAAAAAGTTAACATAAACCCAAATGATTATTACCCAATTAAGAAATGCAAGACAAAGAAGAAAAAACCTGCCACAAACAGTAAAAACTCGCGCCATAATGCGTCATTGCACGCGCCACGCCTAGCAAAGACGTCTTGGACGTTTTCGGGACGGCTACTTCACGTCTCGACACCATGGCATGCCTTAGCACTGCCATGACGCGTTATTTAGAACCATGATATATGCACACACGTTGATAATTATGTTAAAATTTCAAATTAACAACCGTACATTGCACAGTAAACTATCACGATAACGCCAAAAATGCGAGGACAAAAGTTACAACACCTGAAATGTGATTTTTATTGACCTTGTTTTCTATAGACAATCGATTTAAAAGTTTATGAAAACACCACAAACACTGGAAGAACACGTAACAAAATAGAAGGTGGCATGATTTGGACTTACGACAGATCCCCTCACCTTGTGCCAAAGTAATCAGCATGGACGGATGGGTTCCTCAATCCATTAGAATCTTAACTATTTTCACATTAAAAGACAAAAACCTTAACTCGTACCTTTGTGTACATTCGGACGACATTAAATGAAATATATATATATATATATATATATATATATATATATATATATATATATATATATATATATATATATATATATATATATATATATATATATATATATATATATATATAAAAGACACAATAACTCTGGTCATGGTCTTCGGGATCACCCCGAACAACCTGGCTATCAGGCTCACCCCCATCCATCCCGAGTAGGACTTACAGGCTCATCCCATTCTGCCTGTTGTCTGCTCAATGCGTGGACTCTCGGGCTCACCTCGATCCGTCCGGCTCTCGGCTCACCTCGATCCGCCATTGCATGACAACCAATTTTATTAGTATCGATACTAAATATACATACCAATCACCGAAGCCTAAGCATTCAAATTGACCTATCGGGTCCCTACTTGATCATACAATCATATCGGAAGGGCAAGCTTACCCTAATATACAAGACTACACATTGTGAAGTAAACTACCTACACAAATCTCCTAACAAGGATAAACATCACTCCATGGGCATAACCTGATCTGTACATGTAATGTCACCCATAGTATAGTGAGAAAACTCACCTGATCCGCCAAGCTAAACAACGCTCCATGTGCGTAACCTCGGACCGCGACAACACGAATCTCCTAACAAGGATAAACTCCACTTAGAAATTCCTAAACCCTAAACATGATAAACCTCAAAGACCGGTACCTCGAATCTCTCAAGTTTGACCAAAAGTCAAACTGGTCAAAATCAAAGTCAACAATCAAAGGTCGACACAAAAGTCAACCTTCACTTAGTGCCGATATCACCTAAGGATAGCGTCATTAAGCACAATGGTCGCGAAACCCATTTTCTAATAGATAGCGTTGCTATCTTTATAGATATCGGGGCTATCTATGTAATTCAGTCAAAACTTCCCAAAAGCTCTTAATCCGCTAAGTCAAAGTCTAAAACCTTAGAGGACCCTTCTAAACTGTCACTAGATTCATAAAAATGCTAACTTTCTAATCCAAAAATGACCATGCATTCACATGGTCAAGATCTAAGTCTCAAAAAGAGCAAAAGCCAACTTAAACACTCAACGGAGCTTGGCTTACTCCCAAATCAGTCCAAAACTTCCAAAGAAGGCTCAAGGGACAAAAAGATCCAATATTTATCACTCAAATCCTTAAATAACATAACCAAGGGACCAAAAATCCATCCAAAACCTTCATAACTACAAGAACAACTCAATAAACACAAAATGGAGAAACTTTACTCTCAAAGGTCTAAAAACATGAAGCTCATGATGACTCAATATTGAAGCACACCTCCTAGCACTACCATGTACCTCTTATTTCTTCTAGAAATCTTCCAAAAATGACCAAAAGAGCCAAAAATCACCCTAAAGGAGTCTAAGAGAGGGTTTGAGACGTTTCTGGAGGCTCAAGGGTGTCAAATGATGGCTACCTAGGGTTTTGTGCCCTTAAATACGGCCTAAAACCTGAAATATAGGGTTTTGATGCACATAGTGGCAGATAGCGTCACAATCCTTATGATAGCGGCGTTATCCCAAGAACGTGTAAAGCCACTACCCAGACCTACATAGCGTCGCTATTTGCATCCCATAGCGTTGCTATCTTCACCTCCATAGTGGCACTATGCCCACTCTATAGCGTCGCTAAGCTCGATTCCAACATTTCTCAAAACTTAGTTCCTTTTTAAATCTAAGCTTGGTCATGTAGGGGATAGGGTCTTACAACATAGGGTATGAGAAATGTACGATGTGCTATGCCCTACCCTTACGTGGGCCGAAAAGCTTAGCCATAATCTGTAAGATTAGACTTTGACATTAACTCGGAGCTAACTCGGAGCTGGGAGCTGGGATCTGGAAGCATATGTATTGTAACCTTTTGTTAATTGACTTTGTTGAGTTTTTAAGATGTTATGACAATGCTTACTTCTGGAAATGCTTCTTCCCCAACCATGCTTGATTATAAAACTTTTGAGTTTTTGAACTAATTTCTTAGGGTTTTAGTTTCAGTATTGAATAAGCCATTTCCTTACACCCAATAAAGTTTGCCTTGATAATACTCACTAGGCTGTCTAAACGTAACATATTATTTTGACATGTATCCAGATTAGAGAAGCTACTGATGGGCTTTATTAGAAGAAGCTTGGATTTTAGATGACTTTTGGTTATGTAATGAACTTTACTATACTTGTACTTTTGATGAATTATCGCATACATAGCATATTGTTTAACAACTTAAAATTTTAAAGTTTTGGACCTTATTCTACACTAGATTATATTAACAAGTTAAATTTGATTTAATAAACTATTTTCAAATTGCCTACGTGAGGGATATATCACAAACATGCCTTGTTGCCATACTAAAATACAATCATTTATGAGGTAAAAAAACCTACAATAAACAATTACCATATTAAAAGATTGGAAATACTAAAGGGCTTGTAGCCCAGCGGTACATATGTTGTCCTCCATCATTGAGGTTGAGGGTTCAAGTCTCGTTAGGGACTTAGGTGGATTATAGGTGTAGTTTAGGAATAAATTAGATTTGTCGTTCTAAAAAAAAGATTGGAAATTAATCACCATATAAATGCAATTAGCTCAAATAGTTGCATGCATTAGGAACTTTACATGCCCCTTCTAATGATAAATAGGTTCAAACGACAATTCATACACATAGAGTACATGTATTTCAGCGTGAATAATAAAGTTGTATGTTCTACCTGAGCTTAATCCCGGTTCGTTTGAATTCATGAGGCTTGAGCTCAATTTTTAAGCTTGAGCTCGACTTGTGGAAGATTTAATTCTCGAGCTTAGCTCGAGCTTTGCTAGTTTGTTAGGTGAGCCCAAACAAGCTTAAGTTCGGCTCGAGCTCAACTAAGTTAACAAGCAAATATCAAGCTTGTTTGTATTTTTAAACTTGCTATAAATATCGTTTATCATTATTTGATATTTAATAATTAACGAGTGGGTCCCCGTGCTCCGCACGGGTTCCTTTTCTTCTCTTATAAATTTGAGCGAGTGTTTAAGGTGAAAACGTTTGGGGCCGATCGGTTTAAGTGCTTCGGTTGTCGTTTTCCTCTCGATCGTATTCTTTTGGGGTTTTCGTTCTAGGGGTTTTTTTTTCTTCCACGTTTCGATCTTGGGGTTCTGAAGCAATCCCAGAAGTGACGTCTCAGCCACCATAAGGAGATTATATATAAAAAGTAGACCTCAGATAACATCATTTCATAGAAATATGTTGCTATTATGGATAAAAAATAAAGTACATTGTCTATTTTAATAGAAAGAGTAAAGTACATTGCTATTCCTTACACTTAACTTACTTTTTGAGATATGGTTAATGAAGTCTTCCGAAGTCATCAAGAACAACACCGTAGTTGTTCATTGTATTTGGTCGCATTGCTGATAATTTTGTTTCGGCAATCCATTTTTCAAGAGTTTCAACCTAATGAATCACAAATAAGAAAAATCAATTTCTATTTTTTTTCCTTAATAGCATTGTACTTTGGTTTTTTTTTAAAATGGCATTGTACTTTGGTAAATCCGTCAAACACTAGATTTACCAATGTACTTTGGTATTTCAAAACAGAAACCCAAAGTACATTGCTATTATGGAAACAATTTGGAAAAACAATTTTTTTTAACATATCTATTTTTTTATCCTTAATGACATTGCACTCTAGGTTTTTGTTCTAAAATACCATTATAGTTTGGTAAATCTTTTAAGGGTTATTGTCACTGTAGCACAACAAAGTTTGGTAATTTGTCCGGATTGGTCACTGAAGTTTTTTTTTTGCGCAATAGGTCACTAAAGTTAAGTTTTACGTCCTAAATAGGTCATCGACGTTAAAACTAACTGGTTTTCACGTTAGTGTAGGGACCTATTTAACACGTAAATTAAACTTTAGTGACCTATTGAGCAAATAAAAAACATCAGTGGCCAATTCAGGAAAAAAAAGTTCAGTGACCTATCATAACCACAAATACAATAGTCGGTCTCATTCTCGCACTCTCCGTCTCGAATCTCTCTTCTCTGTTCCGCTTTCTCTCGCCATCTCTATATCTCTTTTTTCTGGTATTGATCGCGAATCACAACCGCTGTCTATGTTGTATTCCTCTATACCACTATTGGGTTCTTCCGGTGTGCTTGTGGGTCCACAGAGAAGGATAATCGGGTTAGACGGTGGTCATTCATCAACATTTCTTCTAACTCGCCAAAGTAACGGAGGGCTAGGACTCGGTGTCGGACTATTTTGCCTGTGTCCATCCATGTACATCGTTGTAGCAGGAAATCGACTCTGATGAAACTCTGAGATGACGGACCCATTTAATCTATTTGGGCTATCAAATTCCCCTATGAAACCTCCGCTATCAAATTCCTCTATAAAACCTACGATGCAGTTTTTGATAATAACCGCGCCGCAAACCGCAAATGCGATTTTTACTACAAAATAACCAAACAATGTGGTTTTTTAATGCGATGTGGTTTTTTGGTTTTAACAGAACAATGTGGTTTTTAAGGCGATGGAGTTTTTCGGTTTTAACCGAACAGTGCGGTTTTTTAATGCGATGTGTTTTTTCGGTTTTTCTTGTAGTTTTTCTCGGTTTTAATATAACATACGAGGTGCGGTTTGGTTTATATTGCAATTTGCGGTTCGGTTTATATTGCGATTTGCGGTTCGGTTTTTACAAGCGGCGCGATTCGATTTTTATAAAACTAAAAATCGCACCGCACCAGAAATTTTCGGTTTTTATAAAAATAAAAATCGCACTGCACCGGCGGCGGCTGTGATTCACGATCAATACCAGAAAAAAGAGAAAGAGAGAGGGCAAGAGAGAGCGGAACAGAAAGGAGAGATTCGAGACGGAGAGGGCGAGATTGAGACCGACTATGGCATACATGATGGACCCAATTGCCGAAGCATATGGGATATGTTTCATCCTTTCAAGTTCAGTCCTAGTGCTTGGGCACTGAGACTTGCTTAGGATGGTGGTGTAATCAGGAAAAAAATAAAGTGCAAGGCTATAATAGGGAAAAAAATTAAAAACTACATTGCTATTTCTCACAAATTTCCCAAATGATGAAAAACGTAGACTTGTGATCTTACAAGGTAACTGTGATATGTATAAATGCAATTACCAACCCGATTTCATCTTGTAGTTGCCATTGCCAAAACCACTTGACTCAAAAAGGGAGTCTGTAACACCCGCACCTGGAAACTGCATATTACTCTTTTGAATCTCTGAATAGAAATACCTGGAAGAAAGTAATTTATAGGGGAATTGCATTGCTATTTGTCTAATTAGTGTTCACTACTTTATGCTGCTGAAAACAAAATATAGAGATGTAGAAATACAAATTAATCGACATACCTAAGTAAAGCTCTTCTAGCTACAATCTCAGCATGAGAGGTGTACGACGGTGTCTAGGGTCGTGGTGGCTGAGACAAATAGAAAGGCAATCCAAGTAAAAGAAGGCGTTAAAAATAACGTTTAGAAAAGAAGGTGCAGTTGTATAGAGTGAAACCCAACTTTTCAAGTAACAAAAAGGCCATAGAAAGCTTACCAGAGTTGGGGAGTCGTCGGATAGAATGCAGACGTGCTGAACGGAACAGGCGACGTGTAGATCGAAAACGATTGACCGGAGGTGTTGCACTTCCTATAGGCGCTGTACAGGAAAGCAACCATTTCTTTAATATCCTCTTAACCGGGCATATTTTTTGGACCGATTTTGTCGTTACCCTTAACCAGACATAATTTGTTTAGAATTTCCGGAAAAATAATTTTGTATTGTTAATTGAAAAAGTAGGCTGCTATTATTAGCAACATTTACATAGTACGATGCTATAACCAAATGTATAAAACATACCGTGTCAAAATTGTAGGCTGCTAAAACATACTATGTCAAAAAAATTTGTGTCAAAAAATTGTAGGATGCTAAAACTTGTTTATAGCAACCACTTTTAATGAGTTTCTGCACAAGTCCCTCTTTGTTATTGATAAATCCAAATAAATGGCAAATTATATAAACTCACATTGGCATTTGTGATGTAGTGACAAAGTACGCATTTAACTAATGCGGCACCAAATGGATACATTAACATTGTGCGACAATATCCACAATTCACATGAGCAAGATGATTAGAAACTATTATTGCAAATACATTAGATTTTACATAAATCATATTAGAACAAAAGTAAAAAAGAAAAGTCATATACCTGGTGCGAGATTAACAGTAACGCAACATGAAAATCTCACACTTCTAGCACCACATGTATACATCAGCAATGTCCGGCAACCTCCACAATTAAAGCCATCTCCATCCCTGAAATAACCATTCAGATTTAAGATTAGTTCTATGTTTCCAATCGATATCTTTCTTCTTCCTTCTTTTACACATAAATTTTACTAAACTCAAGTGACGACTTCAATATCTCATGAAAAATCCAAGAGATGATTTCGATCGCTTGTCGTATAAAATTATAGTATATAATTAAAGATTAATCGAAAGGCAAATAATAAGATCTCACATGTCTAGGCCTTCTTTGACATAATTGTGGAGCAGATGAATTAGAAATCACCCCTCATCGCCAACCGTAGACCTAAATTATTCACCAAGATGTAAATTTACCGACTCATTGCAAAGCAGACGAACACGAATTACAAAATGCATACGGAATCTCGAATTCATACTGCATATATGCAAGCACACAAACGCATTCAAATGTGAACAGTAATAGAAGAGGCTGGAGGATGTTGTCTGCAAAAAAAAATAATAATAATAATGAAAGATTAATACTAAAAACTAAAAAGAAGAAAGCAATTTCACTTATTGAGAAGAAAGTTTACATTTTCCTTAGCAGAATCGAGAGTTTGATGAATAAAGATTTCTCCACCAGGCTTTAAAACCTGTGAAAATTCTTCAGACAATTTATCACCAGGAAAATCTTGTGATGTACCAATGGATATGATGAAATCCAAAGAGGATGTGTCCATTTGCAATGAACCTGTGTAACAAAAGTTATTATACATTTTAAAGAGGTATAAAATGTATGAGTTTAATGATTGTGAACTGGGAAGTGAAAAAAGTACTTAGTCATGAACCATGAGTGATGATTAATGGGCCGATCTTTTGAACTGTTTCCTTCCTCACCACTCCAACATGAGCTCTTCATTCTCACCTCTATATATAACATTTACTCATCAGTCATCAAGGTTTATTAGAAAGGAAATTTTGAATAAAAATAGAAGACAATATCATCTAGGAGTAGGATCTGTATTACCTTAGGCATACCAAGACATCACCAGCATTGGGAATTTTAAAACTAAAGAAACACCCCAAGCACTTTGAAGAAGATGAATTTGGGTTGGGGGTCAAACTGGTATTGACAAATAAAGTAAACCAATCCCAAGAAAAAAAATACAAAGGAAAACATCTACAATCTCTCCCTCAACAATAATTCTACTATGTTCGGTAATAGTAATGAGACTGAAAACCATGAGAGTTTGAAAATTTTAAATTAAACCAACTTTTGTGACTCTTCTTACTAATCTATGTATCTCAAACTTAACGGTTTCCCTAATTCATCTCATATACACAAATTCACCAAAATTCAACAAATAAACCCAATGAAATCGTGCATTGATCAATTGGTAATGAAATTACTTTTACTTTTAAAGATTTTATGTTAAATCTCAAGAAAAACAGGAGAGAAGGAAAACGTTTTGACCTTTGGCATTTAAGGTTTCAATCTCAAGTAAAGAACGGAAGAGAACGTTGTGGAGGATATGCAATTGGAGTTTCAGTAGTAGCTGATAGAGGAGATGGTTTTCAGGGTTCCGACGATAGCTTCGTTTTCTCCAAGAATTTGTGTAAACGAACCTGAGACATAGTTACATACCAAAAGAAAAAAAAATCCAGAAATTGAGAGAGAGTTTAAATTAGAATGATAATTTGATAGAAATAATCATCGGAAAATGCAAACCTCCTGTACAGAGCTTCACCGACACTACAAGAAGGATATACGACTTTCGCACAACGATTCTCGCCTCCTGTCATTACTAAACCCACGATTAACCGTTGATGAAAACCGACTGAAAGAAGCTTTTCCCGAAATCCACTGTTGCACACCGCCACCGACGGTCGTCCGCCGCCTTCACACGACCTCAGCCGCCGATCCCAGGCGTATAGGAGAAGGCGCAAAATCCGTGGGAAGGATCTGTCGATCCCAGGCAGCACAAACATGCGCACACACAGACTGGAGGAGTGTAGGAGAAACCGGGAAATCCTTGGGAAGAACGCTTAATCCATGGAGTGGAAGCGGTGGAGGCATATAAAATCGAGAATCATGCTAATATGGATCCAGATAGACCCGAAAATAGATCCGCGCCAAAACGCGTGACACAACCCGATAAAAAAACGTACATGACAAACAAAAAAATCACGGTAATTAATAAATAGAGTAATATGTAATTATATCATATAAATATACATAGGGTTATCCTAATCAAGCTCAACATTAAGCTTTGAATCGAGCTCGTTTAGTAAATGAGCCTGAAACTAAGTTCGAGGTCAACTCGGGCTCGTTTAACTCGAGTTCGAGTCGAGTTTTTTACGAGTCATCCAAAGTAACTAGGCTCGTTTACATCCATAGCTATTTCTTTGATGCATTTTCATAATTTATAATATGATATAGGTATAAAAATCATAATTATTATTTGACACTAGGAACTTGAGCTGAAACGTGGGGAATCTAGAAGTAGGGTTCACAAGTACGGATGACAAATAGTCTGCTCACTCTAATACGTGGACACAACAAATTCCTCACACTCTGTGGGTTCATTACCACAAACGACCGAACCCGAACTCGTATGTCTACGTGTATATTGACGAAATTGCATTTGTACCATGTATTTGTATACAACGACTGATTGTCCTTTATGTTGTCTTATATTCTATGGCTTTTACTAAATGGTTTTGTCTTTTTTCAATTTAGCCCATTAATTTATCATTTTTTTCATACTTCGCGACACAAATATCCCACGCTTTCTGATACAAGTATAACAACACATCCATCTGAACGTGTAGATTAACCGCCACCTCGTAATTTCTCTCAAGTCGTCTACATATGTGTCAATGAATACGACGACTTATTGTCGTTTCTGATGTCTTTCACCTGTTCAGCTTTTTCCACATGTGTTTTTGTCTTCTTTCAATTTACTCCCCCAACTTTTTCATGTTCTCGTAATTTTGGCACGGATAAATTTTGGAATTACTTTGATGTGTTCTGACTACATGACAAGTTAATTTAAAATTTGTCGACAGGTGTTTCGTCTAGGCGTCTATTCAATTCATTTGGTTTGAATATTTTGCTTGTCGTGTAAAACCTTTATGATTTTTCTATACATTAAACACAAAAGTTAATGCATCAACAACAAAAAGACGAAACAGTGCCATACGCGTGTAAAATTATTGGCATGTGAATACAAAGTGAAGTGATAAAAAGGTTAATTTACAAAGAGACAAATGAAACGAGTACAGAGATATCTAGAAAGCATCTACCAAACACTGCATATTTTGTGATAAAAGTATAGATCTTATGTTTTAAACTCACATCTAACATGTCCGTTGAAGCCAGAAACTTGATTAATACAGTAGTAGATTCTAGTGGGTTGTTTTTTAAGATATATTTGGATATGCATTTTGAAGGTGATTGATTATATGATATTAAAACGACATTAGTAGACGCGTTTTGGACCAACTAATATCCAATATTTTTGGAACCCGAACTACTATCCATTTATTCTCCTCAATCGGTGGCCATAGGCCAACACTCGTCGATAAAAAACACGTTTATCTGTATTTTCATTCTGTCATTTTATTGCGATTTTATCATGAATATACATATTTTCCATTGTAAATATAAAACGTAAGCATGACTATTAACTTAAAACTCAACCTCATATAATGTTGACCGCAATAAAGATAACAATCATGTTCATATTTTTGCCAAAACAATCACACTAAATTACTAATCTTAACTTATATGCAACCATTGTAACCCAATCGGCAACCTCATCTAGTTCCAAATGCATACAACTTTCCTATACGAAAAATAAAATACTTTCAAGTTAACCTGCAGGAAACCTGTTATCACAGGTTTCAGGGACAAAAATGGCAAAAAGTTTGCAAATTTTGGGCTTTAGCAGACATAAAATCCATAGAAGGATAAAACCAAACATTTACGAAAAAATTAAGGACTTTTATGACAAAAGCCCACCAAACTAATGTAATTAACTTATCGTGACACTCTTTAAAGAAGGTCCGTATTCCTGGTAATGATCAGCTTTAAGCATATATATTCCTGTTAACATAATCTTTTCACTTTTCCTTTTCAAAAAGAAATGCAGAATGGTGATGGGTTGTAAAACGATAGTACATCTAGTGATGGTTTGTAGCTGTTCAAAGTTACAGACGGAATTCTGGGTAACAGTCACTTGGGACTGTACAGAGTTCTTCAAGAAATTTACTATTTGGTATAACTATTCACATCTACTACGTAGCGATTAGGTGAACATACAATGTTCTGGGTCCAGCAATGAACAAATAATAGGTTTTAATGCTTATCTTTCATCAGTTACCTCTTCGTGTCTTGGATTCTAAATTGTACGAGAACAAGCTGATTAAGTAATAGATTATGCTACAGTTCCAAACTACCTAAAAAGTCTCGTATAATGAAAAAGAAAAGAAGGAATCTAAAAACAAAAACAGCCAAAATACAAGTATTAATGGTGATGTGTGAATGATTAAGAACGCAACAATTGTAACAAAACCCTTGTGTTGAATTGAAGAGGACAGGAAACCGATTGTAGTACAGTTCGACCGTATGTGAATGTGCGAGTTAAAGGAGTACAAGAGAAGAATTGGAAACTCATTCACCTTCTTAGATTGAAGAGATGAAATGGGTTTGTCGTCCTGCGTTCGATCGAAGAAAAAGCCCTAGCAAACCATCCTTAAAAAACAGTTTTTCAACCCAAAACTCGTTTTTTTTTTTTTTTTTTTTAAATAATTGTATTTTCATTGGTTAACTGTATGAAAGTCTTATCATTTTCTGTTAGACCTAGATTATTTATCTATGGTGTTTTTGTTATGGCAGCGTCTAGGACGTAGTATTAATTAGTTGTAGCAAAATATGAAAAATCATTTTGAAGTTGTGTTTGTTTTGGACGGAACCGGAACAATGACCAAGTCAAATAATTTAATTAGTCAATAACGCTAGGTTTTGTACCCACGTGAGATAGAGGTTGGGTGTTCAAGCCTTGTTAAACCCTTTGAAAATGCCAAATGTGGGGAAATTTTCCCTGGAATCCCTATGGGGTCGCATCTGCCCTATTGGATGATTCGATCTCGGGGCCTTCAGTGAAATAAACGAAGGGGCTTCCATTGATGCAATGCCGCCGTTCCAAAAAAAAAAAGCCTAATTGAATAAATTTTTAATCTCACCCAAAATGTTTGAATAAAGTGGAATAGTAAATGAAATGACAAAAAAGTCCTTTTACCCGTCTATCATTACAGTCCATCGCTACCACACCCACACCAACACCTACACAACCACCCTAACCCCACACCCACACTCATACCCCCACCACACCCACACCAACACCTACACAACCACCCTCACCCCACACCCACACTCATACCTCCACTCCGATCTATACATATACGACTATACCTACACACGCCCACGCCCACACCCACACTCATACTCCCACCCTTTCACCCACCCCATCCACACCCCAACCCTAACTAACCCCACCCCTACCGCCACTCGCACCTACACCCCCACCTATATTCCAACGTACCCTCCCACAGCCCCACACCATACCCTCACCCCAACCCCAACCCCACCCCCACCCCCACCCCCACCCGACCCTAACCCCATCCCCAACCCCACCACACACACATATGAGGTTGTTTGTTTATAATTATAGTACAGTAAAAAATATTTAAAACAATTTACAAGTAGATGACAACTTAGTAATTTTAACATAATTTTGTGCCTTGTCCTATTGCTACCAAATGTTATTGATAAGAGCTAATTTAGTCTCGTTCAGTTCCATTCAATCTAGTCCCGTCCTATTCAGACCAATCTTGTCCCAGTATATTAGTTAAGGTAATATTGATATTGAATGACATAATTCAGAACATGGAAAAACATAATTGAATGATACAACTAGAATATGAGTCGTATATCGAGAGCATTTGACTAAGGCATATGTAAACACATATTCTTTAAAATGGATTTGAGTACCCATTATTCGATGTCTGTTTCCCACGATACAATAATTGTAATGGTTTTTCAAGACCGTCAAACTCAACGAGGTTCGGATTTTACGAGACACGATAGTAAGAAAATCACATCAGCGGGGAAGAAGAAATGAGAGTTATATGTATTTCTTGGTGTTGTTGTAGGCATTTGTATTTTGTGTTTACAAATTCTATTTATATAGCAACAAAGTAAACGAGAATCAAATTGTAATGGGTTTTTCAAGACCGTCAAACTCAACGAGGTTCGGATTTTACGAGATACGATAGTAAGAAAATCACATCTGGGAAGAAGAAATGAGAGTTATATGTATTTCTTGGTGTTGTAGGCTTTTGTATTTTGTGTTTACAAATTCTATTTATATAGCAACAAAGTGAACGACAATCAAATCAACAATTAAACACAATTTGTAACTGATAAGGAGATAATTAAATACAATACCGTAATGGACATTGTATTCAATATCGTTATTAATTATGAATCGTCGACGACATTGTATTTAGTATCTTTCTTAACTACAAATCATAACCTATTGAACATTAATGGCCAGTTATACAACTATTCAACCCCTCAACTTTCGTTACTAATTTCTCATTTATCTATTCTCTATTTTGAATGAGTAATATATACCAAATTGAAGGTATCATAGAGGAGAACACAAATATAATTACATTTTGGTTTCACACAAAAACCGAAATTTGTGTTCTAAAATGGAAAACCTGTTTTTTTTTTCCTACAGTCCCCTACAAGAACGGAAATTAATCATTAAATTTTCAAACCAACAAGATAAGATCCAACAATTGAATCTTGCATATGATAGGTAAGTGTTACCCTTTAAACACTTGCTAAAGAAATATACATATTTTACTAGAAGACTAATAGACTAGATGTCATTAAACTGTTCAATTGTTTACGTAAATAATTAATGTACTTCTCACATGATTATCCATGATCTTGTTAGGTTCTCATTGTTATGTTCATTATGGTTATGAACATGTGTCTGATTTTGTAAGAGCTCTTACGAATTACACCACATATAATCATTATTGTTGACGCTTCTCGTTTTCTAACATTATGCATCGTATTATGCCGACGCGTGTTGTTTTCTAACATTACACGTGGCGTTGTGCCGACCTGTCTCGTTTTATTCTCTGCGAGCGACCAAACCTTGGTGGTGTGTTTCGCTCCTAACAATTACAGATTTTCACATATCTTTCTTTTAAGTCATTTTCAACTTCATGAACAGGGTATTAAGGTCTGAATTTATAAGGTTCGTTTTGAACATCAAAAGCACTACAAAGCTCTTGATTATCAATCAAAACCTTCACTCTTGATCTAAAAGAATTCAACATCTTAAACTAAGATTTCAAAATAAGGATCTTACATGTTGAAAAGCACAAGGAAAGAGATAATGAAAAAGGGTTTAATCCTCTACAAAAAACTCCCACCTCAAACCTAGCTTGAATTTTACCAAACAAACTTCACCTTCTTGGCTCTCCCAATTGCAAAAAAAATCCCTTTCATCGTTATACACATACGTAAGGTTTATAAATTCACACTTTAACACCTTAAATTAGCCATATAATGGAAAATATAATCATTATTATTCCACTATACATATATAATACTTCATTAAGAGAACTTACTTTCTTAATTTCACCAAGTAAAATTTGGTGTATTATAGTTCAGAAAGATAAAAAAAAATAAAAAAAAATACCAAAAAGAGGGTAAATATCTTACAAGAGTTGATGTTCAGAATAATGTGAATGAAGTTCACTTGTTCTACTCCATTTTGTTTGAGTCGTTTAGACTGCATTCGGCAGAAAAAACTACAACTCCTAGTAATGAAGGTGGAAACTTCAACATTTCATATTCTACCAAGCACATATCCATTAAGTAGAACGCTAATGGCTCCAACTACATTAAAAAAACACCATATATATCGCAAAAATATGAAAACAAAAAGTAATTAAAAGAAGAGAAATTATGTATCTTGATCATGAAACAGAACATATTTTCCTATTTTTTGTCCAAAATCATTAATTTTCGCACAAAATAAATACTCTAAAAAGATTAAAGAATATATTACATTTCTTGAGTACAAAAAAAAAAAAAAAAAAAAACACTTTTCTATCATATTGTCCAAATTCGTTAATTTTTCCATGGAACCAAATTGTTGCTTCATATGAATCCATTCTTAATTTTCAATCGGACAAATTTCTCTTTGTTTCTGCAACAACCCACACCAAAACTCGACAACAATCTATCGAGATTTTTTTTCGTCTGAAATCAAGACAACATAGCTAAAAGTAGCTGCAACTCAATTAATTGCTTGTTCTTTCTTGTGCTCCTGTAAGGGAAGAAAGAAAAATCCAAGAACAAAGTTAAAAATCAAACGAAACCCCATGGATGGTTGCATTCTACCTACCACTTCAAAACAAAAAAAGAAAGCTAAATTAAGAAAAAAACCCCATTAAAGAAAGCTTCCGTGTTTTTTCTCTTAATTCGAAAAATCCAACAAAAAAGAAAATTAAGTTTAGAAAACCCCATAAAAAAAGCTTGCAAAACCACTTTCTTTCTGTTGATTATTTGCTAAATAAGCCTGATGATTATTTGCTAAATAAGTGATGAAGCGTGCTTCCTGTATGTCAACATTAGGTCTCTTAGAACTAATATGTACCAATTTTCATACTTTTCTTGTCCCACTTTGAAAGTAACAACTTTAACCCATGTTTTACAATGACTATAAACACTAATAACTTGCTTCCATAATTCTTATAACATTTAGAGACTCAATTTCATTCAAATGCTAAGTTTGGCCAATAGAAAGTCAACTCTGAGACATTCAATTTCAAGAACAACAAACACATAATTTCATGGTGTTTTTTCCATTGGTTGAAATCGATATCAACAATTTATTCACTGGATTAAATGCTACAGCAACATGCATCGAGAATTTTGAACTCAATGAGATAGGGTTTCAAAACTCAAGTAATTACCTTGATATTTCTGTCCACATTGCAAGTAATCTCAATTTCTGAGTTGTTTTTGTGCAAAATCGAACCAATGGAATGCACCTTTGACCACCATTGTCGCCGGCAGTCCTCCCTGCGCCTCCGGCAGCCGGCAACCGGCGCTGATTCCGGCCATCGCAACCTCCTGCGTGCCTCTGATTTTGACGAACACGGGGAATACCCCGATTTTCCTTTCCTCTCGATTTCTAGTCACGCACACAGGAAAAATACGACCAGCCCTTATTTGGGTCTGATTTTTTACCAAGTGCGAAAAATTCCAAAATGCCCCTAGTCAAAAGCCTTGGACAAAATTCCTGCATATTTTCCTATTTTTTACAAACTTTATACTTGCGTAGCTTTTAGATATGACATCCAAAATTTGAAAATCTTAGGTGCGTTTAGTTGTGGAAAACTGCTCCGTTTTTCGGAAAAATTTTCCAACAAAAATGAGAATTTGGAAAACGCGTTTAAATCGTCAATTTTTCCAAGAAAATGAAAATTTTCATTTTTCCAAAACTACAAAGAATTTGGAAAATTTTGGAAAACCCAAAATTATTGTTTTCAAAATTTTTCTATTTCCAAACTTTTTCTAAAATATATAAACACACACACACACACTCATTCTCACCTACACCCCTAAAATTACATCTAAAAAAACACACGAAAAATTTTCTAGTTGGAAAATTTTCTAAAAAATATGAAAAGTTAGAAAACGCATTTGGTTGATCAAGTTTTCCAAAAATTTTCTAGAAAATGAAAATTTTCCATTTTCCAAAATTACATAGAACTTCGAAAACTCAAAATTTTTGTTTTCCAAAGTATTCTATTTCCAAACTTTTCCAAGAATACAATCTCTACACAGATATCCAACCCAACCCACTCACTCCACCCTACCATCTCCACTCCACCCACCCATACCCCCTACCTAGCTTCACCCACCCATCCCACCCCATCCTACCCACCTCCACCCCACCCTACCCTACCTACCCTAACCCACCCTTATCTTAACCTACCCAACCCACCCCGTCCAACCCCTACCTACCTTCACCCCACCCACCCCACCCCACCCAAACACCATACCCTACCCTACCCCACCCACCCATACCCCAGCCTTACCCAACCCACCCCACCCCTACCCTTCCTAACCCCACCTAACCCTTACCCCACCCCTACCCACCATACCCACCCTACCCTACCCCACCCACCCCTATACCCCCCGCCTTACCCACCCACCCCACCCCCACCCTACATACCCTACCCACTCTACCCCTACCCTACCTTAGACAACCCACCCACCCCACCCAACCCTACCTCTACCCTACCCAAGACGATTTTCGGTTTGATAGTCTTCCTTAACCCTCTACACACCCTACCCACCTTACCCAACCCACACACCACCCCTACCTTACCCACATCTACCCTGCCTTCCCTACCCTATCCTACCTTAACACCACCCCACCCAGCACCCACCCCAACCCGTATCAGTCTATCACACCCACCACCTACCACCTACCCCTAACCCACTACCCTACCCACCCTAACCACTACCCCACCCTACCCAGCCGGGTAGGGTAGAGGTGTGGGGGTAAGGTGGGGTAGGGTGAAGGTAGGGATGGGGTGTAGAGGGTGGGGTGGGGGTAAGTAGGTAGGGTAGGTAGGGTGTAAGGTGGGGGTAAAGTTGTGGGGTAGGTCACATGTAGGGTGTGGAGGTGAGTGTGGAGGGTGGGGTAGGGTAGGTAGGGTAGGGCGTAGGGTGGGGTAGGGTAGCTAAGGGTGGGTGGAGTGGGGGTAGGTACGGGTGGGGTGTGTGTGGATGGTGGGTGTGTGTAGGTGTTCAAATATGTGTTTTATTATATTATTTTGAAAAAAAAATAGAAAATGAAAACTTATAGAAAATACACATCCAAACGCATTTTCTAATTTTCTAAAACGGAAAACGAAAACTCAATTAGCCAAACGCGTTTTTACTGAAAATGAAAATGGAAACTCCACTCCATTTTTCCGAAAATGGAAAATGGAAAACGGAAAACAGTTTTCCGCAACCAAACGCACCCTTATATTCTTAAAAAGATGGGAATAAGATTTACAACTTTCCCTCACTAACTTACGGCTGAATCTATCCAGTTCTGATACAGATCCTCAAACATGTGTACTTGGCAATTTTTATCACTTTTTGACCATTTTTAATCCCTCATAACTTTTTTGTTATAACTCTAAATGACCCGAATATTTTTTCTATATTATTACTTCATCAAATATTACAAAAGTCTCCTTGAAGTAACACTTCGTGATGACTTAATAAAAAGTTTTGAAGCATAAAATTCCATATTCTAATATTCTTTGACCATTTTGCCATTGGTTGAAACACTTATATTAATTTATTATCTTTTATCAAATTTTAGGTCGTCACAATAATACAATCAGAATATCGGCGAAATTGCGGTAAATATCGCCGTAATTCTCCGTTCCGCTATTCCTAAGCGCTATTTCTAACCATTATTTTATAAAGGACCACAAACCGAGATCTCGGCACTATTAACTACACAGAGTACAAGTATTAAATTTTATAATTTTGTCCCAAAGATTACAATTCTTCTTCATCTAGGTCATTGACTAGCAACCTTAACCACTAGTTTCGTCATTTGGCGAAATTGACTATTCTCACTAAAACGTCTAAAATTAGGTCATTTTATGGTTTAAAAGAAATGTCTAACATAATCCAACTCTCAACTTCAACTCCTCATCATAAATTTTACAACATCTGACTCCTTGATAAGTCAAATCTATATATTCTAAGTTTGGCAAAATTGACAGTTTTAGTCCATGTCTTAATTTCTTAATTTTGGTTCAAAATGGATTTTAAATATTTCAAATACTCATTAAAACTTTATTTTGGCTCTTTGAACTATATTCTAGACAAATTATAAATTTTTTAATTTATTTTCATTAATTTATTTTTATTTAATTCTTTATCTAAAATATAATTTATTTTATAGATTTAAGCCAAAACTTCTAGCCAAAACACAGATGTTACAATTATCCACCTCTTAAAAAGGATAAAACATAAGAAAAAATAAAATAATAGTTTTCCAAAAAATTCAAAAAGTTAATCATCTTAAGTCTTAAAACAACATAAATCTTCACGTACAATTGTTTCATGTTCCCTCCAAAATCACTTTATTTCAAAGATTTACATAAATAAATTTCCATCTAATAAAATGTGCTTCTTGAAACTTGTAAATGTTTTTTTTTTTTTTTTGAAATTCTAGTTTTCAACTCAATCCTTTGTTTTTGATTAAATACTCAACGTCTCTTTTAATGTATTTAAGAAGCAAGTCTTATATGTAAATATTATTATGGAAGAATATTCTGCATGCTTTCGAATGTTTATTTATAAAAACAAGTAGATTTCAAATTTTTACTCTTTAGTACAACTTATAAAAAAATTTACCTAGATTATAAAGAGATCATGAATCCCATGTATCAGCAACTGATTCATGATGGTCTCTTGTCACTTTTATTTATGAAGTTTTAATACTTAGTATAATAAACGCACTGAAAACGATTCATAAAAAATTACTTAAATTTTTAACAAAATCTTTGGAAAAAATAAGTTTGCATCATTCTTATGTTCTTGTTAGGATAGGTTGAGTTCACTTAACACATATACCTTAGGTTGCTAAATCATTTTAAGCATATATTTCTCTATCTGAGACATATACTTATGTATCTTCAACACAAGCATGATTTAATACATCATTATCCCTAAATAATTTCCATTTGTAATTTTCTTCGACCCAGTTTACGATCCCATGCCTTAAAAGGGTAAAAATGTCAGCATCTCAGACATATACTTATGGAGAATTTCCATTTGTAATTCTCCATATTTGTAGCATTTATCAGATGGTGATTTGGATTTATCAGCACGAGAGGAACTGTCAACATTATATTTTTGAAATCTAGTGTTGAACTTCCTTTTTGCTGGTGTGGTCTTCCTAGCATTGTTAAGCTTTCAAACTACTTCACAATCAAAGCAGCTTGTGAGGCAAGTTTAAAATTTTTTCTAGTTCTTCATCATCTACTATTCATTATCAACTTGAAAATTCTTCAACTACTTTCTTATTTCTAGATATGAGAGCAGAGATTTGTCTTTGTGAATATCTCTCATGTCTTTCATACTTTGCTTTCTTTAAGCCTTAGTTTTTTCCATAATTGCAAAGGTTACCGAACATACTTTGGGATTCTATGGATTTAATTTTCTCGTTATTCTTGATAACATCCACATGATGTTCCCAGTGATCATCTATAGATCGAGGAACTTGAGGACTAACACATGATTTGGCTTTTCAATATTGTATTTCCTCATATCATTAACAAGACAATTGAAAGATAGGATGTGTGGGTCAGAGACTCATTCTTTAGAGTAAACATATATTCATACATTCGATTAATGTTGTTATATTGATTTCCCCTAACTTCTTCCGTTCCTTCATATGACACTTTCAGTGTCTGGATCATCTCTTTTGTAGACAAGCAATTTTCGACCATGTAATAGACATGATAGGACAAGGCAGAACATATGGCTGCTCTGGCCTTGACATTGAGATTTACATTTTTCTTGTCATCATTGGTATACTGGTTTATGAAAGTTCTGACAGTTCTTATTGGAACAATGTCTTTATCAATTTGGCTCATAAGAATGAATATGCCTTCCTTAATGATTTCAAGCATGTTATAATCCATGGATTCTAGAACCATCATAGCTTTCCTCATCCATATCGTAAAATTATTTTCATTGAAGGGCGGGCACTTGTTAATAGATGTGGGTGAAAAAGAAACATTGTTAGACGATGGTGAAGCCATTTTGATTGTAGAACAATATCAGTTCGAGAGAACGACTACTCTGATCCTATATATTGCTCCAATAGACAACCAATCATACAATGGAAATAAAGAGAGCACTTCAAATATTTCAAATTAAATCTTTATTGAGAAGAAAGTTTGTAACAAAAGATTAATTGGAGAACAAACTAGCAATTAAACACACACTCTTGGATGGAATTCACATAAAATGCCATCGACTATTTATAACTGAAGACTAATAAAACCCCTAGTTTTACATAAACACTAGCCTTCATCGAAATCCCTAACAAACACGGAGTCTTCACTTATCTTTGGAAACAGTAGTTTCTAAATGATTCAAATCATGAACTAATCAGATTTTATCTTAAAGCTCAAGTCATGTCAATATATCTCCATAGCACCTATTGTGGCAGTCAACGTAAGCACAAACTAAAAACTTCAACATCAAATTAAGTCATGTCGATATATCTCCAAAGCACCTATTGTGGCAGACAACGTAAGCACAACCTAAAAACTTCAACTTCAAATTCTTAGTGTGGAATTCTTCCAATTGTCATCATCAAATCATAGGGCTTGGCTCAACATGATCATATATAACCAGACCCTTTTTTCCCATATCAGTTCCCGCCAACAAATGATCAATTTGCAACATTGTATTAAACAATTGGAGCATCTTCCAATAGAGTACTATCTACCAACTACACATGTACTATAGTGTAGACTTTCTTAATAAAAAATTTAAAGTGTTTTATGTCACTCTTGTCGACTATATCTATAACATACTTCAATGTAGGATGTTGGAAAGACAAACTGATATTTGGTCTATCTTCCAAACCTTTATTCACTTAGATCAAATTTAATAGATCAGAGTAATTTATATATGACGGAAATTCTACACATTAATTTTCAACAAAAGGTCTAACATATTGACTTTCATTATTTATTGATTGTCATTAATTATTAATACAAGAAACAAGAAACTACTCATCTAGAGTATTTGAAATCATGTTTTTTTAGAAATGATATTTGATATATTTTTAAAATTTTTTTATATTCAAGGGTAGAACTTATAAAATAACCATTACTTCTTTCTCTTGAATTCGATGTACGAATGTCAGATTTTGCAGTACGAATGCCATACTTCATAGTACAATTGTCAGATTTCCAGTATGAATGACTGAAAAAATACAGCCTTTTGTAGAGAAGTTTGTAGAGAAGTTGCAATTTCACAGATGGAATTTACGATTTCGTAAACACGATCTGTGAAACCCATTTTCATAGATTCATTTATGAAATATAAGATTACATCTAAAAGGATTTTCGTAGATGACATATGCAAAATCCTTATATGGAACTAAAAACATTTTCGTCCCGCCCCCTCTTAAATACAAAACACAATTTTGCAGATGACATCAACATACTGCAGGTGATATCAACATTTCATAGATGATTTGTAAATTTCATCAAATCCATATGTGGAATTCATAGCTATATTGGTGATTAGTTGATTTTTTATTATTATTTTTTAAATATAATGAATGTAACTAGACATTTTTGTTTTTTTAAGTAGGGTTAATGTCATGTTTGGTCACTTAAGTTTTGACGTTGAGCTCATTTAGTCACTTTACTTTATTTAACTTTTAAAAGGTTATTTAACATGCTGATTGTGTCTCAAATGGTCACTATAACCGGCATTAACAAGTTTCCATATTTTTAGGTTACCTAAATCACCGAACTTCTCTTTTTCTGGCTATTTAAGACCATTAATTTTTTTTTGGTCTATAGTCATTAAACTTTTAAATTGTACACATTCATTTTTATGTATTTTTTTCACAATTCATTTTGACAACTTTTTAATATTTCAAGGGTAGAACTTATAAAATAACCATTACTTCTTTCTCTTGAATTCGATTGCAGTACGGACACCAAACTTCACAGTACAATTGTCAGATTTCCC
This sequence comes from Cichorium intybus, assembly GCA_023525715.1. Lineage (NCBI taxonomy): Eukaryota > Viridiplantae > Streptophyta > Magnoliopsida > Asterales > Asteraceae > Cichorium > Cichorium intybus. The sequence continues at coordinate 27,560,577 of CM042013.1, read as the reverse complement.
GGTATGAATGACCGGAAAAATAGAGCCTTTTGTAGAGAAGTTCCAATTTCACGAATGGAATTTACGATTTCGTAGACACGATCTATGAAATCCATTTTCATAGATTTCATTCAGATACATCTAAAAGGTTTTTCATAGATGATATCTGCAAAATCCTTATATGGAACTAAAAACATTTTCGTCCCCACCCCCTCTTAAATACAAAACACAATTTCGCAGACGACATCAACATACTGCGGGTGATATCAACATTTCATAAATGATTTGTAAATTTCATCAATACCATCTGTAGAATTCATTGTATGGTGATTAGTTGATTTTTTATTATTTTTTGAAATATAATGAATGGAACTAGTCAATTTTGTTTTTTTAAATAGGGTTAAGGTCATGTTTGGTTACTTAAGTTTTGACTTTGAACTCATTTGGTCACATAACTTTATTTAACTTTTAATAGGTTATTTAACATGTTATTTGTGTCTCAAATGGTCATTATAACCGGCATTAACAAGTTTTCATATTTTTAGGCTAGATAAGTCACTGAACTTCTTCTCTTTTTTGGCTATTTAAGACCATTATTATTTTTTGGTCATATATATATATATATATATATATATATATATATATATATATATATATATATATATATATATATATATATATATATATATATATATATATATATATATATATATATATATATATATATATATATATATATATATATATATATATATATATATATATATATATATATATATATATATATATATATATAAGTTCAATAGAGAACCAAAATGAAACAAGGAACCAAGGAACCAATCGTGAGCGTTGGAATTCAAATGATCGACGGCCGAAGATAATGTTGTAAATTTCTTAATTGAACGCACATGTAGCGAATAATTCCAAAAAAACCCACTTCGTTTTTTATTTATTTATTATTTTTAGAGCTTATTTTTTATCGAAATAAAAAATCAAATATATCAAAATTCATAATTTTTTATTCTCTTTCAATAGACATCCATATCAATATAGTAAAAACGAAAAAAAAATATTCAAAAATCTTGTTCAGATTCACAACACTTAATCAATGTGAATCTGAACTATAACAAGTTTTATAGAAGATTATTCATACGTGAATGATCATTGAAATTATCTTTTTCAACAATCATTCATTTAATAACAACTTGTGTGAATTTAAATAAACTTTTAGATTCAGACGTGAATCTCACTAAAATTTCATATTGAATTTAAGTAAATTCGTTTATATTGTTTACAATTTCAATATTTTGATAATATACAATTGAATTAAGTAAGATTCACAAATTAATTTACTTAAACTTACGCAAATAAACAAAAAATTGCTGAAAAAATAGGGTACAATTATCATTTATATGTGAATTAATATATCTAAAACTAGATGCACACTATTTTTAACATTTTGATCATACACAAATGAATTATTTTAGATTCACAAATTAATTTGCTTAAAATTCACATGTGAATGATAAAAAATTGTTGAAAAAACCAGGTACAATTAACATTTATATGTGAATTAACATGTCTAAAACAAAAAACAGTTAAAATTCACAATGTAAATATAAACTATAGTAAATTTGTATGAAAGATAATTCACATGTAAATAGTCATTGAATTCAATTTTATTTAATAATTGTAAATCATTAAATAACAACTCATGTAAATTTTAAAAAATTCTTAGTTTCAGATGTGAATTCAAGAAAAATCACTTATATTTTTACTATTTCAACGATTTGATGTCATATACAATTGAATTAACTGAAATTCAAAATGATTTCCTAAAAATTCACATGTGATTGGTCAAAAATTATTGAATAAATCGAATAGAATTGTCATTTATATGTGAAGGAATATATCTAAAACAATACAGTTCAGTATAGATTCGCATGGTGAATCTGGACGAACTTGAAGTATAAAAAAACAAAAAAAATTGTATAACAATATGGATGTCTATTTAAAGAGGATGAAAATTTATAAATTTTGGTATTTTTATTTTTTTCGAAAAAAGAATAAGCTTAAAAATTAAAAAAACATAAAAAACGAAGTGGGTTTTTTTCCATAATCTTCTACATTGGCGGCTAACTAGTAAATGTACATCCTTTTTTATGGCCGTAGATCTTTTGCATTCTGACCACACGATTTGGTTCCTTGGTTCCTTGTTTTAAATTGGTTATCTATTGAACCCAACCCTATACATACATATATATATATATATATATATATATATATATATATATATATATATATATATATATATATATATATATATATATATATATATATATATATATATATATATATATATATATATATATATATATATATATATATATATATATATACAGGGTCGAGATCATGAGAGAACCTAAAAAAACCTAGGAACCTAGGAACTTTGTTTCTACACAATATTTTTTAAAAAAAATTGCATCCAATTTTTTTATTTAAAGCGTCTAAGAGATTTCTAAACCCTAAACCCTAAACCCTAAACCCTAAATCTAAACCCTAAACCCATATGAAAAAAAATAAAAAAAATGATTTTTTTGCATCCAATTTTTTTATTTAAAGTGTCTAAGAGATTTCTAAACCCTAAACCTAAACCCTAAACCCTAAAACTAAACCCTAAACCCTAAACCCTAAACCCATATGAAAAAAAAAATTAAGAAAATGATTTTTTTTGAAATTTTTTTTGATATCTTCTAGATGCATCATAACAAAAATTTTGGTATATTTTTTTTGAAAAATATTGTGTAGAAAAAAAGTTCATAAAATGGGTTCTTAGGTTCCTAGGCTTTTTTAGGTTCTCAATTGAACTTTACTCTATATATATATATATATATATATATATATATATATATATATATATATATATATATATATATATATATATATATATATATATATATATATATATATATATATATATATATATATATATATATATATATATATATATATATATATATATATATATATATATATATATATATATATATATATATATATATATATATATATATATATATATATATATATATATATATATATATATATATATATATATATATATACACATATTCCATTTTTACATGTTTTTTCACAATTCGTTTTTATAACTTTATTTTATTTAATTTTTTACATCTTTTTTTCACAACCTATTTGTATAACTACCTTATTTTACTTCGTTTTGATGTTTTATAAATCTATTTTTACCACTTCAGTATTCTTTGATTATATATGTTTTTTGTTTTTATAACTTCCTATGTTTACTTCCCCAAGTAGATGTCAATTATCTGAACTACAAAATTATTGATACAGATGATAATCTAGAAATTATTAGTTTCTCACGCATCCTGTAACGTGAATGGATATGAGAAACCAATAATTTTAAGATTATTAGTTGGATCAATAATCTTGTAGTTCAGTTAATTGAAATCTAATTGGTAGGGGTCATCTTTATTCGCCTTAAACCGTAAAACCTCCAGGAATGAAGCTTAATCGGGATTTCGGGTTTGGGTGATTTGGGTGTAGTTCGGTTCCGATTTGGAAAAATCCTTATTTTGAGTGACCAAACCGAACTCGTTTAACCCGAACTCGGAAACCGAGTAGTCTGAAGCTAATACGGTTTGATTATCGAACGGTTTGATAACCAACACCAAATTGAATAACACAAACTGTTTAACCCGAAAACCGTATGATGCTCACCCCTACTAATCGGGAAAGTAAATAATATGACGTTATAAAATAGTAAAAATAGAATGTGAAAAAAATGAAAAACACAGGTAAAAATGATGTTAATAAAACGAACTCTGAAAAAACATATAAAAACAAAGTAAAAAATTAAAGTTATATCAACAAATTGCATCAAACATTTATAAACAAAATAATAAATGAAGTTGTAAAAACGAATTGTAAAAATATATTTAAAAAAACAAATAAGTATAATTTAAAAAGCTTATAAACTAATTATAACCCAAAAAAGTTCGGTGGCCTTAATTGTAAAAACAAAAGAAGTTTACCGAACTTAGGCGATGTTTCGTTTTTATTTAATGGTGTTAATACATAAAAAAAACTTAATGGTTCAACTATATATTATTGTTTATTTTTTACTTAATGCTAATAAGAGAGTTAACTTATGAAATGTATGTCATTAACATTATGTCATACTTTTATATTTTCCTAATTTGCTCTTATTTTCTCCAACAAAAATCATATATAAATCCAAAATATAAGTAATGAACTATATTTAATACTTATGCAGGGAGTTATTCACTATTATATGTTTAAATAACATACAAATTTTTATGTGCTCGTTAGTTTTTTAATCCATTATATATATATATATATATATATATATATATATATATATATATATATATATATATATATATATATATATATATATATATATATATATATATATATATATATATTGAATTTATATTTTTTTATTTAAACTTACTTTAAAATTATATTCAATTTTTGTTATTAATCATGCTATTTTCTAAATTTTTTAGTTTTTAAACTTTCTTAAGGTGAACACGTACAATTGTAATTCATTACAATTATTAAATAAAAGATCATTTGTTATTTTTCAAGTTTAAACATGAGGATAAATTAAATATTACTCAAATTCAAACGTTTCATCCGATATAAAGAAAAAACAGTATATATATGAGCAACATTGTATACACATATATCTATTTAATAGTATTTATCAAGTCATGACTTACAATGAAAAAATAAACAAGGTTTTAAATAGCCTAAAAATTATAAAAACTTGTTATTGCAGCCATAATAACCATTTCAGATACAATTAACATATTAAATAACCTTTTAAAACTTAAATAAAATTAAATGACTAAAATAAACACAAAATCAAAAATATACAACAAAACGTCAGATCAACCCTCTTAAATAAAAAAAACTTTGCACTTGCATCTATATTATATGATAATTGAAGTAAACATTTTCGAAAAGATAAAAATCAATGCATTCAATTACATTGATGGTATAGAAAGAAACTTTTTACAGAAAACTAATACATTAAAAATAATATCAATTTCCTTTGGTGTGACTTTAATTATATATTATATACGAAATCAAATTTCATGTTCTTTCCCTTTTCGAAGATATAGCATTTGTATATGTATATTTTAGTTAATAGTCGAATGTAGAGAGTAACCGTAAATGTTCGATCTGAAGAGATTATAAAATCACAATCTTGTAAACAATTGTTCCTACTAATTGTCGTACAAAGATAAATCGATAGAAAAAACATACAAACATTTGTAATGAAGATTATTAGCGTGTATGGTGTACTTTTGTTACTTATCACCACATCAATTGCAACAATAACAACAACAACCGGTAATTTTACATATTTTTTGTGACTCGTATGATTTTGTATGTATCTTAAATCATTTTTCGTTTTAATATATTTTTTATAACAAAAAATTTGTATATTTTCTATTGAATTAGGTTTTTTTAGAACAATTAAACATCTATCTAATCCTATTGTCAATTGCATTAGGAGATGTGAACACATATACAAAGATAAATATAAAGTTTTGTCACGCCTATCTTACATGGCCGGGTGGTTGTGATGACAAAAATTGCTTGCATTATTGCAACAACTGGAAGGGGAAATTCTCATTTAGAAAATGTGAAGTGCTTAACGGTGATAGAAAGTGTCATTGTCAATGGCCTTGTTAAAATTTCCAAAGCTTTTGTTTGTCTACTTAGTTTGCTATTAATAAGAGTTGGTTATTAATGTTAAGATTTAACGTATTTTAAGTTGTTATGATTGATTATGCTGAAAATTTAGGAATTAAAGTTATCCACGGTTTAATGGTGACTTCTTTTTATTTATTTTCATGGAATTAAATCAATCTGATTTGTATTTTACTTGAATATAAATCAATGAACAAATTAAAATATAGCCGAAAAATAGATTATGCTTGTTTGGATGATTGGTTTCGTCTAATCCAATCAAGTGATTTAAATTCATCCCATTCAAAACACATGTTGAAATATATTTCAACATATTAAATAAATTTAAGATATAATCAGAACCAACCATTTTACAATATAATTGGATAAGATCATACAATTTTTTAAAAATATGAAACATTCCAACATGTATAATATATAAATTAAGCTGTCGACAGTGGCGGTACTGGGCTTGTGCCCACCGTGGCACGGGCCACTACTCAATTTTTCCTTAGTAGTATATGTAGTCCAGCCCAGAAGGTGAAGCGCAATAGAAGACGAAACCTAGATGCGGGAATGAATTCGTTGATGCTTCCTTCTGAGTTCGTCAAAACACAAAAAAAGAAAAGAAAACCTCATGTCGACTTCCTTCTGAGTTTGTCGTTGCTTCTGTACTCGATAAAGAAAACACAAGGAATGTGAAGGCGATGCTAGATTTAGACAAAACTGAGAACCAAATTGATCAGGCGATGATAAATTCAGACAAAACTGAGAAAAAGGTAATCCAAAACGTTTTTCCTTGCTTCAAATCTGCAATTATAACATATTTTTTTGTCTAGGCTCCAGGGTGAACTTGGAGCAAATGAAATATTAGCAATCTCAATTGGTGCTTGTATAGATGGAGCTGCTGAAAAAGATGTTCCACTTTACAAACATATTGCTGAACTTTCTGGAAGAGGAATCAATGTTCTTCCTGTTCCTGCCTTCACTCTAATAAGTGGTGGAAAACATGCTGGGAACAATTTAGCTATATGAGTAAGCTTATATATATTAATATATGTGGTAATTTCTTAATGTAGTTCAATCTTCTATGAATTTATTTTAATAGGCACAATTTGGTTTATATCCTTATAAACATTATAAATTACGCATATATTCTTATAAACATTTAAATTACGTTCATATCCTTGTAAACCTTAAAAACTCACGTGTATACCCAATATTAGATTTTAATAATAATTAATCTTTAAAAAAATTAAAAACCTAATATTAAATTGATTTTTATATAATAAACTAATTAAAATAAAACATTAGTAAATTGCCCTTTCTCTCTAAATCCAATACAGAGATCGCAGAATCCAAGATCGAGAAAGAGTTCAGGTTCGATAAGCTGTTCCAAAGCAAGGTATCGATCGAGAGAAGCAAAGTGGTTCCAAAACTTTACACCAAGTATCGATTTTAAGCAGGTCGATTACGGAAGGATCCGAACAAGGTCGATTATCGATTGAAGGTATCAGTTCCAAAGTACCTAATTGAATACGTTTCTGGCTATGCTTGAAGACTATCGATTAAAGGTATCAATTGCAAATTGTTTCCCTCACTATCGATTGCACCCAAGTACCTAATTGAAGACGTTTCTGGCTATGCTTGATACTGGACGAAAATACCCTTGTGTCCCCTTGCATCTTGGCAGCACAGACTAAGGTTCTTACTGTGGTGATTATTCGAATTTTGATCAGAGCTGCTGGATTGGGGGCTGTTGTTTGTGCAGTTTGCTTCATGGCTTATCTTGATGGCTTAGTACGTTGCCTTTTTTGGCTTGGTTATGTTAGTTGATTGCTGTATTTTGATATGTCGACTTGAACCAATCAACATATTGATCGATTGGGGGTAAGCTGATACAAAGGCTTGTTGTTTTTCTGTCAAGTTATCTCGTTCTTTTCATCATATCAATGTTTTTCTGTTAAATCATCCTTCAGACTTGATCAATTGGGGTTAAATCAATAAGCATATCGATCAATTGGAATTTGCTAGTTGTTTTTTGTCAAGTCACGCCTTTCCAGATTCACGCCTTGCCCAAATATTGGATCTTGAAATTTGGTCATCTTAGGGTGCTGTAACCGGTCAATTAAGCCATGAGTGTAATGGTTGGATTACTGGTAGGATATTACATGATATATGCACACTGATTTGATAATGGAATTTGCGATCATACGTGGGTTTAAGCGTGATACGGGGTTTAAGGTTGCTGAGGTTGATTATGGAAGGATCCAAGGGGTATTTCAGTAATTTGAGTTTATTCTATTTAAAAACTGATTTTTTTATTTGTTTTACATATTGATTTAATATTAAATTAATTTTTTGGATATATACGTGAGTTTTTAGGGTTTGCAATGATATATACGTAATTTAAATGTTTATAAGGATATATGCGTAATTTATAATGTTTATAAGGATATAAACGAAATTGTGCCATTTTAATATGATAGGAGATAATGATTCTTCCCGTTGGGGCACAAAGATTTGAGGCAATGCAAATGGGATCCGAGACATATCATCATTTGAAGGCGAGTTTTTATTAGTTATTACTTATTACCTACCAAACACATTCTCATTTAATTTTCTTTTGAAAATTTGTCATATGTTGAAATGCAGGTTGTTATTGCAGAGAGATATGGTGCACAAGGATGTGAAGATGGTGGTCCGGATGTAATGTTGGTGAAGATTGTGGTCCGGCTCCTAATATCACTAGGCATGTCTAATGTCTTCCATTAATATAATGTGATAATTATCTAATTCTAAATGCACAATTGTTGATTTTGGTATTATTCTACTTTTCACCTGTAAAGAAGGACTAGATCTTGTAATGGAGGCAATTGGTAGAACAGGGTATATTGATAAACTAAAGATTGCAATTGACATTGCTGCTACTGATTTTTTCATAGGTAATAGATATAATTAGTATAGTTTCTGAAAAATAAATTGGTGCCACTACTGCTCTACATTCCTGGTTCCACCACTGATTGGCGACCTTAAATCTACAAACTATTAATGAACTTAAACTTAATCAATTCTAATAAATCCACGTGATTTTAAAATAGGCTAAGCCTTCAAACTCGGCTAACAAAAAACACCTTTAATAAATAAATAAATAAATTATATATATATATATATATATATATATATATATATATATATATATATATATATATATATATATATATATATATATGGTTGGAATATTTTGATAACCAAAAAAAGTATTCTGATTGATTAGATTGTATAAGCCCATAAGAGCATGATCGCCATTTTACAAGTTTTATTTAACTTTGAATTTTTTTCGCAACAACAATTACAACTCCTAAAATTAAGCCTATTAGATTTGAATTTTATCAATTTAAAAACAAATCAAAATTTCGTTTTCTTAAAATCCGATTTTCAGAATTTGATAAAACATAAAATTTTAAGTTTTTAAGTAGATTATTTGAATTTAAAAGACACATAATTGTTTTTATTTGCAGGTGCATTTATACACATTTGCAGATGCATATATGCATATTTTCAGAATTCATATATACATATTCTTATTTTTAATATATGAATTCAAATCATAATAAATCGATTTATTAAAAACAATAATTTACAACTATTTTGAATGATACATACAAAAAGAATAAAACAAAATACAACTAAAATTTATAATATCTTTATTTTTCATTTCTTGACTATCATGTTTCTTCACGTTGTCACTTTTCACTTCGGTTTATCTTTACTTCTTTGACTTACTTGGCAAAGTCTTCTACATCTTAAAAACATTAATAAAAAAGGATAAAAACGCATATTGAAAAAGCTTCATAAAAATACATATTTATACCCACATATGTACATATACATGTGAGCATATGCACACACATAAAATGCATATATACACATACATACATGGACATATGTATAAAAATGTGTAAGTTCATCCATATATGCACAAATGCACATATATATATATATATATATATATATATATATATATATATATATATATATATATATATATATATATATATATGAATGGTTTTGATCATAACAACAAAAACTGTTTGCAGAGGAAGACGTATCATGATCAAAACATAAGTTCATAAAAAAATCTAGCATGTATCTTATTGTTTGTATCAATTGTAGCAACTAAAGATGAATGAGAAAATTTACCTCTTTGTTTACTAGAGATCTCATAGCTTGAGATCTAGTTATTGCCACCTTGAATTTGATATAAATGATCCAAACCAGACTCCCTCTTTTGGTTCATACCTAAGAACACCATAAAGCAATTTGATAGATTTTTTCACAAGGGAGGATACAAAAGACCATAAACCCTAATTAGGGTTGGGAATTTTTGCAGAAAAGGGAGGGGATGAAGGTTGGCGGCACAGAGGTCAAGGGAAGGAGCAACTGGGGTTTGATCCCTAACTCTCTATTTATAGGAAAGCATCTGCTTAGCCACAAAGCTACCTCCATTTTGCCAATAAGCCCCTAATTGTTTCTATTAATTAAATTCTTTTAATAAATTAACATCCATTCCCTATAATTAATTATTTCTAATTAATTCCAATTAGATTTTAATTAATTTATCATATCATTATAGATTAATAAACTAATTTCTCTGAATTTATTCGGTCACCAATTTGCTTAATTGGGTCTTAAGGGAAACCCAAAAGGACCATGCTATTATTAGAAATATTATCAATAGTTAATGACCTTGGACAATATTTCCAATAGTCTCCTACTTGGACAAGTCATCAACTCTATATTGTCTAATACTTTCAAATAATTAGCAGAGAGTATGTCATCCAACAAAACTACCGAACTCTTATCAATATCAAGAGATGACCCTTAGATAAGTGATCAATTATTCCTTTGTTCCCCAAGATATATTTATGAACCTGAAAATATATCTTTATAAACTTGAGACATAGATAAAATCAATCTCTAGGTTCAAAATTATATTTCTCGATTGTGATTTATGTTGACCACATTAGACTTGAATACATCAATTTAGTTAGGGCTCGACCAAATACTTAATGTCAACATCAAATCATCGAGGGCCCCACATATATTGCTTCTCTTGTTAGGGTAGAAGGAACATGTAGAAGGAACAGATGAACTTCGACTACATAGTTTATATCTACTCATCATGTCATACATGGATATACCCTTTATTACTTCCAGTTACGAACAACGTTGGAGTAAAACAATGCATAACAGACTTGTAGAGAAAAAATATCATATATCTCTGTTTGAAGAATAAGAGATATTATCATCTTAGAATTACTCATGACTTGGTCGATAAGTAATCTCTAAGTGTGAGTTTCTCCGATGCTTAAATCTACATTCAGTACTCATGAGTGTTGGTCGCATTCTCTATGCTATGTCCAATCACCATGGACAATCTACCAATACTCCATGACAGTCTTAAATCACTACTTACTTATAGGAGAATGGCCAATTACAGAGGTTTGAGTAAACTAATACTCAGGAAGTGGATTCCAAACATGCAAAATGAAACACAGTAATAAATTAGTGCCAACGGTAGCAATCCAACTTATTATTAAGTCACTACAAAATAATCACCAAATCAGATACAATTTATACAGTTATAAGTTTCAAAACATCAAGCTAACAACTAACATATTTATATCATTTCGCTCGCAAATCTAACGCCTATGGACCTAGTATGACCATCATGCTTGATCTGCGTCAACGCCTTCATGAAGGGATCAGCCGGATTCTCCTCCGATGATACCCTACTTATTACGATGTCTCCGTCCTCAACTCGATTTCGTACATAGTGGTACTTCCTAAGTATACGTCTCGACTTTCCATGGTCCTTAGGTTCTTTAGTAAAAGCGACTACATCCTCATTATCACAGAAGATTTCAAGGGGTTCACTGATGTTGGTGACAACACTGATGAAATTCTTCAACCATGTAGCCTCTTTTGTAGCTTCACTAGATGTTATATACTTAGACTCGCATGTGGAGTCTATCACCAATTTCTGCTTGGAACTCTTCCAAGCCGTCGCTCCTCCATTTAACAGGAAAACGCTCGTCTTGATTATGAGCAAGAGTCATCTGTGTCCATTTAGAAACTCACATCATTATAATAAGTTACTCTTAGCTCAAATATGCCACCATATAGCAAGAACATGTCTCTCATTCTTCTTGGATACTTAAGAATTTCTTTACGTCTTTCGCCAATGTTGTCCTGAAATCGACTCAGCATGCTCAAAGCATACAAGACATCAGGTCGAGTACATATCATAGCATACATGATCGAACCTATAGCAGAAGCATATGGGACTCGACTCATTGTGTCCGGTTCTTCACTAGTTCTGGGACATTGATCTTTACTCAAATTTATCTCATGTTGGATGGGTAAAAACCCTTTCTTGGAGTCATGCATCTTGAATTTCTTCAAGATCTTATTCTAAGTATGTACTTTTGCTAAAACTTATTAGACATTTTGATATATCTCTATAGATCCTTATACTAAGTATATATGTTGCATCTCCTAGGTCCTTCATAGCAAAACATTTTCCAAGCCAAGTCTTCACACTTTGCAACGGCGGGATATCGTTTCCTATAACTAGTATGCCATCTACATAGAATACTAGGAAGACTACAACACTCCTACTAGCTTTGAAATAAACATGGGACTTATCTTGGTTTCTTGAAAAACCAAACTCTTTGACCTTGAATTGGATGTAGATGATCCAAACCATAATCCCTCTTTTGGTCCACACCCAAGAACACCAGAAAGCAATTGGATAGAACCTTCACAAGGGAGGAGGCCAAATACCACATACCCTAATTAGGGTTGGGAATTTTTGCAGAAAATGGAAGGGGATGAGGAGGAAGAGGGTTGGTGGCATAGAGGGCAAGGGAAGGAGCAATTGGGGTTCGATCCCTAGCTCTTTATTTATAGGGGATGTTCTACTTAGCCACAAAGCTACCTCCCTTTTGCTACTTAACCCCATGGACTATTTCTATTAATTAAACTCTTTTAATTAATTAACATCCGGTCCCTACAACTAATTATTTCTAATTAATTTCGATTGGCTTCTAATTAATTTATCATACCATGATAAATTAGTAAACTAATTTCTCTCAGTTTATTCAGTCACCAATTTTCTTAACCGGGTCTTAAGGGCAACTCAAAAAGCCACACTATTATTAGATATATTATCAATAGTTAATGACCTTGGATACTATTTCCAATAATACATATATGAACATATGCATATACACATACATACATGCATACATACACTTGTACATTGCTTTTATTAAATTTAATGAAAGGCCACTAATTATATGCACATATATATATATATATATATATATATATATATATATATATATATATATATATATATATATATATATATATATATATATATATATATATATATATATATATATATATATATATATACATGCATATATACACTTACTTTTATGCACATTGACATATATGACTCAGAATAAGAATACATATAAGAAAGAAAAAATATTTATCAAATCCAAAAAAACATATGCATCACATACCAGAGTTTAGGGGTGTGTTATGCACATGTGAACATATATAAATATATCAACAAATTTGAATATACACATATTTACACAAACATATTTATGAATTGATACACATAAATGCATATATGTGTATGTTCTAATTTGTACATATATTTATATATGTTCATATGTGTATATATACATATGTGCATATGTACACAAACATATTTATGAAAAAATACATATGAATTCATATATGCATATATGTTTATGGATGTGTAAGAAACTAATAATTCTAAGTCAATAATTTTGTAGTTTAATTAATTGACACCTAATTGGTAGCGGTGAGCTTTATTCGCAAAACCTCCTGAACCAAAGCTTAAATTGGGATTTCGGGTTCGAGTTATTTGGGTGCAGTTCGATTTGGAAAAAATCCTTATTTAGAGTGACCGAACAGAACTCGTTTAACCCGAACCCGAAAACCTATTATCCCGAAGTTAATACAGTTTGGTTATCTATCAGTTTGATGACCAACGCTAAATTGAATAACTCAATCTGTTTAACCTGAAAACCGTCTAACTCACTTGATGCTCACCCTTACTACTCGGGAATGTAAATATATGAGGTTATTATATATATATATATATATATATATATATATATATATATATATATATATATATATATATATATATATATATATATAAAGAACAAATGAAGTTGTAGAAATGGATTTAAAAAAACATATAAAAAATTGGAAAAGATAAATTAGTAAAAATAGATTGTAAAAAAACATGAAAATCACAGTTAATGATGTTAATAAGTTTATTGAACTTAGGTGACCTTAAATTATAAAAAAATGATCTTAGATAAAATTAAATGGAAAAATCAAAAACAAATAACAATATACCGACTCTTTTATATTAAAAAACTTTGCACTAACATCTATATTATATGATAATTGATGTAAACATTTTCAATAAAGATAATAATCAATGCATGCATTTAATCGCATTGATTGTATAGAAAGAAACTTTTTATTGAAAACTTATAAATTAAAATAATATCAATTTCTTTTGGTATGACTATAATTATATATTATACACGAAATCAGATTTCATGTCTTTTATCTTTTTTGAAGATATAACATTTACAATTGTATATTTTAGTTAATAGTCGAATGTAGAGAGTAACTTTAAATGTTCGCTCTGAAGACATTATAAAATCACAATCTTGTGAACAATTGTTCCTACGTACTTATTGTCATACAAAGAGAAATCGATAGAAAAAATATACAAACATTTGTAATGAAGATTATTAGTGTGTATGGTGTACTTTTGTTAGTTATCACTACATCAATTGCAACAATAACAGCAACAACCGGTAATTTTACATATTTTTTGTGAATCGTATGCTTTTGTATATACCTTAAATCATTTTTCTTTTTAATATATTTTTTATAACAAAAAATGTGTAACATTTTCTATTGTATTAGGTTTTTTTAGAACAATTAAACATCTATCTAATCCTATCGTCAATTGCATTAGGTGATGTGAACACAGAGACAAAGATAAATATCAAGTTTTGTCACGCCTATCTTACATGGCCGGGCGGTTGTGACGACAAAAATTGCTTGCATTATTGCAACAACTGGAAGGGGAAATTCTCATTTGGAAAATGTGAAGTGCTTTACGGTGATAGAAAATGTCATTGTCAATGGCCTTGTTAAAATTTCCAAAACTTTTGTTTGTCTATTTAGTTTGCTATTAATAAAAGTTAGTTATTAACATTAAGATTTAACATATTTATAGTTGTTATGATTGGTTATGCTGAAAATTTGGGAATTAAACTTATCCTAAGTTTAATGGTGACAAATTTTCTTTATTTGTATATAATTAAATCGTTATGATTTGTATTTTATTTGGATATAAATCAAGGGAGAAATTAAAAAATAGCTAAAATATAGACTGTGTTTGCTTGGATGGATTGGTTCATCTAATCCAATCAAGTGAATTTGAATTTATCTTCAATTTTCAGACACAAATCGAAATACATCAAATTAATTTAATATTGTATCGAAACCATCCAATTTACCATATGATTGGATTAGTTCTTGCAATTTGGTTTTAAAAAATGTGAAACATTCCAACATATATAATAAATAACTTAAAGGATTTTTATTTATGCACTCCATTCTATTTTATAATTACATTCCACTTTAGATTTGACTAATTTCTATTGATTATTTCAGTCAACATCTGTATATTTTCCAGTCACTAAAAATAAATTCATATGCTATAAATGCTTCGAATTAATTCTAGCTTAATACATGATTGTTATTAAAATTTAATATTTACTTTTACTATTTTAGATATAAAAAATATAATCTTAAATATTACAGCTTTTCGATAGTTTTTTATGCGTTATTATCACTCAATCGTTTATAGCCATTTAATATCATTAATTATATCATATGATTTATTATATTAATAATCAAATTTTCTATTTTAATATTTACTTCTACTATTTTAGATATAAAAAATCTATTCTTAAATATTCCAATAGTACTATTTTAGCTATGATAGTTTTTTCTTTCAATACTCAAATTTTCTGTCAACTTGAAGATGATTAAAGGTACAAAATCTATTGCTAATTTTCCTAAGAAAATTCGATAACAATTAGCAAGATCTTTTTTTGTTATACGCACTCTCATTTTGTTGTTGAAGTAAGTATCACATTTCGGCCAAGTTAACCCTCAAAAGAACGTTAATATTGATTGTTGGTTAATAGTAAATCTTTTTTTCAGTTAAAACCAGACGCCGACGGCATCAGCCGTCTTTTTTTTCCGGTTAATAGTAATAACATTTTTTTTAAAACGAATAATAAAAAAACTTATAAAAAATTAGTTATTTTTGTAAGAGTCATCTAAAATATGATATTTTTTGTAATTTGATTTCATCAACAAAATAAAATAATAAGTTTGAAAAAAATGATATATTAATTAAAATATAATATAAGGATTAATTAAAAAAATATAAAACAATGATAATAATATGATTAGTTTTTTTTTATTTTTTTATTTTATTTTATTTTATTATTATTATTTTTTTTTTATCAAAGAGACACAATCATTACATAAAAAAATAAACATATACACATAATAAATTAACACATACATACATACATACATACATACATACACACATATATATATAGAGTTAGGATCATTTATATATGTCTAACTAGGTTATAAGCCCGTGTTAAACACGGGTTGCCATATTAAATTCCTTTTGCGTAAAAAGAAATTTTACTTTGATTTTTTGGTTGTTATCACCTGTATGTATTTTTACATAATATGACAATTAAATTTGATTTATTTCGGTTAATAGTAGTAATCTCTTTTGCTTTTAGATGTCAGATAGTGCACTTTGGTTTTGTTTGCGTTGAAACATCATTGTACTTCAACATACATTTCAAACAAATGAATCACTAGTAAAAATAGCGATGCATATCCTCCCCACTCCAACAAAAATTGTCATATTTAGCAAGATTATGCACTATTCATAACTCTAATTCCAAATGATAAAGAGGACTCACAAGTAAAAAAAATTCCGTCGTCAAAGTTCATGATCCTTCGGATTGGTCAAGCATTTGATAATTTAATGACAATTAATGTCCCTTTAATTGTCATTAAAATTAATTGATTAAGTCAATATTGTGTAAAGTGTATAGCACAATGTACAAATAAATGTACTGCTATAAAAACTACGGTATACATTCTAAAGTGCAATATATAATTTCGTACTACAATGCTAGTATGGTATAAAAGGATAGAATCCAAGAAATAGCAATATACTCTCATTTGTTTACAACATCTGTTATTTCTTTCTATTAAAAGATTGCACTTTTAAAAATCTACACATTTACAGCAATTTCATACTGAAATAAGTAATATCATTGCATTATTAAGTAGATTTTTTAAAGATTATAGTTCTATTAGGGAAAAAAATGAAAGTACAGTGCTATAATCGGGTAAACTCTAAAACTACAATGCTGAAATCAGAAAAAGTTCAAAAGTACAATGGTGCAATAGAATATCAAAGTAGGATACTTAAATACACAAAAACCGAAAGTACATTGTTGTTCATTGCATTTGCTTTTGACAAAATTATTTTCTTTAAACGCAAAAAGGTACCAACCACATGACGATAACTATTCCATCTTCTATAGTGCCCAATGGTAGCTTGTTGATCTAAAGTAACAAAGTAACATGAAAAGATTTATGTACAACCTAATATTTTCATGGAACTTGTAAAAATATTATCTAAATGTACAACCTAAAAATGTACAACCTAATATTTTCCAATAATTATTTTTACCTTCACATCTGTATGTGTGGGAGTAGCATGAGAAATGTGGAGCAACTTTTGTTCATCGGATGACTAATTGTAACAAAAAAATGCTCAACTTGTTTAGCCTCCTCTGCCGCCATGTTCAACAAATGCTTATGTATCACAAAATGGTAACTTTTAGACAAAATGGCCATCCAATAACTGAATTCAAATTAATTCTATAACTGAATTCAAATTAATTCTAAATACCAAAAGCACAACACCAGCAATGATATGTAAATCCTTTAACAAAAAAGTTCTACCATAATTTGTCCGGCCATCACACTGAACCATCAAGTCATCGGTATTGTAAGGCATCTCCCACTTGCAATATATGCCATATTGACATATCTATTGTTAAGCTTGATCCAATAAAGAAAATATATAGAGAAATACCATTCACCATCTTCATCCCAAATGCAAGAACAAATTAATTTGCAGATTGCTAATATGTAGCTTCATTCTAAAAGTACAAAAAAAAAAACAAAAATCAATATGAAATGAATTTTAGCAAAATCTGAGCCTGCGAAATAAAGAATGAGTGAAATAAAAAATAAGTAATACAAAGCAGTAGAGATGAAACAATAGAAACACAATAGATATGTGAAACAATAAAGGAGTGAAAAATCGAATCATTTTGAATGGATCTGAAACAATAGAGATGTAAAGATGAATGCATTTGTAAGAATATAAAAAGGAAACATGAATCGGATGCAAATCATAATAAATAGAAAAACATATACATCACCCTACATGTGTTCTTGTTCATGCTCATCTTCATACCTTTGTGTAGTTCCTACACCCGCCGTCATCCATGTTTCTGTTCATCTACAACCCAGATTCGGTCGAGGTGGTGGCTATTCGGTGGCGTTGGAGACGGTAGTCATGGATTTTAGGGTTTAGATAGACGGAAAGATCGATATAGAAGATGAAAGGAGGAGAGTAACTTCAATTTTGGAAATCAGAATGGTGGAGACGCTAGTCATGGATTTTAGGGTTCAAAGGGACGGAGAGATATGGAAGATGAAGGGCAGAGAGTGTCTTCAATTTTTGAAATCAGAGTGGTGGTGCGATGGTTATGATATAGGGGACGGAACCGAAGAGTCGGAAAATAAACAGTCGGCGGCTTCCCCGGTTCAATCAATAACGTAACTGAAGTAATTTTTCGGAATTAAATTGAAACGGGAACAGAAAGATATGAAGGAATTGGGCAGGCAGCAGGAGGCGACACCAAAAGCTATTCCGGTTGGTGTTGGTGGCGATAGCCTGAGAGAGAGAGAAAGGGAGCTTTTCTGGAACAGTCAAATTGGAATTAAGACTTGAGAGGTATCATTATCACCCGAGATATCAGTATGTGACTTGATTATTGTAACTGAAAGGCGAAATTAGGGGATCAATGACAGCTTCTTATTAATAACGACATGATTAGGGAGAGATAGATAGGTAACCATGAATGAGCAGCTGAGTGGGAAAATAAGTTTTACATGCGATTAGAGGATGCCACGTGGCCTACACAATAGTGTTTTATTAGAGTAGGAAGATTATTGTGTTATTGTGTTACTTAATGTGGACCAATCATTTCAGAAGGGTATTTTAGTATTTTTGCATCAATTCCATAACTGATTAATCCTATAATTAATGAATTGCCCTAATTAATTGCTATAATTATGGAGGTTTCTTCTCCATCTCTCTCTACCTACGACAATCACCAGATCGTCCCCAACCTCCATCTGCACCATCGTCCCCAACCTTGATCCACCCTCTTTTCTCTAATTATAGCAATTCGATTCCTATTTCTGTTGAACCGGAGGCTTGAAGCTCGTTGTCGCCTGCCGATTAAAGCTTTTCGACTGCATCTTCTCTGTTGAATTAAAGGTTTGAAGCACATTGTTAATTATCGTTGATTCTTTAATTTGATTTTCGTTGATTCCAAAACACGTTGAAAAGGAGTTCATCGAGAATTAATCAGATAATTCTCGCAATAACTTCCATGTTAATGTAATGTGTATACTTCCATTAATCAATAACAAACCGCACTCAGGTAACAGATGCACAATCAACAAAAAAAACCCAGCAATCAGGTGAGAGAAGCAAAAACCCAACGATCAGGAGGTAAACTGAAAAAAGCTTAAGAACCAACATGAAGAACTCATTCTGTTAAGAATGAGTCGTATGCAAGAACATACTAACACCATCCTCCTTCTTTTGGTGTGAATCGGTCAAGAGAAAAAAATGCAGCAACATCATCTTATTCTTCTTTTTTTCCGGTGAAGAACTCATTCTGTTAAGAATAAGTCGTATAGAAGAACACGTACCGTTAAACACTCATGCTGTTAAGAACGAGTTTTCTTTCAAGAATGTAATCTCGAGATAATTTCATTTTTTCTAGTTGTATTTTACGATTAGTCTCACGATAATAACAATTGTATCCTCTATTGGTCGTATTGTTTTGCATCTCTATTAATAGTTCATTTTGTTAAGAATGAGTTTTCTATAATAACATATTCTGTAACGAATGTATTCTGTTAAGAATGAGTCTTTGTTAATTGCTTCAATGTATTCTTTTATATTTCTGTATTCTTTGTTAATTGCTTCAACGTATTCTTTTGTATTTCTGTATTTTAATTTTTTTAATAACGTATTCTATTACGAATTCATTCTGTCAAGAATGAGTCTTTGTTAAATTTTTATCTTAAGAGAACTTATAATGAAATTGTATCTTACCACAATGAAATCTTATCATAATGAACTTGTATCTTACGAGAATGACATTTTAGCAAAATGAAATTAAATTTTATCAAAATACAATTTTTCAGTATTTTCATTCTTTCCAGAATGAAAACGTATTTTTATGATTTTGAACATGATTACAACTCAGTATGTTAAGAACTTATTTTAGAAAATGATTGAATACACTCATTCTGTTAAGAATGTTTTTTGTTACGTACTTTTTGTACATGTATCTGGATTATGAACATACATTTTGTTAATAATCCATTTTAGGATGATGTTAAAATCTTCATTTAAGAACTCATTCAATTAAGTACTTATTTCATAGTGTGTATTCAAATTTCTCATTATGTTAAGAATGAGAAATTGAAAAGTAGTAATTTTATGGTATCAACACACTTAATAAGATATTGTACAACATTTTTATGTTGAAAATCCGTATTCTTATGATGTTCAAAATATTTTAGTTATGTTAAGAATGCAATATGAAATCAGTAACTAATTATTATCAATTCTAGTTAATAAGATCTTGTACAACATTTATGCTACTAATCTGTTTTGTTTTCATCTTAAAACCTGAACTTAAGAACTCATTAGGTTCAGAACTTATTTCATAGTGTTTATAGTAAATTTCATTCTTTTGAGGATGAAAATATCATTACACACAAATGATTTCCAATATAACACTATATGTAAGCAGAAACTATTAACTCATAATTATCAAAATTTTGAAAACCCAATATTCATGTTGTTACTACTAACCAAACAACCAAAAATATTAAAGTGATTCATTGTTTTTCAAATCCAACAACCAAATGACGAGTAAATAAATGTCAAGCTTCGACCCTATCAGCAACTTCATCCTTTTCTTCTCTTATTCTTTCTACTTCTCAACAACTTCATCCTCTTCTTCTATTATTCTTTCTACTTCTTCTATTTGTTGCCTCCTCAAATAATAGTTTTTTGCACTACATCCAACTATAATTTTGTACTTCCGATCTGGTTCCAATAAAGATAAAAAGTCCACGTTAAATAAAAAATTCAAAATAGCATTTACTCATAATTAAATGTCCAATGGAAGCATTTATTTAATATAAATTTACATTCTATCCAGAATAAGTTTTAAACATGTTGTACAACATACTTTTTAGGTTTTACTTATTAGTAGATGAATTATTTCTTACCATACTCTGTACCAATTTTCATTCTTACAAGATTCATATTCCTAAAAGAATCAATTTTGGTTATGAACATCCCTAATACTAATTTGAAGTTGTCAATGTTATTAATTCTTAACAGAATGACAAACTATGACAATTTTATATGTTGTTTCCCATGAGTAATTAAAACAATTATATTGACTAAATCTGTCAAGATCATAAACCAATTGAAATAATATCACCTATAGCAATCACTTTATATCATGCAATTAGAATTTTATATGACCAAGAATGACAATAAACATTCAACTAACAATAGTACAAAGTTAATTATTTGTACAAATGTTTTTAGTCCGGGCAAACCATAATACAACCTAAATGTCTGTCATTATATTCTGGGCAGAATGAGTTAATGTGTTGTAATTTGATTGTTTTACAAAAAATGGTGTATGTTCTAACGTTACAAACTATGTATTCCACACTAAAAACAATCACATTCTACCCAGAATGAAAAGTTTTATAATCCAAACAACTTTATATTTTGAAATTGTTAGTTATGTTATAATCCAAACAATCACATTCTGCCCAGAATGGTGGTTATGTGATAATCCAAACAACTTTTGAAATTATTATATTTTGATCATCCAAACAAACACATTCTGCCCAGAATGTAAATATTTGATAATCCAAATACATGGTAGTTATGTGATAATCCAAACAAACACTTATGTCAGAAATATCAATTTATGGTGTATTTGGTTACTACTCAAACATTGTACTCAAAAGTAAAATCAAACACATTCTTTGCAGAATTCAATCCAATCATGAAGTTGCACGCTCCATATGGTCTTTGTAACAAGTTATCAGGGTAAATCTAAAGTGGTTTTATGATAATGAAGATACAACACAAGTGTTCTTAGAATATGTTTAAACACAAAATCTTTACTCATATTTTATTTCGGTTAACCAAATTCTGTTACTGCTCAAACATTGTACTCAAAAGTAAAATCAAACACATTCTTGGCAGAATTCAATCCAATCATGAAGTTGCACGGTCCATATGGTCTTTGTAACAAGTTATCAAGGTAAATCTAAAGTGGTTTTCTAATAATGAAGATACAACACAAGTGTTCTTAGAATATGTTTAAACACAAAATCTTTACTCATATTTTATTTTGGTTAAACAAATTTTGTTGTATTTACAAGTAAATGAAGGTAAATGAAAGTTGTAGTCATTCTTGAAAATTGGGAGTTTCATACCTGCTGGAGGTGATACGAAATCATCATCTTCGTCTAAATTGAGGGTTGTCCCAACCGTATTTGGAACTTGGGAATCCAATTTTCTCGTAATCTTGAACTTGATCATCGATTTTTGTCCATTCTCTTCAGAATCGTATATGCAAATCACAAAAACCCTAGTCGACTGATAATAAATGCCTTCAATAGATGAATCGATTTAAATGAGAATGAAATTCGATTCTACTTGATGATTCTTATCATCTAATCTCTAAGAAAGTTTGATTTTGAAATCCGATTTCTTAGCTTGACCTGGTCAAAATCGTGGATGGTTTCAGCGAGTATACGGAAAACACGTTCATTCCATTTCAAATTCCGACCCAATTTTACCTTTGTACCCTTAAGAATCCGTTTTCTTGTATTAGAATTAATTTTCAATTTCTTTAATTCATATATAAAAGAATTATCTCAGCCACTAATTGATTAGATCTAATGGACATGATTAAGTTACAAGGTTACACACAATTTGTCATTCTTAATATATCCTAACCCTATATATATATATATATATATATATATATATATATATATATATATATATATATATATATATATATATATATATATATATATATATATATATATATATATAGAGTTAGGATCTTTTGAGAACCACAAGTCCCCCGAGAACTCCCAAACCGATATTTTTTTCAAAAAACCGACCACATAGGCCTCTAAATCGCTCAAATAGGTGCCGGATCGCTCAAAAATATTTCCGAAAAAACGACTTTTTTTTTTTTTAAATTTGCACATGTGCAAAAAAAAACTTTGCACATGTGCAAAGTTTTTTATACGTACACTTTTTTTTAAATTTTATTTTACAGAACGCCTTAAATATATGTTAGAAAGACATCCATAAAAAAAACTTGAAAAAAAATGTACGTATAAAAAAGTTTGCACATGTGCAATGTTTTTTTTTTTGCACATGTGCAAATTTTTTTCAAAAAAAAAAAAAAAAAAAAAGTCGTTTTTTTCGGAAATTTTTTTCAGCGACCCGACACCTATTTGAGCGTTTTAGAGGCCTATTGGTCGGTTTTTTGAAAAAAATATCGGTTTGGGAGATATAAGATTGATCTAAAAGGAGTTGGGAGTTCTCGGGTTCTCAGGAGACTTGTGGTTCTCATAAGATCCTAAGTCTATATATATATATATATATATATATATATATATATATATATATATATATATATATATATATATATATATATATATATATATATATATATATATATATATATATATATATATATATATATATATATATATATATATATATATATATATAAACAAATAATATATTATTATTGTGTTATTAACAATTTGACTTTGATTTTAGTAACAGAAGGGCTCGAAAATCCACAATAATAACTCAGTTTTGATCCAAATTAGTCTCAAAATCTAAATATTCAAACTATATAGTCTTATTTACAAAATTTCAATTAGAAAATTCAACTTTATACGAATAATAAACAAATATTTTGAATGACAACCTATATTAACCAAATAAAATTAAAAAGCAAAACATACCATAAATATTTTTATCATCAAACGGATGAGTATCTGATTGAATTTTTCCATAGGAATGGTAGCTTAGAAGGGTATCAAACTTTTGGTTTTGTATATTTTTTTACTACCAAACTAATTTTAATACATATTTTATCAATAATCATTCAAATTTGTTCAAAACCTACCATAATTAACTGAAAATTGTCGTTTTTATCGGTTAAAGTGCTAAATCAGATTTATAGATGTTTATGTGGATATTATGGGCATATTACATGACAATTACGATTCTCATTACACTTCAAATTTGGGTTTATATCTCTCTGTAATCAAAACTTCGTGCAACTAGAAAAGACAATGGGATGTTCATCCTACATAGAAGTGGGGTTCTTAACCATTGATATCAACTACAAAGGAACCTTCGCATCAAAGCGTATCATTTACTTTAACTCTCTAAAATATATGTTAGAGGTCTAGGCTCTGTTGTAGCATGGGTTACAATGACTTCATCTCTTTTTTTGAAAATGTGATTAATGAGAAGTGTGATAATGTCTGCGGGATTTTCTTGGACATCTATTACCGAGGGATGAGTTTAGAACTTTTAGAAATGATGATATATCATGTTAGGTGTCTTGGACGTCAGTGATGGTTTAGAATTTTTATAAACTATGATGATTTATTATGTTAGGTTTCTTGACACTGGTTATGCTAATTAGGGGAGAATTAGAGGATATGTTGATCACCACAATAAACCAGTACTTTACTAGATTGAGGATGAAAAGGCAGAATATGGAGGTACTTCCAGTGAAAGATTTGATGAATATGTGGAGTCAATCTTGTTAGTTAATCATGAAGTGGATGGTGAGATTATATCATTAAAGAAGTTAGATGATCCGTTTTTGACCCACATAAGTGGCAATACAAAGATGTAGGGAGATGAGTCCACTGATTCAGTAGATGATGGCCCAAGTGAACTTGTTTACCTTGTACATGATCCACCATCGAAATGGGATACAATGGTATCCACCATTGGTAAGAAATTTTTTATCCTAAAGAATTTAAACAATTGTTAAGTAATTGTACGGTGGCAAACGATTATAATCTCTAGTATACAAAAGAATGCAACTAGGTTGTTAGTTAAGTGTTGTAAAAGTATCAAAAAGCCATCATGAGTTAAATGTAATTGCTTTGTGTGACTTTTACTTAAAAACAAAATCTTAACATCCTTGAATCTTATTAAACGGGGGATCAACATGGCTTCTTCTTTATGTCCTTTCTGTCGGAATGCGGATATGACCACTAAACCTACAATAGCCGATGATAATGGAATTTAAAAAGATATAACATATACTTAGTCTAAACTACAAAACAAACAAATATTTATAAGATGCAAACTAAAAATTTGTTAATAAACTTTTTTATTAATATAGTAACTTCTTTACACCTGTTTCATATTACATGACTAGATTTTTATATTAACTTCTTATAAAACTAATAAACTTATAAAACTAATAAACTTTATCTTATGTACACATTTAGTCAATTTTTTTGTAAAACAGGAAGCCTATAATGGCTGTTTGATTTTTTTTATTGAACATCGGGCAATATATTAAAATAGAAAACTAAGTGAGAAGCTCGAGTAGTTACGATAAACGATCTAAAACAGGGCAGGCATTCCAATTTTGTCAATCAATAGAATTCCATTTGGTCCTACATTTGATCCAATTAAAAGTTATTATGCAAATATCATTAGCAATTAGCATCGTTGCACACCTTTCTTTCCTTTAAATGACCGGGTTTTGTGCTTTCCACATCATCCAAAGTGTGGTATAAACTAGAGTATGTTCAAATTTTTGATGGAGCTGCGTCCAATAGCCGACGACAACATCTCGCGTAAATCCATGCAAGAGGAGGTCTACTAATGAGAGACGGCCAGTTGATCAACCATTTCCCCAAAGTCAGTGCCAAATCTGAACAAGCGATAAAAAATAGAGAAATTGTATTCATTCCTAACTTTTATTCCTACTTATGTTCCTAACAATGTTAAATTGTGACAAGTATTTTAAAATATTATTAATTTTATTAAATATGACACTTGTCACAATTTAACATGGTTAGGAACATAAGTAGGAATAAAAGTTAGGAATGAATACAATTTCTCTAAAAAATATGATTAATATCTTCATCCGCATTCCAACAGAAAGGGCATAAGAAGAAACCATGTTGATATAAAAAAAACATAAAAATACGACATAAATGACTAAATGTCTACACGTGATAAAGTTTACCATTCTTATAAGATTTTAACCCTTTTTCTTAACATTAAAAATACGACAGATAAACACCAGTTTTAAAATGTTATATATATATATATATATATATATATATATATATATATATATATATATATATATATATATATATATATATATATATATATATATATATATATATATATATATATATATATATATATATATATATATATATATATATATATATATATATATATATATATATTGTAAAGCACTTTGAGCTCATTTAAATACATTTTAACTCGGTATCTTTTGAAACTGAATTGGTTCCTTCAACGTTTACGAAATCACAAAAAAAAAAAAAAAAATCGTTATCATCATTACATGCCACTACTTCTTCATGTTTTTGTTCTTGAGACAATCCATGATTGGCAAATTTGTGTTTGCAAATTATAAGTAAATGCTCCATTTGCTTTTCAACTTCCCTAACCATAGATCGTTTTCTTAAACCTGCAGGTATGGCAAACAAATATATCATCGTCCTAAATCTGAAAAACAATTATGTGAATAATATTGAACATTAAGATTACAACATAAAAGTGCAATACATACTTGAATTACATGAAGAGACTAATAGACATAAAGAGATCAATGCAATACTACAACATTATAACATCAAATCACTAGACTTAGTTGAGTATTTTTTTTTCTTATGAAGGGAACCTAACTTTTCATCGATGACATACAATAGGGTGAAGAAAATTGAAAATTTTAATCTTTTGTAGAATTCTTTATTAATTATGGAGATGATGAATGAAAATTGGGGTTTCGTTTGTTTGTGATAGCCAACATCGAACACACAAGCATTTCTTGGATCGTTTTCTTGTGATTAGTGGATTGCAAAATTCGATAAAGATTTAATTGGCTTTTGAAATTTCGGACAAAACCGGGCCCTTCTGAAATCGTACCCGCAAGTACCGAAAAAGCCCAAACCTCATTGAACTGATATTGGGGTGTGAGCAGTATGATCTTTTAATAAAGACTTTCCATTCAATGCTACTATGATCATTATAGCAATTTCTGAAGAAAAAAAAGGAAATTTTAACCAATTAATTGTACTTATGGCATATAAACGCACATTTTTTTAACTTGACTTTAAGAAAAACTTTATTTTCTTTTGGTAACATTTTAATTAATATTATGTATAAAATGGAAATTTACGTTGTTTCTAGTCACGAAGATATAACAATTACGATATCATATATTCTTTAATTAATGATCAAATATCTCAAATAGTCGTCTATAAATCTCTCTCTAAATCGATTACAAACATACAGTTTTAAGAACAATTATTTCAATTCGTTGTTGAGGCTAGAAAAATCGGGAAAAACAACATATCAATACTAGCAATGAAACTTGTTAACATATACAGTACATTTTTATTACTTATCACAGCATCAGTTGTAGCAACAACATCAAAAACAAGTAATTTTACATATATTTTTGGACACACACGCACACGAACACACACAAACACACACACACACACACACATATATATATATATATATATATATATATATATATATATATATATATATATATAGTATATATATATATATATATATATATATATATATATATATATATATATATATATATATATATATCATATTAATTTGCTGTAGTATATTTTTATAACAAAAGTTGCATAATATATGTACTTGTTTCAGGTGATGTGAGTGCTGAGACGAAGATAACAGTCACGGTATGTGACATTAATATCTTATGGCCTCAGATTTGTGAAAACAAAAAATGTGGTGACTATTGTCACAATTGGAAGGGAAAATACGGATGGGGAACATGCGCGGAGCGTTCATATGTGTCATTGCGAGTGGGTTTGTGGAGATCTTTGAAGCTTTTATTGGTTTATTCTAAAAGTTAAAAGTAGTTATTAATGTTATGTTTCATAAGATTGAGTGTTGTTATGATTGATTCGACTGAAACTTTTGGGATTAAAGCTATCATCAATAGTACGTGCATCAATTTTGCTTGATTAACTTAAATATAGTCGATTTGAGATTATCTTACTTGTATATGGATAAAAAATAAACTAGAAAAGGCTATAACGTATAATGACAATCTAAATTATAATAAAAAACGCATAATCAAAATATACATTCCATAGATTCTTTTTGCATCAAATGATTCTGTATCTGATTGAACCTACTAGAAAGGAAAAGTCAATAAATCATGGTTCTACGTACTATGACCTAAATTGATGAATCAAAAATAATACTGTGGTTTTTTCTTATCATATTGCTTGAAGACACAAAGGAAGAAATGTTGGAACCTACAAACATTAGTTAAGGATGAAAAGTCAAGGGGGTGGGGAAGTGAATTCATGTGGGACGAGAAGCTAATGATGATGAGTGAATTACGAATTTGTCCATCACCTTTTAGAATCACCATATCTAGGTTAGTGGTTACATTTTGATAGAGATGTCACTTTGAATGAATTTGTTTGACCCGACATTAATCAAGTGATCTTAAGTTAATTTTAGTATTCAAAGATGGATCAAATAGTATAAATTAAATTAAAATTCGATCCCAAACAATTAAATTATAATTAGGTTGTATTAATTTTTATAATTTAGCTTTTAAAAAGTTATGGCATTAAAATATATATGGAAGATGTGGCGGCAGTAGGGTTAGAGAGGGGGTGGGAAATGCTCTGATACCACGATAGACACAAAATGATCATATACAAACCAAATATCTCTTACCAAAAGAGTTAACAAGTGATCCTACACGCATGTTCATTTCAATACAAAGCCATCTTTTACAAATAAATATTAAATATTGATAAAATGCAATTAAATTTTTTTTTTAATATAAATTTTTAAATATAATCAACTTAACTTATGGTAGTTTATTAGCTAACTATTAAATTTAATTATCAACTTTTTCACGCTAGATTAATATTACATGATTAATTAGATTTTTATATTATCTTCTTATAAGTATAATAAAGTTTATATCTCATACACATTTAGTCACTATCTTTTGGAGCATATACGACCACTAAACCTACAATAGCCAACAATAATGGTATTTTGTGAACATGGTATACAAGTTTAACCGTCACGTGTATATTAAAAAAACATAAATGACTAAATGTTTACACGGGATAAAGTTTACTATCCTTATAAGATTTTAACCTTTTTTCTTAACATTAAAAATACGACAGATAAGCACAAATTTTAAAGTGTTATAAGTTGTGTAATATATATATATATATATATATATATATATATATATATATATATATATATATATATATATATATATATATATATATATATATATATATATATATATATATATATATATATATATATATATATATATATTAAGGTTGTAGAAGTCGCTAGGCGGTAGGCGGGCGGTCGACTGGGGCTTAGGACTAGTCGGTCTAGGCGAGGATTAGTCGGCGCCTAGGCGGGGAGTATTACTTGTAACAAAATTTATTTTTTTTTAAATTTAGATATTACCTATATCCCTAAAAAATGAATAAATAAGTATAAAAATTTGCAAATCAAAGTGTTTAAATATGTAAGTCATCAAACATCAGAATGTTTAGACTCATTAATGCCATTTTTTTTATCATTTTAATCCTCAATAATTGTAACTTAGCCACCGATTATCATAATTAATGATATTTTCTAAATTTAAATTTTAAAAATTTAAAAATTTGATTTTTTTGAGAATTTGATAATTTTTGAAAATTTTTAAAATTTGAAATTTTTTGAAAATTTTGAAATTTTGAAATTTGAAAAATTGAAAATTTTGCCGCCTAGACCCGCCCAGACCCGCCTAAACCCGATTTTGACCGCCGTTGACCAAATCCGCCTAGCTTTACCGCCTACCACTAATCGTAGGCGGAACCCGCCCGCCTAGCGCCTAGGCCGACTTTTACAACACTGATATATATATATATATATATATATATATATATATATATATATATATATATATATATATATATATATATATATATATATATATATATATATATATATATATCCGAGCACTGAAACGGAAACGCAATGTATTTTGTTTCCGCCACTTACGGATATCAAATTTTATGGTTTAAAGCACTTTGAGCTCATTCAAATACCTTTTAACTCGGTATCTTTTGAAACCAAATTTTTTCCTTTAACGTTTAGGAAATCACCAAAAAATCGTTATCATCGTCACATGCCACTACTTCTTCATGTTTTTTTCTTGAGACTATTCATGAGTGGCAAATTTGTATTTGCACATTATAAGTGAATGCTCCATTTGCTTTTCAACTTCCATAACCATAGACCATCTTCTTAAACATGTAGGTATGGCAAAAAATATACCATCGTCTTAAATATGAAAAACAATTATGTGAATAGTACAACATAAAATTGTAGTACATACTTGAATAACATGAAGAGAGTAATAGACATAAAAAGATCAATACAATACTACAACATTATAATATCAAATTCGAATATTTAGTTAAGTATTATTTTTTTTTGAGGAACCTAATTTTTCATCAATGGCATTCAATATGGCAAAGAAACTTGAAAATTTTTAAACTATTCTAGAATTCTTTGTTAATTATGGAGATGATGAATGGAAATTGGGGTTTTTTTTGTTTGTGATAGTCGACGTCGAACACAATGACATTTTTTAGGTTATAATTTTTTATGATAGTGGATTTCAAAATTTCAGTTAAGATTTAACTGGCTTTTGGAGTTTTAGACAAAACCAATCCCTGCTAAAACCATACCCGCAAGAACCGAAAAAGCCAAAACCTCATAATTAAATACTAACCTAGAATATTTAATGCAATTTGGTATGATACGATTTTCGATTCGATTCAGATCAGTTCTGTCCAAAAAGGTATTTTATTTATCCCTACAAAACCTCATAATTAAATACTAACCTAGAATATTTAATGCAATTTGGTATGATACGATTTTCGATTCGATTTAGATCAGTTCTGTCCAAAAAGGTATTTTATTTATCCCTACATTCAAGTGATGTTGGAGTCTGAGCGGGATGATCTTTTAATAAAGACTTTTCATTCAATACTACTATGATCATTATAGCAATTTATGAAAAAAAATAAAAAAATTTGATCTAATTAATTGTACTTATGGCATATAAACGCACATTTTTTAACTTGACTCTAATAAAAACTTTATTTTCTTTTGGTAACATTTTAATTTATAGTATGCATAAAATGGAATTTTATGTTCTTTCTAGTTACGAAGATATAATGTTTATGATATCATATATTCTTTAATTAACGATCAAATATCTCAAGTAGTTGTCTATAAATCTCTCTCTCTCTCTCTCTCTCTCTCTCTCTCTCTCTCTAAATCGATTACAAATACACAGTTTTAAGGACAGTTGTTTCAATTCGTTGTTGAGGGTAGAAAAATCCAGAAAAAATATACATCAATACTCGCAATGAAACTTGTTAACATACACACTACATTTTTATTACTTATCACCGCATCAATTGCTGCAACAACATCAAAAATAGGTAATTTTACAGATATTTTTGGACACACACACACACACACACACACACACACACATATATATATATATATATATATATATATATATATATATATATATATATATATATATATATATATATATATATATATATATATGTAGATATCATATTATTTTGCTTTAGTATAATTTTATAACAAAAAGTTGTATAATATTTTTACTTGTTTTAGGTGATGTGAGTACTGAGACAAAGATAACAGTCACAGTATGTGACATTAATATCTTATGGCCTCAGATTTGTGAAAACAAAAAATGTGGTGACTATTGTCACAACTGGAAGGGAAAATACGGATGGGGAACATGCGCGGGCGTTCATATGTGTCATTGCGAATGGGTTTGTGGAGATCTTTGAAGCTTTTGTTGGTTTATTCTAAAAGTTAAAAGTGTTATTAATGTTATGTTTCATAAGATTGAGTGTTGTTATGATTGATTCGACCGAAACTTTTGGGATTAAAGCTATCATCAAGAGTAGGTGCATCAATTTTGCTTTATTAACTTAAATATAGTCGATTTGAGATTATCTTACTTGTATATGGATAAAAAATAAACTAGAAAAGGCTAAAAAGTATAATTACAATCTAAATTATAATAAAAAAACGCATAAACAAAATATACATTCCATAGATTCTTTTTGCATCAAATGATTGTGTATCTGATTGAACCTACTAGAAAGGAAAAGTCTATAAATCATGGTTCTACGTACTATGACCTAAATTGATGAATCGAAAAAAATATTGTGGTTTCTTCTTATTGGATTGCTTGAAGACACAAATGATAAAATGTCAGAACCTACAAACACTAGTGAAGGATGAAAAGTCAAGGGGTGGGGAAGTGAATTCATGTGGGACGAGAAGCTAAAGATGACGAGTGAATTAAGAATTTTCCATCACCTTTTAGAGTCACCATATCAAGGTTAATGGTTACATTTTGATACAGATGTGAGTTTGAATGAATTTGTTTGATCCGACTTTAATCAAGTGATCTTAAGTTAATTTTAGTTTTGAAAGATGGATCAAATAGTCCAAATTAAATTAAAATTCGATCCCAAACAATTAAATTATAATTAGGTTGTATCAATTTTTATAATTTAGCTTTTAAAAAGTTATGGCATTAAAATATATATGGAAGATGTGGCGGCAGTAGGGTTAGAGAGGGGGTGGGAAATGCTCTGATACCATGATATACACAAAATGATCTTATACAAACCAAATATCTCTTACCAAAAGAGTTAACAAGTGATCCTACACATATGTTCATTTCAATACAAAGCCATCTTTTTCAAACAAATATTAAATATTGATAAGATGCAAACTAATTTTTTTAATATAATTTTTTAAATATAATCTACTTAACTTATGGTAGTTTATTAGCTAACTATTAAATTTAATTATCAACTTTTACATGCTAGATTAAAATTACATGATTAATTAGATTTTTATATTATCTTCTTATAAGTATAATAAAGTTTATCTCTCATACACATTTAGTCACTATCTTTTTGAGCATATAGGACCACTAAACCTACAATAGCCGATAAGGAATGGTATTTTGTGAACAGGGTATACAAGTTTAATCGTCACGTGTATATTAAAAAAAACATAAATGACTAAATGTTTACACGGGATAAAGTTTACTATCCTTATAAGATTTTAACCTTTTTTCTTAACACAAAAAATACGACTGATAAGCACCAATTTTAAAGTGTTATAAGTACTGTAATATATATATATATATATATATATATATATATATATATATATATATATATATATATATATATATATATATATATATATATATATATATATATATATATATATATATATATATATATATATATATATATATATATATATATATATATATTCGAGCACCGGTAGGGAAACGCAATGCATTTTGTTTCCGCCACTTACAGATATCAAAGTTTATAGTGTAAAGCACTTTGAGCTCATTCAAATACCTTTTAACTCAGTATCTTTTGAAACCGACTTGTTTCCTTCAACGTTTACGAAATCACCAAAAAATCGTAATCATCATCACATGCCACTACTTCTTCATGTTTTTTTTCTTGAGACTAACCGATGCTTTGGTTCATGAGTGGCAAATTTGTATTTGCACATTATAAGTAAATGCTCCATTTGCTTTTCAACTTCCATAACCATAGACCATTTTCTTAAACACAACAATTATGCGAATAGTACAACATAAAATTGTAGTACATACTTGAATAACATGAAGAGAGTAATAGACATAAAGAAACCAATACAATACTACAACATTATAACATCAAATTAGAATATTTAGATGAGTATTATTTTTTTGAGGAACCTAATTTTTCATCAATGACATTCAATAGGGCAAAAAAACTTGAAAATTTTTAAACTTTTCTAGAATTCTTTGTTAATTATGCAGATGATGAATGGAAATTGGGGTTTCGTTTGTTTGTGATAGTCGACGTCGAACACAATAACAATTTTTAGGTTATCGTTTTCTTGTGATAGTGGATTTCAAAAATTCGGTTAAGCTTTAACCGGCTTTTGGAGTTTCGGACGAAACCAATCCTTGCTAAAATCATACCCGCAAGAACCAAAAAATCCAAAACCTCATAATTGAATACTAACCTAGAATATGTAATGCAATTTCGTCTGATACGCCTTCCGATTCGATTCAGATTAGTTCTTTCCAAATAGGTATTTTATTTATCCCTACATTTAAGTGATGTTGGGGTCTTTTAATAAAGACTTTCCATTCAATATTACTATGATCATTATAGAAATTTATGAAGAAAAAAAAGTAAAATTTGATCCAATTAATTGTACTATGGCATATAAATGCACATTTTTTAACTTGACTCTAAGAAAAACTTTATTTTCTTTTGGTAACGTTTTAATTTATATTATGCATAAAATGAAAATTTATGTTCTTTCTAGTTACAAAGATATAATGTTTATGATATCATATATTCTTTAATTAACGATCAAATATCTCAAGTAGCTGCCTATAAATCTCTCTATAAATCGACTACAAACACACAGTTTTAAGGACAGTTGTTTCAATTCGTTGTTGAGGGTAGAAAAATCGAAAAAAAAACATATCAATACTCGCAATGAAACTTGTTAACATATACACTACATTTTTATTGCTTATCACCGCATCAGTTGCTGCAACAACATCAAAAACAGGTAAATTTACATATATTTTTGGACACACTAGTGCGCGTGCACCCACACACACACATATATATTTATATATAAATATATATATATATATATATATATATATATATATATATATATATATATATATATATATATATATATATATATATATATATATATATATATATAGATGTAGATATCATATTAGTTTGCTTTAGTATATTTATATAACAAAAGTTGTATAATATTTGTACTTGTTTTAGGTGATGTGAGTACCGAAACGAAGATAACAGTCACAGTATGTGACATTAATATCTTATGGCCTCAGATTTGTGAAAACAAAAAATGTGGTGACTATTGTCACAACTGGAAGGGAAAATACGGATGGGGAACATGCTCGGGAGTTCATATGTGTCATTGCGAATGGGTTTGTGGAGATCTTTGAAGCTTTTGTTGGTTTATTCTGAAAGTTAAAAGTAGTTATTAGTGTTATGTTTCATAAGATTGAGAGTTGTTATGATTGATTCGACTAAAATGTTTGGGATTAAAGCTATCCTTAAGAGTAGGTGCATCAATTTTGCTTTATTTACTTAAATATAATCGATTTGAGTTTATCTTACTTGTATATGGATAAAAAAACTAGAAAAGGCAGTACAATGACAATCTAAATTATAACATAAAACCCATAAACAACCATAGATTCTTTTAGCATCAAATGATGATGTATTTGATTGAACCTACTAGAAAGGAAAAGTCAATAAATCATGGTTCTGCGTACTATGACCTAAAGTGATGAATCGACAAAAATATTATGGTTTCTTCTTATCGGTTGCTTGATGACACAAAGGAAAAAATGTTGGAACCTACAAACACTAGTCAATGATGAAAAGTCAAGGGGGTGGGGAAGTGAATTCATGTGGGACGAGAAGCTAAAGAGTATGTGTGAATTACGAATTTGTCCATCACCCTTTAGAGTCACCATATCTAGGTTACTGGTTACATTTTGATAGATACGTCAGTTTGAATGAATTTGTTTGATCCGACATTAATCAAGTGATCTTAAGTTCATTTTATTTTTCAAAGATCGATCAAAATAGTCCAAATTAATTAAAATTTGATCCCAAAGAATTAAATTATAATTAGGTTGTATCAATTTTTATAATTTAGCTTTTAAAAAGTTATAGCATTAAAATATGTATGGAAGATTTAGCGGCACTGGGGCTAGAGAGTGGGTGGGAATGATTCTATACCATGATAGACAAATATTTTCCCATGAATTGGCATTTTGCCTATGGATTCATTAATATAGAGTATAATACATTGTAGGCTATAATATTACGGTCTACACAAGAATACAAATACAATAATTGGGCCTATGTTAAATATATATACATACATGCTATGCTAATAATATATAGCTTTAACATGAACAAATTTGAGTTATCAAGTTTAAATTCAAAAACTACTCAAAATTCACTATCGTTATCAAATATAATAAAAAATATAAAAGGATATGGTTTAGTTAGAGCACATGGAGTGGAGCGGTGAAGGGAGGCGGAAAGGCCTGGTACATGAACTTGGTACCGAGAAATTAATGGTGTGTTCGGCATAGCAAGCTGATACCATTCCTCTCTTTCAAAAGCTTTGTGACTGTTTGGCAACGGCTAGTGGGCCATTTTCTAATGTTATATTTTCTTCTTTTATATATATATATATATATATATATATATATATATATATATATATATATATATATATATATATATATATATATATATATATATATATATATATATTATTTAAACTTCACACAAATCAAACCATCAAACTCAAATATAAGTATAAAAGTACCATGTTCTTGTTCTTGTTCTTCTTCTTCTTAATTCCTAGTGGATACACGCTAATAGGACCCTCCAATAAGTCTATGTAAGACCCTAATACCAAGAAGTCAAGTTTCAGGTGTTAAAGAGTCAAAGTTCGCAGACTAAATGAGCAAAATATGGAAAAAAGTGAGAAGGAGCCATTAGCGCCGCTAATAAGCTCATTAGCGACGCTAATGTGCTTAGGGGCGTTATTTTTCTTTTCGCAACGCTAAGCTTGCCAGCTGTCTTGGTGGGTTTGCACGATCGCTATTAGCGATGCTAACCTTAGGCTAAAGGGAGGCGGAAAGACCTGGTATATGAACTCGGTACCGAGAAATTAAGGGTATCTTTGGCATACCAAGTCGATACCATTCCTCTCTTTTAAAAGCTTTGTGACCGTCGGCAACGGCTAGTGGGCCATTTTTCAAAATTTATATTTTTTCTTTATGTATATATATATATATATATATATATATATATATATATATATATATATATATATATATATATATATATATATATATATATATATATATATATATATATATATATCACATCTAAACTTCACACAAATCATACCATCAAACTTTGAGCTTTTATGTACCAAAGATGCGCATGAAAGTACCATGTTGTCCTTTTCATCTAGTTCGGAGGATACATTGTCGTTGAATAACAACATGCAAATTATGCATGTGGCAGATCAAGTTGCATTATTTCTTTTTTTTATAATCTTCTTATACTTCTTCTTCTTCAAGACACCGCTAGTTCCAATGATACAAGATGTCAAAGATCATATGTAAACGAAGATCACGAACACGGGGATGCTATGATGGTATGAGATTAGTTCGCTTATAAACCCATATTTGGTGATGCAACCTTCCAAAGACAATTCTAAATGTCAAGAGGCCTATTTTTGTATAGTTGATGATATGCAAACATATGATCCACATATTACTTTACGAAACTAGATTCAAAAGTTGTTTCAATACATTTCAGAAGTGCACATTTGCAATCCGTCAACTAGCATACGGTACAATTGTTGATGCTTTTTTAGATGAGTACTTGGATATGTCTATTTCTTTTGTAAATTTACTATTAAGCTATACAAAGTTGAATATATGTGTAAATTGATGTTTACGATAAACAACTGTTGTGCACCACACACGAAGAAAAACACAGATTTCCTTAGAATGCTAAGTAGCGTTGATCTAGTACACATTGAGCTTGAAGGAGTTGCCCAGCCGCATCGAACAATTAGTACACAATAGGTGATACCGGTGGTTACCTGACGATTATGCTTCAAGATGTGGCCTTGCAAGATTTATAGTTTTGGCATGCATTCTTCGGTGTCACTGTTTCTAACAATGACATCAACGTCCTTTACCGGTCACCGTTATTCAACGAGGAAACACAGATTGGCACCTGAATGTCCATTTCAAGTTAACGATGTGCAATATAAATGTGGGTGTTATCTTGCTTATGAGATATACCCGAATTGGGCTACTATTGTTAAAAGCTTTTTGCAGCCAACAGAAAAGGAATTTATAAGGTTCAAGGCAACAAAAGAAGCTGCAAGAAAATATGTGGAACGAGCTTTTGGAATACTAAAAGCTCGTTGGAATATTCTTGCACACTCAGTATGGCCAATGCTTTCATACGTGAAAGCATACTTAATGTAAATGAACAGACCTTGTTCGTGTTTGGTTGGTTTGTTTACAACCTTATCTTATGTTAATATAAATGGTTATAAATGTGAAATCATACTTAATGTAAATGAACAGACCTTGTTCGTGTTTGGTTGGTTTGTTTACAACCTTATCTTATGTTAATGTAAATGGTTATAAATGTGAGTAAATATGGAGGTTGGGTGTTACTAATATAAATGTACATATATACAAAAAGACAATATTAATAATTTAATAAAAGAAAATATGAAGACAAAGAACATATATGAATCATTTATTAAATACCGAGTTTGCAATAAGGCTAAAGCTTGAGATATGAGATAGAAAAGAAAGTATATACACACTAGTAATGAAGCTTATTACCACATATATCATCCTTTTACTTTTTTTAGAAGCCGGCAATTTTTAGTGGTCTCACCAGAGGGTACTCGACCCCGCCACCCAGGGCGGTTGGCGATTACCATAGGCGCAAGGCCTTTTCCCTCGACCATGCCTCGCCTCAGGGAAAATCCCCCACAGGGGCTTGGAAACAGGTTTGAATCCGGAACCTTACCCCATATGGGTATATAACCCAATGCCTCACCCAGCTAGGCTAGAGATCCTTGGCATATATATATCATCCTTTTACTAGTTACGACAACTGCTTTATATATATATATATATATATATATATATATATATATATATATATATATATATATATATATATATATATATATATATATATATATATATATATATATATATATATATATATATATATATATATATATATATATATATATATATATATATATATATATATATATGTTAATCTTTTTTTAACAAGTATTTAGTATAAATGAGTTTATCTAGTGCGGTTGTATAACAGGTGAAGTGAATATTGGTTTGTCGAAGAAATGGAATGTATATTTTGCCAAAGTTTCATGGACTAGTTTTGTGAAGATAAAAAGTGCATTGCATATTGTCGCTTCTGGAGAGGAACCAATGCCAAGGGGAAATGCATCAGCTTGAAAACGTGCCTTTGTCAATGTCCTTGTATGATTATTTAATTTTTTATATGTACAAATAAAACTCAATTATTTATGTTAAAGTTAAAAAAGAATAAAAGTTCTTACTAAAGATGTTGTTGTTGGGCGCAGCAGAAAGGGGAGGGGGTCACCAACGAACACACGGCCAAGTATTTCGACAAACTTTCATACAACTATTTACACAAGTGAGTAAGGCTAAGGTTGGAAAGGGAAAACAAAAGGATATAAAGTGGTTTAAAGTGGTTCACCCAGCTGGGCTACGTCCACTTTGATAAATGAAAGAAACTTTCATTGATAAACTTCAATTATTTACAAGAGAGAAACTATGACTACTATTTTAGCAATTTTGAACATATTACATTCATAGAAATGAGATGTATAAATAGTGGGATATGGAAGCTTGAAGACGCAAGGTCTTGGGTGGGAAAGAGCAAAAGGACAAACTCGTCCTTGTCACTTTATCTGAAAAGGTGACTGCACCATGCTCCTTATGCTTCCCTGACAACAGTACTATTCCTTACGTGTTTCCAAGATTCTCCTGACCAATGATTGTAACAACACCAATACTGGGTTTGACCGAAGCCACACCTTTCGTTGCAGAACCCTTATTGGCCTTCGGTTGAGGTCTTGCCTTCGAACTGTGATTGTCCAACTTATGCTTCTGCACCTTTTGTCGAACTCCACTTCACAAGGGTTAACTCTTCCTTCAAGAACTCTTCTGTCCGAATTTCTCTTTGCCTAAAGGATACTGCTAACTCATCTTCTCCTGCTGATGACATGTTCACCACTGTGACCATAGCACGAGCTATTGTTGTCACTATGAACATCTATCCGCTTGAGATATCGATGAAGCTTCCTTCAGATACAACTCCTGGTTCGGACTTAGTTCTTTCTTTGTCACATGCCTTCGTATGGTAACTAGTTTGTCACATTCTGACTCTGGCTATCAATGTTGGATGACTTCCTCCATGTTCATGCTGCAGGC
Organism: Cichorium intybus; assembly: GCA_023525715.1. Classification (NCBI taxonomy): domain Eukaryota; kingdom Viridiplantae; phylum Streptophyta; class Magnoliopsida; order Asterales; family Asteraceae; genus Cichorium; species Cichorium intybus. Next base: position 27,519,586 of record CM042013.1, on the reverse strand, counting down.
GTACCAACTCATATGGATGAGGTTTGACCTTCCTCGGTCCGAATGATTAGCAACCTTCGGATCTCAGCACTGGACATGGCTCTAGATCTGGACAAGACAAGACTGCCTTAGTCCTGCTGATTTTCAAGCCTTCGGTTCAACTTTCTACAGATGTTCTAAAGGATCACCTCCTTCTTAGTTCTGATCCGCCATGGTTGTTCCTACCGGAACGAAAGGACTCCCATTCAAAAAGAAGGTTTGGAGAATTTTCAGAGATGCACACGTTAACAACACAGGCTTTGATTCGCCTCTATCTTCTTTTAGTTGCTTCAGACAACTGTTCATCTTCGGTGTTTGGGTCTTTCTCCGGTTCGGATTAGGCTCCACACTATCCCAACAGTTGTTTAACTAATCATGAGTTAGAATTCATGCTTGATCTTTGTCTATGGCCTTGCCCTGTTTTAAACCGTTTATCCTAAGTAGCTTGGTTTCCAATTTTAATATATTACCCGATGTTCAATAAAAAAAATCAAACAACCATTATAGGTTTCTTGTTTACAAAAAAATTAAGTGGCTAAATGTGTACATAAGATAAAGTTTGTTAGTTTCATAAAAAGTTAATATAAAAATCTTGTCATGTAATATGAAACTGTTGTAAAGAAGTTACTAATTAAATTTAATAGTTAACTAATAAACTACCATACATTTGTTAATTATATTAATAAAAAGGTTTATTAACAAATCTTTAATTTGCATCTTATTAATATTTGTTTGTTTTGTAGTTTAGACCAAGTATATGTTAGTTCTTTTTAAATTCCATATGGCAAGGCAAGTTTCCTTTCAAAATCTGCAAGACCATTAGTTGCATGGTGAATTTACAAGTTGTGTGTGAGAGCTTTGAGAGCTCGTTGGGGCGGCTCTTATTCCTACTGATTTCTTTTTTTATCTTTGTGTTGTTTTTTCATTTTTATTTTTGTTTTAAAACTATATTTTGCTTGTAATTGAATAATTTGAGACCTTGAAAGCTCGTTGTGGCTGCTTCGGTTACATAGTTCTCTTAAATCAACACTCTTATACAAATTGCAATACCCTTTATATGGAGAATTTATAATAAAAACGGAAACATGAAAAATATTGTTGGAAATAATAATACGATAACTGATCTCCACGAATAAGGTTTTTAGGCCGATTACTGTGTGACAGATATGTATTTTATCTATAATATGCGGAATAAATATAAACTAAAACTAAGTTACTGAAAACTATAAATAGTAAAATAAAGCGGTAAATCTAAACTAGACAGTATTTAAATATACAGAAAGCGGTAAATAAAGTAAATGTTAGAAGTTAGAGGTTAGATGTAATAAACGCCATTATCAACGATAAAGTGTTTTTACAATAAATAAAAAGGTTAGAAGTTAGAAGTTATAAGTTAGATGTCTCGGTTAAATACAGTCCATATATGTTTTCATTGTCAAGGTTCAATTCAGATGTATTGGATATTTGGTACAGTTGATTTATAACAGTTTAAATAAATCAATAACGACACAAATAATTTCAAAAGAACTTATCGATAGCTGAGGAAGATGGTGTTTTCTTTGAAGCGTCGATTCTTGTTCTTTTCGGTAGGATGAGGTTTGGTAGTTTTTGGTGTTTGGTGAAATGGGTTTTTTTTGGTGTCGGTTTAATTGAGATGCACGGGGTTTTTGTGGTTTAGTTTTCGTGGTGTATGTATTTGGTAGAGGATGTGTAGGTTTTGTAGTTTGGTATTCGGGTTGAGATTGTTTAGAGGTTTAAAGTTTGGTGTCGGGTAAAGGTTTTGTTTGGTGTTGGGTAGAGGTTTTGTTCGGTGTCGGGTAGAGGTTTTGTATGGTGTTGGGTAGAGGTTTTGTTCGGTGTCGGGTAGAGGTTTTGTATGGTGTTGGGTAGAGGTTTTGTTTGGTGTTGGGTAGAGGTTTTGTATGGTGTTGGGTAGAGGTTTTGTTTGGTGTCGGGTAGAGGTTTTGTATGGTGTTGGGTAGAGGTTTTGTTTGGTGTTGGGTAGAGGCCGATTACTTGCGGTTATATGGTTTGGTTCTCGTTGACAAGTTCAGAAATTTGAGTGTCTTGAGGTGTTTGGTCGTGGGTTTCTTGGAGAGTATATGAGTATGTGGTGTAAGGTTTTATTTTCTACACAAGAATGGCAAGAGGTTTGCATCTTATTTATACTGCTGAACTACAGTGTTCGCGTCGCGACCATATGGTCCGTCGCGTCGCGAAGGGGCTTCGCTGGTGGTCGGTGCGCTTTTTGTCGGGTCAGTGCGTCTTCGCTGGTATGTCGAGCTTTTCGTCGCGTTTCCTTTTGGTCGCGTTGCTTTTGGTCGCGTCGCGAAGGATGGTGCGTTGGTAGTCTCGCGATTAGAAAGTTGGTGGAGTCGCGTTGGAGGGGCTTCGCGATGGAGCTTCGCGTCGCGACCACCCTTGCTGTCGCGTCGCGAGCGCTGTAGCAATTTGGTCTTCTGTCTTTGTTCTTCTCTTCACGTCGCGACCAGGAGGTCTGTCGCGTCGTGATTGCTGTAGCAGTGTGATATTTTGTATTTTGCTCTTTGGTTTGAAGCGTTACTTCCTCAGGTTTGGATTATTTCTCAAGGTTTCTCGGGTCTTGATTTATTCTTGTTTTTGATCTTGAATTCACACAACCTGTAATAAACTGATAATATTTGTTAGATAATAACAGTTCATCTTATTTCAGTGATTGTCACATACAAAAATATATTTTTCAACAATTTCCCCCTATGTGATCATTACTGAAATAAGAACAGATTAAAAGGTAAGGTTGCAAATTCTTGAATTTTTGGATAAAACATTTATAAAACCATATCACTTGTTTTGAAAAAGTGTGACTAGATTTTACTTATGTTTTGAAAAATGTTTGTCAAGAATATTTGTTTCTGAATCAAGGTTTCATGTTCAATTATCAAAAGGTTTTTGTATATGTACTTTCATAATATTCCTTAAGATTTTATAACATTTATAAAGACGACAAGTGATCTTAATAGGTCGATTCAGATGAACTTCTCATAGGTATAGCTCACACTTGACTGAGGTGTTTGTTTGTTCTGGGTGCAGAACGGGTGTATAATCACTAAAGATGAGTGATATCTCTCAGTTTGAAGGTGTTGACTTATGCTTAATGTGGATTTATACCTATATACTTTAGTCACTTGGTCTTCATATTAGATACACAATCACATAAGACTGGTTTCGGCATTACTCAGAGGGTTTCTTCATTCATGCCATTGATGTTCACTCTCTCTCCGTCGGGAAATACATGTAGAGGGGTTTAGAAATATTCATAGTGCAGTTTGCAACTAAGAATATTCAATTATGAAGGCTACAGTATCCCGGTAAATCATCGGTTTTTGAAAAATGTTTGTTTGGAAAGTTTTGAGAGATGTCTGTCTTGATGGATTGTTGTTGTAAATCTTCTTTTTCTTTCTTTGGTGAAGTGTTCACCTTTGTTTTTATCTTTTCTTGATTTGTGCGAATACACATTGTGTAAAAGATATCTGATGTGGTTACCAAATGTGATTTGTTGACAGTATTTGTTGGATGTGACTTTGTCGTTTCTTCATTTGTCAGATTTGTTATGCCAGATGATGAAGATTTTCTTTGAAGTGGTTTGATTGAGGATAGGGATAGGTGATATAATAGACAGTTTGTCTAATATATAAGAAAATGAATGTATCGTCCCTGGTCATTTTGATATCTAAGCAAAAAATGAGACTAGCATCATGATATAAGAGTATAAATCCTATAAGTCATAATGAAAACACCTTTGCTCACAGAAATGAATTTCACTTAACAGTTAAAGACGAGGCACAAATTCTCACATGGGTTTGGTTTTCATCTGAATCTCCTGATCTTATGTCCCTTAATAGATAAAATCGTTATAATTGAAATAAATTCAAAGGGAATAGGAGAATGTACATAACACAAATGTTTGAAATTTGAACCTTCTCTTTAATTTAAGAATCAATATGACTGAGAACATTCATCGAGCATAAGTATCTGAAAATTTAGTCAAGAAGATATTAATCACATGGTTTTATAAAAACTTTTAAAAGGATAAAACTTTATTCAATTTTTTTTTGTGATTTTTGATTTTGTGGATGTTTTTGAAAAATTTGGTTATTTGAATGTTTTTGGTAAATTTCGGTTTGGGGGTGAGAATGGGGTAACGAGAGTTCCCCCATAAATGATGCACTGGGATCATTTTGGATAGGTAGATTGGGATTGTTTTAGAGAGGAATTTGGTTTTGGTGGTTCTCCCATAAATGATGCATTGGGATCATTTGGACAGGTGGATTGGGGTGTTTTAGGAGGGTTCTGGTTTTGGTGGTTCCCCCTCGACTGGATCCGCATCATTTTGGTTTGATTGTGAAGTTTCTGCATCGGAGGTAGTGTGGGTTTGAAGTCTTGTAGAAGGCTATGGTTTGTTGTCATATGCTTGGAACGGCCACTATCGATATACCATGTATCATCCTTGGGCTCTCCAGCACAAAGTACCTGCAATTAGACAGAAAGTTTAGGTACCCAAACCATGGTGGGTCCTGATTTGTTAATGGTTTTCGGTGATTTGAAATCATTATGGTTTCTGTTATTTGGACGAAGTGGTTGAGGCTTGATTTGACTTATCATATTTTCCCAATTTAAGATTTGTTTTTGAAAACCTGTCATTTGAAATGGTCTTTGATTTTGTGAAAGGTATCTTATATGTGAAGATCTGTTTGATGACATTTCTTTGTATCCGGGATTTTGATGATTTTGGAAAACATTATGATGATGGAATGGAGTTTTGTGAAATGATGGTTTCTGAAAGTTCCCAGAGAGATTGAAGTTTATCTCTTGAAAGCGATTTTGAATTGGTTTTTGAAACGGTTTTTGTTTTTGATTAAAGGTTTGTTTTTGTGGCAAGAAGGCTGGTTTCAATGGTTTCTTTTGGGTTTGGTGGGTTGAAGACCTATTAGTGAAAGATCTTTTGGAAACAGTGAAATCAGTATCATCTGGATTACAGTTGATAACTGTTTCGTCGTCAGAATTTTCCTCATTAACAGATGTGGATGGATCTGTTAGAGTTGATTCAGAGTTTTCACTGTTTGTCCTGGTTTCTTGTTTGGCTTGTTCGATTTCGAAGGATTCTCTTCCTAATCCAGGTTTGTAATTCGTATCGATTTTGCCAGATCCTAAGGATGTTGCTTTGATGAAAATATCATCACTTAGCTTTCTAGCAAGATTGATAGAATCCAGTTTTCCTTGAAATCTTTGATTCTCGGATTCAAGAAGTTTGATTTGTTTTGAAAAATCATCTAATTTCAGAATCAAACTAGAGTTTATGTCAGTTAAATCTTGAATTTTTAGTTTTAACTGAAGGACTTCTATTTCTAAGGCATCTTTTATTTCAGATGGAAAAACAGATTGATTTTTTATTTCCAAGTCCTTTTTTGTTTTAGAGCTTCATTTAATTGATCTAAGACGTGATTATATTCTTCTGATTTTCGTTCGACGTCTCTTTCAAGTTTGTCTCTAGTCTTTGTTGATTCTCCAAATCTGAGTTGCAAGGTTTGTAATTCAGATTTGTAGATATCAGATTTGACTATTGTGTCATGATATAGTTTGAGATCAGCTTTCAAACTGTTCTCAATCTTAGTCATGTGGGACTCAAATGGTGTTTTTGAAAGACCGATTTCTGAGATCATAGACCATACCTGATCGATGACATATGGAGCTCTTGAGTAGGTTGTGGAAGACATTTTTGGGTTGTTTTTTTTTATTTTTATTTTTTTTATTTTTATTTTTATTATAATTTTTTTTTTGAACAAGTGATATTAAGATGAAATTTTTAAAGAAAACTTATTGGTGGTTTATAAAAACGCTACACAAAAGTTCTCGACAAAAATTTCAAAGTAAATCACACAAGCTCTGATACCAATTGTTGGAAATAATAATACGATAACTGATCTCCACGAATAAGGTTTTTAGGCCGATTACTGTGTGACAGATATGTATTTTATCTATAATATGCGGAATAAATATAAACTAAAACTAAGTTACTGAAAACTATAAATAGTAAAATAAAGCGGTAAATCTAAACTAGACAGTATTTAAATATACAGAAAGCGGTAAATAAAGTAAATGTTAGAAGTTAGAGGTTAGATGTAATAAACGCCATTATCAACGATAAAGTGTTTTTACAATAAATAAAAAGGTTAGAAGTTAGAAGTTAGAAGTTAGATGTCTCGGTTAAATACAGTCCATATATGTTTTCATTGTCAAGGTTCAATTCGGATGTATTGGATATTTGGTACAGTTGATTTATAACAGTTTAAATAAATCAATAACGACACAAATAATTTCAAAAGAACTTATCGATAGCTGAGGAAGATGGTGTTTTCTTTGAAGCGTCGATTCTTGTTCTTTTCGGTAGGATGAGGTTTGGTAGTTTTTGGTGTTTGGTGAAATGGGTTTTTTTTGGTGTCGGTTTAATTGAGATGCACGGGGTTTTTGTGGTTTAGTTTTCGTGGTGTATGTATTTGGTAGAGGATGTGTAGGTTTTGTAGTTTGGTATTCGGGTTGAGATTGTTTAGAGGTTTAAAGTTTGGTGTCGGGTAAAGGTTTTGTTTGGTGTTGGGTAGAGGTTTTGTTCGGTGTCGGGTAGAGGTTTTGTATGGTGTTGGGTAGAGGTTTTGTTCGGTGTCGGGTAGAGGTTTTGTATGGTGTTGGGTAGAGGTTTTGTTTGGTGTTGGGTAGAGGTTTTGTATGGTGTTGGGTAGAGGTTTTGTTTGGTGTCGGGTAGAGGTTTTGTATGGTGTTGGGTAGAGGTTTTGTTTGGTGTTGGGTAGAGGCCGATTACTTGCGGTTATATGGTTTGGTTCTCGTTGACAAGTTCAGAAATTTGAGTGTCTTGAGGTGTTTGGTCGTGGGTTTCTTGGAGAGTATATGAGTATGTGGTGTAAGGTTTTATTTTCTACACAAGAATGGCAAGAGGTTTGCATCTTATTTATACTGCTGAACTACAGTGTTCGCGTCGCGACCATATGGTCCGTCGCGTCGCGAAGGGGCTTCGCTGGTGGTCGGTGCGCTTTTTGTCGGGTCAGTGCGTCTTCGCTGGTATGTCGAGCTTTTCGTCGCGTTTCCTTTTGGTCGCGTTGCTTTTGGTCGCGTCGCGAAGGATGGTGCGTTGGTAGTCTCGCGATTAGAAAGTTGGTGGAGTCGCGTTGGAGGGGCTTCGCGATGGAGCTTCGCGTCGCGACCACCCTTGCTGTCGCGTCGCGAGCGCTGTAGCAATTTGGTCTTCTGTCTTTGTTCTTCTCTTCACGTCGCGACCAGGAGGTCTGTCGCGTCGTGATTGCTGTAGCAGTGTGATATTTTGTATTTTGCTCTTTGGTTTGAAGCGTTACTTCCTCAGGTTTGGATTATTTCTCAAGGTTTCTCGGGTCTTGATTTATTCTTGTTTTTGATCTTGAATTCACACAACCTGTAATAAACTGATAATATTTGTTAGATAATAACAGTTCATCTTATTTCAGTGATTGTCACATACAAAAATATATTTTTCAACAAATATGTAAATCACAAGTAAAGGAGTCTAATTAACGTTTTGGCGTTTTGCTAAATTTCTTGTAAGACAATCATGAACGCTTAAAATATATAGGAAATCTTAAAAAGGAACGAAAGACAATAATAAATGTCAATGCTATTGGAAATCTACGACCATTTCTATGTCTTATTTTTCAATAATTATTATTCACCTAGCTCATGACAAATAAAAATTATTTTATTATATGGAAATTGCCTAGTTATTCAAAAAGTGAGTCGTAAAAGAGAGGGCTTTTGTCATAAAAGTCCTTAAGTTTGTCGAAAATGTTCGTTTTGTCCTTCTATGGATTTTATGTCCATTAAAGCCCAAAATTTGCAAACTTTTTTCCATCTTTGTCCATGAAACCTGTGATAGCAGGTTTCCAGGTTACCTTGAAATTATTTTCACATAAAAGTCCTTATGTTTGCAAATGTTTACGTTTTTACCATGAAATTAATTTTGCATAAAAGTCTTTAAGTTTTTCGAAAATATTTGGTTTTGCCCACCACTTCCACTACAATGGTGGTGGTGGTGGTGGTGGTGGCGGCGTTGGAGGAAAAAACCGAACATTTTTTAAAAACTCAATGACTTCTATGCGAAAATACTTTCAAGGTAACCTGAAACCGGTTATCACAGGTTTCAGGGACAAATATGGTAAAAAGTTTGCAAATTTTGGGTTCTACTGGACATAAAATCCATAGAAAGACAAAATCGAACATTTACGAAAAAGTTAAGGACTTTTATGATAAAAACCCTAAAAGAAAACACTTGATATCATAACTTAATATTTATCTATATATTAATTTGCGTAATTTTCTTCCGATTGTGTACGTTTTTTTTTTGTTGCTTGTGACATGCGGGTCATCTGCCGGATACGGGTTGGATATCTCGGGTTCGGGTTCCCTATTCTTCATCCTCTCCACCGCTTTTCCTCCCTCGATCCCACTCCCTCGATTTAGCGTCCTTCCCACTGGACGAAGGAGATGAGAGAATCGCTTCTACATTCGGCGTCATCGCATTCTTCTTTCACGGTTTCAATAAAATCAGGTATCGATTTCTCCATCCTTTGCTTCTATTCTTGCTGGTACTTCCTCTTCTTCCCCTTTGTAACCAAGTTTTTCGGATCTCCGAGTTCGCACAGGTTTGTCGACACCCCCCAAACTGACTTGACGAGGAATCTATTCTCGCCATCGAACGTCGAAGAATCGAAGGCAAGAACCGGAGCTTTTGACCGGCTGATTCTGGCTGCCGGACCCAGGTATGTACCGGCGTTTTTGGGGGTTTAACTTTGTTTCAATCGATTTTAGGGTTTAGACTCAGAACGCTGTTAAAATATAAAAAAGTGTCTAACTACTCAGCTCTTACTCTCAGCATCATAAAGGTATCTTCACCATCCGACATCTGCATTCGCCGTTCTTCATCAGTAGAGCATTGGATCAAAAGGTTTGTTATAAGATCCTGTTATAATTTGCTCAAAAACAGTTACATAGTCGACGATTACACTATTTATCAGCCACAAAAAGAACCCCTAAAAGCAATGTCAAAGATTAATCAAATTTCAAAGCAAGTTAAAACATTAAAAACATCCCTCTTTCGGTTGCAGGAATCGAAATCAAATCCTCCAGAAAAAGGTTTAAATGTTGCTATTTATCTTAATTCTTTAAGCATGTTGACTTTTAATCTGACTGATTGGTTTGTTGGCTTTCTCCTAGATATGGGATTCTAAAATTTATACTTATCTGAGTGTACGATTTATTAGTTTCTGATTCCTAATTTATTGATTTTTGTTTGTGGGTCGTCTTGAAAACTGGGAATTTCATGAATGTCATAAAGTTGCATCATGATAGATCCAGTCTATGATAGATATTTGGTATAGTTTCACATGATATTAAAAGAGTTGGGGCTCAAATGGAAGAGAATGAGCAAGAGCTGAAGACATCTATTCCTGCAGGTGAAGAACTTTATTTAAATGAGGTAATAATGGTATTTTATATTTTTTAGTATTTGGTGGATTTAGTCTTCAAAGAGAGGGCTTATTACATCTTACTATCGTGACAAATGGGGTTTTGTTGGAATTTTATTTTCTTTGAAATTTAGTTTTCGTTGCTTTGGTTTTGTTGAGTGAAATTTTAAACTCAATATTATTTGACTGAATGTTATATTTTTGCAACATATTTAACTTGATTTTTCTAACTGGGTTTTGCAGATGCTTCCATCAAGACCACACCATGTGTCATTGGAAAGATATATGAACATCATACTCTACCGAATATGCTAGCCAGCATGCAAAAGAGAAACACAAAAACAGATCAAGGGCTGATTCGTTGCAACTAGACAAAAAAATAAGTCAAAACGTTGGTTTAAAAAGTAAAAGAGTGTTGTACTTGGATCGCTTCCTGATCTTTCTACTTAGGAACATTTGCATATGAGCATCTCTATGGTACTCCAACTGTTAAGCTTCTACAAGTCATGATCTTTTATTTGCTACAAATATTTTTTTAATCTACGAGTAGTATTTATTTTGGTTTAAAGGGATTACTGGTCAACTACTTTCAGGTCTGGACATTAGGAAATGCAACACTCAAATAACCTAGAAGATGACTTGGTGTTGGTGTGATGGTTTCATTTTGTGGTAATGTGTCTCCTAAAAGATCTAAATTGTGTAATGACACCAAGTTCCCAATTTCTCATGTGTAGAATAGTTGGACGATATCTAAAGTCTAAACATATTTGAAGAAATTGTGGTCAGCTTAAAAGATAAAAGGAAAAATATATGAAATTTGTAAAGAACTAGAGTTAAAGAAAATGTTTTTATGAATGTTCATATATACTTGTCGCTGGAAAAGATGATGCTTTAGGTTCTCTTTTGGCCAAATTGCATGAAATAGAAACAAACTTTTCTTTATCTGATATTTTACGTGGTGATACTCAATTTGAAGACACGTGCCCAAAGACCTTCACTGTCGTCCTAACATTCATGGCCCTTTGTGTCTTCAAGAAGACGTTTGAAGCCGCTGCAAATGCCTTGGCACTCTGGAATTCAAGTACATCAAAATCTTATACTTCTATTATATTTACTTAAAGTTTAAATTCAATTGGGCAAGTAATTTACAAAGTTTTATTTCAGCTGACCGGTTTTATCTATATGTTCACAAACATCGAGATTAAGTCTACGTTAACCCGCATGTATTTGAAAATGATAGTTGTTTGAGGCAAGAAATTGGTAATTGTCTACAGTTTTAAAGCCAATGATCCTTATGCCATCTCAAACTCGAAAATCAAGTAATTTTTCACTCTAACCATTTTCGTTTTATCCCAGATAATATTAATTTACCTGCTTAAAATTTAGGTACGTTGGTTCCATGTAATGTGCAGATGACAAAGAGGAAGACTGTAAACAAATGCTTGAATCCTGTCTGGAATGAAGAAATGAGTTACTCTTTGTAGGACCAGTTGAAGTTGTAAACTTGGTAATTTCTATATTCTCAAACTCTAATCCACATTTTTTCTGTATGCAAGGTTTTTTCCCAAATTTTATCTTTTAGCTTTTAATATTAAAAAGATATTTCTTAATTCTTATTACGGATCAAAATGGGTCAGGTTGATTGCCACCACTTCTTTGTACATATTTTTGAATCTTATAAATAACTAATATATAGAGTATGATTCAAAACCTGATATTAAAATAAGGGTTTCCTTTCTTCCTATTATAACATTGTACTTGGGAAGAAGTGAATTTTCTATAATGCACAAATAAATCAAAGTAAATTGATATTTCTTGCTTTTATCCCTTCAAATAAAGTGATTTAGGATGTAGTAAACATTTCAATACGCTTTTGGGCATTCCTGATTGGTAGATTTTAATGGTATTTTTAGATTGTTTCAGACGACGTGGCAGATTTAGCAACAGAACCATTATCACATTTTCGCAGAGGCTTCAATCAGGCTTTTGGACATGACATGGTTAGTGCTTTTTGTCCTTTTTTGTGGTATTTTCGCACTAATTTCTATTTTTTAGTTTAATAAAATGAACGCATTTTATGCCACCAAACAGGTATCCTCAAAGATATTTCAATTTTGGAGAACTGTTTCCGATTCCAAAGGGCAGCAGCATACCTCACGTACATTAAGCTCTCGGTATCTGAATGATTTTGAAGAGCTTCAACCACTTGGTGAGTCATCACTGTCTGATTGTTCGACGGAATGGATTCCAAAATCAAGTAAGTTTATGTCAAAAATCAGTGAAAGTACATTACTATATTGTTAATGATATTTATTGTTTCTCCGTTCAGGTTTTCTTCATTTATTGTTCCATTTCATTGCTTCAAAGTGTAGGAAAAGGTTAGTTTTTTTAGTGTATTTATAATTGTTATATTGTTAATGATATTTCTTTATTCAAAATAAAAAGAATTTGATTATAATTATAATATGCAGGATGGGCTTCTTGAGCATATTTTTCAGATAACGGATCTACTGCTATTTAAATTCCTTTATAGATGGCATTTAGGAAATTTTTGGTTGTTAAAGAACAAGTAGAACATTTGTACAATGAGGTAAATCCTTAATTTCCTCATACCTTTAATATTTTCATATTTGGTCCCTATTGTATGCCATGCTTTATGGTTTAGGTCCAAAAAAGATTATTCTTTAAATTCATCCATGTTGCAAGTTTTCTGTCCAGCCCATCCGGACCCGTGCTCCAGCACTCCTGAACTCGTGCGGAGCACGGGCTTAATCTATTAATTAATTACCGTGATTTTTGGGCATGGGGTGTACGTTTTTTTTCCAAATGTGACACGCGGATCTTCCTCCGGGTCATGTGACACGCTTAATCTATTAATTAATCACCATTTGTCCCTCAAAGCACTGTTGCACCCGAACCCGTGCGGAGCACGGGGCCCCACTAGTTTACATCTAAAATAAGTAGGTTTCGACACAAAGTGATCTTATACAAACCAAGTATCACTTACCAAAACACATATGTTCATTTCAATACAAAGCCATCTTTTACAAACAAATATCAAATATTGATAAGATTCAAACTTATATTTTTTTTTTAATATAACTTTTTAAATATATCAACATAACATATAGTCGTTTATTAGCTAACTATTAAATTTAATTATTAACTTTTTTACGCTAGATTAATATTACATGATTAATTAGATTTTATATTATCTTATTATAAATATAATAAAGTTTATCTCTCATACATATTTAGTCACTATTTTTTTGAGCATATATCGACACTAAACCTACAATAGCCGATAATAATTGTATTTTGTGAACTGGGTATACAAGTTTAATGGTCACGTGTATATTAAAAAAAACATAAATAAATAATACTTACACTGTATAAAGTTTACTATCCTTATAAGAATCTAACATTTTTTCTTAACATTAAAAATACGACAGATAAGTACCAATTTTAAAATGTTATAAGTTGTGTAATATATATATATATATATATATATATATATATATATATATATGTATGTATGTATGTATGTATGTATGTATGTATGTATGTATGTATGTATGTATGTATGTATGTATGTATCCGTGCACTGATAGGGAAATAGAATGCATTTTGTTTCCGCCACTTAAGGATATCAAAGTTTGTAGTGTAAAGCACTTTGAGCTCATTCAAATACCTTTTAACTCGGTATCTTTTGAAACCAAATTGGTTCCTTCAACGTTTAGGAAATCACCAAAAAATCGTTATTATCATCACATGCCAGTACTTTTTCATGTTTCTCTTCTTGAGACTATCTATGAGTGGTAAATTTTTATTTGCACATTATAAGTAAATGCTCTATTTGCTTTTCAACTTACATAACCATAGACCATCTTCTTAAATATGCGGGTATGGCAAACAAATATACCATCGTCCTAAATATGAAAACAATTATGTGAATAGTACAACATAAAATTACAATACATACTTGAATAACATGAAGAGAGTAATAGACATAAAGAGATCAATACAATACTACAACATTATAACATCAAATTAGAGGATTTAGTTGAGTATTTTTTATTGAGGAAGCTAATTTTTCATCAATGACATTCAATAGGGCAAAGAAACTTGAAAATTTTTAAACTTTTCTAGAATTATTTGTTAATTATGGAGATGATTAATGGAAATTAGGGTTTCGTTTGTTTGTGATAGTCGACATCAAATACAATAGCATTTTTTGGTTATCGTTTTCTTGTGATAGTGGATTTCAAAATTCGGTTAAGATTTAACTGGGTTTTGAAATTTTGGACAAACCCAGGCCTGCTGAAATCATACCCTCAAGAACCGAAAAAGCCAAAACCTTAGAACTGAATACTGACCTAGAATATATAATGCAATTTGGTCCGATAAGATTTTCGATTCGATACGGATCAGTTCTGTCCAAATAGGTATTTTGTTTACCCCTACATTCAATTGATGTTGGGGTATGAGCAGGATGATCTTTTAATAAAGACTTTCCATTCAATACTACTATGATCAATATAGCAATTTATGAAGAAAAAAATACTAAAATTTGATCCATATAATTGTACTTATGGCATATAAACGCACACTTTTTTCACTTGACTCTAAGAAAAACTTTATTTTCTTTTAGTAACGTTTTAATTAATATTATGCATAAAAATGCAAATTTATGTTCTTTCTAGTTATGAAGATATAATGTTTATGATATCATATATTATTTAATTAACGATCAAACATCTCAAGTAGTCGCCTATAAATCTCTCTCTAAATCGATTACAAGCACACAGATTTAAGAACAGTTGTTTCAATTCGTTGTTGAGGTTAGAAAAATTGGGAAAACACATATCAATACTAGCAATGAAACTTGTTAAAATATACAGTACATTTTTATTACTTATCACAACATCAATTGCTGCAACAACATCAAAAACATGTAATTTTACATATATTTTTGGACACACGGGCGCGCGGACACACACACACATACATACATACATACATACATACATACATACATACATACATACATACATACATACATACATACATACATACATACATACATACATACATAAGTACACTTCAAAGTATCCACACCATTGTAGGCTTAAGTTTCAAATTATCAAATCCAAATAAAAAGAAGATTAAGGAGCATTTTATGGTGAAGGTGTTTGATCTTTAGACGAATAGAAAGGTACAATTACTTTTAGAACCGCACCATTTTATTTGTTTTACGATGTATTAGAAATGATGGGATTAATTATGAAGATTAGTGGAAAATGAGATTTATGATGGAGTTAATTGTTCCTACAAACATCTTTATTATTTAACTTTACGAAAACAACATAAATCTGCCACTTTCCATATCTTTGTACTTTACCAATCAGTTTTATGTTAATTGTTAAGGTTAATTTCCATTAATTTTTATAATTAGATTCGTGCTATAACCAGTCACTTTATAATCTCTGTTTTTTAAGTTTGTTCGTAAACACTAAATTTTAATTATCATAATCTTAACTGAACCGTATATTTTCCATTAATTTGCAAACTTTACTTTGTAAAAGTTTGTTTGTGAGCATTATATTTTAATTATATTTGATTAAGCATTCTCATTTTTTCCTAACATTGGCCATTTACAATTCAATTTATAAGAATTCTTTAATAACAGTAAGATATTACGCGGCATCACTTCGTCTACAGGGTAAAATGAAATTTAAAGAATCTTGGAGGAACAGAAATCCATCAATTTAGCAACTAAACGCAACATGGAATGTTACCGTGAACTTTAATTTTGTTGGAATCCATGACTTTTCACATGAATTGTTGTATGTACTATATTAAAATTTTAATGTTTCATGCTTGGGTCTTTAAATAAATTGTCAAATTACAATCTAATTATATTTGCTTAATGATTTATTAGTTAGTATTTGTATGTATAAATTTATAGTTTGTTGTATGTTTTTGCTATTTTTAGTTCATTATCCGTATAGTACACGGGTTTTTAATGTTTAGGTCTTCTTATTTATCCATGAGATTGAAATGATACTACAAACATTTAAGGTTTTTAGACATCGATCCAATTTTGCCTTGTTTTACAATAGTAATTTTCAACTCAAAAAATTTACTTTATCTTCACTAGGCTTTGCCAACTATAACCTATACTTTTTCTAACTAAAAACGACAACGTACTTTTATATGTAACTCAAAAATACAACATATTTTTCTTTTTAATACGAATTAGCGATGTGCTTTTATTTTTAATCGAAACAATTTTTCGAAAGAAAACTAATCATCATGGGAAACTATTTGTTGCCCGTTGCACATGAGTTTTTAACTTATAACGTAAATGTAATTTCAAATTTAACTCAAAATAGCAACAAATTTTTATACGAGCTTTTTTAATCGTCAAACCGTGTAACACACGGGTTTATAACCTAGTTGATCTAAATAAAAATAAGTTATTTATGTTGAGCTTTAACAAATTTAGAGTTGCTACCATAAGTTTATTGAACATGCGGGAGTCAAAGCTGTCCTCAAGTAAAAATCCATCGGTTTTAACTTTTTCTCCAACAGCAGAATATTAACAAACTAACAAAAAGTTAGTAAAAACCAAAATTACAAAGAAGAAATAAGTAATAAGTAATAAGTAATGTATGGTTGTGAAGTCAACCAATTCACTTCCCCTTACATTTTTTTGGCTATTACAAATCTAAAAAGAACGATTGGCAAACTATCTATATCCAAAGCTTTGATTATTTGGGTTTGCTAAACTAAACAAAGTGTTGTTCTCTCACTCTCTTTTTATATATATATATATATATATATATATATATATATATATATATATATATATATATATATATATATATATATATATATATATATCCTAACCTAATAAATAAGTAACTTTTGTACACTTGTCATCACCACGTTAAATTTGACACATGTTATTTTCTGGTAATTTTGATTTTCTTTAAATAATGAAAAACTTGTTCACACTCCTAAATTATCGGTTACTCCATAATCCCGCCCACGTTCCTGCCACGATTCCTATTTTGCCCCTGGTTTATCCCTTTCCTCACGTTATATTTGAAATTGATAAGAGTTTCTAAGTTATGCCCGACAAATCAGGATTCAAATTACTAAATCTACGGAAATCTGTGAGTTGATTGGGGAAATCAGAAGTGCTGAAGGGTGAGATCAGAGGAGATTAGGTGAATTTGAATCTTATACGCCTCTGTACTCCCCACAGCTCTCATAACAAAACTTCAAGCTTCATCCCCGCCTCCTCAAACCTACACCGTCGGAGCCACCATCTGCCACCGCTTTCACCTTATCTCTAAAAACCCTACCTCTCAAATCATCGACATCCACCACATCTTCGCCAGCCACTACTGCTGTATCCACCACCTCTCCGCCAGCCACCAGTCTCGCTCTCCTCCTAGGGTTGCGTTGTCTGCACCAATGTAAAATCAAGGAAGCCACCTCTCTCTCAAATCGCTCCCTCCCCTGTTCTTGATTTTGGTTTGATTCTTGCAAGGTTCATTAAAGAATGTTGCACTGGAACACAACCCTACGCTCTCACATTCTCTTTAGATTCTTCAACTGCAGCCGCTTGGCTTCTCCACTCCGTCATTCTTCATCAGACATTGATTTCTGTTTGAGATTCTTTCAAGGTTTATTAAAGAATTGTTCATAGACATCGATTTATGTTTGAGATTTACACATCCCACCACTGCACCTGCACATTACCCCACAACCACCTCCGCTGGTCTTCCCTCCAAAGAGAAACAGACCCATTTCTGATTCACAACTACAGCCTTCACCACCAAGATGAGCCGACTAGATGAAAAAAACCTGGAAATTGTAATTTTTACTCTAATTTCTTTGAAAAATGTTCCTTTTCAATATTTGAATTATGTTATTATGTTTTTAGATTTATTTTTCTGCTTTTCGTTTGTATGGAGCAAGAATACAGGAAATGTGGTCTGGTTGGGCAGTTGACTAAAGGGGTAGTTGGGAACAAATCTTTTGATAATTGAATTTGGGTTTTATTTTAAAAGATTTTTTCTATATTTTATTTGTAGTTTTCATTTTTATGATGGATAATAGGTTTTATTATCTTTAGATTCACATATCTTTCGTTATTTTGTACAAGAGAATTCTAAGTAGGTTGGAGATTTAGATAAAATGCGATCCAAACACAATTACTAAAAGATGCGATCTAAGTTGCCCAAACTACAAATATTGCAATTTAAAAGACTCCAATTCCACGAAAGATTAAAAGCCACAAAAGTCAACCAGCAAACCACAAACATATAAGATCTATGTTTCTCAGGTATTAAGGGATGCATTTTTCTGTAGGTTTAAAGATTTGGATTTGAAACATGTATATCTGTAGGTATTTGGACTTGAAATTTATAACATTTGAAGATATTTTTTTTCCAAAGGTAACTCCACACTCCAATTTTGATTTACGGACTTTGGTTGGTGGTCATTGACATAGATTTTGTCTCAAGAAGATTTCGTCTTCAACATGATAATTTCCACTCAAGAAGATCAATTATAAGTACTTAGCTCACCAATTTCACTTTATATGTGTTAACATGTGGCCATGCATGTATTATGATGACTTGTTGTGATTTTCTTTTCACTATTAATCGATTTAATGCATCCATTGAAGTGTTAATGTTAATATGGCATATATTGCAAGTGGGAGATGCCTTGCAATACCGATGACTTGATGGTTCAGTGTGATGGCCGGACAAATTGTGGTAGGTATTTTTTGTCATAGCTTTAAATATCATTGTTGGTGCTGTGTTTTCGGTATTTGGAATAAATTTGAATTCAGTTATTGGATGGCCATTTGGTCAAAAAGTTACCACTTTTTGATGCATAAGCATGTATTGGTTTACCTACGATAAGAAATCCTTGGCAAAATAAAACTGTAGATTTTCACTATTTTTGGTTTCTGCTTTTATCCTGCTTGTATGGACATGGCGGCAGAGGAGGCTAAACAAATCGAACATTTATTTGTTCCAATTATTCATCTGATGAACAAAAGTTGCTCCAAAATTCTCATGCTACTCCAGACATACAGATGTGAATATAATAAACAAATCATTGGAAGTACATTGATGTATTTTGCATTTAACCCTTTTTAATGTATTTAAAAATTTATTTGAGAGATACTATGTTATGACCGACCCAGGCGTTAATTGTCAATAACCTAGCCTTTTTCAAACATCTTTGAATCGATCATATCTGGTCGGTTCTTTATATTTTTGCATTATAATATTAGTAGGATGTGTTTTATCTCTCTTTTACAAATTATCAAGGTTTTTGGCCACCTTGGTTGTCTTGCATATAACTAAGTGGTTCCATCTGCAGATCAATTGGTGAGGAACTATGATGAATCTTTTAACATTATTATGTATTATGGTAACCTGTTAAAATAAAATCTAATTACCGTTTATTAGCTAAGCCAAACCTTTGTATAAGGATTAAACCAAATTATATTATTAATATTATTTTAACCATAAATAACGGCATTATCATAGTTACAATCAAATTGACCGTGTCTTCTCTCTTGAACGTATATCTGTTTTCGTTTAATTTGTCATGAATTGTCCGTCATTAATTTTCTTTTGAAGCATTATCCGAACAAAAGGAATAATTTGATTACAAAGCTAAGATGATTCCTCTTTGACTTAATAGACTAAATATGTGAATAGTTTGATCAATATGTATAATAGCTTCTATGAAATCCTATTGTCTCTAGATGATGTATTATATATGTGTTTTTGCATCATCCCGTGTATTACACGGGTCTTAGAACTAGTATATATATATATATATATATATATATATATATATATATATATATATATATATATATATATATATATATATATATATATATATATATATATATATAGAGAGAGAGAGAGAGAGGGAGAGAGAAAGAAAGAGAAAGAGTTTCAAATGAGAAAATAACTTGAGTGTGTGAGAGTCAAAATCATCATGAGCTGTAAGATTACAACATTAATATTTGTGATTAACTAGATATATTCATTTCTTTAATATTTAATTTAATGTGGATATGTTGAGTGGTATTTAAGTCTTTGTTCATGAAATTATTATGATAATGTACCACCATTATCCTTAACCCTAATTTATAATTAACAATTATGATATTCCTATATTTAAGGTTCAATATTTCGAGTTTCTAACTATACACAATTCATATCAACTCAAATTTAAAATAATTCATAGTTTTTTTTATTTCTTTTTCATTTTCAACTTCATTCATATATTCAACATTGAAGTATAAATATTTATATATTTTTTATTATCCATATTCATTCATATATTCAGAAATGAGAAATAGATGAATATTTATACTTCAGTGTTGAATCTATGAGTGAAGTTAATTAATAAAGAACACGAGAAGATGAATATGTATATTCCAATGTTGAATATATGAATGAAGTTGCATAATGAAGAACAATAGACGATATAGAAGATGAATTTAGAGTTCACAGTGATGAACTCTCTGGAGTTCGAGTGAAAAGACAATTAAAGATCACTGGAAATCGTTTTTGAAATATTGTAATCAAATTTGAATAATTGAATCATTATCATAATTAAAGGGATATGATTAAGCTCTATAACTAACTGTATTAATAAGTAGACTCGTTTGCCTTTTTAATTATGGAATCTAGATATCAAAATAATTGGCTAAGAATGCTTCTCACATTCACACGATAAAGTTTCATTCTCATAATTAAAGGGATATGATTAAGGTATACAATTCATTGTACTTATTAAAAGAGGCATTTGCCCTTTTGATTATTGAATCCGGATATCAAATTGATTAAGTAAAAATGTTTTTCACATTCACACAATAAAAATATTTTTCTCAGTTGAACATAAATATATAGAAATTTATAACTTTTTATCCTCTATAAATAGACATACTTATTGATGTACAAAAATGAAAAAAAAATTCTAAATTTCAGTTAGTTGAGATTTACACGTGAATCTGAACTGTGTTTTATTTACTATTGACATTTACAATACCACATGACTTTGACTTGTGAATCTGTATAATTTTCATGTGAATGTGAGTTGATTTCACTTGTGAATCATAGTATATTCAATATAATTATTAAAATGTTGAAGTAGTAAAAAAGTTCGAAGTAAATTACTCAAATTTATATTTTAGAGTAAATTCTGAATACCATATGACATTGTCATGTGAATTCAAGTAAATTTTTGTGGATTAGGGTGATGTGTTGCCGCCAGCATCCCATGTGGCACACAATGCCTCCCAAGAACACCGCCCCCTAACCCAAACATTTTTGGGAGGCAAAGTTGAACGACATGGATATGTCGCTTCTTCCCCCCCCCCCCCTCCCCTCCCCCCCCCCCTCTTTCTCTTTATATATATATATATATGTTGGCAACACCTCTCCCTGATCAAAACTTAACTCCACAAAAACTATTTGTCATACGTGGCGTCTACGTGGCATCAATGCCTCCCACTTTTGGAAGGCATCCACTCCGCATAGCCTAATAATAAATAGATTATAACTTAAAACTATTTAGTAAGATTACGGGTTTCTATTGTGCAGCTTATTGGAGCATTATGTGAATCTAGTAATTTTATTTTCCCATAAAGGTACTTTTTAGCCAATAGCACGTAGATTACATGTTCTTTTATCTCATTAAGTATGAATATGCATAAGTTATTGTTAAGTTATCAACATGTTTCCATTTGCATAGTCATTTAAGGCTTGTTTCTTTTTTTCCATGTTAGGACTACAAGCAAGAAATAGCAATGTACTATCAAGTATATGTGTATTATAACAACGTATTTTCACTTATTTGTGTATTATACTATTATAGCAACCTATTTCCATGAAAGGATAAACATATATGGAAGCAATAACAAAAGAATACCAATTATCAATTTATGTTCTAAGCATAAACGCACAACAAAAGAACATGGAAGCTGTAAAACTGAAACATGATTATGATTAAATCCATTAATTAATAATGGTCACCAATAATAGTCAAAGGATAGATACTCCCCGTCACAACTCGAACATGTTTACAAACACAAAAATAGGAATTTTATCAAGAATCCATTTAAAATTTCCTTTAACAATAAGGTATTAATAGCTTTGACCATGGTTTAGTTCCTAAATAAACTAAAGTTTCCACACCATAAAGAGTTCTTGATACCTTGTTGCTTTAATCTTCATGTAAAATAGATTGCAAAATATAAAATATATGAAAATTGTAAAAACCGGGTTGACTCGGCGGTTGAACTGATTGACCCGTGATCCGGTCATCACACCGAATCAACTAAAAACCCGGGTTATAAAACATTGAATATATTCAAGAAAGTCTTTACATTTTGATCATGTATTCGATTAAGCCCTAATTTTTTTTTATATTCAATTAAGCCCAACATTTTGCTAAATGTTTACGATTTTAGTTATACATAAAAAGAAAATATTCATTAAAGTCCTTATATTTTAACTCTTTTAACAATTTAGTTGAATTTTTAATTTTTATTCAATTGAGTCTTTTCTTTGACCCTATCCATCATCGATTGTAAAAATATAAAAACGTCATAACCATCTACTATCTAAAATTGTAAACATTTAACAAAATATTGGACTTAATTGAATATAAAAAAAATTAGGACTTAATCGAATATATGATCAAAAGTAATGATTTTTTTATTATATCTCTTAAAACATTGATCGAGTGGTTAATTTCATTACTTATAAAATCGTGCTGTCGGACTGAGGGAAAGGGAATGTGGTTTCAAGCAAGCGCTAGGAAGAAAAAAGGAATCGGTCGGGCCGTCGGGCTGCATGGGTTTAGTGGGCTAAATGTTGGCAATCTTTTTATATCAAGGAAATCATAATAGTGAACATTAGGTGAGCTACTATATTTCTCAAGGGCTGACAATTTATATATTTGGACCTACCAAAGTAAAGTACTATTAGTGTCCAAGGTTTGTTAAGCACCATAATACCATATCATGTACTAGATATTAGCAAAAAATACATATTTTCGATAATAGATGGATATTGGTAAATATATGATCGGTATGTGTAATTATTATAAGAAAATTGTATGAAAATGTAAAGAGTGCGCTTTAATAATGACTAATGATTAAAAAGATCATGATATATAATTAAATATTAACATTTAATAGATAATACAAATTACAAAAACAAACATACATGATAGTTAAATGTAGTTGTTTCAAAAATACAAAAAATAAGGTAATATAAATGAGTTATATGTAAACAAAGAAAAATGTCTCACAATTAAAAGAAATGATGAATAAGTATCTATGTAAGTAACAAATAAATAAAGTACATTGCGATTTTTGAACACATAAGATTTAGAACGTATAACTTAAAAATTTTGAAAATAATCTTATACTTTCAAATTTTTCAAAAGCATAGTTTCAACTTAAAAAAACTTGTTCTTTTCAATTATTAAAAACATGCATTTTCAAAAGTTGTTCATATAAAACGTGTATAATATTAGGATTGTTGGACTTGGAGCCTCAATATACTAAGGGCGTGTTTGTTTCAAGTATTCTGATGTAATTCAAAAGAATTGGAAAGAGAAATTCCGTTTAAAAACGTGTTTGGTTGGAAATTTGATGGAATGGAATTGTATAAGATTCCATCAAATTCCATAGATAATTGAATCTATCATTCCTTTGGATAATGTCAAATAATTCAAATTCCATTGTTTATGTTTTCTTATCTCCAATTAAAATGACATATTTAACCGTATAAAGGGTAGTTTAATCATTATATATATAATTTTCATTCCAATTCCTCCGATAAAATTTGCAAGCCAAATAGAAATCAATAAATAATTCCATTTCATTACTTGTCAACCAAATGCGTTAGAGATTCTAATTCCTTAGGATTCCGTTCCTTCAAATTCTCATTCATCCAAAAGATTCCAGTTTCTTTCCAAACATTATGTGAACCAAACACACTCTAAGTATATTCGTACGCCTGAAGAAAAAAAAAAGAATAACAATAATTTAAACGATAAAAAACATTAGAAAAACACACAATATAACATGTTTAAAACAATATTATAAAAACACACAATATAACCTTTTAACTTAAGATGAAATATATCTAAAATTATCGTTTTTATGTGAAATAGAATAATAAAATAATCAAATAAAGATAAAAAAAATAAAAGATAAAACAAGCAGATATGACTTCCCATTATTATACGATTGGGATGGCAAATGATATACAAAACCCATTATGCACTAAAACAAGATGGCGTTTGGTTCGCATAAACTTTTTGAATGAATTGAATCTTGATAAATTAAAATCCAATTTCATATTCTATTTAGTTGGTAGGAAATGGAATTCGAATCCAATTTTATTTTTTATTTGGTTGGCATGAAATGGAATTAGAATCCGTGTAAATGTCAAATATGTCTTTCTTGTTTTTTGTACATAATTTTACTTTGTTTTACAACTTATTGCTAGTGGTGGGCGATGGTGGCGGTGGGTAGCACTAGTGGTGGTGGGTAGTGGTGATGGCGATGGTCGTGGTAGTGTGTGGTGGCGGTGGCAGTGGTAGTGTTTGGTGGCGGTGGTGGTCGGTGGCAGTGGGTGGTGGGTGGCAGTGGTGGTGGTGGTGGTGGATGGCGGTGGTGGTGATGTGTGACGGTGGTGGTGGTGGTGGGTGGTGGTGTGTTTCAATTTGTAAGGTAATAGAATGTGTATAATGGTAATATTGTCATTCCTTCTTCCAAGTGAATTAATTTCATCCAACCACCAAAGGAATTCATACCCTCTATTTCAATGGAATTGCAATTCAATTCCTTCAAATACAAATTGAACCAAACGCAGGAAGTCGACGGAATTGGATTCCAATTCTACCGAATTCCCTCGAATTTCGACGAACCAAATGGCCCCTTATTTTCTCTTTACCCGTCAGTTCTTGTATCAGCTATGATGTGTTGCATTATTGACATTTTAAATTTTGTTATGTTATTGTTTCTTATGAAACGTATTATAAAACTTTTCAAACAACTTATAAAACAACTATAAACAACCCAGGACACAACCGATAATATCAAACACGCAAACAAAATATTAGACAACCTTAAACATGTGTTACTTTTTTATAATTTTTCAAACAGATGGAGATATCACAAAGCAAACACCAATGGTTAACAAAAAATTAATCAAGGAAAATGAGCAAACACTAAGGCATCAATATGGAACAACTTTCAACATATCGATATATTAGTAACGACTTTTTTTACTTTATTTGATATGATCTGATATTCAAGGACACAAAGATCACCATGGAAGTACAGCAGGAAAGGGAACAAACATCACCATGTGCAAACAGACTTTGGCTGTGTTTGGTAGTATCTGATCCATTCAGATATGAACCATTCAGAGGTCTGAACCATTTAGAGGCTCTGAATGAACTACCTCTGAATGAAAAGATGTTTGTTTGGACATCTGAATAAACTGTACTGAATAATAAAAAGGGTAAATTGCATAAAAGTCACTAGCTTTTTAAATTTTCTCGATTTTGACACTGCATTTTTAGTTTTTGCAATTAAGTCATTATGTTTTTAGAAAAATTGCAATTAAGTCATTATGTTTTCCAAAAAGTTGCGAAAATGACCATATGACAGGATGGCAACAGGTTAACAGGTCATATGGTCAGATTTGCAATTTATTAGAAAACCTAATGACTTAATAGCAAAAATAAAAAACATAGTGTCAAAATTTAGAAATCTGGAAAAGTTAGCGACTTTTATGCAATTTACCCTATGCAATTTATACAACTTAATCACTTTATATGCCTCATACGTGTCAAAAAAATCAAAATAGATATGAAACAATATTTAATAAAAACTGAAAAGAAAAGAAAGACTTTTATACAACATGGTAGATTTGTGAAACAACTTTAACTTTGGACCAGATTTGCAATTATATTTTAAATATGACCGGATCATATAACTATTTAAGCGAAATTGTTAACATGCTTTCAAAAGCCAAAAAGTTGACCAACATTAGCAGAAAATAATGAAAAGGAAGTACGTTACTTTGGAAAATTACTTTTAAGTCATCCAAAATTAATTTTTAAAACATTTAACATAAGGATAACATATAGATCGGCGATAACATCTACTCTGATGACTTCACAAACATATACCTAGTACTAGATATTGAGCAACAAAGTGATGATCAATTTATGGAAATTAGATTAGTAATAAATTAAACATAAGATTCAATTTCGAATATTGGAAAGAGAGCTGTGACAGATCTTTGGTTAAAAAAAATCTTAACATAGAAATACCACCGGATAAGTTATACTAAAAATCGCGTGCTCGTTATATTTATGATAAACTACTATCAATATGGATTATTGGTGATCATCGAGAAAAACTACCATCAACATGGATCATTGGTCATATCTTCAACTTTGTTATGACCAAACATTTGGAAAGAAAATATTTAAATATTTAACAAGTAGATAAAGAAATATATATTCTTTCTTTCAAAACTTCTTTTAAAATTGATATTATTCATGTAAAGTGATTAAGTTATATAAATTGTATAGGGTAAATTGCATAAAAGTCGTTAACTTTTCCAGATTTCTAGATTTTGACAATATGTTTTTTATTTTTGCTATTAAGTCATTAGGTTTTCTAAAAAATTACAAATTTGACCATATGACCTGGTAACCTGTTGCCATCCTGTCATATGGTCATTTTCGCAACCTTTTGGAAAATATAATGACTTAATTACAACTTTTCTGAAAACATAATGACTTAATTGCAAAAACTAAAAATACAGTGTCAAAATCGAGAAAATTGGAAAAGTTAGTGACTTTTATGCAATTTACCCTAATAAAAAAGACCATTTTACATTTCTGTGTTGAATGATAAAAAATATCATTTTACCCTTTTGTGCTGAATTATAAAAAAATCATTTCACCCTTCTGTGATAAATGATAAAAAAGACCATTTAACCTTCTGGGATTAATTATAAAATAGACCATTTTACCCTTTGTGATAAATTATAAAACAACAATTTCAGCATAATCAAAGCAAATTTCAGCAAAGAATCAATTTCAGCATAATCAAAACAACAATTTCTGCATTAAACTAACAATTTTCTGCATTCACACACATTTTTCTGCATTCAAACAACAATGTCCGCATTAAACTAATAATTTTCTGCATTCAAACACTTTTTTTTTTTTTTTTTTTTGCATTCAAACAACAATTTATGCATTAAACTAACAATTTTCTGCATTCAAACACAATTTTCAACATTCAAACCACATTTCAACATCACAATCACAACAAAAGCTAAATTAAAATCAGGAAAAAGAGTGGAAGAAGGCTTGCTGCCATTGATTCAACAATCAGAAGAAAATCCAAAATCAGAAGCACACAAAGAACCCAATTCGGATGGGGTCAAACCTGCTGTCGAGAGAATGCCGACGACTGGAGGAGACGGCGACGGTTGAATGCCACTGTCGAGAGAATGTCGGCGACCGGAGGAGACAGTGACGATTGAATGCCGCTGTCGAGTTCTTGCAGAGCCAAAATCCGTCGATCGAACAGAAAAGAGACGAGAAGAAAGCTTGCTACCGCCGGCCGACCGTAAGAGAAGACGGCTGCCGGAGGCGTCGTTGGAAGAGAAGGCGGCGAGCTTGCTGCAGTTGATTGCTGTGGACGTGGTTTTTGATCGGGGAAGGAGAGAAGTGTATTTTATCGGCCAAAGAAAAAAAGACGAAAAGAGTAATGGAAAAAATTAGGTTAAGGGTATAATTGGAACATTTTTTATTAAGAGCCTATTCAGATTCATTCCCCTCTCTTAATATAGTATTTGTGCGTATCAAACACTGAATCATATTCAGATTCATTCAGAGCCTATTCAGATTCATTCCTGTCTCTTAATATAGTATTTATTAAGAGCCTATTCAGATTCATTCAGAGCCTCTTAATCATTCAGATTAAGAGCCTATCAAACACAGCCTTTGTGTCTTTGGCTGCAAATAAGGTTATCCAGATTTTTTTTTTTTTTTTGAGTTTTTTCCATCTTTTCTTGAACCATTATAACACTCATCTAGTCTTTGTTTGCAAATCAAATCATCCATATTTTCTTCTTCTTTCAGCTATCCTATCCCATCGCCACCATCACCAAGAAACGCCAGTCACCATTACCAAATATAGAGACCAAATTTACAATATCGTTTTATTATAATTTGATGGTACAATAATGATCTCCAAAAAATCAGCACTAAAACTCGATAATCAAGAAAAAAACATGAACAAGTATCAAAATAACATTGAGAAACTTGAACCATGAACATTGAGAAGCTTGAATGACTGAAACCACATACTACCACCCTCTACCTCCCCTTTATAGCTTCTATGTTTCTGATTCTACTCCTTCCACCATCGTTCCCCTCTTCTCCAGGTCATCAGAATTGTTCATGCTCTTACACAAGGTTAAGGTTCAATTGACCTCTGGCCTAACCATGGCTTCTATGTTTCCCAAAATCAAACCTCATGTAACAATATCTTCCCATCTCTATTTCTTTAAACTAAAAATCAAAGCATTCAATAGAATCGATCGAGGAACCAACAACCTCTCAATCCCATGGATGAATCTATCGGGTTGATGCTGCATGCAATCATATCAATTAGGGTTGATGTGAAAGAAATTGGGTTGAGTAGACATTGTTTTTATTTTTGTAAATCATTCTACGAGCACCGAAAAATACGCAGACATCAACACCAACTTCTGGTACTATTCATAAACAACAAAAAAACACATATCATGTGCGACTCCAGTTAGAGAGATATCGAGAGAGATTTTGAGACATACAGAAACTGAGACTGACAGAACCACAAAATTGTTCATGGTTCGATCCTTGAAGGCATAATCTTCTTTGTCATCTGTTATTGTTACTTGCTGAGTTGTTTAGTGCTCTCAAAGTGTTGGTGGTGGTAAACACGGTTGAGAATTATGATGATGACAAAGGAGGATTTCGATTTTATCATTTTGCTCTTCAGAATCGACCATCTTTGCTTCTCTAGAGGCACGTCTTCATTCTTGATCATCCTCGAATCGTCTAAAAATGAAGCCCTTAAAGCAATTGACATGGTAAAATACAATTCAACTATACATGTTTGGATTAGGTTGAGTAGGGATCTACGACTTCTAAAGGGGAGAGAGAGAGAGAGAGAGAGTGTGTGTGTGTGTGTGTGTGTGTGTGTGGAGGTAAGGGGTGGGTTTTCTTTTTTAATTTTAGAAAAAATAAAATGTTAAAAGAAAAATAAAAAACAAAATGAAAAGGGTAAGAAAGTCATTTTACCTGATATAGGAACCTCCGATGTTCGTTTTGAAAACCACACAGACCATCCACATCAATTTCCCAATAGTTTGACCAAATCCACAACCTAAGGCAAACCACAGGCACCGGTGTAAATTACTATCTCTCTCTCTCTCTCTCTCTCTATATATATATATATATATATATATATATATATATATATATATATATATATATATATAGGGAAGGGTTCAAATGAGAACCACTAAAAGGTTGAGAACCGTGAGAACCGCTAATTCACAGTTTAATAAAAAATTGACGTTATAGTATTCACAGTTTAATAACTAGAAATGTTATTATATTGTGAATATTGTAAAACGTATTAAAAAATAAGAAAATTTATTAAGTTTGATGTATTTTCACATAACAAACAAGTGTGAAAAAACAAATAAAACGAAAAAAAACATAATTCTTAATGTGTGAATATCGGTTCTCACGGTTCTTAACCTTTTAGTGGTTCTCATTTGAACCCTTCCCTATATATATATATATATATATATATATATATATATATATATATATATATATATATATATATATATATATATATATATATATATATATATATACACACACACACACACACACACACACACACACACACACATAGAATTTGGATCATTTGAGAACCTATATTTTTCCGTCAACCTGATAACCAAATTTGGAGCGTTAGATCAAAATTTTTAATGACTTAGATTAAAGATGACAGATTTGTAATTATCAACAACTTCAATGCTATCTTAGACTTTTTAAAAATGGTTTAGAGGGGTATGTTGGGAATAAAATATATTATTCCCTGATAATTTGGTTAACTAATTTAAGAAATTGATTCTCTCTCTCCCTCCCTCTCTCTCCGTTACCGGATTTATCTCTTTTTCTCCCCTCTACCAAAAACACATACACGTCTTCATAAAATCCGAATCTCACCTCTTCCTCTCTCATGTTTTCATCATAATAAGCCCTCAAATGCACTGTAAAAAACTATGTTGAAAGGGTCTTAGGATCCACCACCATTGTTATTATCGGCCATCTAATTTTCATCTGTAGAAGCACCACCGAGGGAGCCTGCTATCACGCATCTGACTGTGGTCGATTGATTTACCATTGGTGGAGCCTGCTACCATATTCACCCATCTGACAACCTCCAATCGGACCATACCCTTAAACCAATGCACCGTGCACTATAAACAACGATATTCACATATTGTTTTGAGATATGCACTTTAAACAACAACACACACACACACACACTTAAAAAGGTTTCAACAAAGACGGTTGGCTAACATATGAGGTACAAAATGGGAAGAGTCATAAATTTTCTTTTGCAATATAAAGGTGTGATGCTTATATTAGACACTACGTCTTGGACATGTTAGGCCTTTAACCTGATAAATACAACTTTATAGTTCATTATGAAGAAAGGGTGGCATACTACTTCTATAATTTGTATGAGAAAAAAATTATTTATTTCATGGAATGCATATTGCTTTGAACAAGAGTTTATTGTTAATAAAGTTAGTGTGAGTTGTGTTGAACTTGAAGAAACTCAAGAACAATGGGAGGTTGAATTGTTGATTAAAACAGAATAACAACAAGATGTTGATGAGATATCTATGTAATGCTGAACTATTAAATGTTAATTTTAAATTTTATTTAAATAATAAAATAATAAATACAAAAATTACTTTAAACTTAATAATATTAATAAATAAAATATAAAATGAGTCAAGTTTATACATAGGAGTTGACTTTTCATATGTAGATTTAGTTCATTTATGACTTCTATTTTACCTATTTAACTTTCATGAGACTAAATATGTTAAAGCATTTGTTAGTTCGGATGAAAATGGTAAAATAAAGACATACTTGTAAGGTTAGGACTGATTTGGGGCTAAATAAGTGAAATAAGATTTAGAGCACAAATGTATCAAGATGGCGAACTTATGAAAACATAGACCCCCCAAATGCCTATCCTCTTCCTCATTTTCACAATTTGGGGAGAGTTTAGAGAACTTAGATTGTGATTTTATAAGCTTTAATGAGACTGAAACTAGCTTAAATTCACATTGAATATCATAAGCAAGTAGCTTATATATACTCATCTTCTCTATATTTCCTTTCTAACCTTCAAAGACATTCACAAATCCAAAAGTATGGAGGATTTGTGTTAAGGATTCGAATTTTATCATAGATTCTTTTTTAGGTTGCAAACCTAACACCAATATCTCATCTCTAAGCTAGGTTTTCAATTCTAGATGCATTTAGGAATCTTCAAGCCATGTACCATGTATAAATCAACTTGGTCTATTGGATTATTGGATTGATTGCCATTTTAAACCTTAAATCATGTTTTGGATTCATTATCTTATTGATTGAACTCAAAACATGATATTAATGCCTTTTAGCTAATTACATAATGAAGTTGAAGTGTTGGTTTAAGCTTTCAAGTGTTATGTGATGATTTGAAACCTAACTTTGACAAGCTTTGATGAAATTGTTAATGTTTATAATTATCAGGTCAAAATAACTTAGATGCATCAATGTTGATTGTGTTGATGTATGCTAAACCAATTTTCGAGTAATTTGCCTCTATTTGAAATGGAAGAATGTTTTCATGACTTAAAAATATTTTTAAAGGTAAAAATCAAATGGAATCTTAAATCAATGATGAATCATTAACTAATGATTAATAAACAAGTTAAAATTACATTTGGAAATGTACCTTTAAGGTTTCTTATTAACCTTTTGGATTAGATTTAGATTACGTTTTAAGATGTTCATTAGTTGTTAGTATACATAAAAATAATTGGTTGAATCATATTGTATCTATTAAAATCATTAGAAGTGGTTAATAAGGTGTTAGGTCAATACACAAAAGTACAACACCATTTTTGGAAAAAGAAAAAGCAAGAATATGTAGACCTAATGAAGTACATGGTCATGTAATTCCCAAAAGTACACGATGCATGTAATGATCGGTGAGAAACTTAAAAGTGTTAGTTCTCTCATTTTATCGGTATGTTTGACCTTTAATAACCTATATTACTCTTCTAATGATTTAAGCGATATATCTATATGATAAAAGAGGAGTTTTGAAATGTTAATATTCATTAATATCTTAATTAATGGTTGAATACTTAGTTAACCTTGATTTATAGAGAACACTAGTCAACTAAACATCACTTGAAGTGAAGTGGTGCATTTACTACAAGTTGAGGTGAGTTCATTACCTAAGACTGCATGTTCATTGCTTTATTTTGGAATATGAGTTTTCATATACCTGTACTTCTATGTGAAATCATTGTATGAGATATTATAAGTGATACATGTGTATTCATGCAAATACTTTTTCAATGATTTTTTAGAAATAGGGATAAAATTTATTATTTGAAAATAATTTTGAGCATGATCATTGTGTCCACTTAGGATGGGTTAAGAATTTTGTGTTGGTTGGAAACTTTGAGTTTGGGATTATTATCCTATGTAAGTAGTAACGATATTATAAGTGATACATATGTATTCATGCAAATACTTGTTGGGATATTTATATCATTCCATCCTTGCTATATTTTACAATCCCTCAAGTATTAGTAACTTCATAATCACATGGTTGATTAGGAACTTTTATTACTTAATTCGTTTACTAAAAACTTCATTCCTTCAAATTTCAATTAGGAACTTCACTTCTTCAAACTTGAACTTGGAAGTTTTATAAGCCTCATTTCCTATACATTTCTCATTATAGCAGCATACTTTGTCAAAATGCTCATTCAAGCAATCTATCAACATTAGAGTACACTTGATCTCTTAGACATACGTAAAATACCATTTTACGTTTCTCTAACCTTATCTCATGCGAAAAATTTATCTCATCTATCCCGCATATATATATACTTTATTCTTACTTGTGCATAACAATTCCACATAGATTCCATCTTTATAATTTTACATTCAAGACCACAAGCTTAATAAAAACTCATGTGTTATGTGATTCGTGTCGCGTGAGCTTGAAGAGTGCCTTGTGAGCTTGAAGAGATCCCATCAACTCAAAAAAGGAGAATGTGGACAAGTTGTTGAACTATTCTATTGCGGCCACTATATGGTTGAACTTGTTGGATACCTCAGGGCTTTAGAAACGACTATTTCATCAGTTATCTAATCTCCATAAGATCTCTTCTTTCCAGCAACTGATGAAACTATTGTCTTAAATTCTTGCACCGATTCATTTTATTTCATATACGAAGTTTCAAAGTCACTTCTTAGTGATTGCAAATTGAAAGTGATTATTTGGGCGAGCTTTTGTACTCGACTTTAAGTGTACTCCACACTTGCATATGAAACACCCTCGCTTAAGGCTTTTCATAAAACGTCATTTTAACCCATGGTTTATCATCATTAATCAATAAAATAATCCTTTAGTGAAAACTTTAGTTTCAACATTTTCAAATAAGCCATTTTCTTCCAAAAACTATTTTAAAACACATGGGGTTTAATGAGAAATAATTTAGGTTTAAGTTGCGGAAAACAATGTTTAGTCCCATTTTAGATAAAACATTTTAGTTTATAAAATAGCGAGGTTGTAACAATTCAAATACCATTACACAATTTAAATGATACCACACAAACCGTGGCCTTCTAAACATCCAGCTCTTCTAAGTCATCTAAACTCCTCAACCTGAGTACACATCAAAATAAGTTAGGCAATGGAAATGCCTAGTGAGTTTACCTGAGGTTGTCCTATTTTGAGTGAGTAGTGAACTACCACATTCGGGACAAAACCCCCCCAAAAACAGTTTTAACACACACTTCAAAAGTTATTTAAAACATCATAAAGGTTTACTCAAAATAGATAGTTATGATATGCAAATGTAATGCATGATGCAACTATCCCAAACCCACGTCCATCTCATAAAAGTCCAACTCACCTCAATGGCACCTACCTAAGTTCACAAATGACATGCACAGAGCATGTCACTCGATCCCCGTATAGGTTAAACTAGAACTAGTGGCCATCACACTAGCCCCATGAGGGTTAGCAACTCCCTCATGCGGTTCCCTATTGTCGGGAACAAACTCTCCTCACCCTCTTTATTTTAGAGAAGGGTCAAACTCATAATAACTCCTCACCCTCTTTGATTGAGAAGGGTCAAACTCGTCCTCCAGGTATCACACGGTCAATCCCATCCTATATGAAATGCAATGCACAATAGGATGCTCAAAACGTCTTTCAAAAACAACATCATACTCTTTATTTGAAAACATCTTTAGAAACCCATTTTCATGCAATGCACAAGTAGTAATCATATAACACATTGCACATAATAATATGAATGAAAAATAATTGATAACACACACAAAAGATAATAGTTGGGATATGTACTCCCGGTAAACTCACCGAAGGTCAACTGACGAGTCAACACTAACTCCACTCAAGGTTTGATGCATTTGGAGGCGCTCCTAGACATCATCTCATCCATCAAATCATCTTAGTTGAGTGCTAGCTCAAGTCCTTAGTCTCACTTCCAAGTCACTACAACATATCTCATTCCTATAATACAAGAACGTAAGATATTATACTCGATTCATCTAAAAGTCACACTATAATTACTTCTTTAGAACTAAGAAGGGACAATCATGTTGGATTAGGTGTCTAAGCCATGACTAATAATTTGTATTTACCTAATTAATAGAAGCAAAGTCCATTTGGGTTGCCCTCATAGCTGGAGGCTTGGTAGAAAGTTCAGTAGAGAGAGAGGTTGGTTTAATATGGGATTAATAAATCAATAGAAATAAAATATATGGTTTGTTAATATATTAAAGTAATAATATATTAATTAGAAACTATATTGATTGATTAATAATTAATCAGAAATTAATTGGATTAATTTCTGTGGCATTAATTAGATTAATCAGGAGGTCAGGGATTAAAGTCGTACAAATTCAATAGTTGAATTGCGGCGCGCGGCGCGCCAATGTAAAGGCTGCGACGCGCGTACACATTCGTACGAATTCAATAGTTGAATTGCGGCGCGCGACGCGCAAACGACCTGGCCGCGGCGCGCGTACAAATAATCCGGAAAATGGGCTGCGGCTAGGGTTTTTAGCTTTACCCTTTGGTTCCCTATAAATAGGGAGCCCTAGACCTCATTATGGTTGCTCATTTTCTATTATTCTCTCTGGAATTTTCGGTCCCTTCCTCTGGCTCCCTGGGTGTGATCTCATTTGAGGCAGGACACTTGTGCTGCTTAGCTTCAAGATTAAAACTAAAGGTTAGTTTTTCTGATTTATTCTTTTAGTTAATCTTTGTTTGGCCTTTAGGAATTAGTTACATGTTCAAAAAAAAGAAAACATAGATCTTTTCTAGGTTGCATGTGAACTTAGGTTTTTAGTTCATGGTTGCGGAAAACCTTTCAGTGGTATCAGAGCATTTGGTTGTTTTCTTATTGAATGGCTGTAATAGTTTTCCTATTAGGGTTTAAAGTTTACAAATCCTTTGGGCCTGATTTCGATTTTAGGGTTTGGGATTTTTTGAAACCCTAGCTCTCTTCCCCCTTCTTTTCGATTTTCTGCTAAGGGTTTAGAAGGCTTTTTTTTTGGTAACTTTAATTGGTTAATTAAATGGATAACCTTGAACCCAGTTTGTTTGAATTCGATAATTAGGGGTTTAAGATAGGTTTAAATTGATTTGATTAATTTGGAAAAACCTATCTACATTTGAATTAATTTAATTAATTGTTTAATTAAAAGATAATTCAAGGGATTTAATTTAATTTTGATTTAATGGTTAAATTTCGAAAATTAAAGGATAAATCCTAAAATATTTTAAAAGGTTTAAAATATCTAGATTTAATTAATTTAATTAATAGTTTAATTAAAAGATAAATTAAATCAAATTAAAGGTTTAATTTAATTTGAAATTTAATAGTTAAATTTCAGGAAATTAAAAAATAAACCACGAATATTTTAAAGAGGTTTAAAATACATCTTATATATATTATTAAAAGTCAATACTATATGTATAAGATAAATTGGTTAGTCAAATCATTAGTAGGCCTCATTCACGAAGCTGGTCTATAAAGTGGGTATAAGGAGACTGCCTATAAAATGGCGGTCTAATGGGTGTTCACTCTCACCCACCGCTCACCTGATCAGTGGAGGGTCGTTAGCCAAACAGTTTTGATAGGACCGCTTAATCATTAAAAGTATAATGATCAAAGTACTAGAACCCGTTCAAGAATTCCCAATCTAGTTACTTTAGAAAAAATGTGAATTTGATGCTAACCCATGAAATTGCACATTGCACTTTATGAAACGTTGGTGGAGCGTGTGTGGGTTA
The DNA here is from genome assembly GCA_023525715.1 of Cichorium intybus. Taxonomy (NCBI): domain Eukaryota; kingdom Viridiplantae; phylum Streptophyta; class Magnoliopsida; order Asterales; family Asteraceae; genus Cichorium; species Cichorium intybus. Next base: position 27,483,220 of record CM042013.1, on the reverse strand, counting down.
CCGGCACACCAATGGGGGTTCATAAAGAGTGGCAATGGGTTTCTCGGGTGTTATCATTGTTGATGGAGCGTGTGTGGTTAACCGGCACATCAATTTGAGATGATAATGGACCCCGAGAGTACCAAGCTAATTTGCATGGTTATTCACACCCGGTTTGTGATCCTCGGCATCCCAGTCACAAACGGTGGGGCATATCCGAGATTAAACATGCCATTGAACAGTTCAATGAATCTCACAGATCTAGGAATTTCATAAGACTGAAATTGATAAAAGTTATCTACCTTAATGACCACTGTGTTGTGACTACGGCATCCCTCTTCACAGCATAGTTGGGGTATTTTGGATCCTAGCCTTGTTAAATAATATATATTGGGTAATTATTTAAAAGGATTAATTAAACGAATAAATTCAAATTTTATATATGTCTGAACAAAATGTCATTCTCCTCCTTCTCCTCCTTCACCCATTTCTGAGAGCTTCAGAAAGCACCTGTTAAATATGGTAAGGCTGACTGGCCTTGACTATATGATATGGTTTTGCAATTACAGAATAGTTATTAATTTTGCTGGCAAACCATATCAAACTGAGTGTCCGCTCCCAAACATGGCATCACACAGCAGCTTGTGATGAGCATGACTCCTTGACTATTGAGTCCAAAGGAAGTTCGTTGCCTTTTGCTATTGATCATTTACCCCGAGTTCCGCAGGGATTTAGAATTCCTGGGGTCTGATAAGTTATCACAGCTAGTTCAGGAAAGGTTCCGTGAACTGGTTGAATAAAGGGAACGAACTAGGATCTTCAAAGAGCTTGAAGTTCTAAGCTAGAAGGAAGTAGCGCCAATTTGCGTGTTCCCGAGATTGAGGGATACATAGGCGAACAGTATAAAACTGGTTTCCCTTTGTGATTGGGAGTTAAGCATTAGCTCAACTCGCTGATCTGTTCATCCAGATGAACAGAAAGGGTAACCGGATAAGACAATCGTGGAAGTGCATTCAATGTCGACTCTGTATGAATCGTTCATGAAGAAGCATAGTTCCATTAATTCAACTGCTTCAGGATTGAGTCCAGTATTAAGGTACATCAAGAAATGATCCAGATCGTCTGGACCGATTGTTCGATGTTTCAAACTGGGAATCCACAAGGTGGGACACAGTCACGGAAAGATTGGAAAAATGCTCCAAAGCCAAACCGTTTGGTAAACTCATAAATATCTTAGAATTCAGAACACCTGATCCTCATTTCCTTGATACATGATGTGTTTCACACATTTGCTCTGTATGCACGAACTCTGGACGATGCGGGATGGTGTCGCACAGGAGCATATTCGGATTGGATCTGGAGCTCGTGCGGTTTTTGAGTTAAGCTAGATATTTGTTCTTGTTATTAGTTTTTAGATGCAAACGACATTGTTTTCACACAGTACATTGTTCGAGGGTTTTTGTGTTTTAATAAAAATGTTGATTTTCTTTTGATTGTTTTAATTATCCTCGAAATGTTTGTGTGAATGTGTTGATGGCATAAATGGTAATAACTTGAATGTTGATACATCCAATGGGATTGGATTTGTAAATTGTGTTCTTTATGATTGTTAAAGTGAATTTTATGAGAATCACTTCAACCAAAGGTCCAGTTGGACAGGACTTTGGAATCATTTGACTTAGAGTCACATGATGAATTGAGTGCTCAATAAAATTAATTGTGGCAAGAAAGGAATCGCCCAAAGATCCAATGGATAGGATTTTGGAATCGGTTGACTTGGAGTCAGGTGATGATTGCATGTCTTGAACAATATTAACAAAGTCATAAATTTACATGGAACTGTAAAGGTATTAAGATTTTGAGCAACAGACACATAAGTTACTGTGTATTGCTCGAATCTTCGAACAGAACACGATTAGTTATGCTTCATGATATTTGCCAAATGGTTTGACAAATATGGCTTTGTTTATCGAAATAAGCGATTGATTGGAACCTTGAAGTGTTCAAGGATTTCAAAGGAAGTATAAGATCAACAGAACCTGAATAACAACATAGACTGAGAAAATGTTTCACAGTTTATCCTCTTCCAAGAACACTAATGGTTATAATGTGTCTTAGGGAAGATGATGGAGCATTGATCGAAGTAGTTTTGATCCTCGGTGTATAAGATACACTGGATACATTTCCGACTAATATTTCAATGAATTAAAATATTCAACCGGTCAGACCGCAGAAACCATATTCCGACCATATCTTAGACTAAGTAGGTTATGCCGACACTGTCTGAAATGTAAAGATGGGATCGTCCCACTAGTATATAGAAAGTCCAGGGTCATGTAGCATTCGTCTGAATCTCATGACAAGCCTGAAACTGATCAGCGATGTCGTTTCATTGGCCATCCCGGTTATCCTTTGAAAGAAGAGTCCTTTTAGAAAGAGCTCATGTTCTAAGGAAACAGTGGGAGTAAGAATAATCCTGAAGGAGTTCAAGGATTAACCAAGTGAAAGAACCTTTAGTCATCACTGGACCTTGACCAGGAATTAGATTCATGTTAAACCTGACATACCCTCTCTTCGCTTGACCAGTAGTTATTGTCACCGTCATAAGGAGTTATGATCCGGGTGATATACCGAGTAGTGGTAAAACACTAAAGATGGTACGGATAAGTAATCCAACTGCTGGAAGCATTGGTGAGCCCGGTTGCTGCCAAATAAGAGAACCTTACCGCGAGACACAGTCTATGTGACAGGTTGATTGATCTTTACAACTGGTCTAGGAACCAGTGGGAGTAATTGAATCATCAAAAGAAGGGAACATAGAAATGTACTTACAGAACATCTGGTTGAATGAGTCATCACTTGGAGTCAAACAATTGATTCTGAGAGAAGCACTCTCAATAGAAGATGTAATCCGAGAGGATTCTGCGTGGCATAGTGTGAGTCGTTAGTGGAGCATGTGTGGTTTACCGGCACACTAATATGGACTCACATAGAGCATGCCATTACAAAAGGTACATGGCCCCGGGATTCGTCCCATGGGCATCTCGCAATAAAGGATATTCAGATTCTCAAAATAGGCCAAAAGGTTTGGATTTTGTGAATAGCCTGAAAGATTTCCTTTAATATGTCGGAAAGGTTTGGATTTCGGTTTTGCAAAATGTGCCATAAGTTCTGGATTTTGTGAATAGTCCGAAAGAGTCATATGACGGTGTCAAAGCCAGTGGGAGTATCATTGTTATCTGCTATCATTGTATGTGGGTTACATACTGGTTCTAGGAAACGTCTCTTATCATTACAAAGTGTAATGACTTGGTGTTAAGAAACGGTTCGCTATGAAAGACTTTAAGAGATACAACATACTCAGGTGGTTGTGAACATCTATTAGATAGATCAGAATTCTGCCAATATGATCTTGATGAGATTCAAGATGCATAACCCCAGGAATGGAGTTTCCTGTCATTGCAAAGTGTAATGAATTGGCATGAAAGAAACAAAGAAGGTGCAACATGCTTACGTAGTTCATAGACATCTATCAGATAGATGAGACTGACAGTATTGACTTAGCCGTTGAGAATATGATCTTGATGGGATTCAAGATGCATAAGAAAGAGTTCCTGAAAGGAAATGGTTTCCGGAAATCATGACACAAGGATTATTGGTAATCTTAGGATTCCGAAAGTGCTTGGAATGAGATTACATCAGGTTCCTCGAGCCTATTGGACAAATCAGAAGTGTTATGAACATATCCTGATGACTTAATGCTTAGAACATTGTAAGTTGGATTCAGGATATTGCCTGGCTGAGAATACTGAATGGATTTTTTGAACAGACGTGAGAAATCATTGGGAAATGATTAGGGTGATTGATTTGAAAGGGTTTTCAAATCGGTAATTGATTACACCAGAACGTGGTGCTGTAAGACTTCATGGTTAAAGAATTTCGTTGGTTTCTGATGGAGCGCGTGTGGGTCACCGGCACATCATGACACCTCGAAATTGTCTTAGGGTGTAGTCATGTGGACTAAAGACCCAAGAACCATGGGCAGTCACGGTACACATCACCGGAATGGAGTTGTGAGAGAGAATGACAAAATGACAAAATGACAAATTGAGATATCATCGGAAGAGTATCCGATAGGATCATCTGCAATAAAGTGTATAAGTGTTAGACACTTGGATACATAGAAAGAGTGAAAAGGTCATAGACATAGATATAAAAGGCTTGAATTGAAAGTTTAAAAGAGAATAAGAAACCGATAATAGTTATGATAAATCCGACTTGGTAATTACCTCGTAGAGACTTGGTAATAAGCAGGAGTAGCTGCCAGTCAGATTTTATGTTTCACTTTTGCATGTTTACTTCCTGAATAATTGGATTATTCAAATATCCACAGTCGTTCATACTCTTAGGGAGTAAGTATGAAGGAAGACTGTCATGAATTGGTTTGTAGATTGTCTAAGGAGTTAGACATAGCAATAAGATTGCTGCAACGTTCATGAGTACTTGGAAATGGAGATTTGAGTATTGGATAAACCCGTGCTCAATGGATTGCTTCATGGATTATATCACGAGCAATGTTGAGACGATAATATCTTATGGTCTTAAAGTGGAGAGATATGAGTTATAATTTGCAAGACGATTGTTCATTGATAGTACGAAAACGCATCGGTAATTCGGTGTTATAAAACGTGCTGTTGTGAGTGATTTGTCGGGTAAAAGATATAACATATTAGTCGAAGCTTATTCGTCCCTTGACCCAGATGGGAAACAGATATCTGTTGGCCACTCGATGATTTTGAAGTTGACTGAAGCGCTGGCCAGCCAGGACTAAATTGATTCGTTCAATTAGAAGTCTAAAAGTCATAAGCAAAATCGGAAATCGGGAAACAGTGTGTCAGACAGAGATTGATCTCAATCCATGTCTCATGTCTGAAAATATCTTGTTGGACGGAGGATCATCTGATCACTTATCTATGGACAGAACTGACTAGGTCAGAGTTCGGCAGCAGTTTCTAGGAAACTGCAGGTTGCTGATTAATCAAAGGTTAAATTGGTAATTATAGTCATAGACTTATCCAAGTGGGAGACTGTTGGATTAGGTGTCTAAGCCATGACTAATAATTTGTATTTACCTAATTAATAGAAGCAAAGTCCATTTGGGTTGCCCTCATAGCTGGAGGCTTGGTAGAAAGTTCAGTAGAGAGAGAGGTTGGTTTATTATGGGATTAATAAATCAATAGAAATAAAAAATATGGTTTGTTAATATATTAAAGTAATAATATATTAATTAGAAACTATATTGATTGATTAATAATTAATCAGAAATTAATTGGATTAATTTCTGTGGCATTAATTAGATTAATCAGGAGGTCAGGGATTAAAGTCGTACAAATTCAATAGTTGAATTGCGGCGCGCGGCGCGCCAATGTAAAGGCTGCGACGCGCGTACACATTCGTACGAATTCAATAGTTGAATTGCGGCGCGCGGCGCGCAAACGACCTGGCCGCGGCGCGCGTACAGATAATTCGGAAAATGGGCTGCGGCTAGGGTTTTTAGCTTTACCCTTTGGTTCCCTATAAATAGGGAGCCCTAGACCTCATTATGGTTGCTCATTTTCTATTATTCTCTCTGGAATTTTCGGTCCCTTCCTCTGGCTCCCTGGGTGTGATCTCATTTGAGGCAGGACACTTGTGCTGCTTAGCTTCAAGATTAAAACTAAAGGTTAGTTTTTCTGATTTATTCTTTTAGTTAATCTTTGTTTGGCCTTTAGGAATTAGTTACATGTTCAAAAAAAAGAAAACATAGATCTTTTCTAGGTTGCATGTGAACTTAGGTTTTTAGTTCATGGTTGCGGAAAACCTTTCAAATCATCCATCATATAAAATGAGGTCCTTGACTCTCTAATATAAGGAAAATCTTAGTTAAAACATTCCCAAAGATTGGCATTAAAACAAGGACCCGAAGCCCAAACCATAAAGCTCAAAACCCAAAAACTGACATTTCTGGCCAACCCAGGCTACACGGGTCGTGTAGCCCTACACGGGTCGTGTAGGACCCAGGGCAAAACTGATCCGAAGCCCCAGAGACCCTACACGGGTCGTGTATCAGCACACGGGTCGTGTACGCTGTGCAGTAACTTGGTTTTTGGTCATTTTAACCCCCTTTTGACCCAATTGAAGCTCCAAATCAACTCAAGACCAATTATACATGAAAATACACATTTAATAACTCATTTACAAGCATTCAACTCCTAATCCAAGTGTTCATGACTTAAACTAATGAAAATCACAATTCAAGTTCTTATCTCTTAACAAGTCATTCATGAACTATGTTCCAAGTCAATCAATACACTTAACACCATCAAGTACCCAATTAAGTCCTTAACCAATGTCATCTCTTAGGAGAATCATTCCCATACAAACCCAAAGAAGATAACCTCATGGAATCTCCAATTCCAATCATTGGTCCAAATGATTAAACCCATGGAATACCCAATTCCAATCCATCAATAGATGATTACAAGTGGAGATTCCTTCTTCCATTCCATGGAATCCTTAGGAAATGATTCTTACTCCACTATTACATCCAAATTGATGCAATAAACCCATTTACCCATTAAACAAAAGATCCATTCATCATATACATGAAATAAACCCATTTCAACACCCAATTCCCATATTCTAGTGATTCAAGGTTTAAAACTACAAATCAAAGGTTGGAATCCTTAGGGAATCATTAGAAATGAATCCCCTCATCCAAAACTACAAAATCCAACCATCAATTTCTAGATTCCTCAATTATCTAACAAATCCCCAAATTCTAGGGTTCATAACACCCAAATCAATCAAATAATTGGATCTAGAGCATCCATGGATTGGATGATGATCAAAACATGCACTAGAATAATAAACTAACACTTGGGATCCTAGGATTTCCTCCCCCACATTACCAATTTCGGATTTGACATAGAACTCATCCCAAAAACGGGTTTGCAAGCTTACAAGGGAAGAGTTTATACCTTAGATTGGCTAGAAATCTCAAGAACTTTGATGATTCTTCAAACCTTAGCATCTTGTCCTCCAAAATCTCCAGAAAATCGCCACTCTCTCTCCCTCTCCTCTCTAAAATCGTGATGTTGGCTGAAATGGGGAGAACCCCTATCTAAAACTCAACATCTTTCACAATTGGCAAAACTAGTCCCTATAGTTTGATCATTCTTCACCCAACACCCCAAAAGTCAATTCTTCTAACTAGAAGTCTCTAAGTTCACACTTATGCCCCAAATATAATTATTTATTTCACTTGAGTCATTCTCAAGGTCAACACTAACCCTTAGTTTCCCAATTTGGCACAAATGGTCCCTTACACTAAAATTCCTCACAGTTTAGGTCCTTAATATTAATTCAAGGAATTATTTGACCTAATTTAAACTCCACATCAATTCCTTCATAATATCTTCTAATTTTCCAAATCCATGACTAGTCAAATCTACTTAGGGTAAGTTTGGCCAAATTGACACTTTTAGTCCTTATGACAAAATTTCTCACATTTGGTTTTAAATAGATTCTAAAATTATATTTGGCTCATTTATTTACGATATAAAATATAACAACATATTAAATTTAGTTATTCATTTATTTTCTTTATTTACAAAATAGATTTTATTTGTCGGTTTAAGCTCAAAACTCCTAGACCCAAAACACGGATGTTACAGCATAGTCGTGGAGGCGCCTATCCTTGAAAAGTGACCTGTTGAGCCTTGTCGTCCCATTTTTAATGTTACTTGATTTGAGGCATATCTTTTTTGTTTTCTTCATAACTTGTTTCCACATAATCCCAAAGATCTTTGACCAAAACATGTCCTCCTCTTGATGCTCCAAAATTCATGAGTCTTTTTAAGCAATGGAATTTGTAATTGAGAAATATTGAGACTAAGTTGGTAGCCATTGTTAGATAAAAGGACTACAGATTCCTACTTCCTAGCTAAGGACCCCCCTTTGATGCGACATTGCTACTATTGGAAACTTTAAAAAATGAGACGGAAAAATTGCAAATATGTGATCCTTTGTTGTTATTGGAATGACTAACGGCCTAAATAGCCTAAATAGGCATTTAACTCGATGCATACCATAGAAAAGGCAAACATTTAATCTAATTAAACTCAACCAATTCTAGTGGCTCAAAGTTAGCAGATTAAACTTATTCAAAACCGAATGCAATAAATGTCACATAGGTAGCAAGAATGAGAAAAGCAAGAAAAAAAAAAGAAAAAAATCCCAACACACTCGACTTATTAGAAATGGGAAGTGATCCGTACACAATAATTTTTCTCCATACACAACAATTTAACATCTTTTATGCATGTACAACATCTCTAAAACATGAATTATTGTATATGAAGAAAAATTGTTGTGTACCGATCACTCATCATTAAAAATATAAACAAATATAGTAAACTATTAAAATGTGCGAAACCATAAATGTTAATTAAGACATGGTTCACAATTTAACTGGAAAATAAGACGACATTACAAATATTTCATCATTTAAAACCTTATCTAAAAACCACGCTAAATACATCCAACTAGAGCCCATCTAAGACACAACCGATCCTAGTCACAACCAGTTTATACATCTCTACATAACATAACTTTTAACAATTATTATCCAATTTTTATATAATAAATCCTAACATGTTCTTTCGTTCACGGTGTAATATTTTACTAGAATGCTACAACCAATGCATGTGGTAATTCCAACCTTTTGTGCCTTAGCATTTAATAAAGCGATTAAAGTAAAGAATAATCACAACTGTAGATCGAACTTTCTTGGATTTGTACAGAGGGACTAAAAAAGCATTTAATTACAAAAGCAAGGGGTTCTTTTTCCATTAAGTGATTAAAGTAACGTAGGAATGTTGTCCTCCAGCTTGTCCTATGCCCACCCTTCACATGTCAGTACGAACTTATTGTAAATGTCCATTTTCTCTTAGGCAGGTAGGATCCGGTGGTTGTAGTGATTCCCAACTGTCCAACCATATTTTTATTATCAAATATCAACATAACAAAAATAAAACACCATACCAACAAATTATCTTTACGTTTTCTAATGTATTTTATATTGAATATACCTACAATACTTCGGTATTCAAGGCATTCATATTATAGGTCACTTAGGGTTGTTAGATACTTGTTGATTGAATAAGAGTTGACTGTGTCAGTATCTATCCCAATCAAATTTATCCTGAAGCTGACCGGATAAGAGGTAAATTTTAAGGCTTAGGACCGAATCAGAGGTAAATTTTAAGGTTATCAAACGGTCTGACTCGGACCTAGTCAGACGTAACCTCTTACTGACTCAATAAGAGGTAAATCAAACAGTCTCAATAAAAAAACAACGATATAAAAACAACAATAACAACTAATAAGGTGAGGAAGGAGGCTAGTTTCATTGATAACCTCCAATATAACAAACGAAAAGCCATGTGTGACATAAGAAAAAACCAAACTAACATTTTAATAGGTTACTAAATGAATATTTTTGTTGAAAAAATCAGTATAACCGATTTTCCTACGTTTGTAAGTTAATTTGTTTTCCTATGATATGTCCACATCTTATCGACTACCTTATCTCATATTTGTCACAACCTATAACTTATGAGACATATTATGACAAATTGATGATAGATTGATATGAAGATATAAAGTTGGCAATTTTCATTATGCACAAAATATATGGGCCTAATGTCTATGACATATGCAATAATATGGACCAGTATCGTAACATAGCAGTAATCATTTGGACCACTGAGACTTGCCCTTCAAAAAGGTTGCTTCGCTATCTACCATTCATGAAAACCATCATCTTATCTAACATCTAACAATGGAAATATATATTTAACATTATACAATAAATAAATAAAAGGAAAAAAGGTTAACCGAAATAAAGAGGTTCTTTGACATGATTTTAGTTACAGACCTGTTTTTACAAATGTATTCCAAACCTAGATCAGCAAAATACATACTGAAATAAAATAAAAGAAAATAAAACAAATCAAAACGCGTACAAATTTAAAACCAAACCAATATATAAAACACGTAGTAAAAAGAAGAGAAAATTTCTTCTTTTTTTTTAATACATCACACAAACCCTAATTAGCTTAAACCCATCAACATCACGTTATCATCATCGTCTTCAAATTTATTGTATTGTTTCAACGCTTTTGCTCAGTTCTTCAAGTTTCTTCATCCTCATCTTCTCACTTTCGCTCACCAGCTGCTTAATAATTTATTAAACCAAGATAACGGAAGTGTGTTAGTTAATTGACTTGGTTCTAACGGAACAAAAAAAATTCTGTTAAAATTTAACGGAAAATCGAGATTGAGATATTTATTTGTTTATTTTGTTTATATAATAACTTGAGACCAACCTCCATCAATCTTGTGATGAGTTGTACTTTTTCTTTGTTTTTTTCATTAAAAGCGTCCAGGGCTTCCTTGTACTCCCTCTCCTAAAAATAATAACAATCAAGAAACGATTTATAAAAGTAGAATAAATTTCGTGACAATTTTGGAAAATCGATTTGCGAATTTTATTTTTTTTACCTTCTTCTGACAGGTTTGTCCAAGTGGCTTCAACTCTTTGTTGACAGAATCGATCTTTTTACGGACAACTGAAACTTCTTTTTTCATTGGATCCGTTAATGCTTCAAGTTCCTAATAATAAATTCCATAATTAGCAAAAAAGAAAATTTGACACGAATAATCTAATCTTTTATGAAATTAAAAGCAACCCACATGGAAATTTGCCCGATTTTAGAATTGTGATAGGGAAAGTGCTATCGGGGTAGTAAATGTTTAATGGTACCAAAAATTGATACCTTAGAAATGGGGCAAACAATTTGGGGTTTGGGGTAATATCGTAATTTAATGTCTTAATGGGGGAAACGATTTGGACCCTTGAAGATAGGGGTATAGACCTCCATGTGTTAACAATCAAGGACAATAAAGATTCATTCTTTTGAAACTTTAACTTCGTAAAGACTTTAATTTGTTAAGTTCACAACTACTTTTATGTCCCACCATTGATTAATGAAACTTGTATTTGATAACAATTTAGAGTACTACGATTTAGGACGATACCAAAAATACAGAATTGAATGTAGTTTTTGAGGTAAAAGATGGTACAAATTTACATGACTTTTTGCCTTCGAATTAAAGAATGATAGAGATGAGAAGAATTCCAAGTTGTAATTAATATAACATGGAAATTGAAATTGATTTTGATTTGTTGAATGATTCTGTTAAAAAAAAAAAGTAAATTCGAGTAAATCATGGAAATTGATTTTGATTTGTTGATCTATTTTGGTTTGGTCATCCCGAAATAGATCTATAACAGAAGTTTATCACTTGAATTTTACTCTGGAGATGAAAAATTGATGAGTAAAGTCCTCAGAGAAAACTCGATGGAAACCCTGATTTACTTTTCCCCAAAATTCGATTTTCAAGAAGTCAAAATTGAAGTACTAATCGTTCGCCGACATTATTGTTTCAATTTTTTTGAGAAGAGCACTGAAAACACGATTCCCCAAATCGTACATGAAATAACCCCAATTTTCCTTCCCAAAATTGTCCAGATTCCTTTCATATAAACACACGATAACAAAAGGGTTGATTTCTCAAAAATAGTACATAGAAAAACCCTAATTTTTTCAGCCAGCAAAATGAACAATTTCACTTTGTAGTTACGTAAAGATAATTAGAGGAAAGAGAATATTTCAAGTAACTGAAACCCTAATTTTGAAAAAAAAAAATTGTAGGATTTCAACAACGCGTATTAAACATGGGTAAACAGAAAAGGGAAAAGAAAAGAATGAAACCTCACGAATAGTAGCCAAACGCCTGGTTTCTTCTTCAATTCGACCCAACTGAGCTTGAACCCTTTCCCTAACCTCCAACTTCTTCTTCTCAATCTCTTCCTCTTTAGCCTTAAAAGTAGAAAGAGCAGACCTGGACATCTCTTCGTCTTCTTTGGTCATCAACCCATTGAAGCTTAAGCTACCGGAGATTTGACCAGCTTGCATCAGTGTTTGAAGCTGTTCGCTTGATTGCCTCTGTGTTTGTACCTGTGTTTGAGTAGTCATTTCTTGTGCTCTCTTTTTCTTCAACCAGAAAAAGTAAAAAACCCTCCTTCTTCCTCGAATTCCTCTCTTTATCTCTCCAATTGTTTTCTTCTTTTGCTTTAACGGAAGGGTGTGTGAGTGTGTGTTTTACTTTCCTCTTTTTTGCTGCGAGTATAGTGTGTTCAAGAGTGGTGATTAGAGAAGGCAGGCCTAAATGACAAAGTTATGAAGCCTTGTAGCCCCACAGATGATGAGAGAGAGAGAGAGAGAGAGAGAGAGAGAGAGAGATGGGATGGCAGACTGTATGAAAATCGTGTACACAACGTATATATACATACATGGACGTGTATATATTTTGCCAGGGGAAAAGTGGAAATTACAAGACAGCCCATGGATCTCTAATGAAAATATCATGACATAAATGGGCCAGACAGAAAGATTCTTTATTATAGTCATAATCAAAATTTTCTCCCTTAAATCGTTCAAGATTGTTGTTTCAAATATTTCATGGGGTTCCCTATTATCAAGTTTACAAAAGTATATATCAAAACTAATATTAAAAGGTGTGGTTATTATTCACATCACGTGGTTTTACGGTCGTATATGCGTCACATCATAAAACCTTATAATAATCTCTTACCTTTTAAATCTTGAAAATTGTCATCAATCACCATACCTCACTTAGGGTGGACGGTCCAATATCCGTCGAACCCGCTGTTGATCGAATCTGCCTCAAACCGCTGCAGACGGTGCAGAAGTCGTCGAACCCGCCGTTGCCCAACCCACCTCTAACCCGCTGCCCCCTTTTCATTCTTTGCCTTCGACTCCAAGCGGCTTCACACGAACTCGCCAGCTCTCCTCCTTGAACTCGCCATCGCCAAACCCGCACGACATCGGCGGTGCCGCACCGTCTATCCCATGAACCCGCATCCCGTCTTGCCCTGCTCCGTCCACCCTTATATATATATATATATATATATATATATATATATATATATATATATATATATATATATATATATATATATATATATATATATATATATATATATATATATATATATATATATATATATATATATATATATGTATGTATGTATGTATGTATGTATGTATGTATGTATGTATGTATGTATGTATGTATGTATGTATGTATGTATGTATGTATGTATGTGTGTGTGTGTGTGTGTGTGTGTTGTGTGGAAGGCTATATACCCGTGCGTGGACAGAAACCCGCACTAAATACCTCAAGTGGGGCGGTGTACCCGTACGGGGTTTTTTGCCCACGTCGGACACCGCACACCATTGGGTGACGGTACCTCTCGGTCTAATAACATAAAATATCAAAACTAATAATAGAAAATAAAAAATTTTAATCCTCTCACGTCCAACAAAAAAAGCATCTTAGAGAACTATTGTCATGATGCGTCTTAATCAGCATTTGCATGTTACGCTTAACAGAAAGTTAGGGATGAGCATGGTCCGAAAACCTGACCGAACCGGGACCGACACCGAATTAGTATTTTTTTTAAATCGAAGACCGAACCGAATCTATATATTCGATCCGGGTTCAGTTTAGTTATGTTTGTTTTCGTTTCTGTTTGCTTTTTCATAATCAAAACTAGTATTAGGGGTAAGAATGGTCCGTGGACCGGACCAAAACCGAATTGGGAGTGGGAGTAGATGTCTTTCATCCCTATTCAAATTTCATAAAAGAGAAGGTGAATAACACTAGGCAATAGTATAGGGCATGTCAAATAAATTATGACTATCTTTTAATTTTATTTTAAAGATTTTAAAAATGTTTATTCATAAATAAGGGTTTATTTCTTTTGGCATATAAATTTTAAAATCCTTTGCAAACCAAACATGATGTTAAAAATGGATCTTAATTTCGTACAAAATTTTACCAACCAAACACATAATAGCATTTAAATCCATATAAATCCTAATCTATCAAGATGCAAATGCTTTAACACTTTCAAAAATCCTACAAAAAGAATTTAACAATCCAAATGCCCAAATAGAGAAATATGACTACGATTATTGGGAATATAGAGAAATCATTCAACTTTTGCCCATTTATCGACAATCTCATAATTTTTAAAATGAGACATTTTAGATTTCCATGATATATAATATGCACATTTTCTTCATTTGAACCAAACTTTTATCAAAAAATTCTTTAGCATATATTTATTTCATTTGAACCAAACTTTTATCAAAAAATTCTTTTTACCTTCTTAAATCTGAAATGTTACTATTACCTATTTTTCAATCAAATGATATGTTTTATGTACTTACATCGTAATTTAGTTTGTACTTGTTATGTTTATTCGATTTGTAGATATCAGTTAAAACAAAGCTTTTTCTTGATCGTTTTTGTTTTTCGAATTTTAGATATGTTTTTGAAATTGGTAGATATGTTTATTTTCTGATCCGCCATACTTAGTTTGAAATCTAAAACTCGAATTCAATTTTTTTTTTTTGTTAAATGGAGATCTTTTAAAGTAACACAAAGTTAGTCTGAAACACTTATTTAAAAAAGTAAATTGCTTATAAAAATGCCTCAAAAATAAATCATAAATGAATAATTTCACATTTTTATGATTTTTCCTTTTTCATTTTCATTTAAGACATAATTATTTGGATCATCATAAAACAAGACGCGACATATTACCATATAAAAACTTTTGAACATTTTAAATAGAGTGTATTAATAGGGGTGAGGAAATGAACCGAGGAACCAAACCCGACCCCAAGAACCGAGGTATCGAACCCTACTTGCAAGACTGAGTATACAATTGGGTTGGTTCTCGGTCCAAAGGAAGAGTTGTATTCGGTTTCGGGTTCTCTTAGGTTCAGGTCAGTTATTTCATCGGGTTTCGGGCTGGAACCGATGGAGTTAAAGAGTCCAATTAATGATAGTATCTTATTCAGTTTTAGACTCGAATGTATATGAACCGAGCCCGATTAGATATATGCCATAAAACTAGCTCACTAATGAGTATGACCTATATGGAATCAAACTGGATTCCTACTCATTCGAGTCAAAAACCCGAACCCACAACACCCTTGGTTCTTCTCGCTTCTAAACTTGAAAATACTCGACCGATGCATAACTCGAACTGAGGACCAAGCCTTCTACATGGTTCGGTTTTTGGTTCTGATTATCCCTTTCATTCGGGTTCGGTCCTTCTTGAGTTCGGTTAGGGTGTGGCCGATTCCGGACCCAAGCTCACATTTATATATTACATTAAAGCCTATATATTTTTATCACTTTTGTGATATAACAACTTATAATTTATTTGTTCTATTAAAGTCATCATATTTTGAGAAAAAAATAAATTTCGACCATCGTTTCATATTTCCATGATAATATAACATTTTTCATAAAGTTTACCTAGTGTTGATATATTTTTCTGATTTAACCATTATATAACTAGTATTTTATTTGTTAGAGTTAGAAAACTGTTGTATTTTATTGGATTTTTTTGTATTGTTTGTATTTATGTACGAATGGTTCTTTTATTTTAACAATTAGAACTTTTTGTAATTCGACCACTTTGACACTACAAACATGAAAGTTTACTTTTTGGAACTATTATGTTCCACCTTGTAGCACTATTACCAATTGGAAGAGTAACTTCATCAATATGATTTCTAGTGAAAATAATTGAAAACTTTCCTAAATGATAAAGATCCCACCACCATGTATCATATGAGTTTGAAGGGTATGCGATAGTAAATAATCAAGAAGGGCCAAATATTAACCACCATTATGTATCATCTGATTTCTAGTGGAAATAATGCATTAAGATTTATGTGGACAAACCCAACAATGCTTAATACTTTTCGCATGCTCGAAAGCGTGAAAACAAGTGATTTAAATTACATCAAAGTTAACCTAACATGATATCAACTCTGGTGGCGTTACTAACATCCAGTTCATAAAACAATTACGGATTTTATAAATGGATTAACAATCATGAAACAAATATTAGTTCAAGTGGCCAACATGAACCAACACAAGAATCAATTAAAACATTTAACATAAAATTTGAAACACTAGATTAACATATATAGATTTCATTTAAGCATGTGGTTAATTCTTACTCCAAGAAGGCTTCAATAGAACTATAGAGTGGGCGAGTTCCTACAAAACCCTGAGTGCAAACCCAGCCCCTACGGTTAGAAAGACGTGATATTTTGTACAAAATTTATTAATTTAACTTTTGAAAAAATATATATCCTTGTATGACAGGGTATTTCGTGTTTTCGATTTTTTTGAATTCCTTTGTTCGCTACTTAATTGGTATTAGTTCCTTTGATTTATATAGCTCTAGAGTTGTTGCGTGAGAAAATTACTTATGTTGTACTGATTATTACCAATTCTATTTCCTAAGCTATACCTTCGAGACTCACGACTTTCCATGGAACTCTTAATTACAAATTTTCGACCCTAGACGGTATAGGGTCTACTCATTCAAATTCCATGGACCGTTAAGGAAACCCCATGACTTTCTATGACACCTGTGTAACGAACTTTCGACAACATTATCTCAAACCAGACAGTCTCAGGTAATGAGGTGAGAGATTCCACCCATTTTATGTTTACCGATTCGAGTACCATAGGCCACAAATTGGATTTTCCTATTTAAGCCTCGATCTTATGGTATTTTCCTTTTTTTTTTCTCTTTTTTCATTTATATTTATTATTTATTATTCAGCATCAACATATGGTTTTTTTACGTTTAAAATCGCAACCGAATGAAACGACTCTCATACAAAAATATATATATATCTTCTCGTTTTGAATTAATAAAATTTATAAAAAATATTAGCCACTTCCAGATTGTAGAAAATATTTTTGCACCTAAGAAGTTGAGGCTGACGCCTTCCGTCCTTATCATGCTCTGTTTTTGTGAAGCACATTCGGAGTAATTTCAAAATTTTTATATAATTTTTTATGAAAAGACAAGCATGCTAAGGTGTAAAATATCCAACTACAAACCTTTTGGGAGGCCAACAATTTTTTTTAACAATTATGCATGCAATGTTTAATACTTTACAAAACTAACATTTACAAAATGCAAATGCAATGCATACAATCTCCCTCCCCAAGTTTAAAATTGTATCATCCTCGATGCTTGGAGAGAGAGATGAAATAATCTACATCTCTGGGGGAGGAGACGGATGGTAATCGGGCTGGTTGAGAGGCCAATTACGAATATCGGAAATTATCGAGAACAACTCATCATATTGTTTTTGTTGTCGTTCCCGATGCGTGTTGTAGCCGCCGTTCAAAAAAAAAAAAAGGTAGTGTGGAAATAGATAAATAACTAAACCACTAAATGATACTAAACGGAAAACAATGGTCTATAGATTTCTTGTGACTAAACACGTATCTTGTAAATATATGTTTATAAATAGTAACTTAGGTTTTAATTAATATATTACATTTGAAATGTATAATAACATATATTACGGTAAATTGTAATATCGATTTTGTCCATGAATCTTTGGAGAAATGAAAAGATGAATAAAGTGATCTCTTACAAAAGGTGCACCGCGCCCAAAGTGTAAAATCTTATCTCCAACCTTTTTCAACATGCTAACTTCGTTTAACGCAATCATCAATATTATTTATATCTATAAACTAACATGTTTTGAATATATATTAAATTTAATAATAAGCCGTAAGATCTAAAAGAGAAGTAATCAATTTCACGAGTTAATGACACATTTTTTTGGAGATGTAGAAGTTATTAAATATATGATTTTACACTGAGTTTTACAAAATAATTCAGTAAAGTTAGTTCATCATTGATACATTTCTATGATTATAAATATGTAAACCAGATATCAAGCATGGAGTTATTAATGTAAAAGGGGCAAGCAGAGGGCGGTGCCATGTGAAAATGGAGGTGTCCATGTAACTTGAGATGGATGGAATAGTAGGTACAAAATTCCATCTTTAACCACCCCCCCCCCCCTCCCCTCCACGTGGACTATCCCACACATGACACATATAATGTCACTCTTTTTATATTTAAAGAAATAAATTAGATATCTCTATGTAAAGCTAACGTGAAACAGATTAAACAGTTAATAGAAATGTTTGTGGAGCAATAAAAGTATGTCTAGTACATATAAATGTGTAAGTTTCAAATGAGTGTTACTTTTAATCTGGAATGAGTTGTGGAGCACTCGAAAATGTCATAATGGGATTTTTGACAAATGATATTATACGTAAAATTTGAAGACACTCGTATTTACTACTAAATAATTAAATAAAATAGGTGCATTTATCTTTAGTTTTATATTTTGGTTTTTGACAAAACTTGCCTATATGAAACAAAATACAAGTCATTAAGATAATATTTTCTTGATGTGTAACAGTTAGTTAGTTGATAGTTATAGAGTTTTGTTATTAAAATAAACTTTTTATGTCGTTAAGTTTATTTTTCATATATATATATATATATATATATATATATATATATATATATATATATATATATATATATATAGGGTCCCGTTCCGGTGAGGACTCTTTTTTCGGTGAGGACTCGTAAGGACACCTTAAAAAAATTTAAAAAAAATTTAAAAAAAATACAAATCATAAAATCAAGAATAGTACTATATCATGATCCAAAAAAATTTGGAAAAAAAAATTTGGATCATGGAGAAACAGTAATGATACACAAAAATTTTTATTTTGTGGATCATTGTTTCATTATAAAAAAAAATAATGATCCACAAGTTTTTTTTCGAATTTTTTTTTTCTCCAACATAGTACTATGATCCATTTTATTACTTATATTTTTGTTTTATTTTTTTTCAATTTTTTTAAGGTGTCCTCACGAGTCCTCACTTTAAGAAGTGTCCTCACCGGATCGCTTATCTATATATATATATATATATATATATATATATATATATATATATATATATATATATATATATATATATATATATATATATATATATATATATATATAGGGAAGGGTTCAAATGAGAACCACAAAAAGATTGAGAACCGTAAGAACCACTAATTCACAGTTTAATAAAAAATTTACGTTATAGTATTCACAGTTTAATAACTAGAAATTTTATTATATTGTGAATATTGTAAAACGTATTAAAAAATAAGGAAATTTATTAAGTTTGATATATTTTTACATAATAAACAAGTGTGAAAAAACAAAAAAACAAAAAAAAACATAATTCTTAATGTGTGAATATCGGTTCTCACGATTCTTAACCTTTTAGTGGTTCTCATTTGAACCTATTCCTATATATATATATATATATATATATATATATATATATATATATATATATATATATATATATATATATATATATATATATATATATATACATATATATATATATATATATATATATATATATATATATATATATATATATATATATATATATATATATATATATATATAAAATTCACTAATAGATCCTTCAAGTTATCGATCAATCCATCTTTTAGAACAATAATGATTTTTTTGATTATTCATTCAAATCATATAACATCTCAACTTCTTACTTTTAAATAATTTTTTTTATAGATGAGACATGCATGTACGCAAAAGATTGAATATTTATTTAAGACTCAAGAATGGGATGAACATTTATTCAGCGCCACTCAAGAATTCTCTAAAGTTCTATCACATTCTTATGACTAATTATGTGTCTTCTAAAGTTCTACTATCCTATTTTTAGCTTCGTTTTCTTCTTTTAATTATCTCTCTTTATGGGTCAAACTCCCTTTTTATTTTTTATGTTTTCATTTTGGGGTTAATGACTTTTTTACATAGTGAAGTTACACGTCTTTACAAGTTATGAACAAATATCATTTCTTACCAATTTATGTAACTATGTTGAAATTTGTTGTTAAATGCCTATCAACAGATGCATAAATAGGTACATATAAATTTATTATGTAAACTAATAAAACATCAAATATTATTATTATATATATAATAATCGTTCGTTATCTCGATTTGAATTTTGAAGTATGATTTACTTTTTTACCATGAAAAAAAATGGCAAGTAGGGTGGCAAGATCAACATCGTGACATGTGGCTGTTGCTTTCTATCGTTACTTGTTGAATTACTCCGGCAAACGCGTTTTTTTATTAATGTTTTTGGAGAATCTTATTTAGCGTCTAGTCTTGTGGCATGACTTGGTAACACCGTTGACCTTCCTTACTTACTCATTGACCATTTCAAATTACCTTTCTGACCCTTTCTTCTTATATTCTTTCCATTGTCGCCTCAAAGCCCACGACTCCTACAAATTCATTATGGATATATTACAAAAAAGTAAACCACAATAAGTCGTACCCCTTTCACCATGGAATGTAAATCACAGAATATCTCAATATCATATAGTCTTGAAAATATAGATGTGTTTGACCTGAGAACTCACTTTTAGAAACTTACATTTTTAGTAACTTACATATAGGAATCACTTATCAGCCATCGTCCATCGAGGACGACTGAACTATATTGTAAGGTCAAAATAGCTGGTAACTTTTTAGGGGATATCAAAATTTGGTTGTTAGGCCATCCGGTATGGGAGACGTCGGGCTTGTGCGACGCCTACGTGGCGTGCGAGCTCTTGGGTGAACACCACCCCCCTTGTGAGAGCTCCTCTCACTTTTGGCCTCGCGCGGGCTCTTGACGTTGCACGAGCAATTTACAAACCAACATTATTATTTGTACATTGAGCTTAAGTTATTGTACCAAAACCAATGGTAAGTGAGAGGTAACCATTTCCAATGGTGAGGGGAGGAGTGAGGGGTGCTGTCTGTGCTGATGTGGAAGAGAAAAAGTGAGAGTATGTGTATGGGCACACCGGATGGCCTTATAAATCTTTTGTTTTAGTTCTATAAATAATCAATGTATTACAATGTAATTACAAAAATATATTAATAAAGTAATAATGTGATTTTTGTTGAAAGTGGTCTTTATTAACTAAATAGATGTTTTGGTTTGTGACTTTGTCACACTTGGTGGAAATTAAGAGAAAGTTTCAAAAGAACTTATGTAATTTTAGAAGTTCGTTTTTTATATTTATTTGATAGTTTAGGATAGTAAATCATTGTGTAGAAGATCAGTTTTTTTTAGAACGGCTAGTTAGTGGTTAGCAGTTAGTAACACCTAGTTAGTAAACGCCTGTGTCAGGAATAGAACTCTGAACCTCCTGTCTAAGAGGGCAAAGCCTCTACCAAGTGGGCTAATCTCACATTGGCGTGTAGAATATCAGTTATTCTACATAATAATAAACTTTAATTAACTTTAGGCTTACTATTACATATTGGAACAAAGGGATGTGATTGAATAACCAATTCTTCTATCTTTTGTACAATTTTTAGAACCAAAATACTTGAACAAAGTCGATTCATTGGGTTTTCATGCATTGGGAGAGATGAATAATAATATCTCTATGTTTGTAGCGTATAATGCACCACACAAACATAACAAAAAATTATATACAAAAGTGAAATATATTTTTTTTATTTAAAAAGAACCATATTATTGCAAGAAAGACTTGCAAAAATCACGTAAAATGATAAAATGGTGTATTCTTTAAAGTAAAAAACATCTATTTGATGTATTATTCAAAGTAAAAACATCTATTTTAAGCACATAGTAGTTCTGGTTAAGGAATGATGTTTACTTTCTTTATATATTCAACAAGCATATATATATATATATATATATATATATATATATATATATATATATATATATATATATATATATATATATATATATATATATATATATATATATATATATATATCTTACAAAATAATACATGAGAAAAGAAGGATAACATCTGAAATAAGTTTGTGTTTCAAGTGCTAAGACTATGTTTGACTTGATAGTTGATTAATGCCGGACAATAGTTTCTGTTCATTGTATATTCTATTGCATATTATTATATTGATAAACCTATCCACTTCTCTACATAATAAACTTTCATCATGTTAGTGTAACAATATATAGTTTTAATCGTAATGTGTGTAAGCAAGCAACTCTTACATATACCTTAGCATTTTAGAACCTATAAGACGCAAATGAACACACAAATGTGTTTAGTAAATTCCCATGCATCAATATTGTCGAGGAGGTTAGCAACAATTTGATGTGACTGCAGTAGTCCATGATGAATGAATCGTCAAATATAAATGTTGACCAACTCATTATCCAATTGATGGCCTTGATCATGTCTTTGTTATCACAAAAGAGTGTCTTAAGGTTCTTCCAAACTTGTCTTGTTAATACGTTTCTCTTCAATATCATCTGCAATAGAGATTGTGAAATTATTCCACAGATCCACAATTTCATGATGGAATCAATGTGATTTCGTTCATTATTGTTAGATTTAGTAGGTGATTTTTTTGTTTGGTACTTGAATATGATCAACAACTCCAAAACCCATGCAATGAGTTTTCAAGAGTTCTCACCAGTCACCATACATCATGCTTTAAGAGATCCATGTCAAGGATAAGAGGAATATACAACATGTTAGCGATACCATAGGGTCTTTCGAGATTGGATGAGTTTGTCATGATTAAAATGATTATGAAAACCTTTCAAAGAGGGTATGCCGACAAAAAGGATGATGGCAGCAACGACTAGGGTTTGTAAATATATGTGGAGCTCAAGAGTGTCTCTCCAAAAGAGCCCTTATGGATAGAGGGGAGACTCCAACATATATACAAACTTATAAGACCGTGTCGCACCAATGTGGGATACACTAACACTCCCCCTCAGAGACGTAGGCTCGATGAGGTTACAGGGATACGAGACATCGGCTCTGATACCATGTAAATATATGTGGAGCCCAAGAGTGTCTCTCCAAAAGAGCCCTTGTGGAGAGGGGAGTTGAACATATATACACACACTTATAAGACCGTGTCGCACCAATGTGGGATACACTAACACTCCCCTTCAGAGACATAGGCTTGATGAGGTTACAGGTTGCGGGACACCGACTCTAATACCATGTAAATATATGTGGAGCCCAAGAGTGTCTCTCGAAAAGAGCCCTTATGGAGAGAGGGGAGACTCCAACATATATACAAACTTATATGACCGTGTCGCACCAATGTGAGTGACAACGCCTAGTAATATCACATATTTTAGTCGTTGTTGAGCCCTATTCTTAGTGAAATTATATCATATACATCGTGGTATTCTCACTTTTCGTGTCAACACTTGTTTGGAAAGAAATAATGAAAACAGAGACCAAAAGCGTGCAATTTGGAAGAAGTTTGAAGATCAAGGAAAAATCAGGAAAAGACGTACGTGCAACGCGGGTACGAGGCGGTGGAAAGAACTCAAATTCCGATAAACGGGGATAAACCCCTACACGCGACGCGGGATTCATTAATGCGCGGCGCGGTCTCGAGAGTTTTGCAACTATAAATAGAGGCTTTTAGGTCAAAAAAAACTAGCGAAGACCTGGTGTAAAATCGACCCCCAAGGCTCTTTGACTCCGAGATTCAGCTTCAAGAACCACCTTTTGGTATTTTTATGTTTTTATCTTTAATTTTCAATTAGTTAATAGTTAGTAATCATTGGCTAGTATCTTTGGGAGTGACAACCATTGATATTTAGTTTTAGTTTCTGTTTTTGGATCTTTTGGTTACTGTTTGTGTCATTGGATCTGAGTTTTATGTTAATGAATCATTTTGTTACAAGTAATTGCTCCTTTTTCGGTGTTTTATGCTTGTGAATGAATTGTTTGGTATTTAGATTGTGTTTGATGATTGATTTGCCTTTGTTTGCTTCTGATTTGGAGATTTACTTCTGAATTCAGTAAGTGACAATGTTTGATTGGTGGTTTTTAGTTTAGTTCATGCTTGCTTGGAATTGCTTTATTTTATGCTTTTTGGGATTCGTTGTCAAAAGTTAGGAACTAGGTCCTCTGACTGTAGCGTGACACTGCAGTTGGTAATCTGTCACCTGTCTTGACCACGTAACTCCTATGGATCGACCCTGACTTCCACTGTGCTAAGTGAGAGTGAGGTTTATTTTCTTATTTTTGACCGCATAACGACCGCTGCGATGTCAGTGAGATACACCAACAGGGTTGAGGAGAGGGGATCAATATTTTAGAGAGAAAATGAGGTGAGAAGATTTTGCTCTTATATCATGATAATTGTTATATTTTTATGAATTGTCATCTAGCCTTAATCACAATAGATAGAAGTTTTCAAGGTATATAAATGTGATACAAAATGGTCAAACATGGGTCAAGCTATACAATGGAGATGATATATACACTAACATTCATGTGAGGCCTGCATGACACCTATCTTCGGATGTCAGAAGTGTGATTTTCGGAGTTTCAAATTTATCCATAACTGTTTTATTTAGATTAGCATGTGGACTTCATTTGGACTAGATCAAGAACATTATTTCCAACTACGTATACAATACATTTCTTTAAAAGAATTCTAAAAGCATAACTCTTGTTCTTTATCTAGCTTTCTTGATAAATCTCATCTTCTCTTACATTGTTATACAAGCATCTAGGAGTGATTCTCAATGTTGTACTTTCATGTGATATACAAACATTTTGTAAGGGTTATATATGATGTATTTTCTGAATAATAACCCTTATGTTTCTCATTTGTCTTTGTAAGCCTAATACATGAATTTTCCGATCTATATCCCCAATGTTAAGAAGTGAAGAGGTAAACATAGCTTTCTTGCTAGGGACCATGTAAGCAGACTTTACGACGTTCCTTTATGAGAATAGCCCTTGAAACTTTGTTTTTGTTGTGATGTATTTAGGGAGACAATGTTTCATGTAGTGACACCCCATGTGTTGAAGTGTACTTTATGGGTTTTGGGACCTTCACGTGTTTAGTAATTTTACGATGAATTGTGGTAACTATTCGAGTAATAACTTAACGGACGTTAGTCCACGTTAGTTTTATGTTAATTATGATGTTAAGACATAGTTAGTTGTTAATCTGTTAGTTTGTTAGCTGTTAGTTGGGTTTATGTTAGAAGATGGTGCGTAGTTTTAGTCTGTATATATAAACCTTGTAAAGCTCTTTGTTAATACAAGTTACGATTTTCACTCCATTTCAAAACACTAAAATGGTATCAGAGATTATTCTGCATCAACAATGAACATCATCTTGTCATAGATCAATCATCTCGTTTCTTTTCCTCTTTTCAATCCATTCTGATTTTTGTTCAATCGGATTCAATCAGTTGTTTGATTTCATTTTTCCTTCTTCTAATTCGTTCCGATTTTTGTTCAATCGGATTCAAGTAGTTGTTTGATTTCGATTACTCTGTTAATCGAATTTATCAATTTCCTCTTCTAATCTTCAATCTCGATTGTTTTGATTTCACCATGAGCGACACTACAAATCAATGCAATACACGAGAGAATTCAGATGATCCTTCCTATATTCATCATTCTGATAATCCAGGAACTGTTCTTGTTTCTCAGATTCTTACTGGATACAATTATAGTTCTTGGAGTCGTGCCATGATAATAGCCCTATCAATGAAAAAAAAATTAGATTTCATTGATGGAACAATTAATCAACCAGCTACAATAGATATTGTCTGATTCAAATCCTGGTCTCACAATAACAACATCGTTATTTCATGGATCCTCAATTTGATTTCAAAAGAAATTGCTGCATCAATGATTTTTCTTAAAACTGCTAAGGACATGTGGAAAGAACTTCAAGATCGTTTTCAGCAAAGCAACGGCCCTAGAATCTTCCAAATCAAACGTGATATCATGAATGTTACTCAAGGAGGAGATATTGTAAGTACATACTTTACCAAATTGAAAGTATTATGGGAAGAACTGGCAAATTACGACATGTATTGTTCTTGTGGTTTGTGCATATGTGGTGGAGCAAAAGAAACTGAACAGGCTATGAACTTTCTAATGGGTTTGAATGATGATTTCTCACAAATTCGTGGCCAAATCCTATTAATGGATCCTATTCCTAGTGTTAATCGCATTTTTCTCTTATCATTCAAGAAGAGAGACAGAGGTCTGTAAGTGCTTCTCAAATTTCTCAATCTACTGTGGATTTTAATGTTCGAGATAACAATTAGTCTAAGAATTTTAAAAAGACACAAGTTTATTGCACTAATTGCAAGAAACCAGGACATACACAAGAAAAATGTTACACATTACATGGATTTCCACCTGGTTTTAAGTTCACCAATGGAAACAACACTTCAAGGGCTAATTCTGTCTCTACTGAACAAATGAACAATTCTCCTTCCTCTAGTTTCAATGATGTTGTAACAGGGCTAAGCGATGAGCAATGCAAACAATTTATTGCTATGTTTTCAGGAAAACTAGCTTCTTCTAATGCAGTTACTGCTTAAGAATTCAAAGCAGGTACTCATTATATCTTAAAAATACTACATCTGGCAATTATAAATCTAATGTTTGGATTATTGATTCTAAATCAAATGCTTATTCAAGTGCATTTAGTAGGAAACTTACAATTGAATGATCATCTCGTTCTCAAAAATGTTCTTTATGTTCCCCAATTTGAGTTGAATTTCATTTCTGTCACTTACCTAACTAAGGACAAAAATGTCATGGTTGCTCTTTATCATGATTATGCCCTTATACAGCAGATGAACAACGAGATGATGATTGGCAAAGGTAGTGTGAAGGAGGGTCTCTATTTGCTTGATCAAGAGTTACAAACTAGTTCAATCAACATTGTTTCTTTACAGAAATGACATCAAAGGTTTGGACACCCTTCAAATAAGAAACTATTGTATCTTAGTATTGAATTGTCGTTGAATAAAAAGACAGATAAACACGTTTGTATGATCTGTCCATTAGCAAAACAAAAGAGAATTCCTTTTGTATGTAAAAAAAATGTTGCTAGTAAATCATTTGACTTATCTACTGTGATATTTGGGGACCTTATCATGTTAATTCATATCAAGGGCATCGATATTTTGTAACTATCGTAGATGATCATTCAAGATTCACCTGGATATATTTGATTAAGCATAAATCAGAGGTTCAACATATTATACCAAAGTTCTTTTCAATGGTTTTAAATCAATTTGGTGCAAATATCAAAGTGTTTCGTTCCGATAATGCACAAGAATTAAGATTTGTTGACTTTTTCAATGAAAAGAGAGTGCTTCATCAGTTTTCCAATGTTCAAACGCCTCAACAAAATTCAGTAGTAGAACGTAAACACCAACATTTGCTTAATGTTGCTCGTGCTTTATTTTTTCAATCCAAGATTCCCATTGCTTATTGGACAGAATGCTTATCTTGTGCCACATATTTGATCAATAGAACAACTTCAAAAGTTCTTGATCATCTTTCTCCTTTTGAAGTTCTTTATCATGATAAACCAGATTATTCTACTCTACGTTCTTTTGGATGTCTTGTGTTTGCATCCACATTACAAGCTGCCAGAACTAAGTTTGAGCCTCGTGCTACTGCCTGTATATTCCTTGGTAACCCTATGGGTGTTAAAGGTTACAAATTACTTCACTTAGCAACCAAAAGGGTTTTTCTGTCAAGAGATGTCATTTTTCATGAAACCATTTTCCCTTATCAAAACACCACTTTCAAAGATCAAATGGATCCTTTTACTCATCATGTTATTCTAATTGTTTTTTAAACTACTTTTGATTCTGTCATTGACAATTCATCTACGCCAAATTCACCTCAATCCGTTCATATTCAGCCCGACCCTGAACCTGAACACATTTTACCAACTAGACCTGTTCGTAATCGTGTTCCACCAGCTTATTTACAAGATCATCACTGTCATCTTTTACAAGGTACTCCATTACCTCAACATAATACTCGTTATTCTATATCAGATGTTATCTCTTATGACAAGCTTTCCCCATCACATAGAACTTACACCTTATCTGTCTCATCTCAAATTGAACCAAAGTCTTATTCTGAAGCTATTAAATTCCCTGAATGGCAACATGCTATTAATGATGAATTCACTGCTTTGGAAGTTAACGATACCTGGAAAGTTGTTCCTTTTCCTCATGATAGAAAATCATTGGGATGTTGATGGGTATTCAAAATTAAACGGAAATCTGATGGTTCAATCGAACGGTATAAGGCGAGATTAGTTGCTAAAGGGTTCAATCAGCTTGAAGGCGTTGACTTTCTTGATACGTATTCACCAGTAGCCAAACTTGTTACTGTCAAAATGTTACTTGCCATAGCTGCACAACAATCATGGCCATTGATTCAGTTAGATGTCAATAATGCCTTTTTAAATGGCGATTTAGAAGAAGATGTTTATATGGATATTCCAAAAGGCTACAACATTGATTCTAAAAATTCCCATTCTACCCCTCTTGTATGCAAGCTAAAAAAATCCTTGTATGGTCTTCGACAGGCTTCTCGTCAGTGGTATTCAAAATTTTCATCTTTCTTAATTTCTCAAGGTTTCACATAGTCTAAAGCTGATTATTCATTGTTCTACAAAGGCAGTGGTTCATCTTATGTGGCTTTATTGGTATATGTAGATGACATAATCATCACTGGATCTTCACTTGAAGGCATTAATGCTTTGAAACATAGTCTCAGTCAACAATTCAAACTAAAAGACTTGGGAAATTTAAAGATTTTTTTAGGTCTTGAAGTAGCTCGATCACGATCTGGAATTTCAATTTGCCAACGAAAATATGCTCTTGAACTTTTGCAAGACACTGGATTTTTAGCATCTAAACCTACCTACTATCCAATGGATCCAAACTTAAAAAGTTCCAATTTGAAGGTGATCATGTGTCTGACCCTTCTCAATATAGACGGTTAATTGGTCGTTTGTTATATCTCACTATAACACGTCCAGATATCTCTTATGCAGTAAACAGACTAAGTCAATTTGTAACCATGCCAAGATAACCACATCTACAAGCTGTTCATCATCTTTTGCGATACATTAAAAATAATACAAGTCAAGGACTATTTTTTTTCCACCAAGTCTTCTCTACAACTCAAAGCATTTAACGATTCTGACTGGGCAGGATGTGTTGACACTCGTCGATCAGTTACTGGGTTTTGTGTATTTCTTGGTGATTCATTGATTTCGTGGAAATCTAAGAAACAGACCATCGTCTCTCGTTCTTCCACTGAAGCAGAGTATCGAGCTGTCGCTGCTGTAACCAGTGAACTCATTTGGTTGAGACATTTACTTCATGATTTTGGCTTTCCATCATCCAATTCAGCCTTGATTTACTGTGATAATGATTCTGCAATCAAACTAGCCACTAATCCAACGTTTCACGAAAGAACGAAACACATCGAGATTGATTGTCACTTCATACATGATAAAATTCTTGATAAAACTATTCGTTTGATGCCTATTCGAACTCAATATCAATTAGCTGACATTTTAACCAAGCCATTACCTCAATTCAAATTGCAGCCTATCATCTCCAAGATGGTCCTTCACAGTATTACGGCTCCATCTTGAGGGGGCATATTGGAGTAATAACTTAACGGACGTTAGTCCACGTTAGTTTTATGTTAATTCTGATGTTAAGACATAGTTAGTTGTTAATCTGTTAGTTTGTTAGCTGTTAGTTGGGTTTATGTTAGAAGATGGTGCGTAGTTTGTCTGTATATATAAACCTTGTAAAGCTCTTTGTTAATACAAGTTACGATTTTCACCCCATTTCAAAACACTAAAAGTAACACTTTTCATGTACTAGTTTCACAAGGATGTTAGATATATTTCATAAAACTATGTTTTATTTGTTATTTTCGCACTTAGTCCATCATTCATCACCAAGAATAATGTAGGTTAATACAACAAAATTTCTAACAAAACAATAATCATATAACTGAGTTCCCTATGCATAAAATATATAAGATCCACATGAAACGTATTCACTATACATCGTTTCCTGTTAACTTTCAAAAGGTTTTATTATATTTATTTATATGGTTAAGTTGAATTAATTGGATTGTTATTTAAGTAAGTGTCACACTACTAGAAAAAAGGCCTTTAATGACTGACATTGTCAGTCATTAAAGGGTATAGATGACGGACAAATGTCTGTCATTGAAAGCCCAGTCATAAATGAAAGATGACAGATATTTGTCTGTCATAAATTTACGACATACATTTATGACAAACATTTATGACATACAATTATGACAAATATTTACGACTGGCCATTTGTAAGTCGTAAATTTTTTAAAAGTTTTTAAAAATTATTGTTTGACATTTTGTATCTCCAGATTTTGCATTTATATAAAAAATATATATTCTTCTAAATATACTAACATTTAAATAAATCACATTAAATTTCTCATAATAAAAATATGGCATATATACGAAAAAAATCTATTACAAAAAGAGTATAGCTTGTCAATTACATTATAATAATCAGTCAAAATTAAAAGACTAGCAAGATTCATCTTCCATATGTCCACAAGTTTGTTCACTTCAACACCAAAGATTCTTCTCATTGGTGTGAGTTTTACATGAAAACAAAGCTTCCCGGCCACTAACCATTTCTGCAAAAAAAATTACAAACAAGAAACAAGTTAACATGTTGAAAACAAGATAATATTGAACCGTGAAAGAATATATAAATGTGAAAACGATACAGTGATCATTCATGTTCATGACATAGAACCTGCATTAGAATAAATCTGTAATCATTAATAAAGCTATTTGATAGGAACTCAATATCACTACAAAAAATGTGGTGTACAAATTGACAACCACCAGGATAAGCACAAGAAAGCATATGATGAACTTTTGTAATCAAAGAAAGAAAAAGGAAGAAAATAAGTTAACCGACCAAAAGTGAATTCCAAAAATTAATAAACAAAGATACCATGATATCCTTCAATGAGCCATACTTTCCATCTATAGTAGATGAAGTACGATGCAAACTTTCATTCAATTTTTTTTCCAATGAGACTCATCTGAAGTGCCCTGAAATAAAAAAATAAAAAAACAGTTGAAAAACATTAGTTTGACCACGCCTATGTGCTTGACTGCATTAGTTGTAACTGTTGCTAGGTGTTTTTTCTTAGTGTTCCAACTAATCCAACTTTGAATGCTGTTGCAATTAATGAAACTCAAAATCACTATTACGTGAATGATCAAATAATAGAAACATACCTTGCACTAATCCAACTTCGAATGTTGTTATGCACTAATCAGATTCTCTCAGGCATTTCATCGAACAGGTAGTAGACGAAACATACCTTGCAATTATTCCTGGTAATTTCCACTATCTATACCAGCTAACACACAAAATCACAATAATATGCAAGTATAAAGACATCAGGTGCGATTTTGAACGAGAATGGCAAGTGCAAGAGCATTAGTGTGATTTTGGTGAGGTAGACGGTTAAGCAAAATCCAAAAATCGCACAACAAGGATATGAGTGTGTACCTGGTGGAATCGCACAACAAGGAATGTCGATGGCGCCCTAGAATCTTACTCTTACGTAGGGAACTGTCAGATCTTTTTGTTGCTGTCGAGGGGTCATGGTCGGAGAAGAAAACACTGGGTAAAAATCGGAGAAGAAAACAGTGGGTCAAAACCGATCGGTGTTGCCATTTGCGGACTCGTGGCTGCAGGTCACCGGTGACAGTCGGAACAATGTGAGATCAGCCGGTAAAAATTGAGGATGGATGTCGGCTGAGTTGATGTTGGCTCTAAAGAAACGAAAACCCTAAACGTGTATTTGTTTGAGATAAGTAAGAAGGCGGGCCTTTTGAAGCTAAACGAAAAAAATTGTATAGCGGGAAATAAGGCATACAACGTTTTTCACAAAATTGAAAATGGTATGCCGCGTCTTTTTATTTTCATTTTATGACGGTAAAAGATGACTTACATTTATATCAGTCATGAATTTTGAAAATTTCACATAATATGACATAATTTTTATGACGGACGTTTTTGTCAGTCATAAAAAAATGTATGTCATCGTTCGTCAGTCATTAAAAGCTGTTTTTCTAGTAGTGTCATTTCTTAATAGAAGAGTTATCTTATTATTTAGTTAGTAATTATCTATAAGTAGGAGGAAGATGTTAGGATTTGTTGGTTTCTTTATTTTAGGAATTTTCTTCCAAGTTTGATAAAGTCCTTTCTAGTTTGGCAGTAGTTATCTTTCCATAATTGTCTTATCTAGCTTTGGATTGGAGTTATTTTTTAAGATTTTTTTAGAGAGAATTAACACCAAGCTCGTTGGTAAATTACC
The DNA here is from genome assembly GCA_023525715.1 of Cichorium intybus. Lineage (NCBI taxonomy): Eukaryota > Viridiplantae > Streptophyta > Magnoliopsida > Asterales > Asteraceae > Cichorium > Cichorium intybus. Next base: position 27,450,850 of record CM042013.1, on the reverse strand, counting down.
AATCCTTCTTTCTCTTATCTAGTGCCATAAATAATACTATCCACACCTTACAAATATTTCTAATAAATTTTAACATGCAATTAGGGCATCACACATTTAAACCTAGAACTTTCACGGTTTCACCATCAAAATACAAACCATTGTTATGAAAGGTGTTGCACTCAATAATTCAAACAATTTTGTTTCAAAATCGGTCACCAAAATGCCACCTTTGTAGCTTTCGCTACTTGGTCATATAATGTAATATTTCAGACGTTAAAAGATCTCTCTATTGCAACTATAACAAAATCATTTCTGAAAATGTTTGATAACTTTTTCGCGGACACGAGAAAGATGTCTGCACTACGTTTAGTCCAATCATAACCCAACATCTATGTTGTTTCATGGATTTATTCGACACCTTATTTGGTGCACCGCGGTTTATTCTATTTTCTCACTGTTGCAACTATAACAAAATCATTAGATTTCAGTCCAACAATTTTATTAGAGCTTAAAGGAATATATTACGCAATTATTAAATATGCAAAAGCTATTAAGCCATCATTTTATTATTGCTATTTTATTTTTAGATCCATTTTCAAGGGCATGCATATTTTGAAGAGATGACTTTGAAAGAGGGTACTTATGGAAAAAGCCATATGTTTTGGTGGAGTAGACGGAAAGGGTTTACCGTTCTCACCTACACATGTTTCAAGTCACTATAATATGTGGTCGCTATTATATGACATATGTAGTAGTCAGTTTGCTGGTAAATTTGCGACAAAATTATAATTTTTTTTACAAAATGACAACGCCCAATTACAATTAATTGCCCGAAACACTGAAGCATCATTGGTATGTTTCTATATGCAAGAAATAATAACAAACTTTATTTTAATTCATAATTTGGTCATTGAAGTTTGTAAACCACGAAAAAGAACCTGAACTTTGTAAAAAATGGCAATCAACTCAATCCATATTATATATTTGATTAAACCTTTCAGTTATTCAGTAGACACGATATCTTTCTCTAAAACGCTGCATGCCTGCATATTCGATTATGTAAAAAAGAGGACATTGAAAATGAATAATTGTTCATGATAAAACGTATTGCGAGCTTGGCTTTTACTATATATATATAACAGTATCCTTTTGAAAGCTCCACATGCAAACACGACCCCTTTTATGATTTTCTTGTAAAAGAGTTCGAATATAATATTTTTGGGAGGATGGAGTATATGCATTAAAAACCTAAGTTGATTAATAAATAAGAAATATGGGTATAAAAATAAGCGGCAGCTAAGCTAACCCCCATTGACAATACCTTCCAAGAAAGAATCTTCTTGTGTTGATTGTAATATACGCATAAACTACTTGTACATATGTATAGATACAGTTGTGAGCGTGTGTTTATATACTTGTTTAATTTGGTTTCGTTTGTTGATTGTTGGTATGAGTTGGTAAAGGTGTCTACTTTAGTTGTTATAATCCTTTTCCTTCTTTCTGTAAAGTCACATACAATTCAAATTTCCTTCAATCCCAATAATAGTTGATAATGAAGGTTTCTTGTCATGGCTTCTTTGTTGCTATGTATGTACGAACTTAATCTATATGCAAAATGTATAGAAGATATTTTTTATAGTGGGTAATGGGTATACATATTGATGGCATATATAAGAACAGATCAACTAATTTTTTTTTTTTTTTTTTTTATCAAAATAACTCTTTTGATTAATAATAGGAAATATCACTCAAAAACCTATTACTGTGTTCCTCACACTCTCTGTGTATTGGTGTGTTTTGCCCTTGATAGTACACTGCATATATATATCATAGAAACCAACTTGCTTGCTATAATATCTAGATATTAATTGTCCACTTGACAATTGGTTGGTGTATCAAAAGTATCCACTTGACACTTAGGATTCCAACAATCACCCCCGAATCTCTAAGTCCTTCTAGAGACGTCTTCGTGATTTTTGACCGATCTTTTTTTCGGGTTTTGATTTGGGCCAGAATTTGAATTGGAATTATTTTGGGCTTATTTTAAAGAAATTGGGCTTGTTTTTGGACCAAGATCCAATTCCGGATCCGGATCCACCTGACCCGCTCGACCCGGATTCCTTTTCACTTATCCCTTCCGTCTTGCTGCTTCTTCCCCAATTCGCTCCTTCTGTCGGATTCGTAAGATCTTCCCCCGCCTCCTCCTTGTGAGCCGTGACCTCCACCGGAGTTTGAGCTGCTACCGCCGGTCGATCCTCCGCCGCCGCTCGAGCCACCATCGCCGCCGGATCGGGTAAGCAACACCCTTTGCTCGGTATTCCTCCCGGCGGCTGTTTCTTCTCTCCCGATCGGTATTCCATCCGTCCAAGCTTCGAGCCCCCGCTCGCCGCCGCCTCTGCTTCTGCTTCTTTCGGTTTCGGGGTTCCTCACGCCGCCTCCACCTCTCGAGCCATCCGACCATCTGTTTCTTCCCTCCGGCTTCTGATTTTTCTTGTGAGCGGTATACCATCCGCCACCATCAACAAATCCACCGCCGGCGCTACTCGATCGGACAAGTATGGCTCTCGCCTGCCTTGCATCTCTGCCGTCTTCTTCCCTCACCTTCGACGAGCAAGAATCGCTCCACCCCCCTTCGGGTTTCGATCCGCGACCGCCACCGTTAGATTGAGTGAGCAACACTCGCTGCTGCTCGTTTCTTCCAACTTCTCCATCCGACATGATGAATCAGGTAAGGCTCTCGATTTCACAGCTTTCTGATCTTCAGCTCTGATACCAATTAAAGACTAGAAACAATTATCAAAATAACTCTTTGATTAATAATTGGAAATATCACTCAAAAACCTATTACTGTGTTCCTTACACTCTCTGTGTATTGGTGTGTTTTGCCCTTGATAGTACACTGCATATATATATCATAGAAACCAACTTGCTTGCTATAATATCTAGATATTAATTGTCCACTTAACAATTGGTTGGTGTATCAAAAGTATCCACTTGACACTTAGGATTCCAACATATATAAGAACAGATCATGAAAACAATTTCAGAAAGAAAAAAACAAAGATATACTTTTATGCCTATACTTGTGTCAAACTTAAAGAAAAGCAAGCACGAACTAAATATATTCCCAAAAAATACATTGATTTATCTGTCAATATTTTGATCATTTAATTTTTGGTCAAATTGTTTGTCTATGTTGGTTATTAGTTGAACTAAGACTAAGATAGTATAACTCATATAACTAAAAAACATATAAATAAGTGGTTAACAGATAGTTTTTGTAATATATAATTAAAAAATATAAAAAGTCTAATGTAGATTTTATTTTAATGTAGTTTTATGTTGCCATTATTATTATTATTATATTATGCAAGAAGTGTTTTTTTATTAATAGAAAAACAATTTGTTTTGATCATGTATTACTAAATAAATAGTCATTGACGATTTATATTAGTAGAATTATTTGATCAAATTTTGATATTTTAGATGTTAGAACATCATATTTCTTTTACGATTAACATTAATCTTTTTGGATCTATCTTTGTTATAAAGATAAACAAATCAAGTCGTTTAGTGATACTCATCATATTTTTATAGTACCGTTAAATAAGGTTATCAGAGCATTCACAATACCAGTTTTTTCAAGAGTTTTTTTAAAAAAAAAGTTTTTTACATTTGCTTGTTAATTAACAAGTTCTAGTCGAGAGCTTTTTCATTTAATATGTACGACTCATAGCTTTTTAACCAATTATAAGTAGCTAACAATTACAAAAAAAAAAACATTTGAAAATCAAAATGAAAAAGATCTCCTATTGTGAAACTTTTTTATTTTGAGCTTCTTTTTCAAAAATTTAAGTAAAAAGCTCTCATATTGGAGATGTTCTCAGGCATACTCATCACATCATCACATATGATGGGTGTCGTGTCACTATCATATTATTACCACACAAACATCACATCGACATTGGTATACACATCATATTATCATTTTCAATTTACAAAAATAAATAATAATGCAAAAAAAGACATTTATTGATTGGTTGGTAATTGAAGCTTTCATTTGATTTAGTGTGGTCAAATGTGATGAGAACATGGAGTATCACATAAACCACATCACTAGCCATCACATACCACTCAGGGTTGTATTCGTGGGCATGATGGTGCCTGCGTGGACATCATGGTGGCTTCGTGACTGGTATACCGCACGGTCTAATAATAAGAATGATAGATTCAAAAATATTAAGGGAGTGTTTGATAACGTCTTAATTTGAATTATTAAGAGGTTCTGAACAATTACGAACATTTGTTTAGTAAAAAATTTACCTCTTAATCGGTCATAGTCTCTTAATAAGTCTCTGAACCATTAGTTGCTATTCCACAAAGTTGCTTCTATTTATGTTTGCCTTCAAAAATATTTTTTATAAATTAACTAATTTTTCATTATCTATCATAAATATTTTATAAAAGTCATCTCATGTAATTATCATTTTTAATCATATATCATATTTCTGGAGTAACACATTACTTATCATTATGATATATAGGAATAGCAACGGTTGGGTTCGGGTCGGCGCCTTTCGGGTTTCAAGTTTTCGGGTCGGGTTTCGGGTTTCTTATCAGATTTATCAAACACCTTAATAATATAAATATATTATTATTAAATGTAATGTCACTAATATATATACTAGCCCTAAGCTCTCAAGCGACTGGTTTCACACAAGTAGTAGGATTGTATTCGTTTGACGCATATATCACATTTTTATAGAAAACATTATTGTTATTATATATAAATCTTAAAAAAAACTGTAATGAAAGCGTTATTCTTTCACGTTATATATATATATATATATATATATATATATATATATATATATATATATATATATATATATATATATATATATATATATATATATATATATATATATATATATATATATATATATGGTCGGGGAGAGGGAACCCAAACTCGACCCGGTACCCGGCATTCTCGGGTTTCGAGTCCCGGTTTTTTGTTCAGGTTTCGGATTGGCCTGTCGGATTCGGGCTGTTTTTTTGCCATCCCTAATAATATAACTAAATAAATATATATTACAAAATTGATATGTAAGAAAATAATAAACATATATTCCATATTTCGTGAAGCTTTATAATACTTGATATTTATTTTATTTTCAGATTTGACAATTGCATTTAAATTCTATATTATTTTATAAATTATAATAATTTTCTTTTATATATTTAATTAAATCGATTAACTAATAAAAAATAATAAATATTCAACATCTAAATATAACAACGTTATAAAAAATGTTATTAAAATTCAGGACAAAATAGGAAAAATTAACAGGATACTTAAATGTTAGAGAATTTTAAGCGACTAGAATAACTTATTAAAAATCTCATTATTCCAATGATAAAAGTCTTTTTAAAAGTTTTTCCAAATAGTAACATTTAAAAAAATTGCTTTATTATTTATCATTAAAGATGCTTAATGTTTATAATTTATATTAATAACTTCTTGTAATATTTGTTATTTCACTTAGTTATGCAACTAGTTTTCTTGCATTATGTCATTATGAAACATTAATCTAACCATAATAAAAAAAAAAGATAATGATTTTAATAAACAAAATAATAATATAATGATTTTTGAGCACTAGAAGATAATATGTTGAGTTTTAACATTTTATATGTGTATTCTTATTTATAGATAACTTATATTTTTTTCAATAAATATAAACTGTTTTTTTAATTTTTAGGGGTAATGACTTAAAAAGGTAACGAAGTTTTAAAAATGTATAAAAAACACCATTAAACTTTTATTTGTGAACAAATACCATCAAAGTATACATTTTATACACATTATACCATCAAAGTATATATTTTGTACATATTAAACCATCAAAGTTATCTGTTTGTTCACATTTGACCTTGGGTCCGTCAGCATTAGCCGGTCAACTTTGATGGTATATTGTGTACAAAATGTATACTTTGATGGTATAATGTGTACAAGATGTATAATTTGATGATATTTTGTACACAAATGAAAGTTTAATGGTATTTTTTGTACATTTTTAAAACTTCGTTACCATTTTAAGTCATTATCCATTTTTAATAAAAATATAACGTGTATTTTTTTCTTATTAGTACAAAGCATTTCAAAAATGCTCTATACCAATTTCTGAAATAGCCACATCGAAACGTCTATATAACTGAGTATTCAACCAAATCTCATATTTTATGTTGTTGTATCGTATTTATTTCTAATTTATTATGTTTCTTTTACTTTTTAAGATCTCAACAAAAAAACAACTATTTTATTAAAATTTTGGATATGATCTCGAAATTTTAGAGTACGTTTTTTCCGTATCTGAAATCTGAAGTTTGCATCTAAATTTGACTCCAATATTATTGTCACAAAACAAAAGGTACTTTTATTCTTTTATGTGATACAAGGTTAGTACGAAATACCAAATTGCTTAATTTTGGACACCGTGGCCATTTTGATAAATCCAAAAAAGATACGTTATTTTTTCATATTACAAAATTCCAGATGATTATTTAGATGAATATCTTTACATATTAAGAAGTGAAATTGTAATAAAATAAAGGGTTTATACTTTATATTGTAGTAAAATAAAGAAAGCATCAGCATCAGACGAGAACCTTTTACCAAATGGAGGGCAGAAAGCAAAGTACACCTTCATTCTTTTTTTCAAAACTCAATCATTTGTGTGTCATGCCAACAATTAAATATTGGGTTTTATATACTACATCCGATTTCATTGGGTTCCTTTAAAATCTGCTAAATTATATGTAAACATTTTTTTTTCTAAAAGTGCTGCTGGGTAAGTGTCCGTAGTGAAAATTTAAAATTATTAATTTGATCAATTGAAATATAAAATAAGATAATTAAAAGTAAACACACATCATAACATGAGTTTTAGATGATTAACCAAATGTACTATAAAACCTTAGATTTTCATTCAGTATATAAATAATGAATAAATAGCTAAATAAAAATCTGGTATTACTTACTTTTTTCTATAAAGTAAATCGGTATAAGTCTTATTTGATCACAATTAGACCAAAATATTGTAACTAAACGTGTGTGTATTGAAGTTTAAAATAATATTAAATATAATTACATTTTTAGTATAACTTTATAACAAATCATCTGAAATAAATAGAGATGGCAACACATGAACCACCAACTCGCAGTGGAGGTGGTGTTCTTTCTCCTAAAGTTACAACCAATATTTTTATTGTCTTTATGGGCTAAAAGCTCACCCTCGATTCATGCCTTCACTAACAAGTAAATATTTCTTTTTGTAAAAAGAATGATATCAAAGCAGTAAAATAAGTGGGTCACACGATATTACATAACAAGTTAAAACGTATGTCTCAAGTAGGTGCCAAAATTGGTCGATGCATGCAACATCTCATGAAGTCAGCATATATATAATACAAAAATAAATATAAATAAATATAAGTTTATTAAAAAGGTTAAGTATAATCAGATGTGATAAAATGAAGTGGAATAATTTTAACATTTTAATGGTTAAGAGAATATAAAGTTATTCAATAATTCGAAGACAGATTTTAGGCTTTTAATTAGTTCTGTAGAAGTTTTAACAAACATACTGAATGTTGATCTATTAAAGATCGTCTTTGAATGGTTCCATTCAAAGGTTACGAAATAGTAGTATTACACGTATTTTCTTGTTGAAAAAACAAGTTCAAAAGTTGCGTACATTAATAACACTTTAGGCAATTTTGGATGCTTTCAAATTTTAGTTATTTAGTTTATTTATTCGTTTGATATGGTAGATATAAAATTTAACGAAAATCGACTGATTGTCAGGTCATGAATATATAAAAGACTATCACCTCGAGTTACAATTACAATATAATATCTTTAGTAAAAATTTGAACATGCATGTATTTAAGCATCTACTGGACTACATTTGTTCCATTCAAACCATTTGGCCCATTACTTAAATAATTTTCAAAAGATTAGTAGTTTCACAATCACTCGTCAAATATAAAATATTCTTTAATATATCAAAAATTTAGGTAACAAGTCTATTGGGTTGACGCAAATAAATAGTTCAATAAATCAATAGACTCGATGAAAGTATTTAATTTCGATATATTAAATATAACGAAATAAATACACCTTTTGACAAACGGATCTATACTTTCATCACCGCAATTAATACCTTAATTGTTTTTATTATTGATTTGTGCTTCAATTTGTAAAGTATAAATTAGAAATTTATATCCTGGCTGTAATTTATGCTTTCTTTGTTGTACAATGATATTTAGAATATTTAGGGCTATTGAAGGCCTGGTCTCCGGCTTAACCAATTTCGGTCCATATAGAGTTAGGTCTAGAGTCTAGACCATATAATTTTGATGGGAACATGCCGTTTTTATTAATTGTTATTTGGGTTAAATGCAGAAAACCCCTATCAATTATGTAGGTATATTAAAAAAAAAAAATTTAAGGTGCGTTTAGTTGCGGAAAACTGTCTTCTTTTCGGGAAAATATGATTTTTGAAAAAGCGTTTAATTCGGCATCTTTTCTAAAGTTTTCCAAGAAAATTTTTCATTTTTCCAAAATTACAAAGAATTTGGAAAAGCCAAAATTATTGTTTTCTGTATTTTTTTATTTCTAAAATTTTTCTTAAATATAAAAAAATACACACACTCATTCTCACCTACACCCCACAATTAAACCTACACCCCACCCCACCCTACCCTCACCCCACCTCACCTCACCCACACCACCCCACCCTACACCCATCTTACCCCAACTCACCCCACCTACCCTTACCCATACCCATCCCACCCCCTCCACACCCATCCCACCCAACCACCCTCACCCGACCCACCTTACCCCACCCCACCCCACCAAATCAACAACCCTCCCGACCCTACCCACCCCGCTCACCACAAATCCAACCTACCCCATCCCACCACCCCACACCCATCCTACCCCCAACCCACCCCACCCACCCAACTACCCCTTAGGGTAGGGGTAGGTGGGGTGAGGTAAAGAGTGGGTAGGGTGGGGTTGATGGGATGTATTTGTGTTATTTGAAATGACAAAAATTGAAAAATAAAAATTGATAGAAAATAATCAAAATATATATCTAAGCATGTTTTCTATTTTTCCAAAATAGAAAATGAAATCAGAATTGGTTTTATCTAAACGAGTTTTCTAAATTTTCAATTGAAAACTGAAAATGTAAACTCATTTCATTTTTCAGAAAATGAAAAATGGAAAACGAAAAACAGTTTTCCGTAACTAAACGCACACTTAACTTTTGTTTTGGTTTAAGAAAACCCAATAAGTTATAGTTGACAAAAAAAAAAAAAACCTATTTTAAGGGTTTGGAGTAATTTAACCGGTTACATATATGATGTGGCATGTTCTTTGCCTACGTGGATAGACAGGTCAGACTATAGTATTTAGGTTTATTCAGAATACAAAAAGACCACAGGCATAATTGCGTAATTGGGGAATCCTTTGTTATTTTGTGTATTAAGTTACAAATGAACATTCATATATAGGTTATATTAACTCCATCAAATCAAAAAGAAACATCATATAATCAAAAAGAAACATCATATAATGCAATATCTATGTAGAAGCTATTGCTAACGATAGTGTTGGATTATAACTTATTTACCGGCTGTGCTTATTAGTCACATGACTACAAACCAAATGTCACACCAGTGATTTATTCGCTTAAGGATACACATATGATACTACAAGTTACTCCTTCCGTTCCAAAATGATAGTCCACAGACAAAAAACACACAGATTAAGAAAACATTAAATGCATCTTACTTTTTCCCACAAAATGACTGTTTTACCCTTTCTTTGCATTTAATGCCGGCACTAGATGTGTTGGCTGTTACAATTACAGTTAGGGGTATTTTGGTAAAGATGTCATTTATATTTAGAAGTGGACTAACATTTTGGGACAAACTAAAAAGGAAACATGGACTATCATTTTGGGACGGAGGGAGTACTACATAAAAACGATAACAAAAGACTTAAGTTACTACATAAAAACGATAACAAAAGACTTACATATAATCAAAATATAAAGTTTTAGGATCAAAATTCTTCTCTTCTTCCGTCATATATTCAAGTTTTTGGGTCAATATTGTCGATCATCATCATTATTATGTCATTTATGTGTGTGTGTGTGTTTCATCCCTTTTATTCAACAATGTTCCATTTACTCTCGTAATTACATTCAACATTCAAAGCTTCATTAAATTTCACTATTTTATTTTTTAATTTTAATCTCCGATATTAAATTACCAAATTGGCTATGGTCCAATATTTTTATCGAATTCAGTTCTGCAATTATTTACATGATAATTTTATTATCTTTTTTTTTTTTTCAAAAATGACCTGACATAGTTATGCGACGAGATGAATATTACTACTTATTTTAACGTCATGTATTATGAAATATTGATCTTATTAATGTTATTTTAAGTACCTTCTATAAATATTATATGTGCTCGTAAAAAACAAACTAGATAATGAAGCTTTATAAAGCATATTGAAAAGATTAAGGTAAATTAGTTAATTTATTAAAAAAATGATTAGAGAAATTTAAGTCAGTGAGTATTTTTTCGATGAAGTCAATGGAAAGCTAATGCTGCGAATAAAAACTACAGAATATGTGTTTGAAAAAATTTATTAGATGAGTGAACTTTCTATAATATTTTATAAAAATCAGAATAAAGTAGTTAATTTAAAAAGTATATTTTAAAAACAATAAATGATTGGAGAATGTTTAAGTAAATATGTTTTCGTTTGATAAAATTAGTTAAAAGCTGATGTGAAAAAACAAAAATAATATAAAATGATATTGATGACCAACCAAGGATTGTTCTTTAAAGCAAAATTTGTAGAACTAGGAGTGAACATAGTTTGATTCAGTCTAATTTTTGACTAAAACCGGATTCAAGAAAAAAAGTCATGGAATTTGGCAAGCGGTTTATATTCGTATTTTCTTGTTTTTTCAGGACTTTATTGTTTTTCTTTTACGGATGTTTATTGTTGTTTTTAATATTTTGTATTTGTTTCATTAACCATGATCACGGTATTTGATAAAAACAAGTAATTTCTAAAGAACGATACAAGACGATGTAACTGTATGTTTATTAGTTTAATTTTTAATAAGGACTATAAAGATATGTAATTATTTTCCCTTTTTACATATATAATTATTTACACGTATATATAAAATGATGTTGTTTAGTTCCTTTTTTTTTTTTCCAGTTTTTATGAACAATAACCAGCCAAACCTAAAGAATCAACTTCTCTAAGACCCAAAATAAAATCGTCAGTTTTTTTAAAGTTTTTTTTTGGTTTTAGCAAAACAACTTTTCCTTTCCTTTTGTAATTCTTCATACATTGTGTGCCACATTTAAATTATCATAATAGAGATGCACGCAACGGTCTAGTTTGGGCTAAATGTTGCACTGATTTAAGACAAGTGATCGTTTGGTCCCATTTCTTAATAAAAATATCAATAGTACCTGCAGAATTATTAGCTTATAAACATTAGTTATTAACATTATTAAACTTTTTTTAAATTTATAAATCACTTAAGTTATAAAAAAATCATTTCATTTATTAATATAATTTACAAATAGATATCTAAATTATCATTCTTGGTAGGAAATTTGATAATAGTTAAAAGTTAATAGGCCTAACAAATGGATTGCAGAATGTGTGAATGTCAACTTGTATTCGTAGCATTCGTAACTAAAGATCACCTAAAAAGAAATTGCGGAGCTTCTTCATCATGTCTTGTCTAGTAAGATTCATTCGCTCACCATGAATTAACTAAACATTAAATTGCTACCATCATGTCGCATGTTTTAGTAAAGTGTGAGTTTTGGCAATTTTTTCTAGCCGTTTGTTTTTATTTATTCATTTATTTACTAGCTTGGATTTGGTTAGGTAGTTCCAAATAGAGACTCTGGATTTACATGGTAACTTGAGGTCATGTCCAACTCGCAAAGCCATGAGGGTTTCTAGGGGGTGGGGCGGTGTACGGGGTGTAGAAGAGACTAGACGTAGTGTATGTACATTGAATGTAACATCCTCAAATATGAAGTTGGAGTAAATTGATGTTTTAAGGAATAGGAATGTGGATATTGCATGTATTTAATAGACTAAATGGAGGGAGGGCACAAGCAAGAGTGTAAAAATATTGTAAACCGCACAATCTAAGCAACCCCAACTCGTCTCAAAGCCCACATAGTGGAAGGTCAATCGTGGAACACTAGCGACATTTTGAGCGTGTCAATGTTTGAACCTTGGACCTCATGCGTAGAATTCTGCATCTCAACCAACTAGGCTCCCATCAGGGGGAGAGTGTAATGATTATAAGTTGTGGTTGTTAGTGTATATAGTCTAGCCCATATTGTGTCTATTGGCCCATCTCGTGTATCCGGCCCCTCATGCACTCATGTATATATATTTGTAATCTGTGTACAGTTTTGGCAATGAGAATTACGATTATCATTCAACCCTTTATATGGTATCAGAGCACTAAAACAAACCTCCCTAAAATCTCTCTTCTTTCCGCTCCTACTCCTCTCCACTCACGCTCTTTCCAAATTCAGTCCCATCTCCGTTACGATCCATGGCGGCTCCTGTTCAATCTCACCACAAAGCTTTCGGCATAGCAAATATCAAAGCTCACATACCTTTGCTTCTCGATCTAGACCGGTTGAACTACGATTCCTGGCGCGAACTCTTCTCCACACATTGTGATGCTTACGACGTCTCTGACCACATCGACGCTTCTTATGACGATCCAACACCCAAACCAAACAACCCGGAATGGCGGAAAGTAGATTCCGTAGTCAAACTATGGATCTACTCTACAATATCCCCGTCTCTCCTTCAAATGGTTCTAAAACGAGATTCATCGGCACGACTCGTTTGGCTTACACTCGAAAAACTCTTTAGAGACAACAAAGATGCACGCTCGATGCAAGTTGACAACGAGCTTCGGAACATTACGATGGGAGACATGAATGTCACAACCTACTGCTCTAAAATCAAAAACCTTGCCGATCTTCTTGACAACCTCGACGGTGACTGCAAAGTCTCCGACAAGCAACTTGTGATGTATACGGTAAATGGTCTATCGTCTCGCTTTGATAACGTAGCTTCAATTATTCTTCATCAAAAACCGCTGCCCTCTTTCACCGAGACCCGCTCCATGCTACTCCTAGAAGAACAACGATCTTCTGTTACTCGGAACTCCCCTCCGGCTGCTCACTCCGACCATTCATCCTCCCCCACCGTTCTTTACACAACCGAAAATAGCAACCGCCGCCCTGACCGCCGCCAGCAGGGCAATCGCCGCCGGCAGCAAACAACCGGCCAAAGCAGCGGCGCACAGACCGCCGGCAACAATCGCACGCATGCGGGACAGCCTCTTGGTGGGTGGATCTATATACCTGCGACAACGGCGCCGACTGCTTCTAATTTCCCAGCAGCGTCAAATGCTTCTAATTGCAATTCTTGGACTGTTCGGCCCAATTACTTATCTACCGCTGGGCCATTTTGGGCTAATTTCTCACTGCAGCAACAAACACATCAGGCCCCACACGCCCCAGCTATGCAGTCCGCTCCAATGCCTTTTCAGTGGGCCAATCCAGCACCAGGTCTCCTAGGCCCACACCCAACTCGTCCAGTTGCACAGGCCCGTGCCACCAGTTTCGTCTCCTCACCTACTGATCCGCACTTGTCCTCGGTTCCACCACCGTGGGCATGGTCCGGGTCGGGACAACAACCGACGGCACTCCCACAACTTTTTAGCACTATGTCTCTTAATGAACCGGGCGAATGGGTCATGGATCCGGGAGCAACGGATCACGTTCACAAAAACGAAGGTATACTTCATTCCCTTGTACCTCATACTTACTCTCGTGCTATCCTAGTCGGTAATGGGTCCCAAATGCCTGTGACAAAGACCGGACATACCCACTTTCCTATCTATAATCCTCATCGCCCCCTTCATTTACATAATGTTCTTATTTCCCCATCCATTATAAAAAACCTTATATCCGTGCGTAAATTTACTCGTGACAATAAAACCGCCATTGAATTTGACGAATTTGGTTTTACTGTCAAGGATTACAGGACCAAAAGACCTCTGATCCGATGTGATAGTGAAGGCCCTCTCTACCCGGTGCTCCCAACCACTCCTCAAGTCCTCCTATCAGCAAGCCCATCTCTTTGGCACCACCGTCTCGGCCATCCCGGACATCATATTTTTCAATCTTTACTTTCCAACAATTTTATTTCATGTAATAAACGTGTGTCTAATGTTTCATGTCACACTTGCAAACTTGGCAAACACATAAAACTTCCATTTTATAGTTCTGATTCCGTGGTTGCAAATGCGTTTGATATTATTCATTCTGATGTTTGGACATCCCCCACCCCGAGTATTAGTGGCCTACGATATTATGTTATATTTCTTGATCACTATTCTCATTACTTGTGGGTTTACCCGCTAAAACAAAAATCAGACGTTTTTTCCAAGTTTATAGAATTAACCACTTATATAAAAACCCAATTCAACTCAACTATAAAATCCATTCAATGTGACAACGGGGGGGAATACAACAATAAACAATTTCATGACTTTTGTTCTCATCACGGAATTCAATTCCGATTCTCATGTCCCCACACCTCTCAACAAAACGGCAAATCCGAACGCATGTTACGCACCATCAACAACATGGTTCGCACACTTCTTCTCCAAGCCCACCTTCCACCTACTTACTGGGTAGAGGCTCTTCATATGGCTACTCATCTTCTCAACATACTTCCCTCCACCACCATTGCTAATGACACTCCCACATACCGTCTCTTCAAAATCCCTCCTACTTACTCTCATCTTCGCGTCTTCGGATGCCTCTGTTTCCCTCACATCAACCCACCAGACAAACTGTCTCCTCGCTCCACACCATGCATATTCCTTGGTTACCCGATCCACCACCGCGGCTTCCGTTGTCTCGACCTTGCCTCTCGTAAAATCATAATCTCTCGTCATGTCATTTTTGACGAATCATCGTTTCCATTCCGCTCTGTCACACCGGATGACCCCCCCTCCTACACCTTTCTTGATGACATCGACTACATCCCACCTACCATCCACTCCGTTTCCCACTCTACTACTACACCCGATGTCCCCTCCACCGATACCCCTTCACATGATGTCTCCCCTAGTCCTCCATTGGCTTCTTCAAGCCCAGACACTCCCCCCTCTACATCCGCATCTCCACCACCCATCTCCACTCACCATATGACAACCCGCTCTCGTAACGGCATTGTCAAACCCACCCAACGACTCAACCTCCACACCTCCTCTATATCCCCTGTCCCCCGGTCCCACTTACAGGCTATACAGGACCCACACTGGCGACAGGCTATGCACGATGAGTATCAGGCTCTTATTGCCAATGGTACTTGGACCCTTGTACCACGACCTTCGGGGGTCAACATTGTTCGTTCCATGTGGCTGTTTCGCCACAAATTTAACGTCGATGGTTCTCTCTCTCGGTATAAGGCCCGTCTAGTGGCCAATGGTCGCAGCCAACAGCTTGGCATTGATTGTGATGAGACTTTCAGTCCGGTTGTTAAACCGGCTACCATTCGGACTGTCCTCAGCATCGCTGTCTCCCGGCACTGGCCCATTCACCAGTTAGATGTGAAGAATGCCTTCCTTCACGGGCATCTTCAGGAGACGGTTTATATGCATCAGCCCCCAGGGTTTCGGGACTCTCGCTTCCCGAATCATGTATGTCATCTACGCAAATCTCTGTATGGCCTCAAACAGGCCCCTCGCGCATGGTACCATCGGTTCGCCACCTACGCCACTTCTATCCCATATTGTGTCTATTGGCCCATCTCGTGTATCCGGCCCATCACTCTTCATCCTTTAGGACGGATCCACTACTGCCTACCTGCTCTTATATGTGGATGATATTATCCTCACGGCCTCATCAACCATAGTCCTTCAACAGATAACAGATCGTCTCAGTCACGAGTTTGCCATGACAGATCTGGGTACATTAAACTACTTTCTAGGCATTTCGGCACAACGATCCACGAACGGTCTTTTCCTCTCTCAGCAAAAATACGCTGAGGACATTCTCGCTAGAGCAAACATGACAAACTGCAATCCATGTCGCACACCTGCCGAGTCGGTTCATAAATTGGATTCTACTGGCACACCTGTTACCGACCCCACTCTCTTCCGCAGTCTTGCAGGTGCCCTCCAGTGCCTCACATTCACCAGACCTGACATTGCATTTGCAGTCAATCAGGTATGTCTATACATGCATGACCCTCGGGAGCCTCATCTTCACGCTCTCAAGAGGATCCTCTGCTACATACGCAGCACTATTGATCACGGCCTACAGATTTACCCCTCTTCCAGTCTTGCACTTACCGCCTACTCCGACGCCGACTGGGGAGGATGCCCTGTCACCAGGAGGTCAACATCAGGGTACTGTGTGTTCCTAGGTGACAACCTAGTCTCGTGGTCCTCCAAACGACAGCATGTTGTCTCACGCTCTAGTGCCGAAGCCGAATACCGTGGAGTTGCTAACACTGTCGCAGAAACATCATGGCTACGCAATCTCCTTCTTGAGCTCCACTGCCCTGCTTCCAAGGCCACGATTGTGTATTCCGATAATGTTAGTGCAGTCTATATGACCGCCAATCCCGTGCAGCACCAACGAACCAAACACGTTGAGATCGACATTCATTTTGTTCGCGATAAGGTTGCTATCGGTCACATTCGCGTTCTTCATGTCCCGTCCAAAGCTCAATATGCCGATATCTTTACCAAGGGACTTCCTTCATCTCTTTTCTATGACTTTCGTTCCAGTTAAAACGTTCGTCATCCGACCCCCGTTCAAACTGCGGGGGGATGTTAGTGTATATAGTCTAGCCCATATTGTGTCTATTGGCCCATCTCGTGTATCCGGCCCCTCATGCACTCATGTATATATATTTGTAATCTGTGTACAGTTTTGGCAATGAGAATTACGATTATCATTCAACCCTTTATAGTGGTTCTCCAACCTCAAGAAAGCAAGAAATAGAGTGGGTGAGTTGGTGTTCTTCAAAGCTCAAAGAAAACATAGTTGAAGTTGACAATGTCTGTATAGGAACATAATGATTAAGGTAACATAATGATTAAGGTAACAGTAAAGGAGGAGGTTAATGTCATTTGTGCTTACATCCCACATATCGAATTGGAAGAGTCATGAAAACATAGTAGGGATGAGCAAAGGAACCGAACCGGCCGGAACCGGCCCGACTCGGACCCGGACCGGGAACCGGAATATGGTGAAAGTATGGAACCGAACCGGGCCGCCGGTTCTACCGGTTCCTGTTCTACCGGTCCCGGTTCCGGTTTCGGTTCTTGTCGGTTCCTAAAAGTTGGAACCGGTACACGCGAATTAGCAACGTACTTATAGTTTGAGAGTCTTATAAATATAAAGAAAAAACAAACTTTCAAAAAATAACTATTGAAACTTACGACTCTAATACCTCTGTTTTTTAGCAACGAATTTCCGATGAAATTTAGGACTCTAATACCTCTATTTCTAGTAGCTTCTGTATATATCACAAACCACAATTAAAACTTCCCAACCTTTTTAAACCATCAAAAAATAACTTATTGACGAATTTGTACTTTATTTTAGTTATATGCATAGAAGAGTTAAAATAAAAAATATTGTACCAAATTACCTCCTATTCTATCTCCTTTATTTTAGGTGATATTTTGTTTTTTACTTCTATTCTTTTTTCACTTTTATGGACGTATATATATTAGTCTCCTATACACCGATTGCATTCTTTACATTTAATATTTTGTTAGCTTTTTCCAAATTTTGGATTAGCTATTCATTACTATGGACCGCATATGTCAATCTCAAATGGTTTAATTTAGTAAAAAAAAATGTCGGTGTCAACTGTTAAATAAATCTCTAAAAGTATATAGCCAAATGGATTAATTCCTGTAAATTACCATTGCAAAATTTGGCCAAGAGTAATATATATCCTCGAATAGCAAGCTTATATATAAAAAACTGGTATTAATAGTCCTAAAAGCTTGGGTACCCCGGTCCGGTTCCCGGTTTTAGGCCGGTTCCGCGGTCCGGTTCCATCCGGTTCCCGGTTCCAAATATCCCAAAAAATTGAGACCCGGTCCCGGCCCGATCGGTACTTCCGGTTCCCGGTTCCCGGGTCGGTTCCGGTTCGGTTCCCGGTTCCAACCGGTTCTCCGGTCCATATGCTCACCCCTAAAACATAGTTTTGAGAATTGTTAGATGATATGCTCACAATTTTTTAAGGCTCTGGGAGAAGAGTAAAAAAGGACCCCCTAAATTTTTAGCGGCATAATTAGTGAGGGATTAGCGACAGAATTATGCAAAGGCTTAATGACGGATAAGTCATTTAACATGCCTATTTGGCTATGAAAATATCTCTGTCACAAATGGTTTTTAGTGACGGATTACCAACGTATTTTTCTGTTGCTAACTTGGTTTAAAAAAACGCGCCTGAGGCGCTGTGATGCGTGAGGCGACCTGATGTGTTTCAAAAAACGCACCCCGTAGGTGATTCGATGCGTTTTCATTGATGCGAGCCGATGCGTACGCCTCTTCTAATGTGTTATGATGCATGATGCATTCGCCTCCTGCACCTGATGCGAATTGGACTTTTTTTTAAAATTGGGCTTTAAATTGAATTGGACTGGGCTTATTTAAAACAAAACCTAACCCAATTGTGTCCTAATTTTCCCAATACGTCCCCTTCTACGTCAATCCCGCCTAAGAGATCGCCGTTTTATCTCTCTATACTCTCTAGTCTTGCTGAATAGGGGTGAACTACTTCACTTCTGGAAATCGACTTCACTTTTGGAAATCGAATTCACTTCTCGAGAGTGGAGATATCACTCGACAGTCGACACCCTCAAGGCCTCAACCCACAATGTCGATTCCTAGGTAACTTTTTACGTATTTTTTCTGATATTTCTCCTGTTTTTTGCGGATTTCTTTTAACTTGTTGGTGATTCTTGTATTTAATTGTTGATTTGTATTTAATTGTTGATTTCAGCTTGTAATTACTTACAGATTTCGTATTCTAAGTTCTTCACTGTTCTTCCCTGATTTTTTTTGATTTCGTATTCTATCTTGTTTAACATGTGAATTTCTTAGTTCCTCCATGTTTCTTGTTGATTTCTGCTTGTAATCACTAATGAGTATTAAATCAACTGTTTTTGAATTGGATTCTGACTTTTGTAATCAGTATTCATTGATTTCTTTCACCGTCATTTCTGATTTTTTTTTTGTTGATTTTTATCAATTATAGTTGATCCACCACTCCCGGTTCAGCATCAAGCAATACATCGTGTGACCCCGGTAGAAAATATGGAACAGAAGATCCTAACAATAGAAATAATTTTACTTATCACTTCTGTAACAATGTATATAAGGGTGGCGTCTACCGTTTGAAATGCCATTTTATTGGAGGTTATTCATCTGTTATGGATTGCACCAAGTGTCTGGAACACATAAAGGAAGAAACACTGGCATACATGCTTAAAAGGAGCAATGAAAATTCGAGAATAGAATGAATTCTAGCTATTTTGATAATCATGATTTGGGGGAGGATGAGGATTGTGTAGAAGTTGAAGGTGTTGGTAGCAAGTTACAAAGAAAAAGGCGAAGACAAAAAGGTCTTATTGATAGATTTTTTACTCCTAATCCCGAAGATGTGGTGAAATGTAGAAAGGATGGAAAAGTTCAACAAACAATTAACTCGGTGGTCCAAATAGAGTTGAGGGACAAAGCTAGTATAGAGATAGCTAGGTGGTTTTATGATGCATGCATTCCTTTTAATGCCGCTTCTTACGATAGCTTTCACATAATGATTGAAGCTATTGGACAATTTGGCCGTGGAATGAAACCACCGAGCATGTATGAGTTAAGAGTCCCGTTGCTTAACAACGAAGTAAAATCCGTCAAAAATCAACTAACCGAACACGAAAAAGAATGGGCACAAAAGGGTTGTTCGATTCTATCGGATGGATGGAGAGATTCAGTTGTGTCTAAGGACATAATCAACTTTATGGTGAACTCCCCAAAGGGTTCCGTTTTTAAGAAATCTATAGATGTATCAGATGTGTCTAAGGATGCAAATTTGTTGTTTGGAGTTCTTGATAAAATGGTTGATGAAGTTGGAGAAGAAAATGTAGTCCAAGTGATCACCAACAATGCATCTGCTTATGTCAAAGCGGGTAAGAATTATTGTTTTAGTGATTTAATTGTCTTATATATTTTGGTCCATACACTAATACACATAAAGTGTTATTTTAAATCTTGTAGGGAAGATGTTAGAAGCTACTAGGAAACATCTTTATTGGACTCCATGTGCTGCTCATTGCATTGATCTTACGCAAGAGGATATCGGGAAACAAATTCCCCGTGTGAAAAATTGTTTGAAAAAGGTGATGCTTGCTAATGGATATATATAAAATTTTGTTGATCTAGTGAACTTGATGCGGAACTTCACCAACCAAAGGAACTTGCATAGGCCCGCAATTACAAGATTTGCCACATCTTTTATCACCCTTCTTCAATTTCACAAGCAAAAGGATAACTTGAGAAAGATGGTGGTTTCTAGAGAATGGAGGGAAAGCAAGTGATCAAAGGAACCAAAAGGAAGATTGATGCATTCCTACTTCTTACAAGAGACGTTTTGGAGGAATATTATGTATACTCTCAAGTTGACGTCCCCTCTTGTTAGTGTCCTTAGGTTAGTTGACAGGGAAAGAAAGCCGACCATGGGTTACATCTACGAAGCCATGGATAGGGCTAAAGAGACTATTGCCAAAAGCTTTCCAAATAAAGAGGAACACTACAAGAAAACTTTTGAAATAATTGATAAAAGGTGGCAATGTCAACTCCACCAACCTTTGCATGCCGCGGGACACTACTTAAACCCGTCCACTTTTTATGATGATGTACAAAGGGTTGTAGGTTGTGAAGAGGTAATGGAAGGAATACATTCTAGCATTGAAAGGTTGGCTCCAAGTCCTCAAATTGAAGATGAATATATAAGAGAATTACACAAGTATCAAAATGCGGAGGGACTCTTCGGTAGAAATGTGGCTATTAGGCAAAGAAAGATAATGGGACCTGGTAAAAGAAATCTTATACATATATATCTTAAATTGAAAATATATTTTTATGAGACTATCAATTTTAGTTTTTAATTTTTGTCTTCTTATAGCGGAGTGGTGGGCAACATATGGATCATCATCTCCTTACTTGCAAAAGTTTGCTATACGAGTTCTTAGTCTTACTTGTAGTGCTACTAGTTGTGAGAGGAATTGGGGCGTGTTTCAATACGTAAGTATAATATCTTATGTCAATTTCGTACTTAATTAGTTAAATATATTAATTAATAAAGATTTAATTTTTGGAAGCTTCACACCAAGTAGCGGAACAGGTTAGCACAAAAAAGATTGAATGACATGGTTTATGTGAAATTCAATCGTGCTTTGAGATGGCGATATATGAGTGAAGGAAGTGGTGATCCTATTATGCTAGAAGATATAGATGAATGTAACGAGTGGTTGATGGGGGTGATGGAAAATGAGGAGGAAAATGATGATTTGGTGTTTCTTGAGGATGATCTTACATATGAAGATGTTGCTAGAGCTTCCGGGGCGTACGAGCCTAGTTATGCCACTAGAGCATCAAGAGGAAGAGAGGATGATGATGGAGCCGGACCATCAAGAAGTGCTCGAGGAAAAGGGCATGCTCTTGTGGACGAAGATGAGGTGGAAGAAGACTTTGAAGGGATTGATTATGATGAAGAAGATGCACCGGTGTTCGGGTTTGATGATGATGATTTTAGGGAGGATTAGTTGGTCAATAACTTCATGTTTTGTTATTTAACATTCTATTTCATGTTTCAAGAACACGTTATCGTTTTAAAGTCACTTTTGGAACTACTTTTGGTTAACTTAGAGTAATATTATCTTTATTGTTAAGTATTTATAAGATAAAATATGTTATAGGCATATAGAGGTATTTTTTTCAATATTGGACGCCTCAGGTGCATGATGCAAGCGCATCATGCATGACGCATCACGCCTTGACTTTTGGGCCCTTAACGCATCGAATCGCCTCACGCATTTTCAAACCAAGGTTGCTAATATACTAAACGTAATTTTTTTGGGACCCCCAAGATGACATGGCCCTGTATAGTCACACACCTTGCACCCCTCAAGGTCGACCCTATCTCGAAGAGCCAACAAGTGGTCTTAGGAGGAGACTTCTATTGTCATATTGGAAAGATGAGCGATGGATATGATACATAGGGGTTCCCGTTTTGGTAGTAGGAATGATAGGGGGATTGCAACACACAATATGGTGGTCTCAAACTCCTTTAAAATATAGATGTACATCTAATTACCTTCTAAAGAGGCTTATGGCAGCCAAAATGACTACTCATGATGCATAAATGACATGCATTGATTGCAAAGTGTTTTCGAATGAAGCTTTTATATCATAACGCATAGTCTTGGCCATGGTCTTTCGCTTAAATAGAAGTTGACTTAAGGGAGCTAAGGTAGTGAGGCCTAGGATTCTTTGGAAAAACTGAAAAGGAGTGGCAGGAGAGGATTTTAGGAAGGTTACTTCTAAAGCAGATCTTAGAGCCACTCATACGATGAATGCAAAACAACTATGGAGTAATATAGTTGAAAACATGAGAGGCGGCCAAAATCACCCTTGGGATGTCGACATGGAAGGCCAACGCAAAGCAAAGAAAACTATCGCTAAAGCAAAGGTTATGGCATTTGAAGATATTTATATGAGATTAGACTCAATGGAATGAGCAAATAGCATCTACAAGATCGCTAAATCTAGAGAGATAAGGAAAACTGACATAGGAAGCGTAAGGTATATTAAGGTCGACAATGGCCAAGTTCTAGTGAAAACAAGGATATTAAGAGGGTGTGGGTAGTTACTTACTTCCATTCTTTATTTAACAAGATTGTTTCGCTATTTAGGGATACACTTGTTGGGGGCATTGTTAGCAATGTCATGCGAACAATGATTGTTTCCACACGAAAAATGAGAGTGAGGAAGTGAACAGGGCATTAAAAAGAATGGGGAGGGATAAAGTCATTTATCTAGACCAAAAATCTATTACAATTTGGTTGTCCTTTGGAGAAGAGGGAGTAAGATGGTTGACAAACATCTTTAACATTATTTTAGAGTCGGCGAAGATGCATTAGGAGTAGAGATCTAGTATTGTAATACCTATTTATAAGCATAAAGGAGATATACATAGATGTTGCAACTATAGAGGTATTAAACTGCTTAGTCATGAAGTTATTGGACAAGCTATTAGAGGTAAGTTAAGACAGAAACTGTGGTATTGAAAATCAAGGTCATCTATTGAGGCGATCCACCACCTCAAACATCTTACAAAGAATATCGACAAAGAAAAAAGGATCTCATATAATGTTTATTGACCTTGAGAAGGCATATGATAGTGTCTCGCGTGAGACAATATGGAAAACATTAAAAGTTAGAAGGACAACTATATACGCGATATGTACCGATAGTCTACAGCCTATGTTCGAACTGCAGCTGGCGATACAAAGGCTTTCCTAGTTCAAATCGGGATTCATCAGGTATCAACTCTTAGCCCGTAATTTTTGCTTTAATTATGGACGAAATTCATTATAAGACCCAGGAAAGGCTACCATGGTGTATACTTTTTGCTAACAACATAGTCCTGTTTGAGTGTCAAGATGAATGCTAGGATGGATACCTGGAAGACGTCATTGGAGGAAAAGAGGTTACTTACCAGCATTGTTAATACGAAATATCTATGGTGGAATTTTAGTGGAGAGCAAAACTATAAAGGAATAGAAATATGCATTGATGAGCAAGTTTAACACTCAAATGAGAGTTTCAAGTACTTAGGGTCTACGATAAAAAAGGAAATGGGTGTTGAGGATGACATTACACACCGCATTAAGGTGGTATGGCTAAGTGGAGTGTAGCAACGAGAACTTTGTGTGACTAAAAGGTGCCCCTGAGAATAAAGGGAAATTTTTATAAGGTAGTGATAAGGCCAACTTTATTGTATGAATCTGAATGTTGCAACTAAAAAGGAACATGAGAGGAAAATGGAGGTTATAGAATGTGAATGCTTCAGTAGTGGTAATATGGTAGAACGTTGTTAGACATGACACCAAACACAGGAATTAGGAATTCGTTGGGCTGGCATCGATTATCGACAAATTAAGGGACGGAAGTTGTGATGGTTTAGATATCTCCATAGAAGACAACCCTCAACTGTTGTCAGAAGAATGGAGACGATTATCGTCGGGGGTAAGAGGATGAGAGGTTGCTAGAGAAAGAAGTATAAAATACAATAAGATTAGACTTAATGAAGTTAGCTCTTACCGATGACATGACCTCATATAAGAGAGTGGAGGCTTAGAATCAGGTACTAGAGTAGTATCGGCTAGGTACTAGAGTAGTATCGGCTGGAGTCTAGCTTCCTTTTCTTTGTTAGCGCTAGCCGACCAGTTTTCACCTACTTACTCATGTTTCCTATTCACTTCTGACATGTGTTGCTAGTATCTGTTTTTAGCTTATATCTAGTTTCTACTTTAGGGATGGCAATGAGACGGGTATTGGTGATCCCAGTCTCATACCTTATTATAAAACTGTATCCCAAACCCGGTTCCATCCCGTCGGGTACCCGTTTAGTAAATAACTATCAGGTTCGTAGTTATACCCACGGGTATTTGGTATCCCAATTTATGATAATAATAGGTTGAAATTTAGCCGTTGGAATTTCCGTTATAAAACCCGACCACAATCTAATCCAAATAATTACTTGAATTTTTTAATAAAAAGGAAATTAATGCTTAATAAGAAGGAAAAAAGTGACGATACATGATAACAAATAGAAGAATGAGATATCATCAATGGAGATGCATGCATAGTAACGAGTTAATGAGTTGAAAGAAGGGACATGTGAATTGGAAAATTATATATCACATACAATATACTATGTGAAATTTTCGGTAAGTAATAATTAGATGACGGTAGAAATAGTAAATAGTAATCACATAATAATCAACTGTATATAATATCAAAATATGGATTTGGAATCTCATATATAAATAATAAAATTATAAGTATATAAAAATATATGGTTCAGGGTCGGGTATATGGGATCGGGTAATCGGGCGGGTATCACCTCAATACCAACACCATCACATACCCGCGAAATTTTTCTAGAAAAATCTCATACCCGGTCCCATAATCATTTACCCGGTTCAAAACCCATCCCAAAAGTATCGGGTTCGGTTTTTCCCATCAGGTTCCGGTATTTTTGCCACCCCTAAATTCTACTTTCACTACTT
The DNA here is from genome assembly GCA_023525715.1 of Cichorium intybus. Taxonomy (NCBI): domain Eukaryota; kingdom Viridiplantae; phylum Streptophyta; class Magnoliopsida; order Asterales; family Asteraceae; genus Cichorium; species Cichorium intybus. The sequence goes on along the minus strand of CM042013.1, from coordinate 27,425,318 downwards.
GTGTAATCGTTCATGTTTTACTTGTTGACCTTGCCTCTCTCTACCTGCAGATTTATTTCATTTATGAATCCTTTCTTCAGACACGCACCATTGTATTCTTCATCGTAGGTTGACGTTTTGCATTTAGGGATACACGCACCATTATATTCTTCATTGTAGACTGACGTTTTGCATCCAGAGATCTTATGTAGAACCATTTAGTGTCGACGCACTTATATAATTTATATCTTTATATCTTTTAATGTATTTATATTTATTTTATTTTCTGTCTTTTTGTTGGAGGTCTTCTACGAAAACAGTCTCCCTACCCTATGTTAAGGGGTTATATGTTAACGGGTTGTGAACCATCCTACCTCCCCTTATCCCGAGGGTGGTGTTGCATTTGTTGTTTCACCATGACATGTAAAATCTCATTTTGTGTGAAAAAATAAAATAAAATAAGAGAAATCCTTACCAAATGCTTGATGTAGTTCACATATAACTCCTTGAAAAGGTTCTTCTCCTGCTTTTGGAAAGTCAAAATAGGCTTTCTACAAGTTGACACCCATTGAATCACCATATGGTAGTAAAAAGGTAGACTTCTATCCTTAAACAATTAGTCATGGATTAAATACTCATTATGAACCGCATTTCGTCAATAAAAGGACACCTCTCTAATAAATAAATACTTGTGAGCATAAATAATTCCTAAATGTAATCTAAAATCTCAATCTAGCAACAACTTAAAAAAGGGAAAGTGAATAAGCAAGTGGCTGAAGATGCAATAATAGAACAAAAAAACATCAAGAAACACATGAAGGGTACATAGCATGGTCATTTTAGACCAAATAGTTGCCTAAAAAAGTATAATAACATATGCAAGAGAATCATGATTACCTAATAGATCCTCAATTTGGTACAAAATTAGTAATTAATCTCCACTAGCACAGCCTTTGCAACCACAATGCACACACTCAATCACCTTTTCCTCCCTCAGGTGTTTAGGCACTCTACAAACACACGTTGTCTGAAAGTTGTGATCACGTGGTTGAATGCATCTTAAACAGCAAAGTCGTTCATACCCGGCCTGAAAAATTCCATGAAAGACCATCAGAATGCATTGTGGTTACAAAAATTTGAAAGAAAAAGTGAATAAAAATAGCAGTATCTTGCCTTCTTCCATTTTGCAATGATGTTACGGTCTGCATAGCCTTGATCCAAGCAAAACTCGTACAGTTCTGGAGAAATTTCCATCCTACGATGGTAAAGATCAAAGACATAGCGACTTTTCTGGTGTGCAATTTTGAAGATTGGCCACAGGGTCTCACATTTTCTCTTCCCATCATGTGGATCGTTTTCAGCTGTAAATCAGATGATGAAATTACTGCAATTTTGGAGATAGGGGAATGGAAAAACGAGTATTGCAGAGTTTTTAGGATAAATCAAACCTTCTCTCATCTTTCCCTGTAATTCACGAAGAGTCGGCTCTATGAGTTCCCAGCCTTCAGGGTATTTGACGCGGTTTGTCTTCACCTTAGGCATGTTCCTGACAGCAATGATTAATCCAATACTGTAAGTAAAAGCTGAGCGTTGCCTAACTAAGATACCAGAAGAATTTATCTACGGTTGCCGACGAAAAGTAATTGAGGGTTCCAGATTCAAACTTAGGGTTTTCGGCACTGAATTCAAATTCAGTTTAACAAGTTAATAATAGCATATGATTGAAAATATAAATAGCGAGGTTCTGATTTAAAGCCAGGAATAACAAAATAACCAAAAAACTTCGGAGAAATCGACGATCTAGAAGTTCTCCAAAGATAGGGAGGGATTCAGAATTACCTGTTATGGAAGAGGAGAAGTTGGGAGGAAGCAGAGGAAAGCACTATCAGTGGAGAATGTAAAACCGGAGCTGCAGTTGTGGCCCTTCCGTTGAGTAGAGTGACTAGACGATGATTGTGTTATGGCGATCTCGAAGATGAGGGGAAGAGAGGAAGGGCGGTTCGCGTTCAATTTCAAAACCCCAACTTTCAAGAACTCGACCGTTTCAGGGTAATTCGCAATTCTCTAAAGTTATTTGTATTTTAATCTTTAGGCATTTTGTTTTAGGATTTGAGCAATGTTTTAAAAACCGGTTTTTTAATTGAATCAGTCGGTGATGTTTTCCGGTTCAATTGGTTTAATCGGTTCAACCGAATGATCAAACCGGTTCTATATTTTTATATGTTTTTAATTATCCTGCATACATTGATTACAAAAATTGTCATCTTTTTAGTATTACAAACGTAAATAGAATCCAACATATAAAAACAATCATTATAGAAGCCAAAATCGAACAAAGAAGCTCAAAACAAACACAAAAATCCAAGACTGTCCGGTCCATTCCAGTTCAATTTAGTCGGTTGAACCGGTTTTTTACCAAATCCGGCCGGTACAAACCGGCCAGAAAATCGTTATAAAACCGGTCTAAATCGAATCGCCGTCACCTAATTTTCTAAGGTTTTGGTCGTGAGGTAACAAGTCGTGGGGAGGGAAGGGGAGATGAGAGAGATCCTTGAGAGTGGAGAGGATATTGACCTTATTTTCTTTTAGACATCGACCCCTTTATGTATACGGCTAGGGTTTTTGAATACCTTTATGTAGTCTGCATCTTTGACTACATAATGGTTATCTTTATCCAATATTTGAAATTCAAATATTTTTCTTTTAAACCTTTGAGCTTTACAAGTTTCTAATTAGCTTACCATAAGACGATAAGATAATAAACTAGTCCCTCATCTTTCCCTTTTAGTCATTGTATGCTCAAATCATATATTATTTGTGACCCAAGAGGACCATGACAGTGAAGGGAGTGGGGGATGTTGGATATGTGCCTATGGTTACAACAATTTGGTGATGTTACTAATAAGCAATATATCAAAAGGTTTGACATTGCTCAAGATCTTATACTTTTTACATAGGCAATAACCAATAAGCAATATATCATTTCTATTTTTTCATTAAATAATAGAATTTACAATTTCATTCCAACTTCAACAAGGATTACTTCAAGTTCATCTACCAAACATTCTTTATACTCTTTTCTTAAATACATGTTTCTCCTAAGATTTAAAGCAATAAACCATCACCAATTTGATAATGCATAACAAAAGCCCTAGTAATTGCATAATCTCAAATTAAGATTTCGGAAGATGCCTTCAAGAATTGCTTACAGACTAAATCAGAAAGTTCCATGACTATTTTGTTGAAGAATCGGACCACCTGACACCACCAACATTGTCGTCAGCCAACCATATCAACAGCAACAATTTCCCCTGTGAAACTAGATCTTGTTGTTACTGTCAAGGGCGGAGAGGGTAGGGGGCATGTGGGTGCTTGGCCCCCCTAACTTGATCAATTAAAATTGCTTATATATTTAATACTTTTAAACTCATTATCTTTTTGATAAACAATTGATCAAGTATTGAAGTTAATTATACTAAATCTATTTATGTATTTTAAATCATCTTACTTGTTTTTTATATAATTATGAAATGTTTTTACTAATTATGCATGTTGGACAAAATTAAGCAATTAGAAATGTTAATAAAACATCATATTCACAAATACTTATATTTCTTAATATTTGAAAGGTGGTGGCATAATCATAGGACATGATTATTTAATATTATAAGGTTTATTTAAGATAACGTGTTTAACATAACCTAAATCGATGCTCTCATTACGCTAAAAAATAAACTAGGTAAGCACCTTTTAATCTAAAATTCTGGCTTCACCCCTGATTACTGTCTTCTTCTTCCTTTCGATCTCACTGCTCTTTATCTCGTTGTTTCTAGGTCTCTTCCTGATTCACGAACATGCATAAACACACAAACTGATTTTGCTTCTTCTTGCCTTCCTTCTGAACCAAGATCAGACACACACACACACGAAAGATTTTTTTTCTTTTGTTTGTTTCCATCCTGCCTTTTGAAATTCACAAACACATTCATGGAAGAAAATATCTTATCTTTTATTTATTCTCTAATAGCTCAATAATTGAGAACATAAATAATTATAATAAATATATTTATTATTATTATTATTATTATATAAATTCATAAATTGCAAAATTGTAATTTTATTTTCTTTTTAAAAACTAATGAATAAATAAACTAGTTATTTCATTATATTTAATTAATTGGGCTAAACTTTGTTTTAAGCTAAATAATTTGTGGGTTGATTACCTTTAAAGCCCAATTCCATTTTCTTTGCGGTATGTCCATTTTAAACGAAACCTCAATAGTGGTTTCTTTATTTCTCGATAAAACCGTGTTATATCTCGTAAAAGTGTTATATATTTTTGTTTGGGTCGAAAATCAGTTATCCACAAATATCATTATTTTTTATAATGCTACAGTTTTAGCAATACTTTTATTTGAAACGTTTTTCCCCAAATACAATTGGTACCAACCTTTTTATTGTTTTGAAAATGATTTTGGGGTTCATGTCATGTTTGGAATGTGAAATGTCCTTACACTCAAGGCAAAATGTCACTGTAGCCCAACCAACTATTAATTGTTGATCTAAAAGGTCCCTAAAGTTTTTTTTTGACATTTTAGGGGAATAAATTCTATTTTTACCTGTTCATTAAGTCATCTCAGTAGGTTTCCAGGTTAAAAGTTAGGAAAAATGACATTGTAGCCCTATCAACTTTCATCTTCTGTTCTAAATAGTCCCTAAACTTACGTTTTAGTTTACAATGGCGGAGATGGAGGTTGATGACTGCCGTGGGGTGCTCAAAGTTTACAGTGACAGCTTTATATAGCGATCTAGTGAATCGAGCCATAGGTCGAGCATAGCCGCCACCCCCGGGATTGGAGCCACTTCACGGAACCCCCCGCCACCCCCGTGATTGGAGTCATTTCACGGAACCGATGCAGAAACCACTGCCATAAGTATCGAGAAGTTGTTTGTTTGGTGAAACATGACATCTTTCCAGAGTACCATCGTCATCGACACGAACTTGAAAGCTCGGTTCACTGGATCATCGTCACTGTAAACTTTGAGCACCCCTCGACAGTCATCAACCTCCATCTTCGCCATTGTAAACTAAAAAATAAGTTTAAGGACTATTTAGAATAGAAAGTGAAAGTTGATAGGGCTACAATGTCATTTTTCCTAACTTTTAACCTGCAAACCTGCTAAGAGGACTTAATGAACAAGTAAAAAATAGACTTTATTCCCTTAAAAGGTCAATAAAAAACTTTAATGACCTTTTAGACCAATAACCAATAGTTTGTTGGGCTACGGTGACATTTTACCTACACTCAATGATGGTTAACCCCAGTCATGCTCAGTAAGTTTCTCATTAACCTATATATTAACCTATATAGACACTTTAGTTGAAGATCGAAGATTGATTTAACTTTTGAATATTCAGAAGATGTTGTATTTGTAGTAAAATGTATATAACATTGTTTTGTATCTTGATTATTTTGTTACACCATGTTTTGACACTTTAAACATTTTTAATTGTTATGGACTTGGCCATTTGACACTATTATCCGCAAATTGTTTTTCTCAAATAACTTTAACTGTGAACTTGAATATTTGGAATCTATTTCCATAAAATTGTTTTCCTTAAAATGGTTTAACTTTTACATTAGTAACTATTTTAAATAGCTCATGTGGTGTTACAATTTAAGCTTTAGGGTGTTGAAATCCCATGTCCCTTCCAAAATTGTGGACTTCAAAGTCTATTAAGAAGAAAGACATTCCTATATCTTCTAAATATAGTATTAGTTGTAATAAAATCTAGTTTACCTCTTCAAATTTGTCATACTAAGGTCAAATCTGTTGAACCTATAATCTAAAGAAAAAAAAAAGATAATTTGTTCTCTCTACATGCCAAATCCACCTTAAGACTTATCATCTTAAGGGTAATTTACGGAGCACTAAGAGTATTTAGGCAGGGTGTTGCCAAGTTTCAAACTCTGAATCTCTTTTATAGAATTTTGCACTTCAACTACTACGGTCTCATCATGGAAGCGAACAAAAAAATTTATGTTCTCATTAAAAAGCCTTAAGGTTTCATATTCTTGCATGGGAATATGAATCTTGCTAATCTTCACCCGATCATTTTCCTTTATAGGTATTTAATAAACATGTATACATATTGTTTATGTTTTTATAACAAAAACACTTTCTATTTCGTCTTCTTTAATCGCGACAACACTAAAAGTTTTAGATTAAAATTTTCGAAGATATGATTTTTTTTTTTTTTTTTTTTTTTTTCATAAATAGGCTTTTTTACAATCATCATGTAAAATAATTTCCCAAAGCCTATTCACTTTTACCTCTTACATTGCTTTCAAAAATTTCAACATAAATGTAAACTTTTTCAGTATTTATTTTAGTGGCCCCAATCAAAAAGAACAAATAATCGGATGTTTTGTGAGCCATTTTTATAGAAATAGCATATTTTGAGAACTCAAAACTAAAATTTTATTAAAATAGCATCTGCACCTTGATTATAAGATGCCCATCACCTTCTCATTAGTAAAAAACACAACTCTTAACATACCATCACCACTCAAATTCATTACAAGAATCTCCTATCTAATTCAACATGTATAATAAAAACTCTAATAATGCCATAACACTCATTACTTCAAAATCAATTTCCATTATATATGTCAGTGTCTTGATATGCATTCATTGATAAAAGTTGTTATTACAACATTACTTCAAATAAATGATCACGTTATATCATTCAATTTTTTTTGTGGGGAAACGGCTCCCCTAGTTTCTATTACATAGGAGAGGGACCTCACCCTCACTCTATATGGACTCCTATTTGCTTTTACATCACATATTCGGTGAAAATGTTTGGTGTTTTCATTTGTTGCTGTCAATTAAAAGAATTTAATAAAAGCGTTCTAAGACATATCATGTACACCTCACTCTATATGGACTCCTATTTGCTTTTATATCACATATGGTCAGTAACACTTAAGCTTTTGGATGTAGAATGTGCCATGTGTTAAAGAAATTATTTTCATAATTCTAAGCAATATCTTGTACAACTGCACCGATTAACGATTTCAAAACTCGGGGCAATAACTTCTACAATTTCTCCGAAAAGTGGGTCCTTTTGCTAAAACAACTCAAACTCAAGACCCCCACCGGAAGCCCCATTATAATCCAAATACTTTTTCGCTTTCTCCAACGCCACCGCCTTCGACACCGCCACGTCATACGGCTCCGGCAACTCCGGAGGCGACGCGCACCGTATCAAAGCCCAATTCAGCCCGTCAAAAAACGGATGCTGTTTAATCTCCGCCGCCCCTCGATTAAACCCCAACCGATTCTCCGGCTCCTTCGCCAACAACCCTTTAATCAAATCCCGCGCGTGAAAACTCACAAGCGGCGTTTCCGGAAACCTAAGACTCTCCAAAACAACGTTAGCCAACGTCTGATCGTTCCCGGAACCTTTAAACGGCGTCCGCCCGTACAAAAGCTCGTATAAAAATATCCCAAACGTCCACCAATCAACCGCACTCCCATGTCCATCTCCTTTAATTATCTCCGGCGCCAAATACTCGTGGGTCCCAACAAACGAATTCGACCGCGCCTCCGTCGGCTCCGCCACGAGCTGCGGAAGTCTCCGGTGAAGCGCGGCGAGGTCCGGTTTTGTTTTTCGGCCTTTTGGTGGCCGGAAACACGAGACCTGAACTTGACACGTGGGTTTCATGCAGAACGGGTCGATACAGTTCGACCCGGCACACGGGCCCGACATCCTCGGTGGCTCGGTGGGCCCCGTTGACGGTGATTGAACAAGAATCGGGTTCACGGAACATCGAAGAGAAAGGTCAAAATCCGTCACCATGATATGACCGTCTTCTCGGACTAAAATGTTCTCGGGTTTTAAGTCCCGGTACACGATCCCGAGCATATGGAGGTATTCAAGAGCAAGAAGTACTTCAGCTACATAGAATCTGTATAAAATAGCAACATACTTTATTCCTTTTGTAAATTGAAAGTACAATGTTATAATTGAAAGTAGAATGTTATAATTGGCGTACCGTGCGGCTTGTTCATGAAAGAATCTAGCGGGTTGTTTTTGTCTTAAAACATGAAGATCGCCACCTGGACAATACTCCATAACTAAACACGATAAGTTTTCAGAAACAAAATGCGCGTAAAGTGTAGGGAGAAACGGGTGATCAAGAATGCTTAAAATCTCTCTTTCCATATGAGCTCTCGGCATTTTTTGTCGTCTTTCTAGAAACTCATTATCCATGATTTTAATGGCAAAAGGGTAATTTGTCCCGATTAATTCCGCAAGATAAACCGTACCGATGTCCCCGCACCCGAGTTTTTTCAACAGATTGAAATGTCCTAACCCTAAAAACCCGGTTTGTTTCATCATGTGATTAATTGCTTGCCATCTTATGTCTTTTGACATATGTGGTCTGTTTATGATAATACACCCACTGAGATTTCTGTCTTCACTTATGCTTGTACTTGAACTGTATTCACAAATGCTGCTGTTTGAACTTTGAGTGAACTCGCCTTTATCTCCGTATTTTGAGGTTTTATTGTTACTTAAAAGTGTGATGGTGGAAAGAGGGGATTTGGATTTGGATTTGGATTTGGAGTCTTTAAGGGGTTGTTCTTTTTTGGGTTCTTGCATAGTACAATGGCATTTTTGGCATATTAATTTGGTTTCGGGAGGTGAAGTCAACTCCTGCTTTGACTTTTTCTTCACGATGTTTTTGGTTCGGATGACTGTTTTGACTACACGGGGGGAGGTTCTTGTTGACTTTCCTTTGTACCGTGACTTTGGGGTTGACTTGGTGTTGTTTTTTACTCCGGAATTGATTGATTCCGATGATGTTTCGGGTCCGGAATCAGGTGTGAGTAAGATCTCATTCAGCTTTTGTGGAGGTTTCGGACTCTCTGTTGACTTTTCAACATGAGGGGAAGCTTGTGGGCTGTTGGTGTATGACTTCACATTTGGAATCTTTCTTGGAATATTGGAAGTGCTTTCTTGATTCATGGAAGAACGGGAACCGGAACCGGAATCGGTACCTTTAACAACGGACTTGTAGAAATCGGTGAACTTTCCGGAATCGGAAAGAGCAGGAGAGCCTGGAGGCATTGAATGTCTTTTCATGGCAGCCATTTCTGAAGCTTGGGAAATACACAATCCCCTTAAAGCTTGCTTCAAAGAGACGGGTTCGGAATAGCCGATTCCGATTCCGGTTCCGGAGGAAGATGATAAGCTCATTCTCATTGGTTTCTTTGATGGGTTTTTTCTTGGTGTGGCGCCACTTGTTTCGTCTGAATAACTTGAACCATTGAATGAATTTCTGATGTTGATACCTTCAAATAGCTTGTTGATGTCATCTTCTATATATCTACTGTACCCTTGAGGCTTTTTCTCTTTCTCTTTCTGTTTCTCATTTGTTCTTGATTGGTTGTAACGATTGGAATAATCATTCAAGTTAATTTCATCTTTTACCTCAACGATCTCATGTGTACCATAAAGTGAACCCATTTACTATAATCTTTACCTCAATGTGATGATTAATCACAATGTGAACATACTATTAGAAGTTTCTAGGAAAAACATATGTTGAAGGAATCCTGCAATAGGACCAATGGAAAAGGAATGTCAGCCAGATAACCTTTTCTGCTTTTTATCATGATCATTTGATGTTATAAAGAATACCAACACAGCTCACTATTAGGAAAAGAACTCAAGAAAATGCATATGAACAAAGAAAAGAGTCCTGAAAAGTGCTTTTTTCCTCCATTGTCCCCACAAGGAGGATACTTTAACTTGGTTTAAAGAAAAACAGGATATATTGAAAAGAAAATTAACAATGTTAAAATGGCGCACGTTTTAAAAGTGTCATGGACAAGAGGATAGATTGATAACAAAGTTAACGATGTCCAAATTCAGTTACAAAGTACCATTTCAGCTTTGTACGAATCCAAATACTCAAATAGTTCAAGGATAAGAACTATCATTCCAATCACTATGGTCCACTTGCAGATCATTCATCAACATATTCAATCAAACCAAATATGCAGTAAATCATCAGACATGAAGCAGGCTATGTGATTTAACATAATAGTAGCAATTTCGGAAACAGAAATCGCAACAAAAAACATCTAAAAGCGATATTTTTCTATGAATCACTGGGAGATCAAATGTTTACCAGTTCTAAATACCGATATGAGATCTACTGATTTTTGAAAAAAATATATGGTTACCATTTCATACAATACTTACTAGGCATTGAAAAGCGGAGATATTCGAGAAGAACATAAAAGAACAATCGAAAACGAAATCTCGTTTAGTAACTGCATATCAGAACAACAAACACAAACGTAAAGCTAAAATCACACATAAAAATCCACAATAAGATGCGCAGGAAAGCAATCGATACACGAACTTCCAATTAGTTCATGTATCGAACAGATTCGCATAACAAACGAAAGATTTAACAGTTAAACAGATAAGATAAGAATGCAAAAAGCACATTGGAAGTTCAAACGCGGAGTTTTCGATGGGGGACTGGGAACAAACTCCGACATCTGATATAATTACCATTAAAAGTACTAAAAATAAATAAAAAGTAAGATCGAGAGTAGTTAAGCACTTACATAGATAAACAAATGCAGATTGAGAGATCTAGGGTTCTTTTATTTGTGCAAATGGGAGAGAGCTGTGTGTAGAAATCGAAACGCTAGGTTTGGGTTTGTTGTCTGAAGCAATCGCAGAGCATCTGTGGAGAGAAGTGGTAGCAGATGGGGGGAGTGAAAGGCCATGTTTGAGTGTGATGGATGTAGGCGTATAACGACAGTATCCGATTTGGACGATGGACCCTCAACATCTCTGTATCTGGATCCCTATCAACCTGTTTGGGTCCCACTTCCATGGATCAAAATAGCTACTTTATTCCTTGAATCTCGTAAAAATCAGCGATTTTTTGAATTTTTGTGGACGTTTTTTTATCGGTTACCTGTATAGTTTTTGTTTAAAATAGAATAATAAATACAGATCAGAAATTATTTTGATTTATTGACGTTTTTATCAACTTCAGAATATAACAACAATAGAATAATAACAACATTGCTCTAAAATATAATTTCCATTTTTATCATTATAATGACGTTTTTGTTATAGTTTTAAGTATTGAAGTTTTTCAAACACTCAACCAGTTGATAATTTGATGATTGCAACTTTAAACAGTAAAACCAGAACCAAACGTCACATTCTAAGTCTGTTTGTTATAATTTATTATTTGATTTCGATTTTAAGTATCACTTGATTAGCTTCAAAACAAACATCCAAGCACCCTTCTAGTAAATATCAAAACGTTCAATTATGATCAAATAGGAAACAGAAATCGGTCTTGGGGTCCATGGGTATTTACTGCATGTGCCTTTCTAGAGCTACATGCTCGGTAATTGATGCTTTCTAGTCCTTACAAAATCGGTTTTTTGTGTGAGGTGGATAAAAGAAGCTCAATTGGGTAAAATGGAAAAACATCTTCGACTGCGGATGGCAGGTTCACGGTTGATCTCCTTCGTAAGCAATTGGAGAAAAATCTAACTCTCAACTCTGGAGATATGAAGATCAAATGGAGCAAATTAATCCCAATAAAAGTCACTGGATTCGTATGGAGGGCGGTAAAAGGAAGGATACCTGTGGCGGATGCTTTGGTTCACAGGGGCGTCCAGATTGAATCAGAATTATGCGGTGCATGCATTAATAGTGTGGAAAGCTGCTATCATATGTTAATACAATGTCCAATGGCTACTCGGGTGAGAAAAAACATCCTCAAATGGTGTGGAATAGATGATGTTGAGGTCGATAGTACGAAGGATCTTACCCGGTTCGTGGCTGATTGGGGTAGATGTCCTAAGAAACGAAAACGACTAATAGCTATATGTTACGGGACGCTTTGGAGTCTATGGAAGGCAACGAACGAAAGGTTATTTCAGGCGATGTTTAGTTCTCCATCCAGAGTAATTGCAAATGTTAAATCGCTAGTTTTTCTTTTGATTAAATGTAGGGGAAAGGGCGAAATTTGTAATTTGGAGGAATGGTCTAATTCTCCCTTCAATTGATACTTTACTTCTGATGTATTTCTTTTCAGCCATTGCTTAGTGCCTTGCTTGGCGTGGCTTTTTTAAATATATTTATTCGCCGTTTCCAAAAAGAAAAAGTAAAGACGATGGTGTCTTTGAGTTGAAAGTTTATCTGCTCTAAATAAATATCTACTTTTTAAGTGCAAATGACGTTTTCTCAAGGACACAAATGCTTTATGGGTTCGTGGCGTAAAAGCAGTTTATGGTCCCGATGGTTAGGGTGGCTTTTCTTTGTCATGCTTCCACTCTAACACATACTTATGTGTGTTGTATTATGTATTTTTTAAATGTATTAATCATGACTCTTTTTGTTCGAAGAAAGTATAATCCCGATGGTTAGGATGGCTTTTCTTTGCCATGCTTCCCCGGTTCTCTCTTCATCTTCGATCTAAAGGTATTAATCATGACTCTTTTTCTTCGAAGAAAGTAGGGGACTGACAAACGACTAGGTTATGGGAGGAAATTTGATTAGGTGATTTGATTTTTGAGATATCCCTTCCCTAGAATTTATTATCTTGATCCGAACAGAACTCGTATGGTTAACTCTTGCCTCATTTTAAATTTGTGGCCTAATTTCCTACAAAAACATATGGGAAAATCTCAACAATGGTCTGGATTGCAAGATATCTTATAAATGATCATCCTTATTTATCAAAACTATAGATGCATTTGGAAAAATAGTTATTGAATTCAAACTTTTCTCTCTGAAGGCTAGTTGCTGCTACGGCTTTACAGTGGTCGTCGATCCGAGGGGGGGGGGGGAGGAGTTCAAATTTCTATAATTCTTGTTGGATTCAAATTGCATTTCCAAGAATATAGATCAAAATTGATGGGATAAGATCTTTTAATGGAACGGTGGTCCAATTAATTTACAGATGGATAATCGGCTTTCTTGATGGATTAGTGCACGATCAAAATGTCATAGTGGGAGGAATATGTTGAAGTTAACAATCGTAAATAACAAGGTGTGAAACATCCATCTCTTTCGATCATTGAGAAACACAACTTATGTTAAAAAAAACTTTCATATATTTTTAGGAAGACAATGGTGTGTATGCATATCCTATACTTATGTGTGTTGTATTATGTATTTTTTAAACGAATGGTATTGTGTTTGAAATATGCTAAGAAAACATAAATTTCAATAAAACATTGATATTATTACATATTGCAATAAATATTAAATAGATTTCAGAACTACCTATATTGGCATCATAAATCCACTTTTCCACAAATTTTATTTTGTTCTTAATATTAGTAACTCGTTTCTTCTTTCTTTTGGATCTCTACTATGAGAGCGTCTCCGTCTGCAATGATTTCATGACACCTTTATGGGTCTCTCTCTGGGTCTTCTTCAATGCCCTTCAAATATAACCCCGATTCTCGCTTTTTGAATGTCAAACTCGTCATCCGATCATTGACTTTCCGCGACGCGCGTGTCTTTTCGTCTGAGAATGGACTTCATTCCAATCTTCTTCATTTTGTATGCGTTTAACCCCTGTTTTTATTCTTTTTCACACACAAGCACTAGACACGAAAAGTGAGTAATATAACAGTTTACGAGATATAATTCACTCAGAATAGGGCTCAACGACGACTAAAATACTTGATATTACTAGGCGACGTCAGGATCAATGTAGTTAAAAGCGATTATCTATGGTGCAATTTTATGTTAGGGTCTCAACTTTGTATCGATAAACAAGTCCTACAGCCAATAGAGAGCTTCAAGTACATGTGCGATTTATGATTTATAAAATAGGGGTGATGAAGAAGATGTCACCTACCTTATAAACTTAGATGGATAAAATGGAAAGTAGTCATCGAAGATGTCACCCACCTTATAGAGTGGTTGTAAGGAAAACTATGTTGTATAGATATGAATGTTGGCAAACTAAAAAGGGCATTAAAAGAATATGGAGATCGCAGAAATAAGGATGTGATTTGGTAGAACCTAGTTGGACCTAATTCCAAACAAAACAACTAGAAACCCGCTTGTGGTCTCAACAATTAGAAAATCGCTAGATCTGGTGGTTCAAACACGTTCATAACATGTGTACAGGGGTAGAGACGATTTTTGTAGATGGTGTGAGGAGGAGAGGATGTCTGTAAAGAAAGTGGACAAATAACATGATGTTAGACTTGCAGGAGTTGGGTCTTTCTAATGACATGACCTCAAATATGTGGGTGTGGATGTAGAGGATCAAAGTAGCCAAGTAGGATAGGATTTTTTTTTATATAGTAGTCTAGGCAGGCAGGCATTTCTTTGTGCTTGAAGTCATATGTGTTTGACATTTGTTCCCCCGTTACTATATGCGTTGCATTTTCTAGTATCCGCTCCTAGCTTTATGGTCAGTGTTTGCTCAATGCTTTGTTGTTAGCATTTGCTTATGTTGATTGTGCTTGTAATCCAACGAGCCTATCATTTTTGTTTCCCTTTTACTCGTCTAATGTATTTAATAGTATTTGTTCTAAAAGATATGACTAGTGTTTGTTCTATGCATTATTACTATTATTTGCTTACATTCTTGTCTATGTATGCATTATACACATGTTTTTCCCCTAACCCTCTTCTTTTACAACTTTATTGCTTATACCTTATTCTCCAAATTTAGTCTTTAACCACTAACCAATGTCTGTCTGTTGAACTGATTATTCATCTTTTATTGCTTGATTATTGTTTGACGTTTAATATGTAGTAATCTTTCTCGACGATTAAGGGTGCGTTTAGTTGCGGAAAACTGCTCTGTTTTCCGGAAAAATTTTCCAAGAAAAATGAGAAATCGGAAAACGCGTTTAGTTCGTCAATTTTTCCAAAGTTTTCCAAGAAAATGAAAATTTTTCATTTTCCAAAAATTACAGAGAATTTGGAAAATTTTGGAAAACCCAAATTTATTGTTTTCTAAAATTTTCTATTTCCAAAATTTTTCTAAAATATACAAAAACACACACACACACACTGATTCTCACCTACACCCTCAAATTACATCTACACCCACCCCCACCCCACCACCTACCCCACCCCACCCTACCCCCAAGCACCCCCACCCCACCTACCACCACCCACCCCCACCCCCACCCACCCACCTACCTCCACCCCACCCTCACCCACCACCACCTCACTCCACCTCCACCTCCTACCCCCACCCCACCCACCTCCACCCCACTCCCACCCCACCCACCCACATCCACCTACCCCCAACCACCACACCCACCACCCACCCTACCCAACCTTCACCCACCACCACCCACCCCCCACCTCACTCCACCTCCACCTCCACCTCCTACCCCCACCCCACCCACCTCCACCGACCCCCACCCACCACCCACCCTACCCAACCCTCACCCACCTCATTCCACCTCCACCTCTTACCCCCACCCCACCCCACCTCCACCCACCTCCACCTACCCCACCCATCACCCACCCTACCCAACCCTCACCCACCCCCTACCTCACTCCACCTCCACCTACCCCCACCCCACCCCGCCTCCACCCAACCCTCACCCACCAACCACCCACCCCTACCTCACTCCACCTCCACCTCCACCTACCCCCACCCCACCCTCCACCTACACCACCCCACCCCCCATACACCCACCCTACCCACTTACCCGCACAACCCCAAATCAAAAATTGGAAAATGAAAATTGATAGAAAATAGATATCTAAACACATTTTCTGTTTTTCTAAAATAGAAAATGAAAACGGAATCGGTTTTATCTAAACGCGTTTTCTAAATTTTCAATAGAAAACTGAAAATGAAAACTCATTTCGTTTTCCTGAAAATGAAAAATGGAAAACGGAAAACAGTTTTCCGCAACTAAACGCACCCTAAGCATTTTGTCTTTTTCTATTTCTTCCTCTTCTTTTTTTTTTTTTGTTTTGTTTGTCAAAGGTCTTCTTTGGAAACGGTCTTGACTGCCCACCATTTTACCTCTTCCTTACCTCATTCTTATGGATGTACGGTTTTGTCATTATTGTTGAAGGTTTAAAAAATAATAAAAAGCTTAAACTTTCAAAAAAACCATTTAATGTATTATAACAAATTTGCTCGACACTTTTTGTATTTAGTTCTATACAAACTTTTTGCAAATAATGATAAACAGCTTTCTCATATTACCTTATAACTTTTTCCAAAGTTCATTATCCTTTTGATAAATCTTAAAGTTACTTTGTACAAATTAGAAACAAGAAAACAAAAGTTTTTGTGTTTCTTTCAAAAAATCAAAAAAAGTAAAAGAAGTTAGAAAATGAGTAGTTTTGTATCTTTCCATCATTGTTTTCAAAAACTCACTTTAATAACATTTGATATAAACATAAACATTATATGGCTAATGTACACATATATAAACACTACACAATTTTGTCAAAATGTGCTTTAAATATACTTAAACAGTAATAATAAGCAATGGGCCAGACTCCTATAAGTCTCAAAAGTTGGTCCCCTCCCCCCGTCCTCCTAACTTTCGGCCTGCCCACGCTCATTAGCCCCATTACGTACAAAGAAAAGCATCACTTTCCGAACATTCGTTTGCACGTGCCACAATCATTTTCGAAAAATAATGTTTTGATAATTTATAACATTAATGGTATAATCAATAATGATCATTATTGTAACATGGGTATGTTCAAACGTGTGTTTTCAAGTAGCGTTTTGATGGTTTTACGCAATATCTTTTCATGGACAGTGGAGAGTTCGCCACGAAATCATCTTCTGTCAAAAGGAGCAGTAATCCAATTCAAAAGCAGCCATGGTTTGAAGTGTTGTGAACCACCTCCTTTTGACAGATCTTTATGATTTACATTAAGCTTTCCTCCAAATAGATTGATCGTTGATGGCAGGTCCACACTATGTAACCTTTCTCTTCCATCTTCATTCATAACTAATAATTCCACTTAATTTATTTATCGATTAATCTTAGTCTTCCACGAGATTTTGTTATTGACTTTTGATAAAAGAATGATTTTGATTAGAGGTTTGAGTTTGATTCTGATATTAGATTAATAAAGAGGGTAAAATGATCAAATTTAAATTTAATTAAAATACGAAGGTTGAGGTTGAAGAGTTTATGGCTTATGTCGTGTTCTTCATATTTAAATTAAATTTTAGAATATAAAATGAAACAATTTTAGGGATAATCATAAAAATAAGCATTGAAATTTTTTTATGTAGGTGTTTGAGATGGAGTTTAAAAAGTGTTTATTACTGTTAGTTTTTTAAAAAGTCAATAAGTTTGAAGAGGTGTTTGAGAAATAGAAAAGTGCTTTTGAAAACAATTTTCTAACTAGGGATGAGCATATGGGCCGGAAAATTGAACCAAACTGAAAGTCGACTGAATATACATATTCGGTTCGGTCTTCGGTTTTTAAAAAATACTAATACGGTTTCGGTCTGGTCCCTGGACCTACTTATCCCTAACCTTACTCCTGATTATGAAAAAACGAACCGAATCGAAAATCAACCATAATTGAAACGAACTGGGACCGAATATACATATTCGGTTTTTAAGAAATGCTAATTCGGTTTCGTTCCAGTTCCCGAACCACGCTCACCCTTACTTTCTACTGCCCTCAAAAAAGAATTTTAAAAAGACACACTCTTGACTTTTGAAAAGTGTTTATGACTTCTTCCCCTAAAATGACTTTATTATTGCCCTCTCATCCGACTCTCTCCTCGTGACACTCTTACGTTTGACACGCCGATGAGCTATATATATTGAGACCTTTTCTGGAGCTTCTTATCCGGCTTTGGAGGATATAGTATTTGATGTCACTGACGGTGTTATTTTACGTGTATGATGTATGTTAGTTTTTGGATTTTATGACACTATTTCTATGTACTTTATTTGTTGCATTGTTAGCTTCTTGCTAGGCTTCTAATATAATATATGTTTGCCGTTTAAAAAGAACTAAAGTGGCTATAAAATGACTATTAGCTAATCCAAATATTTGTATTTAAATGACTTATCAACTTATAGCTTCTTGCTACTGCATAAGCTAATCCAAACATTTTTTTTAACCTTCTTTTTGTCACCACATAAGCTATTAAACATTTTTATCGAAAAGCTGTTTATCGAGTTATAAAATCAGCTTATTGACTTTTTAGTTTTTTAGAGAAGTCAATAAGAGTCAATAAACGGTTTTTAACAAGTAATGACATCCCTACTTATCGTTTATTGACTTTTCTAAAAAACTAAAAAAAAAAATTATAAGCACTCCCAAACACCCTTTTATTATTTCTTTAGATCTCTACTAAGAAAACGTCTATATGTGCCATAACTGCCCAAAACCTTTTTGAGTCCCTCCTTTGGTCTATTTGAGCATCATTCATGGCTTTGGAAATATAATCTGGGAACAATGTCGATGGTCATGAGGATGATGATGATAATGGTTATATACCCATGTGGGGGAGGTTCCGGGTTCGATCCCGGTTCCAAGCCCCTGTGGGGGATTTTCCCAGGTAAGGTGGGGGGTTGACACTTTGGAGTGTCAAACAATGAGGGACGGTTGAAAACCCGTCACAAGGTGTTCGACTCCCGCGCCGTTTCCAAAAAAAAAAATAAAAAAAATAAGCTAAAAGCTCGTTAGCCATGTGTGTAATCAAAGTTCTTGGCGGCGCGACGGTTTGCCAAAATAAAATATAACATAATTAAGTATTTCATTATATAACGAAGATATGGAAATGTTGACAAGCAAAATATCTCATGTCAATAATAATTAATATGGAGGATATCATTCCACCTCATATGTTTCTGTCTAGTCCATGTCACAGCTTGGCATTAGTCCCTTGTTAAGACTGAGAGGAGTCGTAACCCCTTGGTGTGAAGGGTTGGAGTGCCACGTAGCTCCACCCCATCTTCCCCTCACATTCTCCTCACCCATTCAAATCTAGGAAATGGTAACCCCTCATCAACCCCTCACTTTTTGTTTTAAATAAATAAAAATTAAACAAAACTAAAACAATTAATTTTTTTAACTAAAACATTTCATTAATTTAAAAATTACAACCGGAAATTTAAACGACAAACGCTAAATTAAAAACGTAAACAAACCGACAACCTACAAATTAAAAAAAGACAACTAAAACGATAAAACGACAAACTAAAAAAATTAAACGACAACCTAGAAACCATATTTCGCCATAATATCCGCTTTCATTTTTAAAACCAACTCCCGTTGTCGCCCCTCGAGACCCTCTTCCGGATTGGACGTCAAAAACTCAATATCTTTTAAACGTTGTTTTTCTTCACGGAGTTGTTGTTTTTTCTCACGGGCTCGTTCACGTGGTGTTCTCTCTTCCAACGCCTTTCGATCCAACTCCATCAGCTCGACGACACTTAAATTGTAACGTTCGAATTCCAACCGCATAAGTGTCACGTCTTCGCTACTTTCCGAGCCACATCCAGCACTCGACGAAGTCGCTTTTCCTTTCCTTTTTGCGGCATCTCATCCCAATATCCCATCGGCCGGCGGAATTCGGGAAATTCGAGGTCATCGTCGTCGAGGTCATCATTTAAATCGACTCAGAAGTTTTCGAACGTTTTCTTGCTGGGGCCGGGATGTCGTCTTCGGCGTTTGAATCGTGCCATTTTTTTTGCATTTTTCAACGATACACCAAAACTCAACGAATCGGAATGACGTTCCTTTATTGTCCTCTTTGTAAATTTTTAGCGCTTCCTCAAAAACATGTTGCTCCGTTTGACCGCTTCTACGATGTGTTCGTAGATTGTGTATCAATCCGTTAAATTTCATTGTCGCACGATTTATGTCGCGGTATTTTGTTGTCAATCCGTCTTTCGTACGGTAACTCGCCCGACCTAATTCTTGGTGAAAGCGGTCCGTGACCCGCATCCAAAAGTGTTCCGCCGCTTGGGCGTTTCCGGGCGCCGCATACTCGGAAACGTCAATCCACGAATGGGCTAACGCGATTTCCTCTTGGGTTGTCCATGGTTGTCGTGGCGCTTTTCCTCTCCTTTGTGCCGCGGGTTGGACTTCCGGTTGCGTTTCCGACACTAATTCCGGTGAACCTTGTGTTTCGGGTAATGGGTTTTGGAATTGTTGGGTTGGTGTGTCGGGAAACGATTGAAAAGTATTGAATAAATTTTGCGGTTGCATTTGGGGTTAACCCGGCATTTGGTATGGAAAAATGTTGGGTGAAAAAATCGGTTGGTCCATTTGTGGACGGTAAACGTTCGTGTTATAGAATTGATCGAAACCGAGAACGTTTGGTCGGTTTCGATTCGTTGGTGGCGTTTGATTGTTTGGAGAATCTTGGTTAGACATGATTTTTGAAAGGATTAGAGAGAAATGGGTGTAAAATATGAGTGTAGAAGAATGGTAATTTTTTTGTGAGTGAATGTATGTATTTATAGTTGGTAAATGTTTAAAATAAATAAGTTTTTAATTTTTTTTAGCCGTTACACATTAATAGCCGTTGGGGGGAGGGGTAAACTGTAAATTGTTCCATAGTCTAGGGGGCCATTTGGTAAATTTTTTGTGAGTTCATCGCGTGGGGTTGGAACACCGTGGTTCTTCCTTCCCCGCAGGTAAAACCCCAGGTGGGGCGGTGTTACTGTGCGAGGTCGGGATCCACCCTGGACACCGTGGCCCTTCCCCGCATGCGCTCCGGATGGTTTAACAATACGGAATGTCTCCCACATACATACTTATTGATTTTTTTAATGAAAAATTTCCACCATCGCATATCTTTATAAAAGAGAGATTTAAATTATATTAAGCCTAATCATGCCCTAAAAGAAAATAAAAAACCCTAGATGGTGTAAATGTGTTTTTTCCTAAACTTATTATGAGTTATTTAGGTCTCAATTTTATCCCAATTAGTGTTCAATAAGGTATAAATGTATGTCCATGGGTAACTGCACTATGGGTACTTGTCACATAACAAAAAGAAATATCAATTTAGCAACATTTATTAAATAAAGAAAATGAAATTACCATTGACTCCTTTTATATATGTTTTTTGTCGGTGAAAACCAAAACTCAAGTACATGTTGCATTTTCTATGGTCCCTCAAACCCGTCCAACATAAGATAGAGCAAGTATTTTCGTCATTTTACATCTATTTAACGGAGACATGTTAATGATAACTCCATGAGGGACCAATAGTGTAATAAAATGCCAACCAAAGGAATCGTTTTTGTGAAAATCTAAAACTTGGACTGAAAGTGAAAATTCGTTTAAACCACAGGGACCAAAACTGTAATTTACTTTAATACATATGTGATAACTGATAATATAATCATTGGAACTACAACAAAACTGATTCTAGCGGTTACGTGTTTCCGTTTGATCATGCAGCATAATACTCGCACAGCCATGTATAAGTGGCCTTTCACACAGATGCCTTCCTACTTTTCACACATATACTCGCTCTATTCATCGTTCAGTTATTGAACGGAAGTGTATCATCATCAATGGCGGAGAAGTCTTTCAAATACATCATCGTCGGAGGTGGTGTATCAGCTGTGAGTATTAACCAATCTATGATCGATTTCGTTTGTGTTTTTACTCATTCATAATCTTCACGACTCCTCAGTTGTACGTACTGTTCATGATCGTATGATTTTCTGATTTACAACATTGTTCATCAGGTTGTATAAGCTAACGTTACCTGGATCTTACTTATTGACATTTTCAAATCGTAATGTTATTTAATTGTTCTATTAGGATACGGATGTGAGTTATGATCAAATTGCTACCTCACTTCAACACGATCATAAATACGCATTATGTTCGATTCAGACATATTGACGTGTTCCTTGATCGTCTTGTTTCGTTATAAAATTTCATTGATCCAAATCAGATAAACTCTTAGTTTAGGGATCATACGAGATCTTCATTTTTCCAAAGAATGCACTCCCCTATAGTTAAGGAGTGAACTGATGACCTTGAAACGGATTAGATTGACGTTAACTGTTCAACAACATCACATTAATTTCGAATTTCTAAATGCCTTTAAAAGTCAAATCATTCACACTTCACAGTAGTACCGTCGATGAACCAAAAGTCGGTATAGTTTTCAATTTCAATTTCTCGATAATACAGATCAATAACTAATCTAATTGTTCTAATTTCTCAAGATATTTGCCATATGTACAGGGTTATGCTGCTAGGGAGTTTGGAACGCAAGGAGTCAAGCCTAACGAGCTAGCAATCATCTCCAAAGAGGCGGTATGGCTTTCAAATTTCATTGTGTCCAACTCTTATACTCGATTACATGCTAAATGCTGTTTATCCTTTTCTAATCGAATTTAAATAACCAAATTAGCTATAATGAACTACTTATACTCTGATGCTAACTTACACACTTCAAAATTTCTAGGTGGCTCCTTATGAACGCCCTGCACTTAGCAAAGGATATCTGTTCCCTGAAGGTAACCTAATTTCCAGTTAGTTACTGTATTGATCATGAATCTAAGTTTTCTGTTATGATCAATAACAATAACTTCTTCATAATCTCTTTTCATATTACATTCTTCAGGATCTGCAAGACTTCCAGGGTTTCATGTCTGTGTTGGTAGTGGAGGAGAAAGACTAGCACCTGAGTGGTATACAGAAAAAGGAATAACTTTGATCCTTAAAACAGAGATAGTCAAAGCAGATTTACCTTCAAAAACTCTCACAAGTTCATCTGGCGATACCTTTAAATATGAAGTTTTGATAATTGCAACTGGCTCCACAGTAAACTCTGAGATCCTTTTACTACTGTCAAATGTAATAAAAAGATTGGATCTACATTTATAAGTTTTTTGTCAGGTTTTTAGATTGGAGAACTTTGGTATACAAGGGGCTGATGCCAAGAACATCTTTTACTTGAGAGAAATTGAAGATGCTGATAAACTTGTGGAAGCGATTAAAAGTAAGAAAAATGGAAAGGCTCTTGTTGTTGGTGGAGGATATATTGGGCTTGAACTTAGTGCGGCGTTAAAAATAAATGCTTTTGATGTTAGCATGGTTTATCCGGATCCATGGTGCAGTAAGTGGAAATTCTTTCTAGAATAAATTACATTTTTAGTCCCTGAGTATACTGTTTTTTTTTTTTTTTTGCAATCTGGTCCTAACAAGTTTTCTCTTGTAATTTTGGTCTTTATTTGAGGTTTTGTAACGTGTTTGGTCATTAAGTGGAAATGTCATTCTGTCTAGAGTAAATTACATTTTTGGTCCCTGTGTACAGCTGAATTTTGCAATTTTGGCCCCAACAAGTATTCTCTTGCAATTTCAGTTTTATTTAAGGTTTTGATGAAAATATCATTTTTCTAGAGTAATTTACAATTTTGGTCCCTGAGTTGAGACTTGAACTGAATCTTGCCATTTTCTGTCCCAACAAGTTTTTCCCTTGCGATTTTGGAAATGCCATTCTTTGTAGAGTAATCTACATGTTTGGTCCCTGAATACAATTTTGCGATTTTGGTCCCCACATGTTTTCTGTGGCAATTTTGGTCCCTACGTGTTTTCTTTTGCAATTTTGGTTATTATTCGATGTTTTTTGATGCAGTAAGTGGGAGTGTCATTCTTTCTAGAGTAATATACGTTTTTAGTCCCTGAATACAACCGGATTTTGCAATTTTGGTCTCCACATATTTTCTCTTGTAAGTTTGGTCATTATTTAAGGTTTTTTTTAACGTCGTTGCTCCCTCATGCAAGTAAAATGACTATACTACTCTTTTCCAAATTGTTATAAATATTTGTGACTTAACTTAATTTTATAGTTATTATTGTATTACTTTTGGCCCACCAACCCATCCCCACCCCATCATGATAATGTAATATAGTCATTTCACTTGGACCACCGACCAAAAATGTTACATAACTCAAATGAGGACCAAAATTGTAAAACAAGATTTTAGGACCAAAATTACAAAAAAAAAAAAAAAATCAGCAAAATGTACCAAAAATGTAATTTCCTCTTCTTTCTTAGAATCGGAATCTATACACAAATATAAACATTTTCTTGCTGACAAGCATTATCTTTTACAGTGCCGCGTTTATTCACTGCTGACTTGGCGACTTTCTACGAGGCTTATTATATAAAAAAAGGAGTTAATGTCATCAAAGGAACAGCGGCTGCAGGGTTTGTAAAAAAAGAAAATGGAGAAGTAAAGGAAGTGAAATTAAAAGATGATCGGGTAATGGAAGCAGATATTGTCGTTGTTGGTGTTGGAGCAAAGCCATTAATAAATCTATTCTCAGGACAAGTCGAAGAGGATAAAGGTGGAATTAAGGTTCGTGTTCTTTTTTTTTTTGGGTTAATGATTCATAATGGCAATCAATAAAACAAAATTTACTCATTAGGTCACTAAAGTTTTAATTGGATCCATTAGGTCACCGAACTTTCAAATTTGCACCCAATAAGTCACTAAACTTTCAATTTTGCACCCAATAGGTCAATGAACTTTCAAATTTGGTATTTTAATCGATTAAAACTGCTGTGATGAGACCTCATGACTGGTTGTTGCCCTTCGACGAAGAGAGTAGTAGCAACAAGAGGCGGATTGGGTATCAGAGGAGGAGAGTCATGGGAGTGTGGTCGAGGTGGTACGACTATGGTGAGATTGTGGATAAGCTTTGAACCTACTCGAGGTGGTAGAACTATGGATGAGTTGAGGAAAATGGTCTACGCCTGGTTGGCGGAGACGGAGGTGTCGCCGGAACTGGTAAATTGTGGTTAAAATTGGAAACAATGGTATTTTAAAACTAAAATTGAAAATTCAGTGACCTATTGGGTGCGATTAAAACTTCAGTGACCTAATGAGTAAATTTTGTATTATTGGTTGGCATTTTGGATCATTAACCCTTTTTTTTTTTGTTATTTATTTATAAAACCATCTCACATGTGACATATTTCTTAAAAAAATAAATCCATTTTCTTTGTTTTATAGACGGATGCATTCTTCAAGACTAGTGTTGATAATGTATACGCGATTGGTGATGTTGCGACTTTTCCCATGAAAATGTACGGTGATATCAGAAGAGTTGAACATGTGGACCATTCTCGCAAATCAGCAGAACAAGCTGTGAAGGTAAATTTTCTAAAATAAAACAGGAACCCAGAAAATGCAAGAAATAGCAATGTAGTTTCTAATTTCCTTATTATAGCATTGTACTTTCTTTTTTCCTTGATACAGCATTATACTTTCAAATTATTCCTAATTAGAGCATTTTACTTAACAAAATTGGCCATTATAGGATGACATTTGAATTATGATGACATGGCACAAGTTAACATGTTTTTATTCAATATCATTGTCCAAATAGGACGTACACGTGTGACATGGCAAAAATAATAAATTTCTATTATGAAATGATATTTCAAGTTTATAAAATTAAAAAAATAATAAATAAAAGTCAAGACTTACGAATACGAGATAAACTTCTAATTTTTGCCACATCAGCCATACTTGTGCCATGTTATCATAATTCAAATCTCATTGCTATAACAAGTAATTTCTTTAAAGTACAATGTCCTAGTAAGGATTAATTTGATAGTATAATATTGTATTAAGGAACAAGAAAGTACAATGCTATAACAAAGCAAAATTAGAAACCACATTTTTACCCTTTTGTAACATTTTCACAGGCTATTTTTGCTAAGGCGCAAGGAAAGGAGATCGAGCCTTACAATTATCTACCATATTTCTACTCGCGATCATTTGATCTATCATGGCAGTTTTTCGGAGACAACGTTGGTGAGTCAGTTATTTATGGTGACCGTGATCCAGCTTCTGAAAAACCTAAGTTTGGAGCATATTGGATCAAAGATGGTAAAGTGGTGGGCGCCTTTCTAGAAGGTGGGACCGCCGAAGAAAACAAGGCAATTAGTAACGTTGCAAAAGTGCAACCGCCAGCCCCAAGTCCTGAGTCACTTGCTAAAGAAGGAATCCAGTTTGCAAGTAAGATCTGAGATAATTTTTCCACGTGTCACAATTTTTGATTCCGTCGACTTTCTTGAGAATAAACAACTTTTGCTTTATTATTCCAAATACATCACAAAAGAATTGTTACAAACAAGTTAGACTCTAGACACTGATAAATCATGTAATTTTTTCCTTTTTAATTTACCATCTCCCAATAAATCAATCTCTTGGCACCGTAAAATCCCCGCAGCGCCCCCGTAACACAACCACCTCTCGCTACCTTTATTCATGTTCCATCTCACACGGTGCATCGCAACGATTTTGGGAGGCAATGTTTCTTTTTCCACCTCATCATCCTTGTTGGCACTATGCTCTTTCACGTTCTTCGCCACGTCATCTATGCATACTAACGCTTGGCTACTTTTGCTTTTGGTTTTTTGATTATACTCTTTGGCTCTCTTTTCTTGATTCGTTATTGATAAAAACCCGCGTCTCGACCTCGGTGTATCACCCCATTCGTGTGACGATTTCTTCATTGGGAACGGGACATTCGGTAAAGGGGACAGCACCGTAAGTGTTGACTTTGCTACTTCGGTTACAGAACCACAAAGGTAATGAGGCTCGCGGTTTCTGTTTGGGTCTTTCTCAACTGATTTTGTTGTGAGCTGGTCAAGTTCGTAAAGTTAGTGTCGTTTTAATGATTTATTTTTTTAATTGTAATATAAAAAGTAAGTGTTACAAGTCACACCTGAAAATGAATAACTTTACCATCTGAACAGCAATATGCAACCATTCCTGTTAGCCTTGAGACTTGAAGGCTCCAAATTGAAGATGATGAACAGTAATAACTATGAGATCCGTGTTGTGGAGTTTTAACAGTGGGTGTACCAGTAACAGGGACATCAGATGCAGCTTTTGATAAGTTAATTATCTTTATTTCTCCATCATCAGAAGACATAATAACACATCTACAAGAAAAAAATAATATAAAGTGAAAAAAGAAAGTAAAAAAGAAATGCAGAAAATATACATGGTACCTTGGATCTGGATGCCAATCCAAACTATATATAATTTTCTGAGAAGGTATATCCCAAAGAGGGTGAAATGGATCACTGAGACAAAAAAATTTAAAATTATTA
Source organism: Cichorium intybus (assembly GCA_023525715.1). Lineage (NCBI taxonomy): Eukaryota > Viridiplantae > Streptophyta > Magnoliopsida > Asterales > Asteraceae > Cichorium > Cichorium intybus. Next base: position 27,398,181 of record CM042013.1, on the reverse strand, counting down.
TATAACATTGAATTCAGTAAAAGGTTTTGAAATTTGAATACTCACCGGATGTCCCAAAACCTAACACTTTTATGTCCAGCAATAGCGATTATATTTGCACTCTCGGGATCGCTGCAGATAATAACAAGAAATAGTTTTTATGTAGATATTTATATTTCCTTTGTGAAATTTTCAATATGTATACATCATTTCCCACATGACTTAATGGGAAACTAACCTGGGCACTGGTGCCCACTTAAGTGCTCTTATGGGAACAGTATCTGCACTGAAGCAAAGCAATGGTCTGGTATCTGTAAACAAAAAGAATAAAACTAAAATCCATTATTAAAAAATTCACCCCAGTATTTATTAAAAAACATCACCATAAAGATACTATTTTGCTTCCATATGTATTCTCTTAGAGATATTTTTAAAATTTAAAGTACCTTTTGATAGACCATTAGCAGAAAACTTCCACATGGCAACCTGAATATAAACAGAATGGTATGAAATAAAATTATAAAACATAAAAATACCGAGTACCACATTGAGAAAAAGGAGATTTAAAATATATAAAAAAATTGAAGAGAAGAATAATATAGGGTGAGTGTTGAATTTACCACTCCATCATGACAACCAGCCAGAATGAGATCATGAGGAGCTGATGTTGACCACTCCAATGTCAAGGGAATGCTGCATACAATTCAAAAAGTTTTTAGTAAATAAGAGTTTTTGAAAAATTATAGTAATTCTAATGATAATTAGTGACTAACTAACCTTTGTCTATCACCACACTTCAACTTTGAACACACGAAAACCGGCTTCAATTTTAGAAATCGAGGATCAGTACCTTCCTTTTTACAAGAAGAAAACAAAGCTTTGGTTGCACTAAGAACAGGTATCTCCCACCTGTACCAAAAGTATAATTAAAAATAATAAAACTTATAACAACATAATAACTAATATATTAACTATCTCACACTTCAAGAGCTCCATTCCCAAGTAAGACCGCAAGGTACCCCATTCTATAATTACAAACATCATGAGAATCATAAGGTCTCCATTTCACATCCCATGCAACTTTTCCATTGTGAGCCAATCCCATTACAAGTCTAGGCAAAGCAATATCTTCAGAAATCGAGCCTTTATCAGGAACAGTTTCGGGGGTATTATTAAAGGGTGTATTATCTATAGCAAGCAATTTAGTGGGAACAGTTTCAGGGGTATCATTGGTAGTTTTGTCTACTATAGCAAGTTGGTTATGAGGGAATTCAATAGCAAGAGGTTTTGGGTATGAAGAATCAGTATTGGGAACAGTTTCAGAAGCATCCTTTTTCGGTCTCCCTCTTGGCCTCTTTGGTTTATTCGTTTCAAGATTTGTAACTTCATTTGTTTTGGAAGACTTTTTCGGTTTGACTTTGACCATTGGAATTATATCTTGGTCTTTTGTAATGGTATTCAACAAACACCATATCTGAATTAAACCTCTTCCAGTAAGTGGAACGCCAATTTTGTGATATGAAGAGTCTGGTGGGTGAGCAGCAACAGCAATGAACTAGGAAATTGCAATAGAAAGATAAATAAAATGTAACATAAAAAAGTAAATTTTTTTTAATGTAAAAAGGAACCTCAACGTTGATGTTAGTGTTAGAAGTTTGATGAAGTTTAGGACACCAATCCAATGCCCAGACATGGCCACCAACATGCATTACAAAATCCTTGTTTCCATCTGAAGTGTCCTGTATTAGTGTTAGATTTAACTTATATTAAACTTTATAAACAAAGTTTGTTACGGTTATGGTTTGAGTAAATGTATATGTACCTTAGGAACAAGTGCTGAAGAAAACTGAGGCAAGTTAATTTCAGGTGTGACGTTTTTCTCGCTTTCACGAGCAAACCTAATAGCTCGAGGTTCGTAACAGAAGTTTCTCCATTCTCTGTATATATAAAAAGATCACTCGTATAAATTCGTAATGATGAGTAAAGAAGAATCTCAGAAACGCACCTTATGAAAGTAACGGAAGAAGAGAATTGCTGAATGTCGGTTTGTTCATACTGGAACTCTGATTCCCCGGAGAGTGTAGCAATTTTATCCATCGCTTGAAAGTGATTGTCTATTGAATAATCGAACTTGGAAACCAAAATTTCTGGCGCGATACCTTCGTCGCCGTCGCCATCGCCATCGGCGTCTCCATCTCTGTCGGCCATGGAAACTACTTGAAGATTAGATCTTCGAAACTCCATTCGTAATCATACGGGAATTCTCATAGGCATTCGAATTACAGCAGTCTCGCTAGCGGCATTAGGTCGGGGACTAGAGAGACCAGTCGGGACCTAAATTGCAAAGAATTTAATTTTGAAAAATATTAAATTATTTAATTAGACAAAAATCGTAACAAAATAAGGTAAAAAAAATTCAAGCAGGCCTGACCAAATATATTTTGGGAATATAGTCACAATATTTACAAAAATCATTAATAATAATAAAAAAGGCAAATATTGTTGGGAATCCTAAGTTCAGTGGGTTCTCTATTCATCTAACTAGTGCCAGACAAATTGATTGTGTGAATCAATTTGTCTAAAACCTTTTATGATTTCTATTTTTATAAATAGTTGTGTATATTGAGTTATGATATACACAGATCATAAAACACTGTAATTGGTTTTTGAGTTCATATTTCCAATTATAATCAAAGAGTACATTTTGATAGTTATTGTGTATAATACGTATTCAATTGTGTTGTGTACGTGAATTGGTATCAGAGCAAAACCAGAATTCTTACCTAATTCATCATGTCGGATGAAGAAGGTGGAAGAGAAGGGAGTACAGGCGGTGCTCCGGTGAAGCTCAAAGAAGTCGGATCAACCACCGTGGCTTGTCCGATGTTGAATTCGACCAACTACACCGTATGGTCCCTGCGAATGAAAGTGGTACTGAAAATCCACAAAGCTTGGACCATAATCGATCCAGGAGATGAAAAAAACGAGGATAGAAACAACCTTGCAATGGGTTTGCTCTATCAAGCGATTCCGGAATCCTTGATTATGCAAATCGGGGATGTTGAAGACGCGAAAACCATGTGGGATTCGATCAAAACTCGTTTTGTTGGCGCCGATCGAGTAAAGGAGGCGAGACTCCAAACACTCAATACCGATTTCGATCGGTTGAGGATGATCGAGACAGAGTCGATTGACTCTTTCACCGGAAAACTCTCCGGGTTGGCTTCGAAATCCGCCTCCCTCGGTGAAACCATTGAAGAGACAAAGCTTGTGAAGAAGCTTCTGAAGGTGGTTCCCAGGCGGTTCATTCATCTGGTAGCATCTCTCGAACAAGTACTCGACCTCAAATCTGTGAGCTTCGAAGATGTAGTCGGACGGCTTAAAGCTTACGAGGAAAGAATAAGGGAAGCAGATAACGGTGGAGAAGGAGGTGGAACTCAGGCGCTGTTCACTCGATCCAGCGGCGGAGGTGGGTCGATCGGCAGCCATGGCGGATCGATTAGAGAAGGTGGAGGGTGGAGTGAATCGGGTTCGACGAAGGGAGGAAGAAGCAAAAAGGGGGCCGATGGGTTTAATCAAAAGAATTCCGGGTCGGGTGGGTACGGGTCAGGAGGATCCGGATCCTCAAGTGGGTCTTGGTCCAATTCCAACAAACCCAAGCCCAATTCAAATAAAAACAAATCTAAAAATCAGCCCAATTCCAATTCTGGCCCAAATCAAAACACGAAAAAGGATTTATCGAAAATTATTTGCTACCGATGTGATAAACCGGGCCACTACGCATCAAAATGTCCGGATAGAATTCAAAAGTTTCAAGAAATGAATTTTGCCGAACAAGAAGATGCCGATGAAACCGTATTTATTCACGAGACCGTATTTTTGAACGAAGCAAAGGTGATACCATCTAAATACAATTCACAAGAAAATGATGTGTGGTATTTAGACAACGGAGCGAGCAATCACATGACGGGAAATCGTTCATTTTTCTCCGAACTCGACGAAGGAATAACCGGCAAAGTAAAATTTGGCGATAATTCGAGTGTCGCGATCAAAGGAAAAGGCTCAATAATTTTTCAGGGAAAATCAGGCCAACAACGTTTGATAACGGAGATTTATTTCATTCCGGATCTAAAAAATAATATTTTTAGTCTCGGACAAGCAACTGAAGCCGGATGCGATATTCGGATGAAAGAAAATTATTTGACGATGCACGATGCCTACAACTGCTTATTAATGAAGGTACAAAGATCTCCAAATCGACTTTATAAAATAAAATTGACTATTGGTGAACCGAATTGCCTTCATTCAAGACTAAGTGAAGACACATGGCGCTGGCATGCAAGACTTGGGCACATTAATTTCGAGTCATTGAAAAAAATGTCCAAGAAAAATCTCGTCAAAGGGTTACCACACCTTGACAGTGATAATCAATTATGTGAATCTTGTTTGGTGGGCAAACAAACAAGAAAGTCATTTCCATTAATGACGACGTACAAAGCAACACAACCTTTGGAGCTCGTTCACGGTGACTTATGCGGCCCGATCACACCGTCAACGATAGGTCATAATCGGTACATTTTCACATTAATTGATGATTTTTCAAGGTATATGTGGATTTTTCTATTAAAAGAGAAAAGTGAGGCGTTTTTACACTTCAAGAAATTCAAAGCTTTGGCGGAGAATGAGCTCGGAAAGTCTTTGAAGGTGTTTCGAAGTGATCGAGGAGGTGAGTTTACTTCGCTCGAATTTAATTCCTTTTGTGATATAAATGGAATCAAACGCCATCTTACCGCCCCATATACACCACAACAAAACGGTATTGTGGAACGAAGAAACCGAACGTTAATGGACATGACACGAAGTATCATGAAGGCGATGCATGTTCCAAATAATTTATGGGGAGAAGCGGTAAAACACTCCACAAATCTGATCAACCGTGTTTACACAAGAGTCCTTGGTGATACAACTCCTTACGAGAAGTTGTATAAAAGAAAACCGAATCTAGAGAATGTTCGTATCTTTGGGTGTTTAGCATATGCGAAAGTTGAACCAATGAATCTCAAGAAGTTGGATGCAAGATCAAGACCACTAGTACATCTTGGTTCTGAACCGGGCACGAAAGCCTATCGGCTTTTTAACCCGGCTACACAAAAAATAATCGTAAGTCGAGACGTTATTTTTGACGAGACAAAATGGTGGGATTGGGTCAAAGAAGCAAGTACCAAAAATGAAGAACCAGGGTCATTCTTAGTTCCATGGGAATATCCAGAGAATGAAACGAACAACCAAGGAAACGATACCGAACCAATTGAATCAGACCATGAAATTGAAGACGGAGTACAGGTTCAAGAAGACGAGCAACCAAATCCGGTCATCAACACCCAACATCGAAGGTCTACGAGACAAAGGAATCTTCCAATTCGACTTCAAGATTATGTGCTTAATCTTAACAACCTGGAAGAACTTCTCCTAACAACCAGTAACGAACCAGTATCGGTTGAAGAGGCGAAGAAAGAACCAGAGTGGGTTAAAGCCATGAATGCGGAAATCAATTCAATCAACAAGAATAATACGTGGACTCTCGTAAACAAGCCTATGGGGGTGAAGGCAATTGGACTCAAATGGGTGTACAAACTGAAGAAAAATGCAGATGGCACCATAAACAAACACAAGGCAAGGTTGGTTGCTAAAGGGTACGTGCAACAACCTGGTATTGATTTCCAAGAGGTATTTGCTCCGGTAGCTCGCATTGAAACCATCAGGTTTCTCATTGCCTTAGCCGCTACTAATGGGTGGGAACTTCACCACTTGGATGTCAAAACGGCTTTCTTACATGGAGAGTTGAAGGAAACCGTTTATGTGTTTCAACCGGAAGGCTACATAAGGAAAGGCGAAGAGCACAAGGTGTATCGTCTTTCAAAAGCGTTATATGGCCTTAGACAAGCACCAAGAGCATGGAATACGAAACTTGATGGAATTTTGAGGGGAATGAAATTTCACAAGTGCATGAAAGAACCATCGGTGTACCGGAAGAATGAAGGATCTAACTTGCTAATTTTAGCAATTTATGTTGATGACTTATTTGTTACAGGTACAAATTTGAACATGATCAAAAGGTTCAAATTTGATATGTCCAAGAACTTCGAGATGTCTGATCTTGGAAGATTAACTTACTACCTAGGCATTGAAGTCAAACAGGAAGAATCAGGGATTACAATTAACCAAGAAGCGTATGCACAACGCATTCTGAAGGAAGCCGGTTTACATGATTGCAATCCGACCCACATTCCGATGGATCCAGGAACAAAATTGTCAAAGGCTGAAGATGAATCTGAAATCGACCCGACACAATATCGAAAGGTGGTGGGATGCCTTAGATATCTCTTGCAAACAAGACCTGATATGGCATATGCGGTTGGAGTTATTAGCCGATATATGCAGAATCCAAGAGAATCACATGGTAATGCAATCAAACACATTCTAAGGTACTTACGTGGAACAACTGGATACGGAATCAAGTATGAGAGGATGGGGCAAAAACGACTTATTGGTTACAGTGATAGTAGTCACAATGTTGATCCAGATGATGGAAGAAGCACAACTGGTCACATTTTCTACTATGGGTCGTCTCCAATAACCTGGTGTTCGCAAAAGCAAGATACCGTTGCTTTATCATCTTGCGAGGCAGAGTTCATGGCAGCCACCGCGGCTGCTTGTCAAGCAATATGGCTTCAAGATTTGCTAGGAGAAATCATGAACAAGATGCAAGATAAGGTGGTTCTTAGGATTGATAACAAGTCGGCTATCGAACTAACGAAGAATCCAGTCTTTCACGGAAGAAGTAAACACATTCACACGAGATTCCACTTCATTCGTAACTGTGTTGAAAAGGAACAAGTGGAGGTTGAGTACATTCCTGGTGTAGAACAAAAGGCGGACATTCTCACGAAACCATTGGCTCGAACCAAGTTCAAAGAAATGAGGAGCTTGATCGGGAACAAAGACGTCTCTAGAAGAACTTAGAGATTCGGAGGTGATTGTTGGGAATCCTAAGTTCAGTGGGTTCTCTATTCATCTAACTAGTGCCAGACAAATTGATTGTGTGAATCAATTTGTCTAAAACCTTTTATGATTTCTATTTTTATAAATAGTTGTGTATATTGAGTTATGATATACACAGATCATAAAACACTGTAATTGGTTTTTGAGTTCATATTTCCAATTATAATCAAAGAGTACATTTTGATAGTTATTGTGTATAATACGTATTCAATTGTGTTGTGTACGTGAAATATTGCCACAATCACAAAGTATCTAATTTCTGATTGTGTCTTAACTCTCGAATCAAACAAGGTAAGTTTTGTGATGATTAAACACGAGTTTAAGATCAGATTACACATGATTTTTATTCTGTCTCAACTCCTAAATTTGTGAAAGCTGCAATATCAGGAAATGAAAACATGTTTAAGAAATCAGAAAGTTGATTCAAGATACAAATCAGAGAACATGTTTAAGAATCACATTTCCTTATTCACCGGGAAACAAACCAAAAATCAAATAATTATTCCAAAACCTGTTTCAGAAATTAGGACTAAAAATCAGAATTCAAACCAAAAATCAAATAATCAGAAATTAGTATAGAGATTTCAAACATTCAACCAGAACCTGTTTTGGAAATTAGAATTAAAAATCTTAATCTATCCACTATCCAGTCATCCAGAACCTGTTTCGGAATCAGAACATATAACCGATAACGCAAAATTCAGAAAGGCAGAAATAGAACCTTTTCAGTCTTAAGAAATCAAATCGATGCCAACTTATTGTTCTAACAACGCAAAACTCGGACCGAAGCTTTGATTGATTTGAAGACTTATCGTTTCACGAATCAGTGAATCACGAACCAAAGGAGGGATCTTGAGGCTTGAAAAATCGGAAGTTTAGTAACAGGCTGACAAATCAGAAGTTTAAAAACAAGTGAAATGTGAGTGGGTCGATCAAATGTCCAGTCGATTTTCTTTCCAATAGCCGATTCCCGCCTTGAAGAAGTGAAATGTGAAGTAATGCAAATACGCAATCTGTAATACCTAACGGGCTAATGCTAACTTGGGCTGATATTTTGACTTGGGCCTTGTACATAATAACATAAATCAATTTTGTATATATAAATGTACTGTATAACCCAGAAAGAAATTCGTCTGTATGATAATGATACCACAAAAACTAATTCCGTTGACTCTTTAAAACCAATTCCGTTGACTCTTTAAAAGCAATTCCGTTAATAAACAAACATTATGAGGACTTTAAATTGATATTGGGCTAAAATTGACTTAATGAGAACCAAAAAGAAATTCGACTGTCGGAGACCACAAAAACTCAAAAAATTGGTTTTGTTAACAAAGAAACACGTTTATGAAAGTAAAAAACAGTGACAAATTTCAGAAAAACCCAACATATTTTTATTTAATTTTTGAAAAAATCGTTATATTATTTTTTAGTGTATTAGATTGATTGACTCCATGGCACTAGTTAATAGCTATCATAGATCGTTCCGGCCAGTGATCATTTTAAAATCCTTATATTTTCTGAAATGTCTAATTTAAGGTTTCAGATCGAAAAATCCTGGACAACCACAAATGCTAGTAATCGACTCTTAAGTGTTTGATGATTACAATTTATTAAATTGGACAATTTCAGAAAATACATGAGTTTTAACACACTAAAAAAATATAATATAGTGGTTTTTTTAATGATTAGATGAAAATATGTTGGGTTTTTTTAAAATCAAAACCTTTAAATTATACATTTCATAAAATATATGAGTTTTAATGTACTATAAAAATAATATAGTGGTTTTTTACCTTAAAAAGAGAAATTCGAAGGTGTTAGTGGCGACCGGATTTTGTGATTTGAGAGTCCAACGGCGCCGACTAGAATCGTGATTTAGAGAGATCAATTCGATCCGGTAAAAAAATAGAAAAGACTGCATTTAAGGGTGGTTAAAAAAGAAAGTTATGGTCTTGAATACCGGTTAATCAGGTTTCCACTGATTACTCGACTAAGCAACTTGATTTTTCTGATTTTTTCCCACCGATTTCCTTGAATCTGCAAGGTCACAAACCAACTTGTCGCCAATTAATGAGTCCATTAGTCCAACTTTAGTTCAGTTAAAATGTCGTTCCATAGCTAACTAAAACCTACTTCTTTTGAGATATCCAAAAAGAGTAGGGAAAAATTGTAAATGTTATTACAAAGTTACTCTTTTACCTGTTGAATCTTTTAAAGGTAATTAATATGTCATCAAGTATCTAATTATGTTACGATTACACTATAATGTCTTTTCGTTCCAGATTTAGTGTAGTTTTCATGTTGGCAAATTCTGTTCAAATTATATTTAAAGGTGTTGTTAAATACACTCTAGTCTATTATAAACGTTCTAATCGTTATGTGATGATGTCTATTATTCATACAATCACTTTTAGAAAGTAGTTAAATTACACCAATAGAAAATAGTCAAAGTATAGACTAGAGGTGTATTTAAAAAAGTATAGTTGAGTCTAAAAAATTCATTTTATATAACTGTTAGTGTTAATAATTGTTGAAATTTTGATCTTGATTTTATCATTTACGTGAAAAATAATCAAGATCAAAATTTGAAGTCAATTAGTTTCAAAATGATCAATATCACAATATGAAGTCAATTCGTTTCATTCGATCTTTGACTTCCTACTTTGAAATGGTACCATTTCGGAGTAACATGGTATATAAGTCAACTAATTTTATTTGTATCAAAATGTAACATCCTGATTTTGTGGCATATTAAAATTTTGATTTATTAAATAATTAAATAGTTAAAATAAATAAATAATGAAAATAATTAGTCATAAGTGAATTAGGAATTTAATTTTGACTTAAAACTAAATTTTAAGATGGCGTGATTAGAACTGTTAATTTCGTGAAACTTGCTTTGGCATTGACTTGACTTGACTTAGAGACTAAAAGGCTCTAGAAATATTTAGAATGGGCTTATCCTAGCAATATTGGAAGTTGATTAGTTGATAGAGTTTAGTTGGGTTCAAAGGAAATGATAGACAACTGAGAGGTTCAAGGTGTCAATTGCCAATATATTAAAATATATAATCTTTTTCCTCCTTCCACTTGAACATAAAAATGTTTAGAGAGAGAAAGTGAGTGGGATATATATATATATATATATATATATATATATATATATATATATATATATATATATATATATATATATATATATATATATATATATATATATATATATATATATATATATATATATATATATATGGAAGTTTTGGATCATGAAAACTCGCAAACAATTAAAACGCAATAGAAGCATAAGCAAAACGAGTTTCAAAATTGAGCACAGATCACATGTTCATCAAGTTTCATGCAACAAATCTAACATATAAGCATAGCATCCGAGACATACCTTTCTTGACGGATTCCAAAAGTAGAACTCCTCTAATGTAGTTGTACCCCAAAGCGAAGATCCAAGTTACCAATTATAGGAGATAACCTTTTAATGGTCAAAGCTACCTCAAACTGATATCAATATCTTGGTTGCTTGTGGCTAAAGCTACCCAACTGATATTGTCATTTCACAGTTGTAACAAACTCGGAGAACGATAGAGTCATGGAGAAAGAGAGACAGAGAGAGAGAGATGCCGATGAGGGAGGAGGTTCTACAGGAAATGAGTGAATCGATGGAGTATGTGTGTGTGTGTGAACGGAGGTAGAGTAGCCGAGAGTGAGGGTGACGAGATTCTGGGGGACAATTTTTTGCCTTAGGGTTTCAATGTGTCACCAAATGGTCACCCAAGCCCTCATTTTATACTTGAGGATCCCTATAATTTGGTAATCCTTATCGATGTGGGATTCCTTTATATCTTATTACTTGAATTACTAAATAAGCCGTCATAATTATTATCATTTACATAATTCAATCTTATTGCCTTTTAGCCCCTCCGCTTTATTAGTTTCTAGTTAATTCTCAACTGAAATTTTAACAAACTAATCCATAATAATTCTTTCTTTTCATTTTACGCACCAATCATGCTTTGTGTATAACCCAAATGTCTATGCTAAATATGGAATGTTACTAACTTGTTGTGACAGTGAGCATATTTCTAATAGTCTCCCATTTCCACATGGCATAACAACTATATAGCCACATACTTGAATCTAGCATGAGGTACTTCATCCAAGACAATCATTGTACTCATAACGCGAAGGTATGAAACACTCATTTAGGTAATTGATCAAATATTTCTTTGTTATTTGATATCCATATGAACATGTGACATGGAATCTTGTCAAACCCAAACATTCAAGATTGCGTTTCTCGATAGAGATTAGTGGTAACCACAATAGACTTCATAATCGATCTATTATCATTTTAGTCTGAGCATGGCCATGCATTTTATGTCGACACCAAATCATTAAGGGGTCCACATATATCGCTTCTCCTGTTAGGATAAGAACAAATAAATATTAGGGAAAATGTCTTATAAGGGTAATAAACTTTGTCGTAAGTACACATTTAGTCCCTTATCTTTTATTTCGTACACGTATGACCATTATGCTTTTTGTTTTGTACACATTTAGTCACTTATGTTTTTTTGTAAACATATGACCATTAAACTAGCTTTTTCCGTATACATTTAGTCACTTGTATCAATGGTCGTATATGTACAAAAATAAACGTTTAATGGTTACATGTGTACGGAAAAAATAAGTTGCATGGTCATATGCATACAAAAAAACATAAATGACTAAATGTGTACAAAACAAAAGGTTTAATGATCATATGTACAAAAAAAATAAGGGACTACATGTGTACTCACGATAAAGTCCATTGCCTTATAAGTCATTTTCCCTAAATATTAAGTATATAGACTTCGCCTACTCATAATGTCATACCTAAAGCTTCACTGTATGACTGCCAGTTACAGAAAATATTGGAGAACACCAAAGTACAATAGACTATAAGTCAAGATTCTAATGCATATCTATCTGAATGATGTCAGATATTACCATCTTAGATTTACTTATGGTAATTTCCATGAAATAATATGTAAGTGCGAGTTAGTCTAATACTTGTTCTTTATCAAGTACGTATGAGTGTTAGTCGCATCACTACAATATATCTATTTTCATGGATAATCTGCATACACTTCATATCGATCTAAAATCACCACCTACTTCTTTGAAGTATGACCGAATGTGGAGGATTTAAATATTTTAATATCCTAGAAGTCAAGTAAACATGAAAAATGGAACACATTAATAAAGTAATGAAAATATTACTCTAAGCACATATTAAGATCTCAAAATAATAACCGTTACGTAAGATAAAGTAGCATACTGTAAAAGTCCCCAAAACTAAATAAACTAGACTAAGTACACTCAAGACAATTCATTTGCTAATCTAATTCTTATAGACTTAGTATGTGAATCATGCTTGACATGTGATAGTGGCTTAGTGAATGGATCGACCAAGTTCCCTTTCGATGCAACTCTGCTAATGATGATGTCTCTGTTCTTGACAAGCGTATGAATATAGTGATATTTTCATAGTATATGTTGTGTGCTATAGGTTCTTTAGTCAAAGTAACTGCACCATCATTCTCACAAAAGATCTCAACAAGACCATAAATGCCTAGAACAATTCCAAGATCCCATATAAACTTCCTTATCCACACAACCTCCTATGAGTTGTATGTCATCGACATATAGTACAAGGAATACTACAACACTCCCACTATTTTTACATGTACACATGGCTCATCTCCAATCCTCATAAAGCCAAATTCTGTGACTTTCTCATCAAAGCAAAGATTCCAACCGCGAGATGTTTGTTTAAGTTCATAAATTAACTTTTGAAGCTTTCACACTTTATTAGGATATTTGGATTACAAAATCAGCTAGTTGTGTCATGTTCACATCCTCTGTCAGTTTACCATTCAGAAAAGCATTTTTTACATCCATTTGCTGAATTTTCATAATCATGAAATGCTACTATGGCTAACAATATCATAATAGATTTAATCATTGCCACTGGTGAAAAGGCTTTGCTAAAATCAATTTCTTGAGCGTGAGTATAACCTTTTGTAACCACGCATGCGTTATACATGTGCACCTTACAATACATGTCTATTTTCTTTTTGAAGATCCATTTGCATGTAATCAGTTTAAGGCTATGTGCTCGATCAACAAAGTTTCATACTTGATTATCATATATGGATTTCATCTCGCTTTCAGTAGCCTCCTTTCATTTGGTAGACTCAAGGCCTGCCATGGCCTCTTGATAGTCGTAGGCTCATCTTGGTCTACCAATGACTCATCACCTTCAGTAATATGTAACCCATAAAATTCAGGTGCATGATGTACTCTATCAGACCTTCAGATAGGGAGTAGATGCATGTCGGGTTCCTTAGTTGTAACAACCTTAATTTAAAAAAAACATCAACAATACTTTTATTAGCTTTTAGAACTAAATTAGAGTACATTTGAAATTCATTGTAAGTAAACGTAGAAGTCTCAAATCATTACAAAACCATATGTCTTTATTCATAATAATTGAAAATAGGGCATGCAGACTTCGTCTGCAGTCAAATCGGATTCTTTCGTTTGTTTACCCCGGAGGGTGTTGAAAATAGTTAATAATTAACGGGTAAGCATAAAGCTTAGTGAGCACACAACATCTACACATTCCATGATATCTATGTAAGTATAATACGCGAAACATGCAATCTTCTGCCTTGCTCCCTTTTATGGGAACAAGTACAAATTACTTTCAAACATATCATACAAGCATAGCATAGAACACATAGTCACATAAACACTTGACAAATAATCTAGTACCCTTTCATTCACCCTTCTGGGAACAAAAGTAACAAAGTTTAGTGCCCCTTATTCCCCTTTGTGAATAAGACTCACCAAGTTTGCATGATTATATGAACGAGTATACACCACATAAACACATAATATCCCGTATAGAGTAGTGAAACTCACCGGTTAATATCTAATTAGCCACTGAAGATTCAATAGCAATCAGACACAACAATCACATATCAACCTACAAAATTATGACTAATCACTAATTAGATCACCATAAACATTTTACACTTGTTTCATTCATTTCAATCCTTTTATCATGTTATTAATAATAAGAATCCAATACGTAAGCTCTTAAACATTTAAGACTCTAATTAAGATCATAAGTCAGTAATCAAGTCTAAATAAAAGGGTTCTATGTGTTAAAACTAATTTAAAGACACAAGAATTGCTCTTTGACTGGACTATATGTTGCATATATCATAAGACGTGTCACATCCAACATGGAAGTGTCGGGTATTCCTAAAGCTATGTGTGGCGATCTGTACCATGACACGTTGTGTGTAATCCTTACTAAGTGTAAGACCCTAATCTCAAAATGTCAAGGATCAAAAGTTAAAAGAAGCAAAGTTTGGAAAATTTGTGGAGCTGAGGATTAGCGGCGATAATCTCTACATTAGCGAAGCTAATGTTGAGTTTAGCGACGCTAATACACCCTTTAGCGATGCTAATGTATTGGCTGGTCAGTGGGTTTCCACAATCTCAGTTAGCGACGATAACTATTGATTTTGGGCCGAAACCCTAGATTTTGAAATTTGGGCCATATATAAGGGTGGGGAACCCTAGGGCAGCCGCCATTTGTCACATTTCAACCCCCAAAGTCGTCATTTTCCCTCTCTAGCTCATTTGGAGTGATTTTTGGTGATCTTGGTACTTTTAGAATGATTCTTGAAGAGATTATGATGCTTGAGGATGTATGGTGTTTCTATGAGGCTTTGTTTAATTGGAAATCAGCTAAAGCTCTTGTTTCTAGACCATTCTGAGTAAAGTTTCCACATTTATGCATTTTAAGGTTCTTCTTGTGTTTCTAGTGGAATTGTATGGATTGAAATGAAATAATGGTCCCTTTTTGGTGTTGTCCATGATTAGGAAGGATAAAGTTTGGAATTTTATGCCTTTAAGTCCTGATTTAGAACTATTAAGTTGGTTTAGAGAGTAAGCCAAACTCTCTTTGGTGATTTTGTTTAGTTTTGGACCAGTTTGGACTTGGATCTTGTTCATGAGCTTGTAAGGTCATGTTTAAATGGTAAAGTTAGGATTTTTATGGACCTAGGAATTGTTTGGAAGGTCCCTGGAAGATTTGGGTAATTGGCTGAATGAATTAAGGGTTTAATGGATTTTTGAGACTGTTCATAGTTAGCGACGCTATCTAGGGAAGATAGTGGCGCTAATTGCCTATTGACCGTTGACTTTGACTTTGACCTTTGACCATTGACTTTTTGACCGGTTTGACTTTTGGTCAAACTTGAGGGTTTGGGATACCGGTCTTAGAGGTTTATCCTATTTGGGGTTCAGGAAGTTCTAAGTTGTGTTTATCCTTATTAGGAGGTTTGCGTTGTCGGGATCTGAAGATGCACGTGTGGAGTGCTGTTTGGCTTTGCGATCAGGTGAGTCTTCTCGCTATACTATGGGTGATATTACATGCGTAGTTAGCCTTAATTACTATGTGTAGTAAAGTGTTATTAACTGGGTGTGCCTTATGTTAATTGACTGTATGGTTGATGATAGCTTAGGCTTCTGTGCTGTTGCTTGTTAGTCGGACGATCTGTTCTTCGACCGTAGGCCTGATAACCCGTCTGTGTGAGTGGTGCCCTGATAGCCCTTCTGGGTGGGACCGTGTCGTGGTAGCCTGTCTGGGTGGGTGGTCCCTGATAGCCCTTCGTGGGTGGGACTGTGCCTTGATAGCCCGACTAGGTGGGTGGTGTCTTGATAACCCTTTGGGTGGGACCGTGCTCTGATAGCTCGACTGGGTGACCATGATATGTTGCTGTGGATTGGATTATATGATGGATCGTGTGATATTTTGGGGAACTCACTAAACTTTGTGCTTACTCTTTCACCCTAACTGTTTTTCACGTATTTGCTGGCTTGAGCTTGGAGCACAGTGCGACTGTACCACATCTGAGGTTTTGATAATCAAGTTTTCCACTGGATATTGTTTGCAAATGTTTTTCTTAAATATGATTTATATGTTTTAAATATTAAGTTTAAGTTTGGATGGTTTTAATTGATGAACCATTTTATGTATTTGAACCCTTTTTAAGATGAAAATTTTTACTCTGGATTTTGGGGCGTTACACTAAGTAGACCCATCAGGGTCCTCTGTCTCTACGCATCACGTGTTGCTTATCTACGTGTCATGTTGGCTGTAACAGACTATGGCTTGGTCTATTTGGTTCCAAACTAGGACAGTCCGTAATCAATACTTCTTGATGTTATAATTAAGCTTTATCAACATATTATGACGTCCAACAATCATGCAATTCCTCTAATATAAAAAATGCTATCAGAGCTTCCTTTACATAACATTTTTCTAGTCTCAATATTTATAATTTCAATAGAGGTTCCAAGAATAGAAATCTTACCCTTTACAAATGTGAAGATGAAGGTGATAATGGTTTGAATCCTTCTACAATCACTCCTTCCTTCTAGCTTGCCTTTCAATTCACTCTTTTTGCAAGACAACTCCTCACAATTTTAATATACTTTCTCCAGAGATACCAAAAAATATATCAGCTTGCTGACAACGCCTAGTAATATCAAGTATTTTAGTCGTTGTTGAGCATTGTTTTGAGTGAAATATATATCTTAAACTGCGATATTACTCACGTTTTGTGTCTAGTGTGTTTTGTGCAAAATATGTTAAATACAGGGTAAAAAGCGTACAAAATGGCAAAAGTTTGAATGAAGTCTACTTCCAGGTGAACCAACACGCGTGTTACGGACCTAGAGGACACGCGCGTCGTGGTGAGCTGTAATACCAGATGGGATTTGAATTCAAAGTACGAAGAAACGGGACTTATGGATAAGATGTGCCACGAATAAGCCCTTTACGCGACGCGTCTAGGCATTTTTCTCAACTATAAATAGAGGCCTCCGGTTCGTGATTCGAGAGCGAAAACCCGACCTTTGTGTGGAACTCAGGCTTCTTCGACTCAGAAATTCGTAGTTTATTGATCGATAGTTGGTAGTTTGTTAGTTTTAGTATTTAATTGTTATTTTTCGATATTCGTTCTTCGTGTGTTCAACGATTCTGATTTGTAGAATCCTGTTGACCACAAGAATATGGATTGTTACCCGAAGTCAGAAACATTCGGCTTTCGGTGTGGGTTTATCTTTTAATGCAAGTTCCATTTAAGTTATATTTTATGTTCGGTTTTGATTTCGATTCGATAATCGTTATTGTTTGCTCGATTGTTTGTGTTGGATTGTTTCTGATTTATGAGTTATATCTCGGATCAGATTCGGTTGGTTTTGATTGGTTGGAATTTAGATGCAAGTTAGTTTGATAGTTATAGTTTCGTGTTTTCGGTATTTTTCGATTATTTCCAAGTGTATGGACAAAAACCATCTATAGAGTGACACTATAGATCGATCGAGTTTGCTATCATAGAATATCACCACTAACTCCATGGTTCGACCCTTACTTACCACTAACTAATGAGCTATAAGGTTAAATCTTGTATTTTTGACAGCATCGACGACTGCGACATGTCACTTGCTGCTCCCTATTTATAACTAAAATCTCGAGATTAAAGAATTATATCCTGCACTATACTCCATGGTGGAATAAAGATAGTGATAACTTGTTTTTCGACGCGTCGCTTCTAGGTATACTATATGCGTCGCGTAGAGACCCACTATACACATGGCATTTATACATGTACGCGTCGCGTAGAGACCCACTGTACATGTTGCGGCTGTACGTATACGCGTCGCGTCCGTCATGAAGTGAAATTTCGGATGTTACATCAGTAACTCCTTGTTAAGGGTCAACAGGTTCTCTAACCTCTAATTGAGAACTAGTGCCAACATTATGTTCTTTATTGGTGGACTATTAAATCTCTTCAAGATCCATTTGGCTCCTACCAGCCTCCTTAGAGATCATCTCCCTTTCATAAAGACTGCTTTTCAAGAAACTAGTACTTTGTTCTCTAAATGTTTTTAAAACAAATACCCAAAAGCTCCAATAGTATATCCAGCTAAATAACATCTCTCTGCTTTGGATTCTAATTTGTTAAGAGCTTGATGACGAATGTAAGCCTCATAACCCCATGATATCAAATGTGTCATTAAGGTAGTGACCCCATTCCACATTTCACATGGTGTTTTGGAAACCTTCTTTGTTTCTACAAGGTACTCCGACAGCTGTCTCTAAGGCACAACCCTATAAACTGATTGGAAGCATAGTATGACTCATCATTGACTGAACCGTATCAAGTAATGCCCCCTATCGATCACACCATTGTGTTGTGGTGTTATAGGAGGAGTTAACTATGAAACATTTACACAGTTCCTTACATGATCGTTATATTATTGACTAAGATATGCTCCACCATATTGTATCGAAGGATCTAAACCCTTTTCACTAGTTGATTCTCTACTTGAGTCTGGAATGTCCTAAACCCCTCAAATATTTTAGACTTATGTTTAATCATATAAAGATAACCACATATACTAAAATCATTAGTAAATGTAACATAATATATTTCGACATGTATTGCGGCTGGTTTGAACGGTCCAAATACATCAGTGTATATAAGATCCAACGTATCCTAACATGTCTCATATTTTCCTGTGAACGATTCTTTTGCCATCTTCCCTAACAGACAATACTCACATTCATCATAAGATTTTTGGCCGAATGATTCCAAACTCCCATCATCATGGAGTTTCACGATGTGTTTCTTATTTATGGGGCCAATACAATGATGGTACAAATAGGTTTTATCAAATCTATCATTGGATATGTTTGAATCAACATTAAAGATTGCACTATTGTTCCTCCTAATGCTTATAACAATTTCATAAATATGATGACAACGATTTTCTTTATATTAAAGATCATTATTTTTATAAAACAAAATAGAGTCATTTTCAAATCCAAAGTCAAAATCGTCTCTATATAACTAATGAAAGGAAATAATGTTCTTGCCATATATGGTGAATAACAATAATCTAATAACACCGTAAAAGGACCACTAGAGAGTAAGAGTTTATAGTTCTCAATCCTTTTGATAACAACAATATGTTTGTTGCCCATGATTAGGTCCAACTTCCCATGTCTGAGCTTCCTACTTCCCTTTAGTTTGTGCATTAGTACAAATGTGAGTACCACACCCTGTGTCTAAGACCCAAGAATTAGAAGCAAAGTACTATGGAGTTCAATCATATATGTACCTAATTTGGGCTCTTTATATCTTCCAGGTACTTCAGACAACTACGCTTCCAATGTCCCGTTTCTTTGAAGTGGAAACATATTTCCTCTTCTAGATTCTATGAAGGAGGTATCTATGAGTTGGCATATTCTTTCCCCTTGGCGTTAGCGTTGGAGTTGGAAGAACTAACTTTTACCGTGGGATGGTTAGCTCACTTCTTCTTGACACCTCCCTCCCTGATGGCTAGTACGGGAGAGACTAAGTTGTACAACTTACTTTTGACCATGTTACATTCAGAAACCTTAATCATTCCATGCGGTTCCATGATATACTTTTCCATATTGTTCAAATTAAAGTTCAATATAAACTATCTATATGAACTAGTAAGCGAGTCAAAGAAAATTTCTATAGCCAACTCCTTACTAATCGAGTAACCTAAGCTCAAGTTGGTCAACATACGCCTTCATTTTCAAGACATGTATGTTGGCAATCCATCCCTCATGTAGCTTACAACTCATTGGGATCTTAACTGTTTCAAATCATTCCTGTCTAGCTTAGACTGAGAACATGTCCTTTAGCTGATTAACCATGTCAAACGCCCTAAGGTTCTTAGAGTTTTTTGTGGAGCTCTGGAACGATGGTCGCCAACATGATACATGTAACCTCATTTAACTCATTGAGACATCTTTCATACTCGTCTCTAACGACCCTAGTTGACATAGTTGGAGGTGCTTTAGGAAGAGATTCATCAATGGCTCAAGTTTTCTTTTCGTACTTGAGTACAATTCTCAAGTTCCAAATCCAATCAATATAATTAGAGCCAGTGCGCTTATCGTTTGATAAGATGGTTAGTAGTGTACAATTTATAGCAGACATGTTTGTGTTTGATGACATCTATCGAAATATAGTTTATTTTAGTTAGTTTTTTTAAATTAATCCTTTAAAAATAGTTACCCAAAAATTATTTTGACAAGACTAGACCCATATTTCACTTTTAGTTGTTAAAAGGGTTGTCGAAATCACAACAAGAAGCCATTTATATAGGCAACACTTTTTTCCAATGTTAATTTTTATGAAACTCTTACATTTGTCCATATTCATTGACCTTAGGTCAGTTGGCATGTTTAATCCCTTCCACACTCATATTTGCTCATGACATATTTGCTTTTGATCACAAGCTTGGATGGTAGATCGACTATGCAAAAACACATGAAGTCTGCCCTGAGATTCTCAAGTGATAACGGACATCACATCATTTTTGCTAAATCCTGACTAGCGCGTAGGTTTTGACACTTCCCACGTCAAGAGACTATTAGTTAAATGTATGTTTTTTATGTGCAACGTGAGATTTACATTTTATAAAAGTGGGTTTTGTTTTATTTAGTCAAAACATTTTAACTTGACTTTTGACAAATGAGCATTTTTAAAACTTCTATATTCGATTTTATAAAACATTTTTATATTCGCCAACTTTTATTTGCAAAATCATCTTTTAACTTTTAATAATTTTCTTGTGTTCTAATTTTAATTTCTAGACTATCTAGTTTGGGTACCAATAAAGTAAACACAACATATATGCAAATAACGATAACAATTGACTCGTCTTATGCGTTTTTTCATGAGTCATCACGTGGAAAAACCTGATCATTTCTAGGGAAAAACAAACACAATGATACATGACTTCCACTTGCTTCATCGCCCACACTTGATGTGTGGGTGGAACTCTATAATACTTCATTCTCCATGTACTTCTTTTGGTTGTCTTCAAACTTCTTTTATTACAGTGACTATCCTAATACAATGTTATGTCTAATCTACAATTATTTCAATTAAAGGAAATTTACATTAAATAAAAGAACTAAGTGGCAAGCAGGTCGTGATGTATATTGTATATTTTTTTAGATCTGTGGCCAAAATTTTTACATTGGATTTGTCGTTTATTGCATTAGATTTTTTCTAGATTACGCTACTAGAAAAAGACCTTTCCTTTGTCGTGGTTTTGACTTTTTTTAAACACATAATAACATTATATGACATATAATTACGACAGACAATTTGTATTTTAGGTTTATATATATATATATATATATATATATATATATATATATATATATATATATATATATATATATATATATATATATATATATATATATATATATATATATATATATATATATATATATATGTGTGTGTGTGTGTGTGTGTGTTCTAGATTTACTAATATTTAAATTAATTTACACATTCAATGTCTCATAATACAAAATAAAATATCATACACAAAAAAGACAATTGATCGCTCAAAATATAGTATGTCAAATACAAATAATAATTTCAATTGTAAATAAATACAAATACATTACTATTATGGGTTGCATATTCCTATAATCTAGAAAGAATGTAAGTACATTGTGACAATGGGTAAAGAAACCATATGCAAAGTTCAGGCCACCATTTAAGCCTCCCAAACCAATAGTATTTTTCTGAGCCGATTTAGCATCCTAACATCTTATAAACCTGAAATTGTCATAAAACAAGTTATCCTTTAATCTAGCACAATGGAAATGATAAAAAGACATTTAGATTAACTAAACAACAAAATATACAACATATTATCAATTATCACTTGCAAAAACATCAATATAAATCAAATAAAAAATAAATATAAGTACATACCTGTCACTACTCCTTGAATATATTATTTTTGCTTCTAGACTACAAGTTTATTGAACACATATGGTATTTTTCTAAATTATAAATTAACATAATTTTGTGACCCACGACACATCAGTTATTGAACACATTTAAGGTAGACAAAATTTAATCATACTTCTATTGATCATGATACTTGATTGTGTTAGCAAGTTAACTATCACTATAAACAATCAACTTCTATTCATTGAACTATCTTAATATATCCTTGAGGCCCATTACTTTCTAATACCAATTACTCAGCCGTTAAAACATTTTTAACTTTTGAATTACCATTCATTCTGATCGCGACTTTGTTTTTTAAAATCAAACTTGGCACTATGCAATTATGCTTCTTATATTACCATAGTCTTTGTGAGGACATGTAGAAAATTTGTGTAGTTGGTTTTCGTATTCAATGAGGATTCGAGGAGAGTTGTATAAGCTTACCACCATAAAATAAGAGAAAAGTACTAATTAATTTTCAAAAATAATAGTTCAAGGCTACAATAATAATGTACCTAGAAATTCTATAAATATTTCTTGCTAGCATTACAAAGCAAAGGTATTATGAAAATCTATGTTACCTACCAATATTTAATCAACCAAAATCTTCACTCCAACTAACTAACACAACTAAGTATTCCTAATTCAAAACGTCCAACAATGTGCTGATTAAGGCAACAAATGAGAATTTATATCATCACTTTTCAGGGGCAGATCCAAACTCCAAATACCTCATGAGAATGAGAGAGTTACTAAACA
The DNA here is from genome assembly GCA_023525715.1 of Cichorium intybus. Classification (NCBI taxonomy): domain Eukaryota; kingdom Viridiplantae; phylum Streptophyta; class Magnoliopsida; order Asterales; family Asteraceae; genus Cichorium; species Cichorium intybus. Next base: position 27,375,439 of record CM042013.1, on the reverse strand, counting down.
AATCTCCAAGTAAGTTAGCTTCAATGAACCAATGCTAGAAAAAACTACTTTCTATTGGAAAACCAAAATAGAAACAACCCCATATAGCAAGCAATGTAAGTGTTACTTAATTATTACTCCCTCTATCCCAAAAAAGAGATGAACTTAGGATTGTTGACTTCTACATCAACTTTGAGGACACTATCATGTTATAATAAACACCTCCATATGTGCAATAATACGTATGATCTAGACCAATAGCTAAAAATCATTAAAAAGGTTTTTACAAAATTCATGCAAACCTGAAATGGGAATATACATGTTGTTCAAGAACTTTGAGGTGATGGATGTGACAAACAACAATAGCACTGCCCTCAAGAGGATAATCGATCATTTCATTATGTCCATACTACAATAACATGATTTAGTTCATATATTTACATTATTAACATAAGAAATAAATAAAAAATAACAAATTTCATTAACATCACTTCATACATAAAGTTGAAGTGCAATTTATTTAACAAAAAGCTTAACATGTATAAATTGCATACCACTTATTGATTGAGAATATTGTTTTACATCTTTCTCTTTCAATTGTTGATTGCAATGATGATTACAAAAGCAAAACCACCTGACATAATAAAAAATCAAAAACAACCTAACCCATTATTAATGAAATGTGGAATCAATTTTATAAACCATGAACAAGAATCAATCAAGTAAATATGCTCGACTTAATCCAACTATCACAAGAATCGATTGAGTAATACACTCGATTTCATGATAAAGGAACGATTTACATAACCCCAACCCTAGAGAAATCAACATATTGAGAAGATATTGTTTGTAATTTTAGTGTAACAAAATTTGTAAGATTACCAATAAAACTCAACTTTGATTTTATACAAGCTGGGAGTGTAAAATGCACACTTGTATAAAAGGAATTTGTTCTCAGTACGACTATAAATGGTGGGGCATCAAGGGGGCTGCGTCACTTGTAGGGTCCAAGGGGCTATGACCCTAGTACATGTCAAAATGAGCCACCCTCACGGGGTGTGAGGCAGCACCCCAACCCGAAAATTGACATTGTGAACCGGAAGTGTTATACGAAATACGAATTTTAATGTATATTTATGTGACAAGGTTGATTTATTACATCATTAATTTGCCAGCATTTAAAATTCAATTTTGAAATAAAACTTCATTTAACTTTCCAGAACCGCCTTATATCTAGATAAAATGAGTATTTATGCTCATAAATAGATAACTATTGGGATCTCTAAGAATTCTAATTCCAAAAATCTTATAGCAAGCATGATTTCATTAAGTTCTTTGCTTTTGAAATTGTTCATGATAGAATTTTGCACATAATTTGAATTTCCCGATAACAAGAATAGGGGTATAATATCAAATTCGAAAATTGTTTACACGATCCTACCGGTTATCCAAGTTTAACTCATGATTTAAAAATCACCCCTAATCCTAAACACACAAACAAAAATTAGGGATAGGATGGAGCCATACCTGGGAGGAGAACTCTGACATTAAGTCTAGAAAGAAACAGAAGAGATGATATGTTAACAGAGGAAGGAGCGACGTTATGGTGTGTGGGTTAGGCGCTATGAAAAGTGGCCTACACCGGTTGAAACTGAAGGGGCGCCATAGTGGGAGTGGGAGTCGGAGAAGATAAAGGTCAAAGACTTTGCATCGTGAATTTTGTGGGAACTCAAGACCGTCTGGGAGAAGAGAAGGGAAAATAAATGGCATTCCAAACCCTCTTCAAGTTTTTGGAAAAAATGAGAGGAAAATTGTTGTGTTTTTGTTTATCCTAAACCTTTACAACGAATAATGAAGTTTTACAACCGCCTGTCAGCTTTGTTTGTTGTAAATCACAAAGGATTACAAATTTTTATGATAGACATTTTGTAAGTCGTAGCTCATCTATCATTAAAGACTTTTTTTTTTCTAGTTGTGTTATATAAATGCAAGATCTGGTATTGTATTTTTTTAATGTTTTTTTAAACAGACATTTTACTGGCCGATTAATGATCGAGTTCAGCCACGAAATTAGTCATAAAGTCTGATTTTGTCAACAAAATTGTCCGTCGGAAATCCGTGACAAAACTATTCTGTCAGAAATCCATCAAGAAGTAGTTTGCCGAAGATTTCTCAGTAATACTGACGGATATTTGTCGGTAAACCGGTAATCTGTCACCAAAATAGTCCGTCAAAAATCCGTCCACAAAGTCATCCTGTCAGAAAACCGTCGCTGAAACCGAGGGATAGTTAGTCAATTAGCTGTCATTGATCTGTCAGAAATCTGTCATAAGTTATGCACATGCTTTGCCGACGGATTTTTCCGTCGGAAATTTGTCGTTAGGCTTTTCCACGGATTAGTGATGAATTTGGCCGTCAAAATTCATCCGATTTTGTAGTAGTGAGAGTTGAATAAGGAGATCACCATGGTCAACTTCAACACCCACAAGTGAAGTAGTCCACATCTTTACCAAAGCACTTCATAGAACATCTTCGTTTTCTCATTGAAAAATTAGGCGTTCAAAATCTTCACGCTCCATGTTGAGGGGGGATAAGTATACCGTGCATTCCTCAACAATCTCCAAAGATATATTGCTTATATGTTTTTATTCCGTTTTCATTTATTTTTCCTCGATAATGGAGGTTTGCTACGTTTTACATGAACATATTTTACCACATCGGGATCAAATCATTATAAAATGTCCAACTCAGCTTTTGTAAGAGACCAAGATGTAAAAGTCACCAAACTCGATAAAACTAAAAAGCAAAAGATTTTATATTAGTTTTTACGGGATAGGAAAAACATAAATAACATTATCGATAAAATAACTACAATATGTACCTCTTAATTAATATTTATACTATTGTTATTATTAGAGGTTTTCGGATTCCTATGTCGTCCATAATCTCTGGTAGATAGAGAAAGTCAATATGTAACCACAAGAATAAATATTTTGCAATGTATAAGATAAGATATCTTGAGTTAAACCGGTGGTCTTCCTTGGTCTAGCCACATTCTGTCCCGTTTACACGCACCCGCCGTTCGCAACCCCAGATATTACTCTAGATGCTATTTCTGGATGGTAGTCGACTCTTTTCTGCTTTTCGTTATTATTTTATTTTGATTATAAATCTACTTTATTGATAAATATCCAAAGTGAAATGATCATTTTGACATATTAAAAGTTGATAGAACTTTTGCATCAGAATCAATCTTATATGTTTTTTTTTTTTTGTAATGATTAACAGACGTATAAACAGTATTGTAACACGATTTCATTTAGAAGTTGTGTTTTTATAAAACCCTAGAATAAAACTATTGCTGTTTTAAGGAAGTAGTAATATTGAATTCAACCTTATCTAACTGCGAGTAAATCCAGTGGATGAAAGTTTTTCTTGTTTGTTTGTGGTCATCATCTAGAAGGAAGTCTTGGCTTCTTTTGTTGATTTGTTAATCAGGTGCTTTGTGTATGGATTATATAACACAAAATTATTGACACAAGTGTTCATCGGAATACACATGGTCAGTTTTAGTCTTTATTTAGAGGGTTAGTGTTGTAAAAGCTAATATTTTAATTTTTCATGTATCCTTTCACTGTTATAATAGTATTCTATAGCTAATTCCGTATATATAAAAGGCCGGTAAATAATAGCGTGTCGGTTACAAACGTTAAAGTATTTACTTTTTATTTTGAATATGACGATTTATTGGATGATAACATACTTTATATTATAATAAAATCGATGTACTCCCTCCGTCCCAAAATGATAGTCCACAGACAAAAAACACACAGATTAAGAAAACATTAAATGCATCTTACTTTTTCCCACAAAATGACTGTTTTACCCTTTCTTTGCATTTAATGTCGGCACTAGATGTGTTGGCTGTTAGGGGTATTTTGGTAAAGATGTCATTTATATTTAGAAGTAGACTAACATTTTGGGACAAACTAAAAAGGAAACATGGACTATCATTTTGAGACGGAGGGAGTATTAAATTAAAATATCACTCGGATCTACTCGATTTTAGATACAAGCTTCCAAATTATCCTGTATCGCAGCATATTACGTCATTGATAACGTAATAACGACACAAGTATATGGAAATTAACACAATTGTTAGGTTATTCTTAATAAAACGAATAATACCCTACAAATTAAAACTGACCCAATAAGTTAAAGCCATCGACTTATATTCCTTTTTCTCTATACATCATTGTACGGTTGATAACGACAAAGTGGTCCATATGAATCAGAAGTGCTAACATGTGGCTTAGTTTGGGCTACGTCTCATCTCTCCTTTTACTAACCCAAACCGGTAGACCGTCGGCGAAGCTCGCCGTGAGCCCGGGCGAAAACCGAGGCGTCCGAACTGGCGTCGCTAATTCAAAATCAAACCGTTGCAAAAGCGAAAGAACCACACTTTTTATCTCCACAAGTGCCATTTCTTTACCCAAACACATCCTATGTCCAGCTTGAAAAACTGGATACTTGAAAGGGGTTTCTTGATAGAACACACCGTCTTTTAACCATCTTTCTGGTTTGAAACTTAAGCAATCAGAACCCCAAATGGTTTCCATTCGGCCCATCGCGTACGGGTGGTAGGTGACTCGGGTACCTTTCTTGACATACGTGCCGTCAGGAAATGTGTCGTCCTTTTGGCAAAACTTGGAGTTGAATTGGATTGGTGGGAATAGTCTCATACCCTCGTATACAACGGCTTGTAAGTAGTGAAGTTCACGCAACTGCCCATAATGTGGGGCCGCCATGAGAGCTTCAGCTCTGATGGCGGCTATCACTTCTGGGTGTTGTGATAATAACCAGAATAAGCCCGTTAGAGCGGACGCGACAGTGTCACGTCCGGCTAACAAAAAGCTTATGACAATATCTCGAAGGTAATTAGGATCTTTTGTTGAAGCCATGAATCTTGAAAGAAGATCTTGGTGGTTTGAACAAGATCCTAATTTGTTTCGTTGTCTAATAACTTCTTGTGCAAACGTATTCACCTTCTTGATAGATTCCCTAAGTTTCTTTTCGCTTCCAATATTCAACATTCTTTTGATCTTCCACACCAATGGCAACGGAGTCATAGCTCTCTGAGCAGATAACTTTGACGCCAAATCAAAAGACACAGCCAAATCAGACACGGGTAGCGATTTGTCTAAACAATTTGGATCGTACCCGAATGAAAACTTACAAATTACATCAAATGAAAACCTTCGAAAAACGTCTTGTAATTCCAAAACCCCGTTTTGTTTTTGGGAAAATGAAGATACGAGAGGTATAAGCCTATGATCAATCTCACGTTTAACAACTTCAAAAGCATGTGATCTCATCGACGTCTTCCCAAGCTCAAGACACGCCATTTTTCTCTGAAACCTCCATGAGTCCCCATCCACGTTGAAGATGCCGCGGCCCAAGAAATCACCCAAGATGGCTGAGAAAGGTTTCCCTTTCGGGTAGTTTTCGAATTGGGTTTTGAGCATGTACTCTACGCTTTGATGGTTGGATGTTATGGTGTTGCGTAGAACATGTATGTGTATGGTTTTTGTAGGTGAGTTCTTGAGAAGATGAGTGTACCAATCACAGAGATTATCGAATTGGATTGACCAACTTGAGGTAATGTAAGCATGGCAGATTTCGCATGTACAATGAACCCTAGTGGTGCAGTAGATTAAGGTGCAGAAAAGAGAGACAAACAGTAAAACCACCATTAAAATGGATGGATCTTCGATTGCCATTGATGACCAATGAAAATAAAAAAGAAGTCTTCAGGGGCTCAAGTGTATGTGGGTAAGGGTGTAGGGTCTTATATTCTATTCAAACTACCTGCATGTTGTTATAGCTTTTTATTTTATTCTAAACTAAAAAATTGACTTCATAAATAATTTCGATGAGTCTTTATAATCAGAAATTTGAAGATGTGCGAAGTTGGATAAATATTCTTGACGAAAACCGATTAGGGTGTTCGGATTTGAGTTTATATGATATTGATAGATTGTAGAAAATAACTTTGATGTATTCTTTATTGTTTGGAGTTATCATAAGCTGGCAATTTGTTATTTGGGCATCTCATAAATTATAATGATCTAAGTAACCATTAAACAAAACCATTATAATTCATAATTTTGTTTTATTTCGGTATAATTCACGAACAATAATATAACAAAATATATAGTAAATTAAGAATCGGTGACTGTGATATGTGTTTTTTTTTACCTCGGTTAGTTAAAAAATGAAGCATTTTGTAAATTTGATTTTATTGCAAGGTTCCATAATGAGTTTGATCATGTGTTATCAGTTATAAGGTATCTTTAGGAAAATTAGTTGGTAGCTAAAAGTTGGAATCGATAGTTTTTAATCGATAAAAGTAGTTGTTAGAGATGAGCATGTGTTGGTTTGTGTTGGTTTTTGGCTAAAACGAATCCATACCAATAGAGTCGGTTTTTTGTTGCAAAACCCATATAGGTTCGGTTTCTGATCGGTTCGGTTTTGTGTGTTTTCTGTTCATTTATAGGTTTTTGGTTTTAAAACAGTTGGTTCATAGTTTCCGAATTTGAAACGGTGGGTTTGTGGGTTCAAATCCACTGAAAGTATGTTGCTATAATTTATAAACGGGTTTGTGGGTTCAAACTCATTGAAATCATGGGTTTAAAATCATGGGCCTGTATGTTCAAACCCACTGAAAGTACATAGCTATAAAGTATAAATGGGTTTATGTGTGCAAACCCAGTAAAACTATGGATTTGTGGTTCAAGCCCATATAGGGCGGTTTCGGTTTTAATAGGTCGTTTTTCATACAAAACTGAACCGAACCATAAAAGTCAGTTTTTTCAAAAATTCAAACCCAGCCCGTCTGTTTTTGTTGGTTTTTCGGTCTCAGTTTTGTTGGTTTTGTCGGGTTTTCAGTTTTTATTTGTAAGCTTCTGAAATATGTAAAATTAAAGTTTTACTTTTGAAGAAGTTTTTTCATTAAAACTTTTAAATGAGAAAGCTCATTTTTCAAAACCTTATTTATGGACCCACTAATTTGATTTTATCATTTCATTATTGTACTATAATTGTCTATTTATAATTGATGGAATATCTACGAGATCCACCAAAACTATTGAAAAAGTTAATGCAAGAGCATGTTAACTTACAAGTTTTTTGAGAAAAAAAATAGTTTTGAAATAACTCTTCCACCCCAGTTTTCAATACTTTTTGATTTGAGAAACTATCAGAAAAATATTTTTATTGTGAATGCTCTGACATAGATTTATAAGTTAAAAGTTAATTGAAATAACTTTTAGATTATGATCTTTTTTTTAAAATAAAAGTGTTATCCGAACTAAAACTTTTTCTATAATTCAAATTTTTTTAATATATAAACAATAAAAGCTCCTAAAAACTTCCAAAAGCTTAAATGGTCATTTTGTTAAATTTGTGAAAAAGAACATTCTGCTCTTCTTTTTGAACTAAAAACACAAATATTCTATATAATCTTTCGGATTAATTTTACTTTTCTTGAAATATAAAATTATTTTATTAATGTTAAAAGTAATATAACTAATAATATTAAAATTATCTTCAATGAATATGTTCCTATTATCTTCATCTTCTAAAACTCTTAGAAGAACCCTAATTTAAAAACCTTAAATCCCTGATTTCATCATTCTTCAAAGTAGTTTCAACATTAATTACTTAAATCTAAACTTCAAAGCTTGAAACATCAAACTCGTAAATTACAAATAAAAAGAAAATAATATGTAGAAACTCAATGACTTTGATGATAAAGACTGTGGTGCTTACCATCCATTTTCTTAAAACACTATCTTATATTAGCATACAGTTAGAATGTTATTTAATATGTTTCCTTATTAGAATAGTCCCTTTATTTTAGTTTGTTTTCCTCGGTTGTTATCTATATATTCCCCCGTTTTCTTTTGTTATGATGTATGGTTTTGATACTATTAAAAGTCTAGTCGTATTTGAATGTAAATCTTCATGGTATTAGACAAATCAGTGATGGGAATTATTTTTGTGTATATATTCAAAGTTTGGTTGCTTGGTTGGATATTGTTGATTATTGGTTGCTGTCAAATTTGTGTGGTCAGCTAAGTATTTTTGGGTATTGTCAAAATTGTCTCGCTTTTGTTGATTGTTGGCTTCTCTTGATAGATGTTGTTTAGTTGGACAACTTCTTGGATCCGGTGACTGTTGATTGATTTTTCTATATTGTCAATCAACGATTTTTTTCATGGTTGTCATTTGCTTATTGTCACCATACAAAACTGAATGCCTTTGGTTGATTAGTGTTCAATTAGATGGTAAAAGTAATATGTATTGGAGTTAAGCAATGAAGAATTGTCTCATGTTTGAGCAGCCCCACTGGTCTTCTCATAAAGTGTTGCTTCCGTCTAGCATTCTGAGTATATCATATTCTTTATGCATGTTGGACTTAGGTGCATCTCATTATTTGTCACCTACTCATTCATCATTTCTTCCCTTCTCCATTGGGTTTTCTATATTTTTATGACCTCTAATGGTATATCTATGTCATTGAAAGTGTTGGTTCCGTTGTTACCCCTCATGTGTCTCTTACTCGTGTTTGTTATTGTGTCATCCCATATTTAATATCATTTAAAACATCATAAGTATGTGGTTTGATTTACCAAAACATGGCATTAAGCGGAAGTAGTCCCATTTTACATTTCACCAAAAGTTGATCACATGTTTCATGGGGTTACAAATCAATATACGAAAGCCATATAAAAGCATTCATAAAATATTACTACATTTGCATATCAAAAGAAAGTATGCACTATTTAACATCCCTAAATCAAGTCTTCAAATGTCCCAAAAGTCCATATATGTGAGCAAGGTCACTTATATCTCTCTTCGGTACCTGAGTAATGTCATGAAATAAAGAATATGTAAGACATAAAGTCTCATGAGATACATAAATTTTAACACAAAATTACATATTCTTTGGTTTAAAAATAGTTCCTAAAATACATTACCTTTAAAAGATTTTCATGCATTGATGATATGCAATGAAATACATTATTCAAGCACACACAATAGTTGGAGAGTTCATACCCTTTTTTCCGGATATGTCGAATCCTTACCATTTAGAATAAATTTTCTACTATAATGGCCATTTGTGAAGTTCATACCCATGTTTCCCTAAGGTCATACCCTTAGAGGTCATTAGGCACGATAATGCCACCATCCCCTCATTAATATGTGGTCTAGACATACTACCAACATAATGATATTCATATGTATGTGTATACATACTTTAAACACTATTTCCAAATACAAATATACCGTTCATACAACATAATATGCCATGATTCATGTTAAGTTCTATCATATGGAATAATTTTAGAAAATAGCATTTCATGTAAAACGGCCATATATATATATATATATATATATATATATATATATATATATATATATATATATATATATATATATATATATATATATATATATATATATATATATATATATATATATATATATATATATATATATATATATATATATATATATATATATATATATATATATAACACCCTTTCTCAAACCATATTTAAATACAGTTTACATTACAAAAATATTCTACAACTCGTGACTATGAAGTAGTCACTTAAATTTTTTTTTTTACAAACTTTATTCTGAAGGGGTATTACAGACTCAATACAGAAAACCATAATTTAAACTTACTGTATACATACTGGTCCCAACTTCAACTTCCGCTCCTTTCACCTAAGTACATAGCATTTAAAAATAATAAACGTGAGACATAAAGCCTCGTGAGTAATATGGGTTTAGACCCAAAACTTTTCTGTTCAAAACTTGAAATATTACAAGTAAACTGCTTTAAACTGATTTATGTAATAAATCTCAAAATTTCATTTATTCTTTACTTTCAAACTCTAAAAATACTTTCTTTCTCAAAACTGCCTTCGTTTTTAAAAACTAATTTCTTTCTCAAAACTGCTTTCTTTCTCATTTTCTGGTGACCAACTGAAACTCATGAATTAGTTTAATTTAATTCATTCTACTAGCTCCCTTCGTGGGACAGAACAGATCCACCCGCTAGGTTATGCTCTTTCTGACTCCCCTTTGTGACTTGGAACGGATTCAAGCACAAGGGTATGCTAAGCTAGACAACTACTTCGCGACGGGAGGTACCATCCTAGTAGTGTCTTCTGATCTCCCGATTATGTGGGTGATCCTAGTCCGGACAACTGACTCTTATTACTTTCTTTGCTTTAGTTCTTCTCTTTACTTTCTTCATTTCATCTCAAATTGGTCAAATGGGACACAATTTAAAAATAACTCAAACTCATAAACTTTTAAACTCATAATCAAAAATACTTTCAAAACTAACTTCAATATCTTTAGCTCTCGTATGGAGCTTCTTTTTAAACTTTACAAACTATACTTCTTTAAAAAAAAATTGAATTTCTTTAAAATCTCTTTTAAACACTTAGCTCTTAGAGCTACTTTCAAAACTATTTCCAAACTCTAGCATCTAAAAATATTTGGAAATCTCATTTTCTGAAAATATCATTTTTGCTATGTACTAGAAAAAATCCTCATAAAACTCACCTTGGTGTAACTACGGGTCACTTAAACTTCTCGTACACCCTTCCCTTTTCCGTGCTCAACAATGTTCGAAGCACCACCTATACAAGTAGCATATAGATTTATTAAATGCATACTACAACTGACTCTACAGTTCTAAGGTCTCATATAATACAACTTCAGGTCATAACAAATGTATAACCTTTAATACTCATTTTATAATTTTTCTCCGAAATACGTGTATTTTGCTACAGTACCCCCGAGGGGTCGTATTTCAGTTCCGACACCTTTCCATGAAGTCTTAGGCCATATTAGACTTGTGTTTCAAATTTGGAGTTAATTGGACAAGTCTAGCTCAAATTCCAAAAATCAAGTTTTGATATAAACTTGAAGTTTGGTCACTGCCGCTACAGTGATTTTTCCGCAAGGTCGGATTACGAATTTAACAATTTTCCATATGATTTCATACCATTTTAAGGCTATGGTATGAGTTACAGACCAAACGGACATGCCTGGCATCGATTTCAAAACTCAAAATTGGACAGAAGCGAAGCAGTTTTCCTGCCGCGAGATCGGGTCGCGACCGGCCCTATGATCGGGTCGCGATCCATAGTTTGTTGCCATTTTTGACGTTTTTTCCAAACTGCAGCTCCACTATTCACCCCATTAAGCTCTTAATACTTAACTTAATTGGTTTAGGGTCATTCTCAGGCCCTAAATACCAACTCACACTTAGTTTTAATCCACAAAAACATCAAATCTTCTTTAAAACCTTAAAAGTTCTTCCGAAAACACCATTTTTCACCAAAAATTGTTTTATTGAATTTTAAAAGTTTGAAACTGATTTCTTGCATCATTTATGTCATGTTTGACTTAACAAGACCATAATAATCATATGAAATCAGTTTCATTTCTTTTACCTATTTCTAGGGTTCTTAAGATTAAAAACCCATTTCTACAATTGTTGCATCAAAGCTTCACTTTTATCAAATTGACAACCTCTACATGTTCATTTCATCATTTCTAACATATTAGGTTCATCAAAACCACCTGGACTTTCAAACCCGTGACTTAGGGTTCTTGAGAAAAATCATCATTTTCTTGATTTTTACATATTCCATGACTAGAACATGCTTTAATGGTGATTTTGAGCAAGATGAGTTCATTGGAACTATGATCTCTCGAAAATCAGAAGTTAAGGTTCAACTCCCGTTCAAGATTTTGAGTTCAAAGGCTAGAATAATTACCTCTTGGAGCTTGGAATCACTAATTCCAAAGCTTTTCCTTTGATTCCTTTGAAGAAATTTCCAAGCTGCTTGATCTTCCCGTACTCTTCTCTTGCTCTCTCTCTCGTTCTCTCTAGACTCTTCTGTAAACTTCTGGGGAATGAGAGTTAGATTACTCTCATTTATATTTAATTTTTTTTAAGTATTTACACTTTAACCCCTAAGCTTCTAACCTCTTTACAAAAATGGTCCTAAGACCCAAAATCTTGCAAGCAATGTTCTATTAACTTCTATGTAACACCCCTTTCTTAAATCGTAATATAACACAGTTTATAATACAAATATCTTACAACTCGTGACTTTGAAGTAGTCACTTAAAATTTTTTTTACAAACTTTATTCTAAAAGGGTATTACAGACTCAATACAGAAAACCATAATTTAAACTTACTGTATATACACCGGTCTCATCTTCAACTTCTGCTCCTTTCACCTAAGTACATAGCATTTAAAAAAAATATATACGTGAGACATAAAGCCTCGTGAGTAATATGGGTTTAGACCCAAAACTTTTCTGTTCAAATTTTGAGATATTACAAGTAAACTGCTTAAAACTGATTTATATAACAAATCTCAAAATTTCTTTTCTTCTTTACTTTCAAATTCTAAAAATACTTTCTTTTTCAAAACTGCTTTCTTTCTCATAACTGTTTTCTTTTTTTTAAAAACTACTTTCCTTCTCAAAACTTCTTTCTTTTTCACTTTCTAGTGACCAACTGAAACTCATTAATTAGTTTAATTTAATTAATTCTACTAGCTCCCCTCGCGGGACAGAACAGATCCACCCGCTCGGTTATGCTCTCTCTGTCTCCCCTTTGTGACTTGGAACAGATCCAAGCACAAGGGTATGCTAAGCTAGACAACTACTTCGCGACGGGAGGTACCATCACAATAGTGTCTTTAGATCTCCCGATTATGTGGGTGATCCTAGTCCGGACAACTGACTCTTACTACTTTCTTTGCTTTAGGTCTTATCTCTTTACTTTCTTCATTACTTCTCAAATTGGTCAAATGGGACACAATTTTTAATAAACTCAACTCATAAACTTTTAGACTCATAATCAAAAATATCTTTAAAACTAATCTCAACATCTTTAGCTCATGTATGGACCTTCTTTCAAAACTTTATAAACTATACTTCTTTAAAAACTGAACTTCTTTAAAATCTCTTTTAAACACTTAGCTCTTAGAGCTATCTTCAAGACTATTTCCAAACCTTAGAATTTGCAAATATTTGGAAGTCTCACTTTCTGAAAATATCATTTTGCTATGTACTAGAGAAATCCTCATAAAACTTACCTTGGTTTTGCTACGGTTCACTAAGCTTCACATACTTTTTTTCCTTTCCCGTGCTCAATGGTATTTGAAGCACCACCTATACAAGTATCATGTATATTTACTTAATTAATACATACTACAACTGACTCTAATACTTAAGAGTCTCATATAACACAACTACAGGTTATAACAAATGTATAACCTTTAATACTCATTTTATAATTTTTCTCCGAAATATGCGTATTTTGCTACAGTACCCCCGAGGGGTCGTATTTCAGTTCCGACACTTTCCATGAAGTCTTAGGTCATATTAGACTTGTGTTTCAAATTTGGAGTTAATTGGACAAGTCTAGCTCAAATTCCAAAAATCAAGTTTTGACATAGCTTGACATTTGGCCACTGCCGCTACAGTGGTTTTTCCGCAAGGTCGGATTACGGATTTAACAATTTCCGATATGTTTTCATACCATTTTAAGGCTATGGTACGAGTTACAGACCAAACGGGCAAGCCTGGCTATGGTTTCTAGTTTTAAAAATTGGACAGAACTGAGAAATTTTCCTGCCGCGAGATCGGGTCGCGATCTGCCCTAGGATCGGGTCGCGATCCATAGTATGTTGCCATTTTTGGCGTTTTTCCAAACTGCAACTCCACTATTCACCCCATTAAGCTCTTAATACTTAACTTAATTGGTTTAGGGTCATTCCCAGGCCCTAAATACCAACTCATACTTAGTTTTAATCCACAAAAACATCGATTCTTCTTTAAAATCTTGAAAGTTCTTCCGAAAATATCATTTTTCACCAAAAATCGTTTTATTGGATTTTCAAGCTTGAAACTGATTTCTTGCATTACTTATATCATGTTTGACTTAACAAGACTATAAGAAACATATAAAAATCAGTTTCATCTCTTTTACCCATTTCTAGGGTTCTTAAGATTAAAAACCCATTTTCACAATTGTTGCATCAAAGCTTCGTTTTTATCAAATTGACAACCGCTACATGTTCATTTCATCATTTCTAACATATTAGATTCATCTAAACCATCTGAACTTTCCAACCCGTGACTTAGGGTTCTTGAGCAAAAATCACCATTTCTTGATTTTTACACATTCTATGGCTAGAACATGCTTTCGTGGTGATTTTTAGGCAAGATGAATTCATTGGAACTATAATCTCTCGAAAATCAAAAGTTAAAGTTCAACTCCCATTCAAGATTTTGAGTTCAAAGGCTAGAATATTACCTCTTGGAGCTTGGAATCACTAATTCCAAAACTTTTCCTTTGATTCCTTTGAAGAAATTCCAAAGCTGCTTGATCTTCCCGTGCTCCCCTCTGGCTCTCTCTCGTTCTCTCTGGATTCTCTATGAGGTTCTACTGATTTCTAGAGATGAGAGTTTATTAACTCTCTTATATATTTAATTTTTATAAAATAATTACACTTTAGTCCCTAACTTCTTTCTTTTGTTCCAAGAATGGTCCAAAAGTTCACATCTTTACAAACCAAGTTATATTAACTACTAACTTCACATTTTTTTTGACATTTTGGTCATTTCTATGTCAAATGACTATTTTGCCCTTTTCGGCCATATTTCACTACTCACGCGGTAAAACTCCAAATTTCACATAAACTCTTATTTCTTATAATATTATTCCACAAAATACATATTATTTTACATAATGGTCTTATAATGTGTCAAAAGACCATTTTACCATTTTACAACTTTTTCGAGACCATTTTACCCTTTTACAACTTTTTCGCGGGTTCTTACATTCTAACTTGACATTTTCTTCACATTTTGGTCATTTTTATGTTAAATTCACTATTCACGCGATAAAACTCCAAATTTCACATAAACTTTTATTTCTTATAATATTATTCCGCAAATTACATATTATTTTACAATATGGTCTTACATCATGCCAAAAGACCTTTTTTACCCTTTTTGCAACTTTTGCGGGTTCTTACAATATATATATATATATATATATATATATATATATATATATATATATATATATATATATATATATATATAAATATATATATATATATATATATATATATATATATATATATATATATATATATATATATATATATATATATATAAATATATATATATATATATATATATATATATATATATATATATATATATATATATATATATATATATTTATATATATATATATATATATATATATATATATATATATATATATATATATTTATATATATATATTATATATATATATATATATATATAAATATATATATATATATATATATATATATATATATATATATATATATATATATATATATATATATATATATATATATATATATATATATATATATATATATATATATATATATATATATATATATATATATATATATATATATATATATATATATATATATATATATATATATATATATATATAACAATTCATAGAAAAAGCATTCAATATGAATATATGATTGTGTGGCATGTACCACATACTGGAAAATCATATGAACTCGACTTTGAAGTTAGATTAACAAAATTCTATTATTCACCTTGTCCTTCCCTTGTCCCACAAATTTCTTCAATCCTAATTATTTGTCCTATAACCATCGTAACCACATATCTGTTTTAACTTTTAGATATTCAATGATAACTATTTTGTCCCTTATATTCATCATAAGGCAAATATTGTGATACCACCAAGACTTTATAATACTAACAAACTCATTATTTATCTTCTCTTTTATTATACATATCCCTTTAATGAAAAGATATCCCAATTAAATTCATACTCACAAATTGACTTCTTCTAGTCAATTATTAAATCCTTTAATAAAGTTCTAATACATGATTATACCAATATTTCAACATTCATGATTAACTCAATTAAATCCCATCCTTGACATTGTTATTACATCGTACTCTTTCATGATCCATTTGTACAAACTTCAGTTATTATTGACACACGTCATAAGATACATATCAATTATAAATCTGAACATGTTAATAGCAATAGAAATATTTTTATGCAACTTAATTTATCAATATCTATACTCAACTTCAACATGCGAAGCAATTACCCAATACTAAGGTTCATTCAATGCTTCAATTATATCAAATTTAACCATTCAAATGTAGATTAAATGTATCTTACCTTGAATACAACACTAAAGGTTGCTTATCCTTGCTTTTTCAGAAATCCTTTGATTTGCATCAAATTTGGAGGTTTGCACACAATTATCGCAGTGTAGTCTTCACCCATAAGTTCTATATGTTAAAAGATGAAAAAAAGTTGAATATTGCTTTAAAACCGTAGTCAATTAGCGAGTCAAAGATGGACACATCTCCTTTACTAGGTCCATGTAGAACCAATGGTGAATCTTTACTTGATCTGGTTAAAACGTCCATAATGCTACTATCTCAATTTCGCTTCCTACTTGATACGAGTTGGTACTTATCTCGGGCCATCTCATCGGAGCAACCATGTCATGCCAACCATGCATATGCAAGGTTCCTTCCATACATTCTCATGTACTTTCCAACAATTCTAGTGGCTTAAATATGCATACATACAAGTTCTAATGATAGATATTTATCAATGTATAAGTCTTATAATGGTTATTATTCCATGCAACTTCAAAACTTTCCATGAAACCCTAATTACTTGTCAGGCAACCTACGACATTAACCATTCTTTTATAGCTTGTAACACTTTCATGAATAATTATAACATCCCTTAACAATATGTGGCATCAAATATGTCCATTTTGACCCTCTTTAAATAACCACAAAAACTTCCTTTATCTTTTATCAACTATTCTCACACATCAATTTTCTTTGTATTATCTACATTCTAATATGAAACATAGCATGCAAAGTCGCAAGATATAATTTGACCAAACATTTTTAGCATACTCTGATACTTTCCATTCTCCAAGAATACTTTGTACCAATGTGAAATTTCTATATATCGTTCTCATGAGAATGTTGTTTTTCACTTTATGATTGATTAAAAACTTAGTTAAAAATCAATATTGTTTAAAAAAATCATAATAGATTTGAAATCCAAATCCAAATTCAAATTAATTAAAACCATATAAAGGAAATCAGTTGAACTCTATCCCACGAAAATCAAAATTTCCATAATTCAAATAAAAATTTAAAAAGTCCATACTACCCTTATGGATGGTTTAATTTTATAAACTTTTATTTTTTCATTTAAATTACAATCGTGCCAATGACAATCCTAGCTATTAAATTTTTTTTAGTCTAATGATCAAGATTTTGTTACACATTCAACAATAGATGTGATTTATATTTGAACATAACACCCCCCCCCCCCCCCAACACACACACACACACACACACACACACACACACACACATATATATATATATATATATATATATATATATATATATATATATATATATATATATATATATATATATATATATATATATATATATATATATATATATATATATATATATATATATATATATATATTAGTTAGTCATATACAACAATGATATTCAAAAATTTATACCATTGCCATAGGTACTCAACTAATAGGTCCATCCAAACATGTTAATTATCAACTTTGTTAAATTGATTGATGACATGTTGATTAGTTTTTTTTACTAGCATAGAAAATAGTATGACTTGATATAAAACATTACAAAATAACTTTAATTCAAATTCGAATCTCACTGATTTCGACTTTAAAATAAATAATCGTTAAAAAACACTTGTTTATTCGCCTTATTATACATATTTGACAACACTAGCTTTTAATATCCATACCTGTATACTTGTATTATGAAACATTCATAACATTAATTATCGTTTTCTTGGCAGATATGTTAATTTAATTTATTTAATGTTTTAATACTTCTTTATTAATTCGTACAATCTAAAAAATATTTGTTGTTTGAGGAATAATATAGTAGGAATCACTATTAATGTAGACATGCAGGTGGTCAGCCACGTGCAATTATTCTGTTATAAAATGGTACCCACACTTTAAAGAGCCAAAAAGGAAAGAAATGTTAAAAGGTAGATGAGTCTCCAAAAGGTTGAATTGCAATAGCAACCATATTTTCATGATTCTCTATTTTATTTTAGATCATTGTATATTTCTTAACATTAAATAATATCTAAGTATTTGGAACCTAATTCAAATTAGTCATTAGGCACTCGATTTTCCCGGTTATCGTCGTACTCGATTAATATGTTTTAAGTTACACTCAAAATATATAAAGAAAGCAAGATATCTAAACGACAAATAAGTCTTTTTTAACGGCAAACAATAGTCAACTTTTTGTTGGAAAAAAGATGTAAATAAGATGCATTGATGATCAAATATTTGCATAATTGAATGATCGTGTAGTTATTTTTTAAACTTATTTAAATATATAGTTGACTTAACAATAAACACAAGTAATTCCGTAGGATAATTTCCAGTAGACATTTAAAGTCTTGGACACAAGAAGATAAGCAAAGTCCCAGGTTCTTATTGGGATTGTTCGAATTCTTAAGCAAAATGTGGATTATATTGAGTATTTATACTCATAATATCTATAAACTGGATCATGATGACGATAATGATAGTTTTTGAAAGTTAAATACACTTAATTAATGGAGTCAAAATCGATTCTAGAAGTTTTCACACCTTTTTGGAATATCCTGAAAGCGCCTTGTGGAAGTATGAAACCATCTTTTGGAACCAACTTGTGGAAACTCTAGAGGTAACCCACTCTAGATAGCACATTTGGGGCCGTCTCAGGTCGATTTGGGGTCCGGGGCGAAATATAAAATGAGGCCCCTAACGATAAACTTTTTTTATAGTAAAAGACGGCGGTAACTCCGGAAATTTTTATTAATTTAGAAAATAAATACAATAGCAGTCTGGGGACTCCCCACCTATGGAAAAAAATGGCCATGGGACAATACCCCATGTGCCAAACAACCTAACAACTACATATTACAAAACAAAACAAAACAATAAAAAGGCCTAAACACCCTCTTAACCATAATACATAACAACAACAAAATAAAACTCTAAAAATTGTTCATCTTGTTTTTTTTTTTTTTTTTTTTCACTTCTAGACATGTATTTTCTAGGACCAATTTTATAAGTTAAATATGTATATCTAGAAACAAATAGATAAGAAAACTCACAAATTAGAAGGACAATCTGAAGAGCAATAGAGAATGAATCGATGAACAGTTGAACACCAAGGCAGAAACCAAACCTCACTGCCTCACAATTTGAATATCTGATTATCTGAAAAACATGAAAACAAAGCAGAAATCAGATGCCATTATCTACAATATGAATATACGATTCAATCAAGCAAAAATAAAAAAATTAAAGATTTCAATTATGATAAACTTACTTAGAAATCAGAAAGCAAAATTGAAAACCGGAAGAGTGGAACACCAAACCATGAAATCTGGAGTCTGGACACCAATCACGAAATCAGAAACTGGATTAACAATCACCACGATGACTGCTTCAAAACCAGAAAACATAAATCAGAAATCTACCAATAACCAAATCTAATGATTGATTTGATGAATCAAGAAATCGATATATTCAGATTTAAGAAAAGTAGAAAACTTACTAGTCTTGGCAATCGATGGCTCTTAGCTCTACAGTCGAAATCCAAGTGCCACAGGTGCAAAATCGTTCTATGATTGATGAAGCAAGATGTAGTTCGATCAATTCTGTGCAGCCACTTGGTTATTTGATTAATCAGAAATTAGAAGAGATGAGGGATTGAAAATTGAAATCGAAAATTGGTGATGGAAGAGGAGGGATTGATGATTGATGAAGAACAGTGTATAAAGGAAGAAGAAATCGATGCTGAACAAATTGGATGCAAGAAATTGATTCCAACTTCCAAGATGGCGACTGGCGTTTGGATTCTCCATGAGAGCATTCAATGTTTGGCTGTAAGAGTGCATCTAGGTCCCTGCCATTACTCCTTTCCCTAATATCATCGATACGTTATGATTTGGGATAAGTTTGGGCCTTTCTAGCAAAGTAACATATCTTTTTTGGGCTAAATATATAAAGAACATCTAAAAATGGGGGACCTTTGGCGTTTGGGGCCCGGGGTGGTCGCCCAGCTTGCCCAGCCCATTGGGCCGGCCCTGAGCACATTGAATTTGCATCGGAGGATCCAAATTTTGCATCGGAGGATCCATCTCTACTATGCTAATTTTCCACTTATTGTATTTTTATAATTTACTTCTTAGTTTGAAAATATGTTTATAATTCCAGGCGCTGCCCTCAAACCACCGTATAAGGCTCTCCCCGTTGACCTTGCAAATGGGATTGCCATTGACCCCACCATATTCGTGTTCGAAATCAACTCGACATATAACAATGTACATTCTACCCACCTGACTTGTATTGGATCACAATTTGAAGTCTTTTGGCATCTGTATAAATTCCAAATAGATCAAAATGATAGTGCAACAATAAAACCACCAAAATTTGTAACAATAGATAAAATCGCTAATGAAAAGTTTAAAGACATTAATTGCAAAACTTGAGTTAAATACTGTTAAATGTGACTTGAGAATTGAAGACCCATCCCACCCGAATGCAATGAAGAAACCTGACAACTGATTTACAAACAGATAAGTATTTGGAGTAGGCTGAGGTCTGTTAGACCCGAAAGTGCGTTGGTATGTGTAGTTGGGACTAACTCAAAGATTGTTTAAGGTTTACACTATTCGATATCTGAAGGGTTTCTATGCAATCAATGAACACAAAATTGCCTAAGGTTCACATACAACCCTAATATTGATCTATGTTTTCTTCTATGAAGATTAGAACTAAGAACCTAAAGGAAACAATTCAATTCTAAAGAACAATTAGAAAAACCAACCTTTGATCTTATGATCCTTTCAAGCAGCAGCAAAAGTATCCTGCCTCAAATGCAAGTCACACCCAAGGGATGGAAGAATCAGTCCAGCAGAGTGAATCCAGAGAGAAGAGATGGCGTGAATATGAGGTGCCAGGAGGTTCCTTTTATAGCCTCCTAGGGTTACACCTGAAACCCTAAGGAGCCTCCAATTGGACAAGGCTTTTGACCACTTGGACCAGGCTTACCAAAACCCTAATTAGGGTTTCACCAAACCCTGGAGGAGCCTCCAGGTTTGCGCCACTTTTGGTCCCTGGTTTTACCTGACCAGTTATTCAACTATTGAATAAATGCCAAACCAGTCCCTGCACCTTTTAATTAATTAATTTAATCTCCGAATTAAATCCAATTAATTATAGATTAAATCTCAATTAATTAATATAGTTTCTAATTAATATATTAACACTTAAATATATTAATAAACCATATATATTTAATCTATTGATTTATTATATAATTAATAAATCAACTATTCTCTCTACTGAACTATCCTCCACCCATGAGGGCAACCCAAATGGACTTTGCTTTTAATCATAGGATAAAAGGTACAATTACAAGTCATGGCTTAGACACCTAATCCAACAGTCTCTCACTTGGATAAGTCTATGACTTTAATTGTCTGAACTCTGACCCAGTCAGTTCTGTCCAAAGATAAGTGATCTGATGATCCTCCGTCCAACAGGATATTTTCAGACTCAAGACATGGACTAACATCAATCTTGGTCTGATACTCTGTTTCTCGATTTCTGATTTGCATATGACTTTAGAGACTACTAATTGAACACATCAATTAAGTCCCGGTTGGCCAACACTTTCAGTCAACTTCAAAATCATCGAGAGGCCTACAGATATCTGTTTCCCATCGGGTCATGGGACGGATAAGTTTCGACTCATATGTCCATAACTTTTGCGGGTCCAAATACATACAACAATGCGTTTTATAGCACCGAGTTACTGGCGCGATTTCGTATTGTCAATAAGCACTTGTATCGCAAATAATAGATCATATCTCTCCACTTAAAGATCACCGGATATCATCGTCTTAACATTGCTCGTGATATAATCCATGAAGCAATCTATTAAGCGCGGGTTTATCCAATACTCAAATCTCTATTTCTAAGTACTCATGAACGTTGTAGCAGTCTTACTGCAATGTCTAACTCCTTAGACAGTCTGCAACCAATTCACGATAGTCTTAGTTCATACTTACTTCCTAACAGTATGATCGACTGTGGAGTTTTATATAATCTAATTATTAAGGAAGTTAAACATGCAAATATAGAAACACAGAAATAAACAATTGACAAAGGCAGTAACAATACTCATTTATAAATCTCTATTATAAAATCACCGTGTCAATTACATTTATACTGTTACAAGTTTCTGATCTATCTAATTACTAAAACTAACATCATCCTTCAATCCAATGCTCCGAGCATGCTGATTGTGCTTGATCCTATTCAGAGCCTTAGTCAAAGGATCTGCAGGATTGTCCTCGGATGATACTCGCTTAACCAGTAAATGCCCTTCTTCTATCTGATGTCGAATGTAGTGGTACTTTCTTTCGATATGCCTGGACTTTCCATGGTCTCGCGGTTCCTTTGCCAAGGCGACCGCTCCTTCATTATCGCAGAAAAGTTCCACCGGCTCGTGAATGCTCGGGACAACTCCAAGATCCCCGATGAAATTCTTTAGCCAAGCCGCCTCATTAGACGCTTCACTCGCTGCGATGTACTCTGATTCGCACGTTGAATCAGCCACCGTTTCTTGCTTGGAACTTTTCCAAGTGACCGCTCCACCGTTCAAAAGAAATACCTAGCCCGACTGGGACCGTCCACTGTCCCTATCTGTCTGGAAACTGGCATCTGTATATCCACTCACTTTTAACTCATCATTGCCACCAAGGACTAATACCATGTTCTTTGTCCTTCGCAGATACTTGAGTATGTTCTTGACTGCAATCCAATATGCTTTTCCAGGATTACCCTGGTACCGACTAACCATGCTCAGCGCATAGGATACGTCGTGACGAGTACATGTCATAGCATACATGATCGACCCTACTGCCGAAGCATAAGGTACCTGACTCATTTCAACTATTTCCTTATCGGTACTCGGACTTTGAGTCTTACTCAATTTAACACCACTTAGGATTGGTAACTCTCCCTTTTTGGAACTTTCCATGTTAAACCTCTTTAACACCTTTTCCAAATATGTACACTGGCTTAGGTCTATCAATTTTCTCTTTCTATCTCTAAGTATTCTTATCCCGAGAATATAAGCAGCTTCCCCTAGGTCTTTCATGGCGAAACACTTCCCGAGCCAAGCCTTAACATTCTGCAAGGTCGGAATGTCGTTTCCCATGAGCAGTATGTCATCAACATACAGCACCAGGAAAGTGACTATACTCCCACTAGCCTTGACATATACACATGACTCATCTTCACTCCTAGAGAATCCAAACTCTTTGACTTTCTCATGGAAGCAAAGATTCCAACTGCGAGATGCTTGCTTCAACCCGTAGATTGATCTTTTAAGCTTACATACTTTATCAAGGTGCTTAGTGTCTACAAAACCTTCTGGCTGACTCATGTAAACATCTTCAGTCAGTTTCCTGTTAAGGAAAGCGGTTTTGACATCCATCTGCCAGATTTCATTATCCTGATTGACTTAATCTTGGCTACTGATGAGAAGGTTTCATCATAGTCAACCCCCGGGGTTTGAGTGAATCCCTTCGCAACCAGCCGAGCTTTATAAGTATGCACTTTTCCATCCATGTCAGTCTTCTTTTTGAAGATCCACTTGCATCCGACTGTCTTTCGACCCGGTACATTGTCAACCAAGTTCCAAACTTGATTGTCATACATGGACTTTATCTCGCTGTTCATCGCCTCTTTCCATTTTGCAGACTTGGGGCCTGCCACTGCTTCACGGTAGTTAGTTGGCTCATCCAAATTAGTCAATGTACGATCACTGACTAACGTGTCTCCGTCCGAAGTAATATGGAAACCATAGAACTCGGGCGGCATGCTAACTCTACCTGAGCGCCTTAGGGGCAACGAAATGTCGGTGGGTCCAACATGAACTTCTTCCTCATGTTGGTTGCTAGTTTCTTCCAAGGTTGTTTCATCGGGCGTCTCCTGAATTTCTTCGAGATCGATCGTACTCCCACTGTCCTCTTTGGATATGAGTTCTCTCTCTCGAAAGAACCCCCGTCTTGCTACAAAGACCACGTCCTCGCTTGGTCTGTAGAACAAGTATCCAAAAGACTGTTTCGGGTATCCGATAAAGTAACACCTCTCACTTCTTTCTGCGAGCTTATCTGAAGTATCTCGTCTCACAAATGCTTCACAGCCCCAGACTTTGATGTGTGCCAACGAGGGAACTTTCCCCATCCACATCTCGTGCGGTTTTCGCAACCTTCTTGGTTGGGACAAGATTTAGGATATGGGCGGCAGTCTCTAAGGCATACCCCCAGAAATGGATTGGAAGTGAGGCTCGACTCATCATGGAACGAACCATGTCCAACAAGGTTCGGTTTCGTCTCTCTGCAACACCATTCAGCTGAGGTGTTCTTGGAGGCGACAACTGTGAAACAATTCCACATTCCTTGAGGTAATCGAGAAACTCGATACTAAGATACTCACCGCCTCTGTCGGATCTAAGCATATTTATCTTTCTGCCCAATTGATTTTCCGCTTCATTCTTGAACTCTTTGAACTTTTCAAAGGTATCCGACTTATTCTTGATTAAGTAGACATACCCATATCTACTAAAATCATCGGTAAAGGTCACATAGAACCACGTGCCATCTTTAGTGGTTGTTCTGAAGGGACCACACACATCTGTGTGTATGATATCCAACAAACCTTCACCTCTTTCAAAGGAACCTTTGAATGGTGATTTTGTCATCTTGCCAAGTAAGCAAGATTCGCATACATCATCCGACCCAAGGTCGAATGATTCCAACACTCCATCCTTTTGGAGTTGGGCGATGCGTTTCTTGTTTATATGGCCAAGGCGACAATGCCACAGACATGCCTTTTCTACACCGCTTGAAGCATCAATAGTTAATACATTTTTACCATAATTATCAACACACATAATAGATTCATAAACACCATCACAAGGCATAGCATTAAATATAAACACATCATTTTTGAAAACCAAAATTGAACCATTCAATTTATTAAACTCATAATGAAAGCCTTGTCTAAATAGTGCATGAAAAGAAATTATGTTCTTTGCCATATCTGGCGCATAGCAACAATTATGTAAATCTAATCTAACTCAACTGCTCAGCATCAGTCCATAAACACCGATCTTGGTAACAGGTGACGTTCGCCTATTGCCCATGACCAGGTTCAGTCTGCCATGCTCCAGTTCCCTACTTTCCTCTAGGCCCTGCAAATCAGAACAGATGTGAAAACCACATCCTGTATCAAGGACCCATGAACGGGAAAAAGATGAGTTATTAGATATAGAATATGTACCTGCCTGTGACGGTTTCACTTTACCGTCCTTGACATCCTGCAGATACGTGGGGCAGCTCCTCTTCCAATGACCCTTCTACTTGCAGTAAAAGCAGTCGGCCTCTTTGGGGTTCCGAACATGTGGAATTCCGGAAGACTTACCTTTCGGGGCACCGCTAGATGACCCGACGTGAGTCTTTTCCCTCCAGTTCTGCTTAGGAGGGCCTTTCCGTTTCTTTCCCTTTCCGGAGCCAATAGCCAGGACAGGCGGGTTGACAGGGAGCACAGCTTTTCCCTTCATCCCGTCCTCAGCCATCCGAAGCATGCGGTGTAACTCAGCTAGGTTTGCCTGGTTGTTGTTCAAATGATACACCAGTGTGAACTGGTCATAAGAACTGGGTAATGAATTCAGTACTATGTCAACTGCTAAATCCTCATGAACCGGCATTTCCAGCTTTCTAAGCCTTTCCACGTAACCATGCATCCTCTGCACATGTGCACAGATGGACTCGCCCTCTTTGGGCTTGCTGTTAGTGAAAGCTTTTACAACCTCACGCCTCTCGATGCGCTCTTGCTTGTGGAACCTTTCTGCGAGCTCTTTGTGCATCTCGTAGGGCCAATAGTCCTCATAGATACGCTGCAGTTCAGGGTTCATAGTAGCGATCATGATGCAAGCCATTTTGGTTGCATCATCAGTGTGTTTAGTGTACGCAGCGATTTCCTCGGGAGTAGCGGTTTCAGTGTGCACATCAACAAGCTCGGTTTCTAGAACATACTCTTTATGTTCAAACCTTAGAGCCATTTTGATGTTGCGGATCCAGTCATTGTAGTTGCTGCCGTCCAACGTCACCTTTGAGCATAATGACAGAATCGAGGTGACACTACCAGGATTTGAGTGGGGAACGGATTGGTCAGAAGACATCTGAACAAGAAGAAGATAGTTTTAATTAGAGAGAGTAATAATAATAATCCTCAAATTCACCCAAAAATAAATACGAGGCTAGGATCCTACAATAACAATCTACAATACTAAAAAGGGATGCCGTAATCAATATTGCAAATTTTACAAGGTAGGCGAATGACGATTCAGCCAATTCCACCGCGGAAACATAATCATATTATAATGGAATTCCTAGTTTCTTTGAGATTTATCGAACTGTTCGATAGCATGTTTTAATCTCGGGAATGCCCCGCTGTTTGTGACTGGGATACCGAGGATCACAAACCGGGTGTGAATAACCATGCAAATTGCTTGGTACTCTTGAAGTCAATTGTCATCTCTAATTAACGTGCCGATAAACCACACACGCTCCGTTAATAATGACAAAATCAAGAAACCCATTGCGACTCTTTGCGGACCCCAGTTGGCGTGCCGGTAAACCACACACGCTCCACCAACGTTCCACAAAGTGTAATGTGCAATTTCATGGATTAGCACCAATTCACATTTTTATCCTAAAGTAACTAGATTGGGATTTGATTAGGGTTCTAGTACTTTCAATTACAGCATTATACTTTTA
Source organism: Cichorium intybus (assembly GCA_023525715.1). Taxonomy (NCBI): domain Eukaryota; kingdom Viridiplantae; phylum Streptophyta; class Magnoliopsida; order Asterales; family Asteraceae; genus Cichorium; species Cichorium intybus. Next base: position 27,348,326 of record CM042013.1, on the reverse strand, counting down.
AGAGGCTTAGCGGTTCTATCATACCCGTTCGGCTAACGACACTCGACTGACCAGGAGAGCGGTGGGTAAGAGTAGATACCCATTAGACTAACATTTTATAGTCAGTCGCCTTATACCCTTTTTATAGGACAGTTTTGTGAATGAGGCTTACTAGCGGTAGACTAACCAATTTTCTTATATATATTAAATTAACTTTTAATCATAAATATATATATAAGATATATTTTAATCTCATTAAAATATTTTAGAATTAATTTAATCTTAATTTTTGCAAATTATTACTAATTTTTTTGAAAATTTTAATTAATTATTTAATCTGATTTAATTGGTCTTTTAATTAATCAATTAATTAAACTAATTAAATCTAGGTTACAGATTACAAATTAATCAAATTAATTAACCTGTAATGGTCCTATGAATTTCGAAATACACATGCCAAAGAATTAGGGTTCAAGTTATTTTAGTTGATTTAGTTACCAAAAATAACAACACACAATTAAGGCAAGCAAATCAAGCATTCAAGGGGGGACCAAGGAGGGTGGCGGCTAGGGTTAGGAAACCCTAGCCTTGAGATCGATTTTGGCCTCCTCCCAAGGGTTAATTTTCGCCAATAACCCTTAGGCACAAAACAATTCAAGCAGTTCATAATCAAACACAAGAAAACAAGCCAGCTCTGATACCACTGAAGGGTTTCTATGCAATCAATGAACACAAAATTGCCTAAGGTTCACATGCAACCCTAATATTGATCTATGTTTTCTTCTATGAAGATTAGAACTAAGAACCTAAAGGAAACAATTCAATTCTAAAGAACAATTAGAAAAACCAACCTTTGATCTTATGATCCTTTCAAGCAGCAGCAAAAGTATCCTGCCTCAAATGCAAGTCACACCCAAGGGATGGAAGAATCAGTCCAGCAGAGTGAATCCAGAGAGAAGAGATGGCGTGAATATGAGGTGCCAGGAGGTTCCTTTTATAGCCTCCTAGGGTTACACCTGAAACCCTAAGGAGCTTCCAATTGGACAAGGCTTTTGACCACTTGGACCAGGCTTACCAAAACCCTAATTAGGGTTTCGCCAAACCCTGGAGGAGCCTCCAGGTTTGCGCCACTTTTGGTCCCTGGTTTTACCTGGCCAATTATTCAACTATTGAATAAATTCCAAACCAGTCCCTGCACCTTTTAATTAATTAATTTAATCTCCAAATTAAATCCAATTAATTCTAGATTAAATCTCAATTAATTAATATAGTTTCTAATTAATATATTAACACTTAAATATATTAATAAACCATATATATTTAATCTATTGATTTATTATACAATTAATAAATCAACTATTCTCTCTACTGAACTATCCTCTACCCATGAGGGCAACCCAAATGGACTTTGCTTTTAATCATAGGATAAAAGGTACAATTACAAGTCATGGCTTAGACACCTAATCCAACAATATCTATATAATAAAGGCTGCTAGCTAAGGGTTTAATTGTATTGGAACAATCGTCTTTCAATCTCGTGAATAAGAATACTCTGTCCTGCCATATGGACGTAGGACACATTGACCAAACCACGTTAAATGTTATGTTTTTGTGAGTAATTTAGTCTTGTTTACTCCAGAAAAATACTTTAAACTAGGATGTAATGCTTATGCCAAATGCTAGATATGTATTACATCTAACATTTATCACTAGTGAAACAAACAAGTCGATTTATAATGGAGACACCTTCTATTTGAAATTTTAAATCGGAACATAATGCTGAGTAGGAAACCTTATTTAGGTCAGGTGTAAGTAGGATGCTTGGATGGGCCTATAACATACCAAATCATCTATCATGAGACAAGCTTGTTGGTTGAGCAGAAACTAATTATGTGTTATATTTAATCCGAGCCAACGCTCGATATTTATTGTATCTGGTATATTGTTGTAAATAAACTGAACGTTTAACGAATTGTTCATGAACTGTTAGGCAAGAAGTTCTTTTATGTTTGTTTATTTAATAAACAAACAAATATGATTAAGAATTTTCATTTGCTTAGTTAAACATCCGAACACAAACAATAGCATCGTTCATTCATTTACATTCATAAATATCCGTTTATGTTCCTTTGTTTACGTTCTTTTACCATTGTTTATGTTTGATTATTATATTATATAAATATTATAAATTGATGAGAGTGAAAGTGGGGCTTCTAAGAGTCGTTTAAGTTTTACAACATCTAGATTTTGTAAAAATATCAAAAGTGGCATTGCTAAGTACAATCTGCATACTAAAAGTGTTGACGACTAACTTTTATGGTTCTTGGTTGTCACACCCCGATCCTTGGCGGAATCGATCAAGGCGTGATATGTTGTTCAAAGTCTCATGACAACTATGTTATAATATGATTAGATTCAATTAAGTACTAAGTAGGCAAACAAGATCCACAACATACAAATACAAATTCAAATACAAACAACATTTATTACATCAAATTTAAATAGTCTTGTGGGTTTCTAAGGTATACCCTATTTTTCATCAACTTCATTCTTCAAATCTGCATCATGGGTAAAAACAGGTCAACTACGAGAGTTGGTGAGTAATCTAGTTTTATTAAAGAAAATTGTGAGTTTGAAATATTTATAATTTGAAACTTGTTTTCTTTGGAAGTCGACAAGCAAGTATTATTGAGATAACGATTTATAAATCAAAAATTGATTAACAAATGATAACAACAACAATAAGTCCTCACCCTATATATACATATATATGTATATATATAGGATGGAGCATCTAATCATCATACACACTCAACCACGTGCAATCAATCACCTTAGCGTCCCAAGGCGGGGTGGTCAACCCAATACCGCTATTATTGTCCATAACATACCTCAAGAATACGGGCATAGTCATGGAGATTAGACTAAAAATGGTAATGCACTACAAGTACATGTAGCGTAAACAAACAATAATTATACAAATAATGATTCATGTATAAATGTCCCAACAATGTCTCAATTGTGTTAAAATAATAAAATGAAGTTGGAACATATTAAAACCACATGATACACCCCAAAAGTATTGAAAATTATAAAATATGGGGTAGATAACTCACATTACTCCAACGGAATACGCGTGTCGCAGAATAGGCGGCTCGGGTCAAAATGACGTAGAACCTAATATATTTAATAGTTTTGGTTTAGGAACTACTAAACGGGAATGAAGTATTAATAAAAATAATTATACACATATTCTTATATTAGATGAATGAACAATAATTCATTTCGATTTGAATATTAAGGTATTCATTTGTTAAATCAATTTTAAATTGAATTAATTACTTTGTATAATTAATTTATATTTTCAATTTAGTCAAGATTTTAATAATTTCTTATTAAAATAATAACTTGTCCAATTATAAGTATTTACAGATTTTAACAATTATTTATATGAAATAATCATTAAAAATGCATTTTTACATGCTTAAGTACTTAGGAAAATAGTTTTAAAGAGTAAACAGTATTGAAAAATTCTGAAATTATTAGAAAATCATTATTTCACATAATAGTAATTACTGTACAATTTTCATAGTTTTCTGAACTGGTTTAGTATTTCTTTATTATTTTAATGATTAAACAACATCAAAATTCGGGAAAAATAATAAATGATCCCTAAAAATTCTGGAAATTTAATAATAGTTTTCTAACGTTATATTGAGCCTACTGTAAATGTTTTGGATATTTGTGACTATGGGAAGTATTTCTTATATTTTTCATTATTAATTAAACAATAAAATCATAAATAATAGTAAAATATTAAGGGAAATTCATTAAACTTTTTTATTTATGATTAAAATGTTATATAAGATATTCGGATAAGGTTTTGTAATTTTTGGACATGTGTAGCTATTTATTATCAATTTAAATCATTAAACTATCATTAAATCGGGAAAAATAAGTAAACATTCTTAAAAAACTCTGTAAATTTGGTCATGGAGTCTTTAAAATGTTAATAAGGTGGAAAAAATATAAAATCTAGTTTTTAACATACATAACTATATTTTTATATTTATTTATCTACAACAAAATAAAATACAAAATAAGCATAAAACAGTAATATAAATGCATGAAACTTCATAAATCCACTTTACTCAATGTATGGGTCATCCTAGAATTTTCCCAGAATTTATTGACTAAAAAGTTATTTTATGTGAATTATTGCCTTATTATATTGCAATAATTATAGTAATTCAATAAAAATAAGTTATTTTCTGAAAATTTCCAGAACTTCTTATTTTATTTATGGGATTCTGAAAAAAATCAGGTTTATGCATAAAATGAGTTTTAGATAGTTTGGTGGATTTAATTTTTTCATGTATGAATTTGGAACTTTTAACAACATACCTTGATGAATGCTTCAAGAGGGATGGAGATTTGAGTATATTGGAGTGTTCTTGGCTGAAAAATGAAGATTTCTAGGAGGAATTTCGAGATTGAGAGTGAGAGGAAGAATAGATATGGTTTGAGTGGTGATGAGAATAATGTGTTGGGAGAAAAATGAAAGGAAAGATGATGGGAGGTGTGAGTGGGAGACAATGGGAATAACCTTTTGCTTTTGGTGGTCTTCATAATTTTCCACTAACACAAGCATCTTTTATATAATATATTAATTAATACAAGAGTTTTATAAAATTTAATGTAGAGTTTATAAAAATAGAGTTTTATAAAAGATAGGTTATTATTTGATTATAACAATCTACTTTGATTTGAAGTTTAATTATAGCATTCAAATTTGATTCTTTTAATTTAATTAGAGCATCATACTTTGATTTAATTTTAATATGGTATCATAATTTAATTTGATTATAGTTATAACGTTATACTATGCTATATTGCTATTAACGTCAATTTATATCGTAGCGTATGGGTTTTGATCCTATTAGCGTCAAGTAATCTTGAGTAGGGTTTATTAAATTTCCAATTGGGTTGGGTTGACCCGAATCCATTTTAGGCGGATGTCACATTGGTTTTGATGTTTATGTTCATTTAGGTTTGTTAATTTATGTTCGTTTATGTACATTTATGGTTTTTTTACGTTTGTTTGTTTATGATATTTTGTGTTCATTTGACACATTAACAAACATAAACAAACTAACATGAACAAGCAACTGCGTAGGAACCGTAGCCATCTCCGATTGCAATTGGGTCAAGTCTTCCATCGCGACGTCTTCAGGGGTGGAGAGGTCTGATTCGGGATATTGATCTTCTTCCATACTCACTTCAGTTCTCGATTTGATTGATTTCTCTGAACTTGACCGGCGACAGAAGATGATTGGCATCCATGGCAGTGACGGGAGGAGATCCACAGCCGACGGTAATTAAGGAATTAAATAATGTGAAAAATAGAATTGTCGAAAATGTCATTTAAAATTGATTGGCTAATATTGTCTTACACATTCATACAATATTTGGTCTCCACATATGAACCTATATATATATATATATATATATATATATATATATATATATATATATATATATATATATATATATATATATATATATATGTAAATATGTACATATAAACACACACACACACAAACAAACACACACACACACACACACATATATATATATATATATATATATATATATATATATATATATATATATATATATATATATATATATATATATATATGTGTGTGTGTGTGTGTGTGTGTGTGTGTGTGTGTGTGTGTGTAGAGAGAGAGAATGTCAAGATAAGTTGAAAACTCGTATATTATGAAAACTTGAGAACTCCTAAACGAAAATTTGTTTTTTTTAAAAAGATTTAATGCATTAAGTCTATTATATTTAAGATTTTTCGTCAAAAACAATTTGAAAAAATATGTATATATGCATTTTTTGTCCAAATCTGCATATGTGTACTTTTTTTTTTGCACATGTGCACCTTCCAAAAATCAAGTTTTTTTAGATACTTTTTGACGAATGGATCTTAAATATTAGCTACTTAGTGCATTAAGTTATTCTTTTTGAAAAGTTTTTTTCGTCTAGGAGTTCTGAATCATAAATATATGATAATATAGTGGTTTCTTTAGGTTCTTATAAAAAAGTAATCAATTTTTCTAGTTTTTTGCTAATGATGTATATCTTAATAAAGATGTATGAGAAAGTGATGTGTATGAAGAAAAAGATGAGTGAAAGTTTGATTGTGAAACACCGGAGCTAGAACTCAAATATAATATATCTATGAGACCAATCAACATCCAAAAGCTATATACCGATAAGATTAAAAGTGTACAACAGAAAGAAGTCAAAGTGGAAAGGGTTATGAAAGGAATCACATGTATTCCAATGATAGTCAATTTAATTACAGTCTAAAATTAAAAAAATCAATTGGAGTTTTGATTTTGATGAATTTCATTTTAATCTTTCCCCTCATGGTAGCTTGATAGCTGATGTTATGTGCCGATTTCTGTGTTTTGTTTGGAGGGCAAGTCTTGGCGGATAATGTAATCTCTTTATTTTTTACTTGGTTAAAACATAGGGGTGGAAAGGGGTCTACAATTTGGACTCATTGGTGTTGGACCCCTTTTTGTTTGCATTTAATTTGTAGCCTTGTTCTTGCCCAAATTCTAGTTTATAGCTAGTCGTGTTGTTTTTTTTTTTAAATATATCTGGCCGTTTCAAAAAAGAAGAAGTTAAATTAGCTCTTATGTTTATTACTTGTCTTTTATTTCCACCTGAGTTGGTACTTGCCCCGTTTTTGTCACCTACGATGCATATAAATGCTCCCTACGAAGTAGATTTGATTTTGGTTTAATCGAGCGAGAATAATACCTTTTTCGCCTCTCTTTGGTGTTTTATGTGTATTAAAGGGATTTTTTTTAATATTAACGTATTAAAGTGTTGTTTCCTAACTAGTTTGTAGCTATTGTCTTCACTCCGTCATTTCATTTATGCCCGTGGTGCATAATCTATTAAAGGCAACTAATCGAGTGGAAAGATGTGGCCTTTACACACCATTACGTGTTTTTTTTAATCATTGTACTGATCTTTTATGTTTTTTCTTATAGAAATAGTCCACAACAAAGGACAAGAATTTTACTTTCTGGTTATTGATAGGTTCTTCAAAATAGTACATTATATCATGTGATAAATATGTGTTGCAATTCATGTGGCTGATTCATTCTTTTAAGAAAGTATGAGGGATGGTGATGTCAAATTGTTTAGTCGTTTTTAGCATGTGTTGTGACGTAAGTCATGTACAATTCTATTATTTTCCACTGTCGCTACACAATCAAAAGAGCAAACGGAATTAAAACAAAAATCTATTGGAATTCAGTCGTGTTTTCTGACGAACAACCGATAAGATAATTTTCGTTGCCGTTTTGATGCAAAATTGTCGCAAAATTTAGGGTTTTTTTTTTTTTTTTTTTTTTTTGGTAGCGATTTGTCGTATTTCTATCTGAACTTTGTGACGAAATATTTCTGTCGGAAATGTCCGCCGGATTCCTCTTTTTTCTAGTAGTGTCTTTGGAAGTATTATTGGTGAATTGCATACATCAAGTTATATATTATGTACCGTGTTCTTCACCATTTAAGTTAGTTGGTCGTTTTAACTTACTAACCTTGTTACATGTTAATCTGTATTTAACTGAAATTGTTCGCCTCACAAAGGATAAGAGAATGTAAAGCGGTGAAAAAATCTATCAAATTAAAATGCACAACGTCACGGAAGGATATAAAGGCCACCAACTAGCACAATGAAAGGAGTATACAACTCATGTTGTTAGGGTTATTCACAGCAACAAACAAGCAATTACAGACTCGGAGAAAAATTAAAAAACACAAAAATTAATGTGCTTCGCACAATTGCAGTATTTGTGTTATGTCCACAAATGAATTAGATTGGTAATAACGATGTAGGATTTACAAGTATAATATATGAGAAGATATTACGCATAATATCATAATGGGCCAAGCTCATGAATAATCCACAATAACACAAAACTCTCGTTTGACCTTTGGACCTCTCACCCTTGAAATTACCCAAGAAAACTTCCTTGTGAAATCTGGAGATTCCCTTCCAGCCTTAAAATCTTCCTTCTTGAGACGTCCTTATAGACATATGAACGTCTGCACATTTGAAAATCACCATCTAGACTACTAAAGAAACTAAGTGTCAGTAGAGACAATTAGTAGAGACAATTAGCTAGATAGATGTGTAAGCAGATTCTACAATTCAACACATATTTCATCAATGGAACCTAATTTGGATCCTTTATTAAATAATTTATTCTTAAAACGATTCACAAACGAAAAGGAATAGGGATATCAAGCTATGTTATTACCTTTTATATCTATGTTGTTCAACTTTTATGAGTCTAATTCTAAGAAACATGTAGGTCAATGTCTTATTCACACGAAAGACGATGGTGATGGCGATAGATGGGATAAGCTAGCACATGCTTTTATACTTGTAAACATATTGAAATATTATATACAAATAATTGTGTTTAAGTAGTATTTATATTGCAACAAAGTATCAACTTATAGAATCTTATTAGTTATTTTGCATTTAGGGGTGTACTATATCGAAAACCATATAAAAAGGTCAAATAAAAGATAGACAAAAGCAAATTAGGGCTATCAAATTTGTATCAAACAAAATCAACCAACATGTTACGAACCGAACCAAAAAAGTTGGTATCAATATGTTTCGTATCCAACATGTTTGGTTGATAGTATCGTACTAATTAAATAATCATTGTACAATAATGCTACAAAATTTTTAATATTATGGTTGTATCGTACCAACCAATTCTCATTATATATATATATATATATATATATATATATATATATATATATATATATATATATATATATATATATATATATATATATATATATATATATATATATATATATATATATAGACACACACAGACACACATAGAGAATTCGGATCGGATGAGGACTTCAATTTCGGTGAGAACTGCGAGAACAAATTTGGACCTCTAATCTTGAAAAATGGGTGGTTAAGATTCAATGTGAAAAAAGTAACACATCTTAAAAGTTTGGTGGGAGGGGTAGTTGCCTAAAAACTAAAACTAGTGGGCGGATAAGATAAATTAAGAATGGTAATATGGTAATCTGGACAAGACCTCCAACCCCCTTACGAACACTTATCATCATGGTCATAGATTATAAATGTTTAGACATTAAAAGGCACTGCAGGGAATGGTACCTCCTTTTTAAAGTAGTGTCCTAGCTCAATGTAGGGTTCCCATATTTGAAATTGTTTGGTATTTGGTTATGAAATCTCCATGGATTGGTATTCAGGGTATGAAATCCCCATTGTTGGTATACGGGGTATGAAATCCCCATATTGTGTCATATTTGAACTATTATGTGATTAGTATTGTTGGGAGTTATGCTATCTTGTGGCATTACATTGTTATTTATCCAATGCACTCATAAGACAAGATATTTGTTGACATGTATTCCACATGTGCAAATCAATGATAATATAGATGGCCTTTAGAAGAAGGTGCCAAACTTTTGGGATATTTTAGAAGACCGAAATTAGCAAACATTAGACAATTTTTTTTGTTGATACCTCTTTTGGGTATCTAGAATGTTTGTTATGGTGATGTAACTTGTTGTAACACCTAAAGTAAACTATGATTTTTTACAAATGTTTTGTAAAATGGATAGAACATATAACCTTGTACCTGACATTAGTATGATCAATGTCATTTCTATGCTAATTCTCAGTTTATGAAAATGAGGTGTTACAATTGATGTGGTTGATGGGGGTAATAATGGAACTCAACCAAATATGGGTGGTGAGGGGGCAAGTGTACAAAATGATGATGGTGAGGGTGTTCATTGACCAATTCAAGTGATTGATGAGAGTGTGATTAGTGTGATAAGTCAAATTCTTTATGATTTTGGTGAAGATGGTAATGAAGTCAGTCAAGTTGTTGACGAGGGTTAAAATGGGAGTCAAAATACTCATGATACACATCAATATGAGGGTGATTAAAATAAAGATGCTATTGTAGAATCTGACTTTGATTAGGGTAATGTAGATGATATTTTCCCTTACATAGTTTTAATTGATGATGATAACCTTATCTTATTACTAGAGTCTGACTGTATAATGGAAGAAATTGAAAATAATAAAGGGATACAAATTGTAGGTGATAATATACCATTAGTTGAGATGGTGATATTAACATTCTTGCATATTAACAAATCGTAAATGATTGCATCATTTCTATATTTCCTCTATTATTTAACATGTATAATTTTGTCAAAAATAAGAATTAAATGGCGATGCAGAATTACCTAATGAGTATGATGAGTGTGAAGAATTTGGTGGTGAAGTTGTTATTAATGAGGGTGATGTTGATGACCAACCACTTTAATCTTATGTTGATGTGGGCAATGGTGATGATGTAAGGAAGCTGACAATCAAGGTCATGGATCATATTGGGGTTGTAATAGAGATAATATATGTGGGCATATGTTTAGCTAGCCCTTTGCCTTTGGAAATTTGTTTAGGCATTTAGTATAATTGGATATGCTACATGTTGTTAACATTTATGCTTTTGTAACGGTAACCCCAGTAATGTAATTCCCTTGTTTAGTTAATTCTTCATCGGTATTATTTAATTGTAACACTCGGCTTTTAAAACAAAAACACCCCTGAAAATTTTTCATTTAAAACAAAGGTTTCAATACGTAAAACCATAACAAAAGGGGTATATTTTATTAAAAACAGGTACAAGTGTATCAAGGAGAGTATAAAATACCATAGTCTCCTTTGAAGCCGGGCTGCTACTGACAGCATCTATAAATCTCACTTCTTTAGTCATGGACTCTATCTTTTCCCTTATCAGGATCACGCTAACCTGCAGGGACATTTAACAAATAACATGAGCTATAAAGCTCAGTGAGTAATCATATCTGCAAATAACATGTATAAGAAATACATTCATATATAATTTCCTATATATGATAAATATCTTATTATTCATCTTTTCAATACCAAGTCCCGTTTTATAGCCCCTTCCGGCTAATTGTATATATCTATCTGGATATCGGATCCAACTTCTAGCCTTACTGGCTGACCATATATCTCTTAGGATTTCACATCCTACTTCATAGCCTTACAGGCTGAACCATCATAACATATGATTATCAAATCACGTCAGTTATTTGCACATTTAATCATATCTAACCATTTTTGTCCCATGTTTTCTAGTCACAATTGACTGCACCATATTTCCTGGCTATATAAGCCGCGCCAAACAGTTTCAACATTTATATCATAGCCATATAGGCCGCACCAACAGGTTTCAATAACCCGATAACATAGCCATAGGGCCGAACCATTTAGATTCAAGTTTAATATCATAGCCATATAGGCCGTACCAGTTTCATATAATAATATCATAGCCATAAAGCTTCACCATTTAGATTTAACATTTTATTTCATAATCATTTATGGCTCACGAGTTTGCCCCGCTTTTTCCCAGACTCACGGCTCCGTTCTTGTCATTTCATTGACTCACGGCTTACCCGGTATTGTCTTTTTATTTTTGTTGACTCACAGCTCCGTTCTTGTCTTTCACAGACTCACGGCTTATCTGATATTGTCTTTTTACTGACTCACAGCTCCGTTCTTGTCTTTCACAGACTCACGGCTTATCTGGTATTGTCTTTTCAATATATCTTTAAAACTGTCATTTTCGTCCCCCAAAGCTGTTTCAATCTGTAACAGTCCAATCAGCACATATCATATATGATATAAGTGAGATTACTCACCTGGATACTTGCTGCAATTGTATCCCGTTAATCTTTGCCTTCTTACACATCTTTATCATAGGTTAACCACCATTTCAGTTGACTTTAATACATAAGAGTCCAATATTATACAACTACAAACCATCTCTAGATGGTAAACTTTTCATTTACCATCTTTCATGAATTATACACTTCCCCGAGGCATACGTATTGTTCTACAGTGCCCCCGGAGAGTCGTATTCTCAATTTAGTATTTTTCCAAGACTTTTCAAACCATCATGGACTTGTAGTTAAAGTTTGAAGTCATTTGGACATGTCTAGCATCAAATTCAACTTTAAAACCCCCTGAATGGATGCACGACTCGTGCAAATTATTGCTCTATAGGAGCACGACTCGTGTAAGCATAAAATAGCATTGTACGTTCATCTGCAGGAGGTGCACGACTCGTGCATAAAGAGCACGACTCGTGCCCTTGCTGCAGAGTCCAGTTTCAGTTCGATTTTTGCACTGTAGCTCCCTGTTTTCACCTATTAAGTTCTTATTTTAGTTCTTAATCATATGGGGTTTATTTCAAGACTAAAACCTTCCATTTATACAAGGTTTTAACTCCTTGAAATCAACTCAATCAATCAATTACAGAAATTAGGGTTCTTAGTTCCAAAAACCCCAAAGCTTCAAAATGAACAAAATCAATTGTTTCAATGACATGTTCTTATCATATGAACATGTTTGAACCCAGAAATCATGTGCAAACCTCATGGATTACACTGAAATTACAGATTTCAGTTCATCCATAAAACCCACCAAGAAAAACCTAGGTTAGAACTTGAATTACTAACCTCCAATGCTTCCAAATCTTCAATTCAAAGCCAAACTCGGATTTCTAGCTTAAACCTTCAAGAAATCTTCAAGTTCTGCAGAATCCGTACAAAGAAAACCCTCTCCCGTAGCTTCTCCAAGTTTCTGCACATGTGGGAGAGCTTTTCCACTATTTATACCTCCAGAATTTACAATTTAGCCCCTGGAGTTCTATTTCTTAGACTTTTGCCACACTTGTCAAATTTTATGACAAAAACCTGTATTTATAACATTTTAAGTCCAAAACTCAAAATATTATTACAAATCAAATCCTTTTCTATCCAAAAGACCAAATTACCCTTCTAAGGTAAAATGACCAAATTACCCTTTTACTAGTATTAACTTTCTAATACTTAGAACACCACATTAAATCATAAATACACTATGATTAACATATTAATACTTAACAAAAGTATCGTGGTGTTACAAATTCTCCCCTCCTTCAAAAGATTTCGTCCCCGAATTCATACAAACAAGCGAGGGTAATTCTTTCTCATTACAATTTCGGTTTCCCATATCATGTGAAACTTCTATGGTATAACTATACTAGTCTTCTTATCTCGCAGCTGTCTTATCTTCTGGTCAAACACATTCTTGGGTTGTCCCGGGTACCTTAGCTTCTCATCTACCTCAATTTCAGTAAGAGGTATTCATCACGCAATGTTTTCCGCAATTGAGACACATGGAAAACATTATGAATATCTTGATTTTCATCAAGAAACTTCAATTAATACACCACAGTTCTTAATTTTGGGATATACGGAAGGGTCCAATAAAACGAGGACTTAACTTCCCTTTCTTCCCAAAACAATTTAGTCTTTCTAAGGGGATACTTTGAAGACTGTCATCTTTCCCAATTTGGAATTTCAACGGTTTTACTCGGCAATCCGCATACTACTCTTGTCGATTTTTGTCTATTTCCAAGCTTTCTCGAATTTGCCTAATCTTTTCTTCTGTGTGAGGTACAATCTCGGGTCCAGCCAACGGCTTCTCCCCAACTTCAGTCTAGCAAATCGGCGTGCAACACGATACTCCATACTATGCATTATACGGGCCATCTGAATGCTGGTACGAAAACTGTTATTATCTACGAGTTCTACCAAAGATAGACGATCTTCTCATCTTCCACTAAGGTCTATTATGCAGGTTCAATGCATATCTTCTAAAGTCTGCATCATTATCTCATCTCGCCCATCAAGATACGGTACTTATTAGTACTTTTGAACTAATTATTCTTGAAAACTATGCCAAAACCAAGGAATAAATCTACTATCTCGACCCGACATAATCGATACCGGTAGCCCATGTCGACAAATTACTCTATCTATATAAATTTTCGTTACTTTTCGATCTTGATTTTTCTCACTAGTCGGTATAAATTTGCGCTGATTTCATCAACCGGTCTATTATTACTCATGTGGTATCATACCCATGCAGTACTTGCGAAGACTTTATTACAAAGTCTATAATAATATCGTCCCATTTCTTCTTTGGGACCGACAACGGCTAAATTTTTTTTCCGTATGCTTCTAATGATTTGACTTTACCTGCAACATGTCAAACACTTTTTTCACATATCTTGCTTCATTCTCGGCCACCAATACATAGGTGTTATCATCCTATACAGTCTAGTATTGCCTGGTATACTGCATATCTTCTATAATATGCATCTTTTAAGAACAAATTTCTTATCTTGCTTCGATTTGGAACCCACATACACAACCACCAAGGGTTTTCATTCACTGTGAGTTTTCTTGCCAGATACTTCAATTATCTAACCATTTATTCACTTTTCAGTTTTTCCAAACTTATACGCTTCTTTTTGTGCTACCCAAATCAAATCGGGTAATCAACTCACCACACTCACACATGTGGTTGTATCTTTCAAAAGATACTCTTTTCAACTCAAGGCATCTATAACCACATTTGCTTTATCGAGATGGTACAAGATTTCACAACCGAAATCTTTAAGTAACCCATCTATCTTTGCTATCTCATTTTTAGCTTCTTTTTGATCAGTTAAGTACTTCAAACTTTTATGATCCGTATACACAGTAAGCTTTACACCATATAAGTAGTGCCTCCAAAGCTTCAATGCCAAAATCATAATTTTTACTGCCATATCATGTACCCACAGTAAATTCTGGATGTATTTCTGTAATCCAATTTATCTTCTCCGCTTAGCATTAACGCTAACGTCGGAGTTTCACACAAGGTTTATTTTAACCTTTGAAAAGATACTTGTGGTCTTTCTACCCATTCAAACTTTTCACTTTTCTTGGTCAACTTTAGTCAACTAGACAGCAATCAAGGAGCAGTTTTCTACAACTCTCCTATAGTAACTTGCCAATTTAAGGAAACTACAATTTTAGTCAGATTCCTCAGGCAGTTCCCGTTTTATCACAACATCATTTCCACTGGATCTACTTTATCATCTTTGGCATTGTTAACATGCCCAAAGAGTTGAAACTTCTTTTAGCCAAATTTCATACTTGGAAAACTTCGCATATCTCTTTACTGAGCGAAGTAACTCCAATATTTAGCACAACTGTACATCATATTCATTCTAGTTTCGAGAATATCAAATTCTCGATAGTCAATGTACATACACATCAGCTTGTCTTTCTTCTTTTCAAACAAGATAGGGCTCCACACAATGACACATTCGACCATATGAGACCCCGATTCAAGAATTTCTTCTAATTGTTTTCCCACTCTGCCATCCCTGCAGATGCTAATCAGTTTAGAGCCTAAATAACAGAAACGGCTCCCAAAACCAGTTTAATCATAAACTCTTCTCATCAATCTGGCAGAAATTCTGGAAGTTCCTTCGGAAGAAAAATCCGAGAACTCGTTTAAATTTTCTTTTTTTTACACTTCTATCGCCACTTTATTTAGCTTGGCCAATAATACATATGCCAACTAAAACATCCTTCTTTTACTAACCCTTTTCCAAGTTTAAGCAAAGGAAAATAACCGGTATTCTCAACAACGGTCATTTACCGTGGATTTTCCTCCATTTCATTTCTGATTTTTGAACCATATTGTTCATCCTTTACAATTTATGTTAGCATCATTCATTGCCAACAAATTCATATGCACAATTACTTCAGATTCATTGGTAGTCATCGGCTTCAGATTTTTAGGGAAAAATGGTCCCGTAAATCCTAGGCAGACTACCTTCCAGGTGTTCAATATCTCGAACATATTTGCTATCTGCTATAACTACTTCCAAAATTTCATCCATAATCGTTGATGAAATATTCAGACAAGATGACAAAGTCATCGATCCAAAGCATAGCTTCATGGATCAAATATAACGTACACGGGGATTATATTCAAAACAATTATATCTGAGATCATATCAGTTTTCTCACGAGCTTCTTCCACAGTCTGCTGGAATGCTCATGGTACCACTGGTCCTTTTCGACCGTTCGTTTCTTCTTTCATTCCTCCCCGTTCTTTCCTGGGTTTATCACCCATTACTCCACATTTAGCATGTGAACATTTCATAGGAAAGTGATCTATAGCTCCGCGCTGGAAACACTTCCATTCCATCCAACAGGCTCGAGCAATATGCTCCTGTTTTCTACAATTTCAATAATTCAACGGTAGAGTCGCAACTCTAAAATTTTCTGAGTGCTTTTCCTGCACTTCTTACACCACATCACCTTTTTCGTTTTGGTCCCTTCCCTTTAAGGTTAGACCTAAATCGTGGTGACTTCTTCTGAAGCGTCCACTAGTATTTTCCTACTTTTCTTGTAGTCTCAACTACTTTTCTTTCACCTTGGATATCAGCCAGGGTGAGCAACCAATTTCTTTTTTTTTCTGACCACATCAGCTACTATTGCTTGTCATGTGGATTTTTATTCTACTGGTCTCTTTGCCCCTCGTTCAATGGAGCCTTAAGAAAGGGCTGGTCCACCTCTTAAAGCTCCACGCCCTAAATTCCTTCCAGTAATATTCACTGCTCATACTTCTTATACGTCAGAAGTCAGCAACGGTTATGTTATATATGTATAATAACAACTTATATATATCTAAATATACATCATGTCTACTATCTCAAGGTTTAAGTCCAGGAATCTACTATATAGACACCTAGTTCACTTAAACCACGGCTCTGATACCAACTTGTAACACCCGGCTTTTATAACAAAAACACCCCTGAAAATTTTTCATTTAAAACAAAGGTTTCAATACGTAAAACCATAACAAAAGGGGTATATTTTATTAAAAACAGGTACAAGTGTATCAAGGAGAGTATAAAATACCATAGTCTCCTTTGAAGCCGGGCTGCTACTGACAGCATCTATAAATCTCACTTCTTTAGTCACGGACTCTATCTTTTCCCTTATCAGGATCACGCTAACCTGCAGGGACATTTAACAAATAACATGAGCTATAAAGCTCAGTGAGTAATCATATCTGCAAATAACATGTATAAGAAATACATTCATATATAATTTCCTATATATGATAAATATCTTATTATTCATCTTTTCAATACCAAGTCCCGTTTTATAGCCCCTTCCGGCTAATTGTATATATCTATCTGGATATCGGATCCAACTTCTAGCCTTACTGGCTGACCATATATCTCTTAGGATTTCACATCCTACTTCATAGCCTTACAGGCTGAACCATCATAACATATGATTATCAAATCACGTCAGTTATTTGCACATTTAATCATATCTAACCATTTTTGTCCCATGTTTTCTAGTCACAATTGACTGCACCATATTTCCTGGCTATATAAGCCGCGCCAAACAGTTTCAACATTTATATCATAGCCATATAGGCCGCACCAACAGGTTTCAATAACCCGATAACATAGCCATAGGGCCGAACCATTTAGATTCAAGTTTAATATCATAGCCATATAGGCCGCACCAGTTTCATATAACAATATCATAGCCATAAGGCTGCACCATTTAGATTTAACATTTTATTTCATAATCATTTATGGCTCACGAGTTTGCCCCGCTTTTGCCCAGACTCACGGCTCCGTTCTTGTCATTTCATTGACTCACGCTTACCCGGTATTGTCTTTTTATTTTTGTTGACTCACAGCTCCGTTATTGTCTTTCACAGACTCACGGCTTATCTGATATTGTCTTTTTACTGACTCACAACTTCGTTCTTGTCTTTCACAGACTCACGACTTATCTGGTATTGTCTTTTCAATATATCTTTAAAACTGTCATTTTCGTCCCCCAAAGTTGTTTCAATCTGTAACAGTCCAATCAGCACATATCATATATGATATAAGTGAGATTACTCATCTGGATACTTGCTGCAATTGTATCCCGTTAATATTTGACTTCTTACACATCTTTATCAATGCACTTGTCCGGTACCTATTCATTTATTTACATACCAAATGATCATAGGTTAACCACCATTTTAGTTGACTCTAATACATAAGAGTCCAATATTATACAACTACAAACCATCTCTAGATGGTAAACTTTTCATTTACCATCTTTCATGAATTATACACTTCCCCGAGGCATACGTATTGTTCTACAGTGCCCCCGGAGAGTCGTATTCTCAATTTAGTATTTTTCCAAGACTTTTCAAACCATCATGGACTTGTAGTTAAAGTTTGAAGTCATTTGGACAAGTCTAGCATCAAATTCAACTTTAAAACCCCCTAAATGGATGCACGACTCGTGCAAATTATTGCTCTATAGGAGCACGACTCGTGTAAGCATAAAATAGCATTGTACTTTCATCTGCAGGAGGTTCACGACTCGTGCCCTTGCTGCAGAGTCCAGTTTCAATTCGATTTTTGCACTGTAGCTCCCTGTTTTCACCTATTAAGTTCTTATTTCAGTTCTTAATCATATGGGGTTTATTTCAAGACTAAAACCTTCCATTTATACAAGGTTTTAACTCCTTGAAATCAACTCAATCAATCAATTACAGAAATTAGGGTTCTTAGTTCCAAAAACCCCAAAACTTCAAAATCAACAAAATCAATTGTTTCAATGACATGTTCTTATCATATAAACATGTTTGAACCCAGAAATCATGTGCAAACCTCATGGATTACACTGAAATTACAGATTTCAGTTCATCCATAAAACCCACCAAGAAAAACCTATGTTAGAACTTGAATTACTAACCTCCAATGCTTCCAAATCTTCAATTCAAAGCCAAACTCGGATTTCTAGCTTAAACCTTCAAGAAATCTTTAAGTTCTGCAGAATTCGTACAAAGAAAACCCTCTCCCGTAGCTTCTCCAAGTTTCTGCACATGTGGGAGAGCTTTTCCACTATTTATACCTCCAGAATTTACAATTTAGCCCTTGGAGTTCTATTTCTTAGACTTTTGCCACACTTGTCAAATTTTATGACAAAAACCTGTATTTATAACATTTTAAGTCCAAAACTCAAAATATTATTACAAATCAAATCCTTTTCTGTCCAAAAGACCAAATTACCCTTCTAAGGTAAAATGACCAAATTACCCTTTTACTAGTATTAACTTTCTAATACTTAGAACACCACATTAAATCATAAATACACTATGATTAACATATTAATACTTAACAAAAGTATCGTGGTGTTACATTAATTAATTTGTTACAACTTAAATACTTACCATTTAATCAACTACTTGACAAATTACTTACCATTTATGCTCAATTGCTTACCATTTTCTCAATTACATACCATTTGATCCATTACAGCCTTAGCGGATTGGTATTTGTTTAGTTATAGACAAACTAACTTTACATTTCATCATTTGCAAACAAAGTACAACCTAAGTGCATTATTATTACATACTTAATCAACAAAGTAAATTACCAATTTAGAAACTACAATCCTATTTCATCGAATTCAAACAAACTACAACATCAATGCATATTTGAAAAATAAAACACATTACCAATATAGAAAGAATTTTCAATTCCATCTATAACTTTCAAACTAGAATTCACTCCTATCTATAGTTAAATACAAAAACAAAGGATTTTTATTCGATCAAATTCCTAAAATAACTTCATAAGCACATATAAAAGGGTCATTAGAATAACTACAAACAATCCTAAAATAACTTCATAAGCACATACGAGTGTGAAGAATTTGGCGTTGAAGTTGTTATTAATGAGGGTGATGTTGATGACCAACCACTTTAATCTTATGTTGATGTAGGCAATGGTGATGATGTAAGGAAGCTGACAATCAAGGTCATGGATCATCTTGGGGTTGTAGTAGAGATAATATATGTGCACATATATTTAGCTAGCCCTTTGCCTTTGGAAATTTGTTTAGGCATTTGGTATAATTGGATATGCTACATGTTATTAACATTTATGCTTTGGTATAATTCCATTGTTTAGTTAATTCTTCATTGGTGTTATTTAATTAATATGCTACAACTTAAATACCTTACTATTTAATCAACTACTTGACAAATTACTTACCATTTATGCTCAATTGCTTACCATTTTCTCAATTACATACCATTTGGTCCATTACAGCCTTAGCGCATTGGCATTTGTTTAGTTATAGACAAACTAAATTGATATTTCATCATTTGCAAACAAAGTACAACCTAAGTACATTATTATTACATACTTAATCAACAAAGTAAATTACCAATTTAGAAACTACAATCCTATTTCATCGAATCCAAACAAACTACAACATTAATGCATATTTAAAAAATAAAATACATTACTAATATAGAAAGAATTTTCAATTCCATCTATAACTTTCAAACTAGAATTCACTCCTATCTATAGTTAAATACAAAAACAAAGGATTTTTATTCGATCAAATTCCTAAAATAACTTCATAAGCACATATAAAAGGGTCATTATAATAACTACCAACAATCCTACAATCTTCTGTAACAATGCAACCATCTGCTTCTGTTGTAGGTCAATTACGTAATTTTTTGAGTATTCCCATCTTCTCATCTATCAACCTATTTAAAATTTTTGAAATTTTATTCAGGATCGTACCAAGAGAGTAAGCTTTTTCAGTGAAAAGTCTTTAGAAATAATAATGTTTACCTTATAGTTAGGGCAACCCCACCTTCTTCATGGGTTCCCCACTGTTCTTGAGACTGAGATTGGACAAGCATCACCCCACACTTGCATCTGACCTTCTCCTTTGATTGTGAACACACGTTGAAGCTTGATTTGGTTGAACAAGGAGACATTCTGCTGATTTATAATCATGAACTTTTTCCCCATTTTATTTACAAAATATAGTAGGGATGCTTCCATGTGACATCCAACTCAACTTATACAAATATCAGCTAAGACAATCGGCTATGAGACGGTTTACCTGCTAATTGGCATTTATAACAAAAACTTTGTAAATTACAGGTTTTTATAGAAAAATATTCATATTAGAGTAAAACCATCAAATGATAAATTCAAAAGTTTTTGTATAATTTTCCATACTAACAAATTAAGAAAATAAATATTAAAAAGGTAACAAAGCAAACAAAAGTGTTATGAACAAATACAAAGCGATGGCACAAAAAACAATAGACCCTCACTTTCCTATGTAAGATCTTATACCAAAGAAAAGGAAGGGAGATAACGTGTCTCCTGGTGTACAAGGGTTTGCAATTGAACGCATTATAATATAAGAAATCATAGTATATGCCGCTGAATTATTGGATAGATAACATTTTTCATCATTTATCGTCGAGATTCCCACCTTTATCATGAAACCTGATTTTCGTATTTCAAAGATTACCCAAATTAGGATTTCCGTCGTATACTGAATACTAAACAAAGTCGATTCAATCTACCAACTCGATCCAAACTAATCCAAACTTAGTGAGTTTACTTGAAAATTTTAGTCTGATTAATTAAAGAGTTATCCATTACTTGAAAAGGTTTGATATTCTTTTTGGGTCAAATATATGGGGTTGCCATTTGATCACTCTCTAATTTTTTATGAGAAATTGATCACAAGGACCCTAAGAAGGTTTTTATGGGCATTCACCAAAACTATTTCGCAATGTTTAATTTTTAACTTTTAAGCGAGGTGTCGTTTATGATAAGTTATCATCATCGCTCGGCAGTTGAGATGCAGAATTCTATAAAAAGTTCAATGTTTTAAAACGTGTCACGTTCAACATATTACTAACGTCTATGATTTACATCTCAAGTGATGAAGTTGGACATGTTCGATGTAGATCATGTAAATGATGCAATTTATCTTTTTTTGAAGTATCATCATTAAACTTTCACGAGCGCCTATTTTTTGGGCTTTGTAAGATAGTAATATACCAAATTTATGTTAAATTTATTGCGTAGCATACTACTGCCATTCACAGAAAAAATTTATTGCATGGCATAATACAAATTCACAAATTGTTTTCACAATTTTGTTATATAATATTCTTAAGGGAAAATGACTTATAAGGGTAACGAATTATCAGAATTGTTCAAAAAATACCATTAAACTTTTTGTTGTACACATATTACCAACAAACTATGGTCTTTGAACATATGACCATTAAAGTTTATCATTTGTTCACAAAATACCATCCGCGTTACCGGAAGAATCGGTTACCAGCCACGTGGCATGCCACGTCGCGGGTGACGTGGATTCTACTGTTCATGATGTGTACATTTTACCATTAAACTTTTTTGTACATATTTTACCATTGAAATTTTTTTGTACACATTTTACCATTAAACTTTTTTTGTGCACATTTTACCATTAATATTATATAATTTTTTTAAAAACACTATTTCAAAAATAAATGTCTTTTAATATAAATATTTATTTTACGTATATATAAAGTATTTTTTTACTATAGTTTTTTGATTGAAGACACATTATTCGTTAAATGGTTTTGCTTTACCGATCCACATCATACATTTTGATATTTTTTCTATGTCACTAAATATTATTTTATTTGTAGTATTTTTGTAGCATAATGATTTAAAATGGCATAATGATTTTCATTAATATTCATATTTATTAGTGATATAATAATTTAAAATTCAACTAAAACATTTTATTTCTAGATTACTCAGTGTATGTGAAATCGTTCAATTGTTATTTGAAGTGCTTAAACCCTAACACATCTATGATACAAGGTCATTGAAATCCATACATGATACCAAAATATATGATATGGATCGGTAAAGCAAAATCATTTGACAAATAATGTGTGGTCAGTCAAAAAATTATTGTCAACAAATATTTTATGTATACGTAAAATAAATATTTATATTAAAATATATTTATTTTGGAAATAGTGTTTTTTTAAAAAAAATATTTATATAAGATTAATGGTAAAATGTGTACAAAAAAAAGTTTAATAGTAATATGTGTACAAAAAAAGTTTAATGGTAAAATCAAAAATGTGTACAAAAAAGTTTAATGGTAAAATGTGTACATCATAAATAGTAGAATTCACGTCACCCGCCATGTAGCATGCCACGTGGCTGGTAACCGATTCTTCCGGTAACGCGGATGGTATTTTGTAAACAAATGATAAATTTTAATGGTCATATGTGTACAAAGGTCATAGTTTGTTGGTAATATGTGTACAACAAAAAGTTCAATGATATTTTTTGAACAATTCTGATACTTCGTTACCCTTATAAGTCATTTTCCCTATTCTTAACTTCATTTCAGTATGTAGCTTAATAACGAACATTTCTAAACTTCGTTTCTCTAACTGTCAACAAATCATTTATATAACTGACAACAAATAATTTCGAAAGGTTAGAACTTCAACCATTTTATGTGATTTTTTTATTGCGGTGGTGATAGTCATTTTGATGAAAGACAAAATACACATTGTCATGACCAACTACTACTTTCATAATTATAGTTACAAACAAAATGCAGTTTGTTGATTTTTTTTATATGGTTTAGTAATTAGACAAGTTGATATAAAATATCTTAAGTTGAAAATAAACATTAATTATTCAGGTCGCCTAGAACATACCTCATTTGTTTTGGGTGATTATAGTTTAATTTTAATATATTATTTGACTTGAAGAATAATCGTTATTAAATAAATATTTATAGGAATAATAGAAAAATGAAGCATTTTTACAGTAAAGTAATGTATGTAAACTTTTTTGCGAGAATCATGTTTTTTTAACAATATATAATAATTTATTTTGTTGGTACGTCAAAACAAATACAAATAAATCACTTCTAACCATTCTTAAATCAAAACAAATACAAATAAATCACTTCTAACCATTCTTAAAAAAAATCTTCTTAGTGGATCTCTCTCTCTCTCTCTCTCTATATATATATATATATATATATATATATATATATATATATATATATATATATATATATATATATATATATACACACACACACACACACACACACAGTTGAGATCATGCGAGAATCCAAAAATACAGAGAACCTAAGAACTCTTTGTGGATCACTAGATCAAAAAAATCAAGGGTTAAGATGCAAGGTGACATTCTTGTAATTTATAGCAAATTTAAAGGTATTCCTGGCATATGTCGTTGATACTCGGGAGGAGAGGAAGATTACTATAGATGAGGTGCCTGTGGTTCGAGAGTTCTCTGACGTATTCCCCCGAGGATTTACCAGGCGTCCTTCCAGAGAGGCAGGTGGTGTTCCGTATTGACTTGGTCCCAGGTGCGGCTCTGGTTGGCCAAGACACCATATTATCTTGCACCTCGAGAGATACAGGAATTGTCCACACCACTTTAGGAGCTGTTGGACAAGGGATTCATCAGACTCAGTAGTTCACCCTGGGGAGCGCTGATATTATTTGTCAAGAAGAAGGATGGCTCTCACCAGATGTGCACTAATTATAGGGAGCTAAATAAGCTCAAGGTGAAGAGTAGATACCCACTACCGAGTATTGATGACTTGTTTGATCTGTAGGGAGCCTATTGGTTCTCTAAGATCGATCTATGATCTGGATACTACCAGATGAGGGTGAGGGAGGAGGATGTGCAGAAGACGACTTTACAGACAAGTTATGGCCATTATGTGTTCGTAGTGATGCCTTTCGGGCTCCCCAATGCACCAACAACTTTCATTGATCTCATGAATCGGGTGTGTAGACCCAGGTTAGATCAGTCAGTCATTGTGTTTATTGATGATATCTTAGTCTACTCGAGGACCAATGAGCAACACGAGAGCCATTTGAGGGATGTATTGGAGACTCTGAGGAGGGAAACACTTTATGCCAACTTCTCTAAGTGTGATTTTTGGTTAAGGGAGGTCCAGTTCCTGGGGCATCTCGTCAACCAGGAAGGCATTATGGTCGATCCGGCCAAGGTAGAGGCCATGATGCAGTGGGAGGTTTTGAAGACTCCCTCCTAGATTAAGAGCTTCTTGGGTTTGGTTGGGTACTATCGGATGTTTATTTAAGATTTTTCGAAGATCGTGGTGCCTATGACACGCCTGACGAAGAAGAACCCGCCTTCCGATGGGGCGATGATCATCATACTACCTTCGAGACCTTAAGACGGATATTACGTGTAACGCCCCAAAAACCAACATCGAGTATTTACAAACATTTGATGAAAATGTACAAAATTAGTTTTACAACATAATACTCGATATCTAGGAAAGTGTCAAGTGGATATCTTCAAGACCGTTTCACGATCCAACCGGACGTTACTATAACTAATTTCTGCAAAACAACACAATCACGAACAACGTAAGCGTAAACGCTTAGTGAATAACTCTACTGCAACTAATGTAAATCTATAATAAATTTTGTAGAGTCAAACCACACTTTGAGATATCACCATACTTTTTGCTACCTACAACAACACCGGTAAAAAGATTTTATAACACCCATGTCATCATTAGTGTAATCACAAACAATATAAAACTAACACCAATACTGCAAATATTCACCAAATGGTCTTGGGCTTTTCACCAACCCGAAGACTTATCACCAATCTTTAAGTACACCAAATTGTCACCAATTTCTGGTTTCACCGTTAGTTGCAATGTAATCCTCATGCAACTAATAAAACACCATATGGAAACACACCAAATATAATATAGTCAACTAAGACTATACCACTAGTGTCTAGAGTTACTACCCTAGTGTATCAGTCGTGTCACCTTTTTAATATCACCACACGAATGTTCAACAAAGAGTTTAATCTAATTCCACCATTATATATATATATATATATATATATATATATATATATATATATATATATATATATATATATATATATATATATATATATATATATATATATATATATATATACAAAAAAAACACATGAATACTTCTATATTACACAAAAGCATACAACCACATCAATCAGAGCTGAGTAAGGTTACTCACATGTAGTCTAAACTCCAAAAGTAAGCTATACTTGATGTTTTGTAATCTCCCTTACACCTTCTTGTCTATAGAAAAACAAGAATAAACCTTTCTTAGACACAACCCAACTCATCTTTGTGAAAAACACATTTCTGTCTCCACCAGAGAACTTAGCGGCGCTAAGTTTAAACCCTGTTCATAGTGAGCACCGCTAACTATGAACAACAGCTCTCCATTGACGAATTGTTCACATAAACTACTGTTTTTAACACCAAAACACCAGGGAATTAAGGAATACAACACCATATTCAATTATACACCTAAAACTTCCAATTTCAGAACTTCCATATCAATCAAAATCAATAAATTCAACTAATTCAACTTAGCAAATGCTTACATAAGAACATACTAACCTCAATCTTTGATTTGTATGAAAAAGCCCCTTGATTCCACCTTGATTTCATGGTTAGAACACCAAAAACGAGCCTGGAAGTCGTTTTCTCCCGAACCTTCTGCTGAGTGAAAAATACCCACCAAATGACCACTTTCACGGCTTAAGTAGAATCTGCCAAACACGATGTTAGCGTCGCTAACACAAGCATTAGCGTCGCCAATGTGTTAGCGGCGCTAACATATACTATAACGTCGTTAATATCAGATTTTCCCCCTGGTTCGTACTTTTGCAACCATTTCACCTAATAGCAATCAACTTTCACATAGCGTCGCTAATCCTCAACCATTAGCAACGCTAATGACTCTGATGAGTAATTTCTTGTGCATTTTTCACCATTTTCTCACTTTTTGACATAGAGTAAATTACATGAATGGTCCCTGTGGTTTGGGGTAATTTGCACGTTTGGTCCCTAACTTTTTTTATATTATTTATGAATTTTAAATTAAAAAGAAAAAAACCAAACCCATTTTATCCTTCCACGTTTTCCTTTCATCCCTTTCAAAACCAAACCCATGACTTTTCTCTCCTTTACTCTCTTCAACCACCACTTAAACCCAGAAAATTCATGCTCTGAAACAACCAAAACACCAAAATAAAAAAACAAACCAAATCACAACCCGCTCCAGAGAACCTGCAACCCAGATGCATCTAAATAACTACAACCTAAGCTATAAAATACAGACCTGCAACCCAGACATTTAAGACCAAGGAGTTGCAGAATATTGAATGTTTGTGGAGAAAACCCCGATATTTAAGATGGAAGGAGTTGCAGGTTTGGTTTTCGATTTGTATTTCAAATTTTGGATTTGAAAGCATGTTCCATTAAGGAGTTACATGTTCTGTTAACACCAGAAAATCACGATCCACCACCTGCACATCCAATTGAACCCAAAAGACCGATTTGTATTGCAAATTTTGGATTTGCGTCTTTTTTTTTGCTCCGATTCACCGAGAAGAGATGTGAAGGAGATGTTGGTGGTGGTGGTGGCTCTAATTTTAGTAACGATGATGTGGTGGTGGCTCCGATTTCAGTAAGGGTGATGGCTACGTCTCTCCCTCTTGGTCTCAGACACTCTTTCTCTCTTTTCATGTCCCTCATTATCTCCTTCCATTTCTAATGCAAATCACACACACATTGGGGTGTGTATCCCCTGGTTCAAAATGCACGCAGGGTGTGTGTGTTTCCCTGAATCGCTTCCGGTCGATGATCCAACAGCGGCAGGATGGTGGTGATAATCGATGGAGTTTGATGCCAGAAGTAGAGGTTTTTAGTTGTGAATACACATAGAGATAACAAAGAAAAAACTTAGGGTTTTCAGATTTAATCCACCTAAAATGGAAAGATATATATATATATATATATATATATATATATATATATATATATATATATATATATATATATATATATATATATATATATATATATATATATATATATATATATATATATATATATATATATATATATATATATATATATTGCAAGTTAAGGATGAATCCGATTACATGAGTCGTAATATACTACAGCTATGCTAGGTACATCAGGCTAACTACAGTTCTTCGTGGCCAACCCTTCGCCGAGGAGACTGCACAAAGACTAGACCCACACCCGTAACCGGCAAACCTTGGTGCATAGCACACGCCCACCCCGTAAGGACGCCTTGCAGACAACTGACTGGGTAAACCCAGCCCCGGGTACACACAACACCGGCTAGCACAGAGGCTACAAGTGGGGCATTAATATCTTTAGCCACCACTTGCACTCGGCAAGGTTCGAACCCACAACCTCGCATACGCGAGGCATGAGTCTTACCCGCTAAGACCACCGCTGAGTGTTATATATATATATATATATATATATATATATATATATATATATATATATATATATATATATATATATATATATATATATATAGAGTGTGTGAGAGAGTGAATGGGCCGATGGGGGAAAATGTATATTATTATTTTTTTCTCTTTAATTAAAAAATAAGAAATAAATAATGAAAAATTAGAAAAAAATTACTAAGGGTAATGTAGTCTTTTTATGCCAGGTAGGGACTAAATGCGTAACAAAAGTAGATTATAGGGACCCTCCGAGTTAAAAAATAAAGTTAGGGACCAAACACACAAATTACCCCAAACCACAGGGACCATCCGTGTAATTTACTCTTTGACATATAATTCCAAACTTATCAACCAAACTCCATATTAAATCATAATATGGACATTTAAACATCAACATAACACCTTAACACCTCATATTTCGAAATTTGGTTCATTCCTAGTTTTTAACATTTTTGGTCCTTTTTAACAAGAACACCCATGAAATCATCTAAAACTCCTTTAAAACCATCACCTGCTACATTACATGAGGCTCCTGTTTTGACACTACCTAAGGGGATATATGATATGGTGGTGTATTGTGATGCATCCATCTCCGGGTTGGAGCAGTTTTGATGCAGCGCGGATAGGTGATTGCTTACACCTCAAGGCAGCTAAAGCATCGTGAGGCTAACTATCCGACCCATGATTTGATGTTGGCGGCAGTGGTATTTTCCCTCAAGATTTAGAGGCACTATCTATATAGGATCCAGAATTGGGGGCAGGGGTATTTGTTTATGTACGAATGTATGTATATTTGATATGTTCATAAGTCATATGTCATACGTTTATATCCATGTTTTTACGTATGTTGGTTCAAATGTACATATGCGCACATATGTGGATATATAAATAAACATATGTATGCATACTTGCACATGTGCATAAATATGTGTGTTGATATGCACATATGCATATATACATATGTGCATATGTACATATATGTTTATTTGTTTAAATCCATGTTTGTGTATACATGTGCACAGGTGTATAAATGAATAGGTGCATATGTGTATATATACATATGTGCATATATGCATGTGTGTGTGTGTGTGTGTGTATATATATATATATATATATATATATATATATATATATATATATATATATATATATATATATATATATATATATATATATATATATATATATATATATATATATATATATATATATATATATAAGCCTATGTGCATATGTTTATATGCATATAACTATTTATTATTATTATTTTATAATATGTATTTTTATTAATGTTATTGCAGGTTTTAAAAATTTATCGAGCAAATTCAAGAAAGAAAAACGATAAAATGTAGAAACATGACAGTTAATGAATGAATAATTGAGATGTTATAAATTTGTGTTGTATTTTTTATATTTTATGTTTATATCGTTCAAACAATTGTATATTATTGTTTTTAATAAATTTTTGTTTGCTTATTATTTGTATTCAGTTACTATGAATAATAATATGTATATATGTATGCATATGTGCACCTGCTTAGAAATACATGAATGTATTTGTTTTTCTAATTCTCAAAATCTGCTTTTTTGTTAATTTAAATTTTTTATGTTTTTTTCAAATTTCGAAAAATCTCATATCTAAAGAAAATGAAAATCTTATTATTTTTATATTGAAATTTGAAATTAATTATGCTTATTTTAGAAAATGTTATTATTATTGCCAAAAATAAAAAAATAAACCTAAATGATATTTGTAAAATGACGATCATGCCCTCAATGAAGTTTCTTTTGATCTAATGGTCCTGATTAAGTTATCAAGTTCTCGAGAAAATATGGGTTCTCAAATGATCCCAACCATATATATATATATATATATATATATATATATATATATATATATATATATATATATATATATATATATATATATATATATATATATATATATATATATATATATATATACACACACACACACGCACACACACATACATGCAAACATGGTCTACGAAAATTTGGTTAATTGTATATGGGGTTTTCCAAAAAAAAAAAAGATAAAAAAACACATGACGAAATAGCCAATATTTTCGCAGGCCATGGCCATCGAAAATCCAAGTGGTTGGCAAAGATCCCAAAGTGGGGTGTCTACAAAAATCCTTTATGGTCTACGAACATGTGTGATTCCCAAAAAATGTATAATAGCTAAAAAATCTTGAGATTACATTATGGTATCTAAGATTTTCAAAGCACGTACCTGTCAAAATTGCAGACAGCACTTGCAAAAATAAGATTTTCGCAGGTGTCTCCTGCGAAAATATGATTTTCTCAGGTGTGAGATTTTTGTAGGCTTCCTCTAGAAAAATCTTAGTACCTTCCACAGAAAAGCAAGTACTTTCTGACAAAAACCTATGTTTTCCGTTAAATCATACTAAGAAAAGGCATATAAATATTGCAAAAATCAGAAATTCGTATAGCAAAATTCAGATTTACATTCATTACATTGAATACTTATTTTATTATAAATGAAATTGCCTAAAAATTTTAACAGATTTGCTTGTCTGATATATTTTTTTCATAGAAAAAAATGACTTCTAATTGTTTAGATGAACATTTTGTTGTGCCTTATGTAGGTGATTTTGGCAATCCGTGAACGAACATCTTCATTATGTTTGGCCATTTGTTAAAATTATGGCATAGAGTTTCCTACGAATATTAATTTATCAGATATATTACATTTGCTTAAGATGAAAACGAGTGTGCGTAACAGACATTATGTTAGGTTGTCTTTTCAACACCTTGTATTGAGGTATGTTATAGAGATAGTAAATGAAAGTGATGTAAATCATTTGAAAAACATTATTGAGAAAGTCTCGACTATTGTGCATGTCTACATGGTAGATAATGATTTAGTGGTAGAAGCTCCCATTATAGAATGCAATGCACCAAATTGATACATTGTTGGCGGAAACCGAACTAGTGGTAAAGGGTATGCTATGGATAATCTACTAGTAGAGGAAAAGGCTTCACTGAAAACCAATCTAGCGGAAGACATAGCAGTAATCGGGCAGCTATCAGTATCTCATAACCACAAAATGCTCAACCCGTCTTGTATGTCGATCCAGAAACTTATAATTATGTTGGTTATGATGATCTTCGTACATGTCTTAACGATGATACACATGGTAGTAACGATGATACAGATGGTGGTAACGATGATCACACAGATTACAAAAAGTACTTCCATTGGCCGATGATGACAACTTAGTTTCTTGTGAGGAGTTGATAGATTTTACTATAGGCATATCTGACCTTGAAAAAAGTGATACAGAAAATGCGTGGTTGAATGATGAATATAGATACCAACAAACCCCATTTTATGGTATGCCTCCTACACCAAAATGTCTAGACCCAATATATACACATACTCCTTCACATAGTTCAAGTGTGAGGTTAGGGATGGTATGGCCAATTTTGTTGTTATTCTGAGTAACTGTACATGTTCATGTGGAATATGTCGCCCTAATGGTATACCGTGTGGGCATGCTTTAGCGGCAGCAAGATCAATAAACATGTTAAATTAAGTAATATGGTTCAGGTTTACTTTTATTCAGAGGCATATACCTATCAAAATGAATCGGTGCATCCTTTACTGCTCCTGGTTGAATGGAACACGCCAAATGGTCAGATAATCCTTTTACCCTCTTTGTTGTAATTTAACAATTGAATTTGTTTTAATTTTTTTGATGGTTGATGAATGTTTATTAGATTCATAAAGTAATTTACCTGTTTTGTATTTCTTATGTTATTGAATATAAAACGATGACCTAAAATACTCGGATAAACTTATAAAACAAACAACTCGTAGTTTATTATATAAATGTATTCTTACATATAAACAATAATTCATATTAAATAAATATATATTTCTTAGTTGAGAACAACTCACGTTAAAGATTAGCTTCCAACACACTTCGACCCGAGTTGTTAGAAAACTAAGAATTACTTACTTATCCCAATATCCAATAAGCACATACATCCATTTTTCCGGTATTCAAAAATTTACATAAAATTATTCTTTACAACAATCAAACTGAAAATTTCCCATAATTCTGAAACACGACATTGTAGATTCGTTCTTAGGACATCTACATCTGCTATTGGCCGTCCGTATATATTTGATTTTTATTGGGTGTTTTGGCTTAAACATTCTACGTATACAAATTCGGAACTATCATAGGTTTCTGGTTCATCCCTACTTAAACACCTTAAGTGTTTAAAGCAGTTTCCAACAACAAAATTTTCTTAGTTTGCTAGCAACTTGTATAATCTAAAACCTGCAAAACAACAATATTAGCCATCAACGAAATTACGATAAATAAAAATAATAAAGTCCGACACACATTTAAAATTTTCACAGTTACGCCCTACGAAATTCTAAAAAAAACGATAAATCTTGGAAATAATAGGTTGTGCATATGACATTTTCACATGTTGAACCTGCGAAAATGTCATACACACAACCTATTATGTCTGAGTTTTATCATTTTAGCAGATGACACCTACGAAAATATGTAAACTTAGCCAAAATCTCTGCTAAAATGTTGAATCTCATACAAAATTAGTCTTTGTATATGACAAAATCTCACCTTAACTACTTTAAACTAAGACTTTTCAAACGACCTCGATGTTTCATGTGGTACACATTTGTATAGTATAACATTATAGATACTAAATGTTTAAGAGTAATTTCATAAATCATTTTTTCTAAACTGAAAAAAAAACAACATTGAGCATTTTATACACCGTAACCTGGGGCTCACACTTTTTCGTAGCTATTTAGAGATTTTCGCAAGTCACTACACTTTTCCGCATGCCTAATCTCTCAAAACAACATCATATCAATGTGCTTTGGGAGTTTCGCAAGTCACATATATTTTTGCACGTCGTGGCCTACAAAAATCCTGACTATTTTGGACTTGTGTTTTTTGTCTATTTTCGAAAATGTCTTACATAATCAGTCTAATTAGTAATTTTCTCATTTTAAATTGGGTCCATGAATAGCCAATTTTTAGAGGAAAAGAAACGCTAAAATATAATCTAAGATTACAATTGACTAAAATTGATATGTTAAATATTATAATATATGAATTATCTTAAAAAAAAACATTAATTCTTTTGAATAATAAATTTAAGTATTATTCTTTTGTTTTTTGAGTTAATATATTATTATTATTTTATTAAAAATAAATATAACTATATGGTAATTGAAATATTTATATTAACTTTTGGAAATAACTAAAAAAACAACTATATTATTAATAATAAATTATTTAATAAAAAATAAAAATAAAAGATATGTTATTAGTTTTTTCCAACTAGTTATAGTTCTTAATAAATAAAAAAACTATCATCGCTAACTTGATTATATAATGCAGGTCTGTTTGGTGCGATAGCTGAAAAACTATTTTTTATCTTAT
Organism: Cichorium intybus; assembly: GCA_023525715.1. Lineage (NCBI taxonomy): Eukaryota > Viridiplantae > Streptophyta > Magnoliopsida > Asterales > Asteraceae > Cichorium > Cichorium intybus. The sequence goes on along the minus strand of CM042013.1, from coordinate 27,314,587 downwards.
AAGCTAGCTTATCAATAAGTCATCTCAAGCTAACTTATAATCTATTTTTAAACTATTTTAATTGTCTTATCAAACGCTAAATTACAATGAGTTAGCTTATGAACATTTTAAATTGGGTCCATGAATAGCTAGAAGCTGGTAGTTGTATGTTTTATTTGTGCAAAACTGTTCGATAAAAATAGCTGTAAGTTTTAAAAAATGTAAAATGATATAAACATCAAAAGATAAAAGCTACTTAAAGTAGCTTCTTAGCAGGAACCAATTGTGTTATGGCTTGAAAGAAGTGAATTCTTTTGTAACCACATATACGAAAAATATATATATTTTTTTTCATGAACCTTGAAACATTTCCTTTTAAGTTCTTGTCATCACACAATTTTATGGTCTTCGTGTTTCTTTTTACTACTACTACATCCGGCTGACGTAAAACTATCTACATCACTCCAAATTGATATGAATTCTGGATCTTTTAGAGAAAAATCACTCGATGAATTGAAATTTACAGTAACTAATACAAACAATTGTCTCTATAATTTGTGACCGTATCCATTTTGTACAACAGAGGCTTTGGATTTGAGGTATCCGTGAGAACTGAAGCGAAGTTGGTGACGTTCAAATCAACAGTGAAATCAGGGCGATCTCCACCACAGTTAGTAGCACGTAAGAGCCATCGAGATCCTGGCGCATGATTAATTAGCGATGTCGATGATAACAAGGATAATGATATGAAGCTCCAGAAAAGTAAGGGCGTCTTCAAAAGCCTATAAACTAAAGACATGGATAGAAAGAGGGAGGTTGCAGAGAGATCGGAGCTCTTTTACAGAGAAATAGGTTGACCACAGCCGGCGAGAAAAGGTGCGTACGCGCTACTTTCGCTTGACAATGAGAAGTTGTCCAAGACTCGAAACATGGCTTGCCGACTCTGTACCTTCTTAAACCACTGTGCTTGGCGGAATACTATCGGGACCGACGAAGTCTCCTTCAGGACTCAAATCTGAAAACCCAGCAGTAGCATGAGCAACGTTGATGGCTCTGATAGTACCAAATCAAGTGGAATTGTCTCAAATCCAAAAACCAAATCAAGTGGAATTGTCTCAAATCCAAAAACCCAGCTTGTTTTCTATAGATGGATGGAAGAATTTGAGCGATTGGGATGGAGGAAGCATTGAAAGTACGAGTGATTATCAGGAGAGAGAGAGAGAGAGAGAGAGAGAGAGAGAGAGAGAGAGAGAGAGAGAGAGAGAGAGAGAGAGAGAGAGAGAGAGAGAGAGAGAGAGAGAAATGCTCGGTAAACAAAAATGGCTTTAAGAAATTAATTAAATTTAAAGTGAGCTGCCATGTTAGCAATAATATCGTATGACCGCCTCTCAAAGACTTAAAATGGTGTAATTGACTGGTAATTCCTGACTTCAGTGATCTATTGTGCAAAAAAAAACAAAGTTTGGTGACCAATTTGGGGAAAAAAACAAAAAGTTTATTGTGCTACAGTGACAATAACTCTTTAAAATAAAAGTTAAAAGTCTTTGTTGTCGAACGAAACTTTTATTTTTACAAAGTTAAAAGCTTTCAAAAGATACATGTCAAACACGCCTCATAAACTAACTTACTTTTGTCAAACATAATCTTAGTTATTTAACCAAGTTGTTAATGATATTAAATAAAGACAAAATTACAGTTTTGGTCCCTGTGGTTTACCAAATCTTTCAAATTAGGACCAAGTATTGAAAAATCACGTTGGTGGTCCTTAAGGTTTGTAGAATGCTACAAATCGGTCATTGGGTCAAGTAAAAAGACTAAAATGCCATTTTTAATTTCTTTTTCTTTTTTTTTGAATTTATTATTTATTTTATTTAATAAAAGAAGAAAATACACCCCACACCACCCCCCCCCCCACACACACACACTCTCTCTCTCTCTTGGTTCTTTCAAATCCATAAGGCGAAGATGTTTTCTTGGTGCTGAGTCTCTTCTTTCCTAAAACCCATTTCCTCTTGCCATAATCATATTACCCTGAGAAAATCGGAATTCAATTCGTTTTCGTTGAGAACTTTAAGTGTTTTCCTATGGCTTGCAGTAGAAGTTCGTGCATTTATTGTTTTTGTTGTTTATTATATTTTGATTCGTGTTTTCGTATGGCTTGCTGTACCTTTTTCTTTTCTTTTGAATTCGTTATCATGGATCCATTAATAGATCCCAAAATGAAGACTTTGCTGGTTTCAAAAAATACTTGTTTTATGATAATAAAGACATGTTTTAAATAGTGATTAAAAGCATCACGTGAAATCAAGGCTCGTTTACTTAAAAACTTAAAATTAACTTTGCTCAAATTCCATTTGGAACAATTCACAAACAATTTTTTTGGATCTGTTAAGTTTGACTTTTTATTCTACCTTTTAGCCAAGTGAGCAAGTATAGCAAGACGATGGGAACCAAAATGTACTTGCAGCCGGAAGCAGGGGTCGTCTTATTGGGGGAGATACAGATGTAAACCACGCCATTGCAAACATCATTGCTGCTATGGGCTTGGTTTCGTTGTCCGAGAGATCAAGAGGTGTTGTTAGGAGGTGCATTGACCAAGGTGATCTGTTACATCTCCTTGAAGGAGGAGACCCAGTTGATGCTGGTTGAACTTGTTCCAACAGGATTCAAGCTTCGGGAAACCCAGTAATATGATTATGGCAAGAGGAAATGAGTTTTAGGAAAGAAGAGATTCAGCACCAAGAAAACATCTTCGGCTTGTGGATTTGAGAGAGTGAGAGAGAGAGGAAAAGAGAGAGAGAGTGTGGGGGTTGGGGTGTATTTTCTTTTTTTATTAAATAAAATAAAAATAAATTCAAAAAAAAAAAAAAAAGAAATTTAAAATGACCTTTTAGGCTTTTTACTTGACCCAAAAACCGATTTGTAGCATTTCACAAACCTTAATAACCACCAACATGATTTTCCAATATGAAAGATTTGATAAACTACATAGACCAAAACTGTAATTTTGTCTTAAATAAATATAATCTATTTAAATCGCCAAAACTTTCATTGTGTTTTTTGCTGTAAAAAAGTTTAACCACGTAAAGTATAGTTGTCGAAAAATAAGATCACACAAATAAATGTACATTTCGACCGATACAGCGTAAAAACATTAAATCTACATTTTCGATCGTTATTAAACGGTTCAAACAACAATGAACATTCTAGAAGCCTTTGTTTTTTAACCCAAATAGGACCACCTCGATGAAGATGTGACAGATGTAACAGAGTTTCTAGAATTGCATGGAAATTATTATTAAACTTATACAAATAGACAGTGTAATTAGAAAAAAACCTAACTTTTTTACTTGATATCAGTGTTCTAAAAGGCGCGCCATGGCGTGCGTCACGGCGTGCCATGGCGTGAGGCGCGACTCCGCCGTCCCGAAAACCCTCATGGCGGCATGGCTAGGCGTGGCGCATGAAAAGGCGAGCCATGGCGTGCCTTGGCGCGAGTTTTTAGTATTTGCGGCCTGTTTTTTCTTCTTTTTCTTGCATTTCTTGATTGGGCATAAAACATTCGAGTTTTTGTTAACTTTTTGTTATTAGTTATTGATAAAACACTTCTAAAAACCTCATATGTTTGATATAAATCTATATTTATATATAATATAATTATATTATTCATATAAAATTGCCGCCTTACATCACGCCTTGAAAAACGCCATTACTCGCCAAGGCTCGTAAAACTTGAGGCTTGACTTTGCCGCCACGTCACGCCTCACGCCATTTAGAACCTTGCTTGATATAGATGATCGACATGATTATTGATTCTTACAATTTCATTTTGTTTTATATTTAATTTAAAATTATTATTCTATTTCTAAGTTGCTTTTTTATTACTATTATGTATTTTCTTATTTTCATTATAACTTTATTTAAATAAAACCCACCACTGAAAAAAAAAATTCCTCGTTTTTACGATTAATTTGTTTAGCATCCACCGCTTTCCTCTTCTCATCTTCATCGCCCCTCTATCTTTATTGTCACTTTGATCACGCACAACCACCATCCTTCCCTGCACCAGAGATTCGAGATTCGTCTCCTCACCATATTAATGTTCTTTTCATGTACCAGAGATTCTACTCATTGACTTGGGTCACCTTTTTGGCTGTTGAATCAAAGGATTCAAAGCAACTAAACTAAATATCCATCAGCTGTTAGGATTAAGATGCAACCTCGATGAATCCGGATACAATAATGAAAAACGAAACACCAATAATATTAAACAAGAACACAATAAGATTTAATGTGCTTCACTTGATCGGAGTAATTAAGCTACATATATCAGGTAAAACTAGAGAGATTTTATTGACAATGAATGTTATATAAAACTCGTAGTTATTGCACTCAATCCTTTTCACACCATTCTTTTCTAATTATAAGGTTACAAATAATGAGATGCACTTATAGTAGAAATTGACCTAATACGTATGGGATGGCAGTGCCCTATACTGATTTGACATGACCTAAAAATCTCATATTGATTCTGACAGGGCTAGTAATCAATGCTAAACTTGATTCCCAATGAATTGAGCAATCTGAAAGCATCGACTAACTTCAGCAGTGACGGGCATCGTTTCAGTACTTCTGACCAAACTATGCTTCTACCTAGACTGCTGACTTTGGTTTTCCTGAACCTCTATTCTTCACTTGATATTATTGCTTTGCCCTTCGCTCTTCGCTCTAGGACGAAGCTACACTTCTAAGTTTGTCATTCATATGAAGTCCATGACTATGCTCTTGGGTGAAGCCCTAGACCACGACCTCTAAATTTCCCCATCCTTAGGATTAGACTCCTTACCTCGATAATCTCCTACTTTGTGGCTAATCAACATAATTTGCTGCTATCCAAAGTGTGTAACCCAAATCATCTCTAACCAACGCATGTGGTTGCGCCTTACTTTTATGGAAGGTCGGTTGAAGCCATACAAAGTTTCAACTTCTCCATCGTAACCACCTTAATGAACATGTCTGCATGATTTTTCGCACCAAGTATTTCTCAAAGTCGAGCGTACCTTTAGATATCAGCTCTCTAATAAAGTGGTACCTCTTCTTGACGTGTTTCATCCTGCTATGAAACATATGATTCTTCGCCAACTGAACTGCCTTTTGGTTATCGCAATGTAGAACATAATCTCCGTGATTCAAGCCTAATTCTCATGGAGAGTTCTTCAACCATATAAGCTGCTTGCTTTATTCTGCCAGAGCCACATACTTGGCTTCTATAGTTAAAAGAGCAACACTTTTTAATGAGTGAACCTATAATTTCACAAAATGATTACAAATTTTCCATTTTCCCTCTGTAATGTTTTCATTATATAATATGGAAAATTCTATTTCTTCCTACTTCATCCTCCTACCCACTAAATAATGACATGTGGACTCCATTAATTCTCTTTCTTAATTTCTTCTCTTGATTTTGACATTTATCTTGATCTTGTGAGTATTAGAAAATTTTGTAGGATTATATAAAACCTCTCATATAATATTCTTATTAGATAATTCCGTTTAGTCTTTTTACCCAAAAAATGTGTCCCTGTAAATAGTTCTTACGATTCTCAAGAAAATAAAGTAATCTCATTTGAACCTAATATAGTTTTTTTCTTTTTGTTTTTTGGGCATTTTTATTAATATTTAAATATAATAAAATTCACTTTTTATGTTTTAAAAATAAACATCCATATAAAAATAAAGCCAAATTTTTTTTCACAATTTTTGTGCTTATTTTGTGATACAAGTATTAAAAAAACTAGGCGAATACCCGCGCGTTGCGTAGAAAGAAACTTGTGTAGTTAGAATTAGAATATCGATAGGTACATGTTATTTTACACAATTTTTAAATAATATATATAAAAATGTCGTTATTATTTTCAATTATATGATAATAGATACATGTATCAAAGTTTTGGAATACAAAAGTTATAATAATTATACTAAATGAATACAATTCATCAAATAAAATTAAAATTAATATGGTTCAACTTACATAGTTATCTCGAATCACACGATTTTAATAGCATCTACATATAGGTTGTGCACGGATAACTTTTTTGTGTAGACTTTCAATATAGTTTTACTTTTATCTATTTCTAAATCGAATTAAAATCTATTTATCTTGTCATGTTTCAATTTCAAATACTTAATTTAAATTAACAGTATGCTTTCTGGTTTTTGTATTTATCTTGTCTTATAATTATAATTTTATTTGAAGTTTGTTTAAAAAAATATATAAAACCACATTAAATATTTAGTAATCTATAACGATTACTTCTATAAAATATTAATTTCATATGTTTTATTATATTTATTTTTTCTAAATAGTCTTGTTGGTTATCAATGATATACTAATATACTATCTCTTAATAATGAAAAGTTTGCTTGAAATACTAAAATTTTTAAATACTAAAAAATTAAAAGTCAATTCTAAATAATATGTCCAAATTGGCTCATGTTCAACATTTTAATCTTTTATAAAATATACAACAAAGAGAAAACTAAAATTAATAAGTAATTATAAATAACTAAAAAGTATATTTTACATATTATAGAAATAAAAATTTCTAAATGGATGAAATCTACAAATATGAACGATAATTGAGTGATAGTGTAAATATTTCTCCATAGTGTAGCAAATGCTTTTATTGTCACTCAAATATCTTGGAAAATACACTTTTAATGACAATAATTGAGTGTTCATGATGTGGTATATAGTAAAAACCACATGACACTACATATGCGATTTCGGATTTTGAAAAGTTGAAATTGCATTACGTGGGCGATGCATGCGGTCTTAGACTTTCGAAATATTTTCTTGAACTTTAATTATTTGAAAATGTTCCCAACAATAAAAAATGATTAATGATTTATATGATTGCTTTTAATTTGAGAGAGATTTTTATTTATAGAATGAAAAAGGTTTTTACATTGGTTTATCATGATTATGTGGGATCAAACTTTCATTCATAATGTTTACTTTGTGTTATTTTCTTATCCCACATTGTTTAAGAAATACAACTAATGGAGAATCAAACATTTATAAATAAAGAGACTAACTCATTTCTTATTTCACATAGCTTAAGAAACAAATTTCAAGGGAAAAAGCATATATAAGTAAAGAGGCTAAAACCATTTCTATCATATATTTGTTCTTTTGTGTTCTTGATTTTAACCGACTTAGGCATCGATTGCAACATTCCATCAACAATTAGTTTTAGTGTTATGATTGAATTCTTAATTTGGATGGGTACCTACCGATGCCCTCTTCTAGTTTTTTCTAAAATTGTTCAAATTAATGTGGCACATGATAGAAATTTATATTGATCTTTATTGATTGAATGGCTTCTATTATAGGATTTATATAAATACAAATTAATAGATTTATTTGAACATTAAATGATGTTCAGACATTTACTATTTGATTTTTTATAAATATAAATCCTATTAAAACGAAAAAATGTTTACAATGTTGTCACCAAACACTAAACTATGACACACGACGTATTATGAACTTGCAACCCAATTGAGTTTTTAGTAGTTTTTAAGTCATTTTAATATTTCATCTTTTTAGTTTCAATGCTTTTGAAAGCTAAAAAAATAGTAGAATCCATTGAAACTTTGTGATTAAACATGTTTTATGAGAAATTAACCATTGATTAACAATAGATTTTAAAAACCATGGTATGATCAAGATTAAAGGATAAGACAACCTAATGGTTGGTATTATATAATGGAAAGATTAAAAGTTATGTAGATGTGTAAATCAATATACAAAAAATTAAAAAAAAACTAAAAATTAATATGACAAAAGATAAATAATTTATCCCGAAACATATTGTTTCATTGACCTTTCTTATAAGAAATATATATATATATATATATATATATATATATATATATATATATATATATATATATATATATATATATATATATATATATATATATATATATATATACACACACACACACACATACATATATGTATATTTTTTGTTATATAGATAATGGTTTAATTTAATTTATTTGAACAATGCTCAAACATTTGCTCTTGAAAATTTTTATGTACATATATCATGGTAAATAAAAAAAAGTCAACATCGTTGTCAGTTTTTTACTACACATACTATGAACTTCCAACTTGATTGAGTTTTTAAAAGTTTTAAGTAATTTTATTTTCACTTTTAAGTCTCAACACTTCTATAAATTGAAACTAAATAATATAATCCTTTATAACTTTGAGATAAAAACATGTTTGAATGATAAAAAGACCACTAAACATTTATAGACTTGAAAGTCATATTATGATGAAGATTGACGCATAATGAAAGCAAATAAGTTGTATTATACAAGTGAAAGAGGAATGATCATATTTGTGTGTCAAAGAATGTAGGACAAAGAAAAAACTTCAAATTAATATGGTAAAAGATAAATCATTTATCTTGAACCACATTGATTTGAATGAACCTATTTAGTTTTTACGTTTAAAACATTTAAACATTTTTAAGTATATTAGAAAATAATCTTTTGATATTTTTTAGTTTTTTTTTTATTTTTAGATTTAATAAAAGTGTATTTAAATAATATATATTAATAATGTATTTAAATAATATATATACTATATTGATAATTCAAAAAATGTATCATTAATATGATAGCATCTTACATTACTAATGTATTTAAATAATATATATTAGGTTAGAAGTTGAAGAGTTAGGGGTTTCAAATACATGTGGTGTAAGAAAAAATATTTTCTTTATAATATATAATAGATAATAGATAATAGATTGATCGTCTACACATAAGTCAATAACTCGCTCAAAACACCCTCTAATATTGGGCTATTGACTATTTAAACAAAAACAAGTAAGGAGTTATGTACGTTTCTATGTACGTAAGAGATTATTTGTTCAAATATGTACGTAAGAGATTATTTGTTCCTATTTGAAGATAAACATATAGGTGTGGAACCCCTAGAAAACACGTAGTTTTGGTGGAAAATCTCACTATTTTCCATCAGCGCTTCTTCATCACTCTTTTTTCGTTTTATCTACTTTTTACTTGTCCTCTTACTTCATTGTTGTTGGACCATGGTATAAACTCGAGCTACAATTTTTAATATTTCATTGCTTGTTTTTATTAGGTGAAACATATATACACTACAAATATCACATTATATCCCTATAATTTCTCATGATTCCTGATCGGGAGTTTAGTTTCTTAATTCTTACATTTTTATGGCTTTTTTTTTTTCTTTTTTTCTTGCCTATTACTTTTGCAAGCGGCTTATGGGAAACAAGAACCCAACTTATAAACACCATCGTAAATAGTTGTTAAGAATATTCATAAGACAATTTTAGACGATTACAAATCCAGAAATATTAATCCCCACAATTTTTTTATTATTATTTTCATTTATGGAGTCATCAACAAACTTTTAATATAATTAAGAACCTTGTCAACATTCACTGTCCACGCAACCGAAACCGGTAAATACCCGGTCCACGGATTATCCGAATTCCATCTGCATCACAAATTAACAAAAAATCAAAATAAGACACAAAATGATAAAAATGAAACCTATAATAAAAAAAAATTTACGTTTTCAGTCCTTGGTCCATTAAAGTATGTCCTACACAAAGCCCTTGTGTTTCTACCCTAACAACCCCTTTCTTGAACGTGAAAAGATCCGGCCGAATTAGTGCCACAAAACAGACCGGGTCATGAAGAAAAACTCCTGTGAATTAACAAAATATTATTATCATATGTTTTTATTTTTGTTTATTTTATATGAAGAAATTAATTAAATTTGTACCATAAACACCATCAGATTTCACATGCCAATCTCGGTAGAATTTACTACTGTTACACAGAAACTGAGCATGCCTCCCTTTAGATTTTCTCAGTTCATCAAGATCATTATCTGAAAAACAAATTACAGTTTTGGTCCCTGAGGTTTATATAAAATTACAGTTTTGGTCCGAATTTTGAAAATTTTGGTCAAACCTGACATTTTGACTTGTGTTGTGATGTTTATGCCAATAACATCTATATTTGCACCAGAAGTGAAAACAATATCTGCTGCTTCAGGGTCCCCGTATATCTGTAAGTACATATAACATGATGATTTTTAACTTTTAATTAAATGAAATCCACTAAAAATTATAAAGAAAATAATTTTGACTTTTTATTTACATTTGCTTCGGCGGCTGGATTAATGTTCCCAAGTGCAAAGAAAGCACCACCAAGTATGACCACTCTTTTCACCTTATTTACAAATGAGGAATCCCTTTTGATCGCCTATATTATATAAAAACAAAATTTATTATAATTAGGGTATTACAATTAGGGGTTGTTTTTTTTTTTTTTTTTACATTAAGTTTTGTATGGATAAAAATTAAAATCGCTGAATGGGTAATGATGTTTGTCTAGATAATAATGTCGTATGTTTTTTTCTAGACCGAATAAACCATCTGAATGAGACTAAATGACGAATTTACCCTTATATTCCAAAAAAACAATTTTCTAAATATTTGTAATTTTCAACAATAATCATAGATTTAAAATGAGAGGACTTGTGTCGAGATTAAGTCAAAAAGAAACAATTATATAAAGTTGTTCAAATTAAGTGCTTAATCCATTAAGTCTCAAAAGACAACCTCTTAGTTATATAAGATAATTGATTACGTGATTATAACAAGATTTGCAACTTACCAAAGCCAAATTTGTTAGTGGACCAAGTGCAAGAATAGATACTTCACCAGGGTATTCAGAAACTTTATCAACTAAAAATTCAGATGCTGATTTTTGTATTTTCTTTAATTTGGGGGGAGGTAGATGTAAATTTCCCAATCCATCTGAACCATGGATGAAATCTTGAATTTCTGGCTCTCCTCCCTGTGACAAAGTTAAAGTTATTAGTCACAACATAATAGATGATTATATGTTATTTTTAATAGAAAAAATGGGAAATCAAGTTGTACCTTTAGTGGTTCAGAACTACCCTCAGCAACAGGAACATTGGGGCGTCCTGCAATTTCACACTATCCTTTTGCACATGAAAACGGGTAATTGATCATGTACAAGATTCAAAAATGTTTAAAACTTGAAAAGTTTTTGGAATGAATTTGAGAAAAAGGAGTACCAGAAGCAATGCATTACGAGTGGCATCTTTTGTGGAAACATTACCAAATGTTGTTGTCAATCCTAAGATTTTCAAGTTTGGTGTCTGAAAAGCCATCATGATCGCCATGCTATCATCTGAGAGAATATGAATTCAAGGATTGTTATATTCAATAATCTGGATTCAATTTAACTGTTTGATCTATCAAAGTATGAATTTATACGTGATATAAGTATGAGACGCAATAAGCTGGATCCAATTTCTTAGCAAACTTGAAATCTTCCCCGATATCACAGAGTTACCTATGTGATCCAATTTCACAATCACAGCAAGTATAATGGATGTGTTGTTGCGATTTGTTGTCACAATAACCAGTTAGAGTGTTTAGTAAAAATTGATTATGATTAGTTAGGGCAAAATAATAAGCTGCAAGCGAGGAGAATGCGAAAGACATCTAATTATCAATTTGCTTCAATCATCTGATTATCTAATTACGAGAGTTGCAATAATCACTTAGTTTGGATATAATTAACGACGGAGTCTGGATACAGTTCTATAAACTATACGATTCAATTTCACAAATCGATCAGAGTCTTAGAATCAACTGAATAAAATTAAAGCAGCTTCAACTTCAACAATTAACTTCATCAAGCATAGAGTTAAGCTAAATCAAACAGAAATTGGATAGAGCAGCGAATAAACAGAATATACCAATGCCGGGATCGGTATCGATGATGATCTTTTCAGAGAGTCCACCATTGCAGTCCGACGTCACTGTTGTGGGATCCATTGTTTAGGTTCCAACCTCTGTTCCACAGATGATCAAAAGGTAAAAATGAGGAATAAAAAGAGATGAATCGCCCCTTCTTTTGCTTGTATGGTGTGATCAGTGATGTGGGGCCGATAGACAGATCCTGCGATCACAAGAAAGCTAAAAAATTGGATACTGCGAACCAAGTTAAAAGTTAAGTTGAACCGGTGGTGAGTGGTGACCAAAGAAAAAAAATGCAGAAACATTTATGTTGAATGGAAATAGAAATATTATATGGTATCGTTTGGATTATGATTAATGCCTAAAATGTATTTAGTATGAAGTATTATCATTATTGAGGAAATAAAGTATGTGTATCTTAAAACAGAAACTTAAGGAACCAATCAAAATATATATATTAAAAAAGAAACATTATCCTCATTTTGATTGTCGTTAACAAATAGACTAACTCAAAAGTTAGTAAAGTAATTTGTTACCAAAACGTATACTAAAATGTGTAATTTCACTGAAATATATTATTGGGTTAAATGGAATATATTTTTTTATATTTATGGATTATATCAGTATATTTTTTTTACAGACTTCAGTATTATAATTTTTATTAAATATTCGTGTTTCAAAAACTTTTGCTAATTATATAAATATAAATTATTTCGTATTTAAATAAAACAATTACAATTTGATAGGTCTTTAGTCTTTACAAAATATAATGTTCGACTATAAAATAGTAAAAGAAAATATTATAATAAACAATAACATTATCATTTGTTGCATTTAACCCTATTTTATTATATAGCCAAGTCGCTGTTTCGCATGAACGAAAAGTGGAAACAATAAATAGGAACTTATTTTGAGTTATGAATGACACGTCGTAAATTAGAAATGGTAGCAAGCAAACAAGAAAAGATAAAGACAAAGTGAAGCAAAATGTGTAACGTGTGCGTGTGTAACTGGCCAACGTAAACGGATCGAATTGGGTGGTTTTTGTTCACAAAAATTACAAATAACATTATGGAAATTGAAATTTATTTCGGTTGTAACATCCGCGATTTATGAAATACTACTATTTAGTGTGTTCATTTATTATGATAAGATATTATCTAAACCTTTATTATGGAATGTAAAATAAGATTATTGGAGTGTCTGCAGAAGCTAGACGTGGTGTGGGAAAGGAGTTAAGGTTCTCTCGTTTTTTCCATTCATTTCTGAATTCACCAAAAAATAAGTTTGGATTCTCATGTTTGAGTGTTTTCTTGCTCTATAAGCTTTTTTAAACACAATTTTGGACTACACATATATGTTACATGTTAATGTATCATATATTGGTACGATACGGTTCTATTCATATAAGTGTTTATATATGTTAGAGTCTTCATTCTCTACATAAGGACTTTTTTGGAAAGACAATATTACGCTCCACACACACACACACACACACACACACATACACACACACACACACACACAGATATATATATATATATATATATATATATATATATATATATATATATATATATATATATATATATATATATATATATATATATATATATATATATATATACACACATGGTATCAGAGTCGGTGTCCTGTATCCCCGTGGCTTAACATATCCGTATCTATCTCTGTGACTTTTTTTGGAGAGACAGTGTTAGATTCCACATATATAACAATTGTTTTTTTTTTTGTGTTAAATCCTCTAACCTCCATTATTTTGCATTGGCTTTATTTTTTGATGATTTAACTTTTATGATTGTGTTTCAATCGCTTTTAAGGGAGAAAATAGTCATTCTTGTTACTCATCAAGTGGAGTTTCCCTCAAAGGCTAACAATATCACTCTAATGGCTTTAAGGGAAAAAAACATTGAAAATGAGAAGCCTAAAAAATACAAAAAATAAAAGAACAACGGAAGAAAATAAAGTTAAACCAGGTGTTTTAATAGAAAGTGATATGTTTTATATGGCAGGAAAAAAGAAAGTAAGAAATAAATGAAATATTAAACTAGTTTCTTTTAACTTTGTCATGTCATTTAGGGTTGTCATGTCATATTAGTCATGTGAAAAATAGGAATGCGATGACCAGAACAACTTTGTCGCTTACTTATAATGCGTAATTTTTTAAAGTATATAACACTTTAAAATGAATAACACAATGTCAAAATAACGGAAACAAAAGAAGTGTAATGCTATAATAAGGAGAAAAAATACAAATTTTGTTGTTATTCCTCCATTTTGCCTTAATTAATTGCAATAAAGAGCTATCATTGAGTACGCGTTATTAGACTAAATCCATATTTCACATGTGCAAATCTAAATCCCAAGACTTTTCTGATACCGCTAGAGCTATTTGGGTAAATAACAACTTTACCAATTGCATTAATATGCAACTCTTAGATCTTATAAAGATTTTCGATTACGAATTATCAGAATTCTGTTTCCCCTAACTTTTGGGTCGTGGTTGGACCACAAACACCAATTAATTCACACCTTAAAGAATGTGGGGTTACTGGCCCATATATGACACTAGGTTTCCTCCATGTCTCCACGACTCCACCATGATAAGTCAAGTCACGTGCTCATAGACTGCTGTTAGCAATCTTGAATATTAGATTTTTGGCTAGTTTCAATAAGTGTGACTAGTAACTTGAGGTTACCAAAAATTGGTTCCTTTAGCTAGTTTTGTTACAAGAATTTGAAATATAAAAATAAAAATAACTTTTAATTTTTTCATTAGAATCTTTTTTTTGGTTGAAATTGTTTTGAAATTGACTTGATAAAACTAAAAATCAACATTTTAATTTATAATTAAAACATATTTTAAATGTTATTGCGGAAAAGATAATTTTTAGATTTATTTAGGAACACGACTTTTTCTACTTATGTTATTTTAATTTATATCAACATAGACGACACATAATTTATAGTTCGATAGAATAAAAAGCATGAAACAACCAAACATGCAAAAATACTATGGATTAGTGTTACAGAACTTGCTATTCGGTACATGTTTGGCCGACTAGGGAATAGTGAGTACTAGAATTACTCGGAAAGTATGAGAGAGTACTCATGTTGTATAAATTATATAGAAATATTTTTAGGAAATTATATATATGTTATAAAGCATAAATTGATTAAATTTCATGACAAAATTAGTTGAAATATCATAAGTTGATTGAATTTCATAACCATTAGTCATTTTTTATTTTTTATTTTTTTATCAAATTTACATTAAATTAAACAAAATTAAAATTAAACAAGGTTGAATAAATAACTAAATATATTATATATGATAAAAAATTACTTAACAATTATAGTTATTTATTTTTTATAATAAAAGTCAAAATTACCGAGTTTTACCGATTTAACCCAGTTGGACCAATTTTTTACTGAGTTTGACCCGAGTAGCACCGAGTTTGACCCGAATAGCGTCAAGTACTTGTCCGAGTTGGCCGACTTTTGTAACACTACTATGAATAATGTATATTAACTGAAACACCACTCGTATGTCTATTAGAAATAATAATTTAATATAGATGTTTCAAAATATTTTTGAAAAAAAAATCATTTTGGAAAAATAATTTGCTGAAAATTGTCTTAAACGGCCAAGTCTTTAACAGTTGAAAAGTTTAAAGTGTCAAGGCATACAATGGTGTAACAATATAATAAAAGGACAAAAGTAAAATAAATATCCTTACATACATCTTAAATTTAAATAAAGCATTTTATATAAGTCTCCTAATCTAAACTAATGTCAAAATAAGTAATCATGAATTGGGGAAAGCAAGTCAAACCCTTAAAAAGGTTTTTCAAACTCAGAAGAATAATAAGTAATCATCAATTGGGGAAAGTAGCATTTAAATATAAGCATTGCTAAAACTTCATCATAACTCATCAATTTTAGATCAACAATATCAAAAGGATGCAATGCAACATGCTTCTACTTTCCAAATCCTAAGTCAATGTCAAAATCCAATTTCACCACTAATGGCTATGGTAGGGTATGTGTATTAAATAGCTTGTAGCTCCCTAAACACTGCTCTCCGATGAGGTTTGCATAAAGATATCACAAAGCATAGTCTATAATGTTTTCCATATTCAAGTCCAGCTACGTACAAGTAAGACATTACACAAGTACCATATGAGGGTTAAAAAGCCCTCATACAAGTGGATCTATCTAGAATGTCATCACTAACTCTGTATATGGGTTTTCAAATCTCGTTTTCGGGTACACAAGTTATAGTGAACATATAAGTCTCAACACATCCTAAAGTGGATGCAATGATCTTGATCAAAACTTATTTTAAAAACCAAAGGATTTGTCCTTATTTCCAAAAATGTATAAAAAACTAATTTCGGCAATGCAAACGTATTACATATATTATACATTTTAGAATATGCATATAAAAATGAAACTAAAGGAATTCCAAAATGCAATAAATAGTAGGGACGTGTGTTCTTGGGAAATGAACTTACCTCACCTATAGACTAACACTTAACACGCTATTCAACATATATGAAGGATTCATGAACAACTCAAAATGTATACTAACATCCAACAAGCTCCTAAAAGTATATGAAGGGTTTATGAACACTAATAATTTTTAATTGTATAGAAGATCATACTTAACTAATCTTAATTGATCTATTTAGGTTCACATACTCTTAATGACACTTATTAACCCCTTAAACTATCGTATATGACCTTAAGGGAGCATTGTGAGCACCCCAATGAACCCCAAACTCAATATGGACCAAATTAAACTTCCTTAGTCAATGTAGTGGTTTACTCAGTCAGGTAGAATGCACAGACTTGCATAGTTTCATGAAAACTCCGAAAAACAACATCATAACACTTCCAACACTAATTCTAGTGTTTTTTAATTGCTATAATAGGTTTGAAACTGTATGTAAACATGAAATAAAATTCATATATAATCATTAATTGTCATAAGTTTCATTAAAAGCTTTAAAACTAAAAAATTATCACTAGATTGGGTTTCAACCATAATTTGCGTCAATGATGATACACACCAGCTCCTAGTCATACTAATATTACAACATTATAAACATGCTCAATTCATAAATCCAATAAATACATGGGTGTTTTGTCAACATCAACCTTATAAGTCCGTTAAAACACCAAAGCTCACTTTCAATTCAATTCAAAACTCCATATTAATCATAAAATCATATATATAATTCTAATTTGGAAGGATTCTAACATTTAGAAGCTTAATTGTACCTTCAAAGCTTTCTATTGATTCTAATAAGCTCGGATTATTACTGATCCTTCAATGTAACTCTCTAAATCACCTAAGATCTTCAAAATCTTTAAATTGATTATTCTCTCTGGCCATAAACTCATTCAAATAAAGGAGAAGCATAGTTTTCGAGGGTTTAAGCCTAAAATTTAGACATTTGACATAAATGTCCCCTAATCTTTCAAATTTCCAACCTTTGTTCCAAAATGATATTTTAACCAACAAGTTTTAAAATTACCATTATAACTCTGGTTAACACATTAGTAAATCAGGTCCAAATTTTAGTTAACTAAGTTAACTCAAATTCATACCTAAGTTTCCAAAATTAGCAAAATTAATCCCACACCATTCTAATTTTGTTTTGGTAAAGTTTTAGTAAGTTTAATGAAAGATTTTGTTTAACAATTTTTTTTTTACTTTTGTTTAAAGATATCTAAATGTTAAAGACTTTCGCTCAATTGTTTAATATTAATTATGTTTAAATGTTTTGTGTAAAGTGGTAACACTTGCACTTTGATAAGTGTTTTTCACTAAGTTATGAAAGGTTTGTTTTAACAAAATTTTTACTCGAATTCTAAAGAAGGCTTTTATGGATTTATTTAAAGGTTTAGTTATTTGGATATTTAAAAAATATGGGTGTTACATCAAACTTGATTTGTATAGACATCACAGCCTAGAATATCTTAATAGGGTGTCAAAGAAAGGCTTTGATACCACTATAATGTTTTTATATGATCATGATCATTATGACAACACCAAAAGCAAAACACTATGAAAATAGATAATCGTCTAACAGATTGATCATTGAACATATATATATATATATATATATATATATATATATATATATATATATATATATATATATATATATATATATATATATATATATATATATAAAGCATAAACGATTAATTTATAATTAATAAGGACTTCGTCTGATATAGGGTTGATTTACACGAAAGTAGAATCCAAAGTTCATCCTCAAATGTTTGTGACACACAGTTCTATGGTAGAATGCTAGTTCGATAGTTTAAACAACCTCAATATATATATATATATATATATATATATATATATATATATATATATATATATATATATATATATATATATGGAAGTATCTTGATATCGCGTAAATTATACATATTTTCCGCACGATATCGGTGTGATTTTAGTTTAGTTTTATATATGTTATGAACTAAAAGATACCTAATATGCTTAAATATTCGTTTTGAAGCTAAAAAGACGCGTTTGGAGCTAAGGAACGAATTACACAAACATTTGAGCTTAAAAAGAAGCAAAGTGCAAAACTGCCAGAAGCCATGGGCGCACCCCGCCCATATATAGGCGCACTGCGCCCAGGAGGGTTCCGAGATCGCTTTTCCGTCCGACTTTTGATTAAAATATTCAAGCGTGCGTTCATCCAATGATTCAACGGACTTGCCAAGCATGTGCAAGGGCGCACCCCGCCTACTTTTTGGGCGCACCGCGCCTCAGATCCGACATTAAAGCTGCAGACCCACGTGCTTCTTCCAGCGACAATGTTGGCCGCGTGCAGAGATCCCATAGGCGCACCGCGCCCCCTTTTAGGCGCACCGCGCCCAACGCCAGTGCCCACTATAAATACCACCCCCTTCAGCTCTTCTTTTGGACATCACCTTGAGACCAGATCACATCTCTGCACCTCCACACCATCAAACTCGGTAGTTTGCCTCCTACATCTGCCAGAAAGCTTGTAGAATCAAAAGGGAACCTATGGAATCGAGAGCTTGAAGAATGTTCGGCCGGGACTTCATTCGGTTTGCTTTATATATGTTTAGCACTCTTTTATGATTTCCTAAGCTGTATTCTTCAGATTATGTTATCTGCATTATTTATTACTTAGATTTGATTACTGTTTGGTTATGATTTGATTGTTATTTATCGGATATTAAACGTTTTATATTTTATCTTGCATAATTCATTTGACGTCATTTATGTTAAAGAACCTTCCTTTTGGACTTATTGCTAAGTTATTTTAGTCTAGAGGACCAATCTGACTATATGACTTTTATCATAACTGTGCTATGACCATTAGGAAGATATGACTAGTGATGGACCAAATCCTAGGATTAAGTCACGAAGGTAGAATCTTGTATGTATATACAAAGTCTGTACTAGAGGACCAATCTGTACAAACCAATTTGATTATCATGACCATTGAGATCAAAAGCTCGAATGAACCTTGTATGATACGAACCAATACATGATTATTTGGAATATATAATCGCATGACCATTGCCATTAATGACCTTATAATCATAGGATTAGGTAGTTGGACCAAAACATCTAATCACTTTAGAAATCGATATTTAATGTTCAATATTCATTGCACTAATAACATATCAAACATAACTAGATGGTTTATTCAAATCTAAGTATTAATGTTTACTTTTATGTTTTGTAATTTATATTTCCCGTAACTTTTGCCTAGATGATGTTGATTCATTAATATAATATGTATTGATCTAGTTCTTGATTCGAGTTTAACATCGGTTAGGATATATAACTTACATGCTATACATATTAAATGTGGTTACAGTTTATATTCTTGATTGCCATCTTCATATGATTAAGTTTAAATGGCCATTTAAACGTATTGATCACATGAACCGTTGTGATGTATAATTGACAACTATATATCATATCATTGGACTAGTTATTGACCATTTAACTAGGAAGGTTATCTAAGTTATAAACTTGATTAGTGAAATAAGACTTATATCACATTTAGTTGCAACTCATGACCATTGATTGTATGAACATATCACTTTGACCATTAGGATATGGGCTAGGTTTGCATGCTAGATTGTATTAATATTTGATGATTATTAGTTATTTAGTTGCATGACCATTGTGCTATTTTAACTTATTAGTCATAGAATTGGTGACTTGACCATACGATCCTACAACTTAATGCAACCTATTTTAACTCATTGCACATAATCAAAACTAGTCAACATAGGTTTATATGAATCAACAGATCCTAGACGAAAGTTTCCCTTGTTATTTTTGTTATGATCATTTATTATTTCGTCATTTGTTTTATAATCAAAGTTTTACGAGTTTTCATTAAAACTCGCCTCTGAATGTTTCCTTGAATAATTGTTAATTGATAATTGATTTTCTTAACTTAAAGATAACCGTTTCCCTTGGGTCTGACAACCCGGATTTACCATTACTATACTACAATCGACTAGGTACACTTGCCTAATTGTGTTGTTCTATTCATACATGGTATTTCCCTGTTCATAAATGTAAAACTAATGTGAAATCATTTTCGAAAATCTTATAAACGCTAATAACACATCAAGTTTCTTGGTGCCGTTTCTGGGTGTTTTATATGTATGTTTGAAAACACAACATATCTCACAGAACTCTTTAACCCTAGGTTTGCTTTAAAATTCATCTAAGTGGAATGATGCATAAATGGTGCAACATACGGTTAAGCATTGGGGTTTAAATAGAAGGGATCGAGCAAAGCCTGACACATATCGTGTCATATTTCCTTTCATGAGGGCGCACACCTAATAGCTTGGTCCGACCTCTATTATGATTTGTGAGCTTAGGGCACTGATTCTTCATGCCATCTATAATGCTTTATATTGGTCTAGGATTAATCGTATATATACTACTTTATGTGATTGTATGACCTACGACCCAATAAGATTATATGATAATGCTAGCAACATCAATCCATTAAGGGTATGCATATACTTTAAAGAGGCACATACTCCACCTTATGTCCCTTACGACTACTAAAGAATTTGCAATATTATCAAGAACAAGCGCCTCTTGCTTGTCTTCATTCTTGTCACTCATTAAGTGAAGTTTCCCTCACAAGCCGACAATATCACTCTAATTGCTTTAAGAAAAATACTATGAAAATGAAAACCATAAACAAATACAAAGAATAAAAGAACAATGGAAGAAAGAAGCTAAACTGGGTGTTTTAATAGAAATTATATGTTTTAGATGGTAGAACGAAAGAAAAGTAAGAAAGAACGAAAATATTAAACTAGTTTCTTTTAACATTGTCATGTCATTTAGGGTTGTCATGACATATTAGCCTTGTGAAAAAAAAGGAATGGGTGACCGATACAACTTAGTTGGTTACTTATATGTAACGCCCGATTTTTAATACAAAGTACATCCAATAATTTTTTTTACTTTTCAAACATATTCATTAACAACCAAAACCCATAATTCCTACGGTGTACGTAATATTAACCAAAAGCATACAAGAAGTATCAACAGGATGTTGCAAACATACAAACATATAGTAATTCTTCGAGTCAGGCTTACTACATCAAAGCAAAACTAGACATTGCAGTTGTCCACCCTAGCCATCCACTCGTAGGTCCTAAAAAGTTAATCAAACATAACAGTAAGCTACAAGAGCTTAGTGAGCAACCAGTAAATGACATTAATAACAACTTTTATATATAAAGCACATAACATCATTACATATACTATTATATAATCATTTTCATAATAGACCCGAGAATTAACAATATTCCATCGATCCCCCATAATCTCATACAACCATAATCTCATACAACCACATAGGTGTTTACATTCCAGCCACTCAGGCATATACAATCTAGCCTCCAAGGCACGCACACTCCAGCCACTCTCAAGCATCTACATTCCAACCATTCCAGCATATACAATCCAAGCACCAAGGCACATGTAGACAATATTATTATCAACACCGGTAAGGGAAAAAAGATGGTTACTCATCTAATGATATTAAACATCAATATTACAGAAGAATTGCAACACAATATTAGAGAGGACACAGCTTATTCAAAATCAACCTACAACAGATTTTAATACATATATAAACATTCATGGACTGTCTATACCCCTTTAGACAACTTAGCAAATGCTACATTTTATGACATCTACGAAAATGACCAAAAGACCACTTACGTTTATTTTAATCATCTAACACGTTTAATAACATTTATAGTCTAGACTACATTTATAGTCTAGACTACTTACTAGTCATAACACGGTGTTACAAGTTCTCCCCTTCAAAAGATTTCGTCCTCGGAATCACTTGAACAATTGAGGATATTTAATTTTAAGCTCCTCTTCAGGTTCACATGTCACAATCGAAAGGATATTTAATTTTAAACTCCTCTTTAGGTTCACATGTCACAATCGAAAGGATATTTAATTTAAACTCCTCTTCAGGTTCACATGACACAATCAAACCCTTATGATGTTGCCATTGAACTTTCACAAGTCCCATTTTCTTATTTCAAAGATTTGACTCCTTGCGTGCTAAAATCTTCTCATGTCGTTCTTGATATCTAAGTTTTTCATCTATCTCACTTTCGGCTTGGGACACTCTTTGAGATTCCTTGAACAAATTTTCCCTAATTAATTGCAATAAAGAGCTAATATTGAATATGTTTTATTAGACTAAATCCATATTTCACATGCGTAAATTAAAATCCTAAGACTTCTATGTCATCGCTAGAGCTATTTGGGTAAAAAACAACTTTGTACTTTACCAATTGCATTAATATGCAACTCTTAGATCTTACTCAGACTTTTGATAACGCATTATCATAATTATGTTTCCCCTAACTTTTGGGTTGTAGTTGGACCACAAACACCAATTTAGTCACACCTTAAAGAACGTGGGGTTATTGGCCGATATATAACATTGAGTTTCCTCCATGCCTCTACAGCTCCACCATGATAAGTCAATTCACGTGCTCATGACTCTTATTAGCAATCTTAAATATCATATTTTTAGCAAGTTTCCAATAACTGTGACCAATAACATAAGATTACCCAAAAAGTGCTCCTTTAGCTAGTTTTGTTAGAAGAATTTTAAAGATAAAAAAATAAAATAACTATTAATTTTATGATTAGAATATTGTCTTTTCGGTTAAATTTTTTTTGCAATTGACTTTGTCTTGTTAAAAATAAAAACTAACATTTTAATTTATAATTAAACATATTCTAAATGTTTTGCGGAAAACATGATTTTTAAAATTATTTAGGAACACACATTTTTCTAAATATGTTATCTTAATTTTATATCAACACACATGACACATAATTTATAGTCGAATATAATAAAAAAAAAAAAACATGAAACAACCAAACATGCAAAAATACTAGGCAAAATGTATATTAACCGAAACATTGTTAGTATGTCTATTTCAAGTAATCATTTAATATAGATGTTTCAAAATATTTTGGAAAACAAAAATCATTTTAGGAAAATAATTTGCGGCAAATTCTCTTAACTTGCCAAGTTAGTAACATTTAAAGAGATTAAAGTGTTAAGACATACGATAATGTAACAATATAATAATGAAAAACCACTACTCTATAACAATTACAAAAGAATAAGACACGACATCCATACCACGTAACATCTTTACAATTTACAAGACAATCACAGACTCGCACTTGGGGTTTCGATACTTTGTTCATGAACCAATTGGTATTGTGGGCCCGGGTTCCCCTTTTCAGGTTCTGGTGATGGATCCGGATTCTTCTCACTGATAAATCAAACAAATGTTGTAGAATTCTGAAAATCTAACAATAAAAAGACACTCACATGAAAATAACTAAATTAGACTTACCTTTTGGTATATATGAAAAGACCAACTCCAACAATTGAAAACGATATGTAGTATAACCAGTCTACCTGAAACAAAAAGACCGCGTACTTTCATGTACTTAAAAAAGAGTAACAAATATATTATTGAAAGATTAAAATCCATACCTTTTGGTGGTAGAAAAACACGCGAATTAGAACGGCCCATATGTCAGCTGTGAGTAGGGACAGATTATACAATGTGGACCCACTTGTCTGTCAGCCATATCAATAAAAACCTTATAAGTTATAACAGACTCCAAATTTTGATGCATAATATCAATCAAATTGTCTTAAGAGAAGAGAATAATAAACCTTCAGAATAAGAGCCGTTATAGAGTAGAAAATAAAAAACCCCACTGTGTAACCAACAAATGTCAATATCTGCAGAAAACTAAATTATGAGACATCCAGAATAAAAAATAAAATAAAAAACTAAATGTGTTAATAATATCTGCTTACAAGTTCAGTAGACCATATCACTGCTTCTAGATTCTTCCGCTCAGTTATGGCGCTAAAAATTGTTAAAGGAATCAAAATTTTGTATTACTAGTGATTTAAATTTATAAAGTAAGAAACTATGTCACATAAAAGGATACATCTCGATGACACTAAAAAGCATTCCAAATAAACCAAGCATTGCTAATACTTCAAAACCACAGTTCTTTTTCACACAAAATTCCTGAAAAGAAAAAAGATTAATATGCATTGTGTAGTGTGTGAATAGAAGAAATAGAAGAAAATGACCAACCTCACCAACATTGCTGAGTGCAAAGAAAAATGTCCCCACAATCACAAGCATATCACCCAAAAGTGGATTTGAACCGCCTACAATTTAGGGTTTAGGGTTTTTTTTTTTGTTGCATTTGATTTCAAATTGTATGAAAGTTTATGATTTTAATGATTTAATGAAAATTATTACCTTCACCACCAACATTAGAATCAGAAAGAAGCACCAAAGAAAGGCCTGTACCACAAAGGGCTGCACCAAGGAACTGGAATAGGGAATATTTTGTGCCCAAAAAGATCCATGTAAAAAGTATGACCCAACCGATTGACCAACAATCTAATAAAGCCACACTTGTAACGGATGTGAAGTAATATGCTGAATTAACTGCAGTCAACAGTCAAAAGTCAATATCTTACATGAAGACAGATGGAAGTAAGAGATGGAGAGAAGCAAACCTACTAAGGTAATTGCCTTGGACATCGAAAAATGCTAACAGAGCATACCAATACCAAGGAATCTGCAAAGTTTCCCAAAATGTATTATTGTGTGTTATTTCTACTTCAACAATTTATCAACTTCAAAGGAAATTAAAGTAGGAGTGAAGGAAGTGAAACTACAATGAGCTTATGGCGGTTATACAGTAAGATGCTTCCGTAGACTAAGGTTAAAGATACATAGCCGAAAAGTGCCAGAGTAACAGGTGAATTCGCACCTATAGAGAAACAAACAAACCACAAAAGGAGGTATTAATACCTAATTAAACAACTTAAACGATTTGTAATGATAAACGCAAATAAGTAAGATTAGCTAGAAAAACTGCAATAAAAGAATCCATTAGGTTTCTACGCTTATTGCAATTCCGTAAGTGCTTGTGGTGCTATTGATTAAGTCATTGTTTAAGATTCTAACTAAATCAAATTTGGAAAATGTTCCAGGATTAGCAACGAGATGCGAATTAGATCCTCATTGTAATATACGTTGACTTATATAGAACCTTATTCAACGATAATTTTCCCCAATTATTGGCTTATTGCAATCGGCTAAGATTGCTCCACTTTATCCCTTATTACATGCATTCTCATTGCAAATTTCACAAATAAACGACTATGTAAGTAAGGAAATGAATTCTTCCAGATTCTAAATGGAAGGAATACTAGAATGATATGTTTACCGAGATTGGCGGATAGAGATGAAGTGAAGTTCAGAAGAGCCAATATAAAAGAGACAGTCTGGCCGAGTAGCAGAACGGACCCTACCTCCCAAAGCTCCGATCTCCGCCACCACCGGCGGCTGGTGTCAGAGCTCATAATTGTCCCTCTCAGTTCCCTAACAGGTCCCAGATGAATCAATGAATATTACTGTGTGAACTGTGATGGCGGGAGATGCACATAGCTTGCCGTACACCTTTCATTTAGTCAACGCCAGAATTTACAACCTAGGGCAAAGAGTTTGAGTTACTTTGCAGTTTATACCTTACTTTTCGATGCTCTTTTTTTATTGCTCCCTCTTTTAGCAAAATACGTTTATCAATTATGATGCAACTAATTATAAGGCTTGGTTATGTACCTTGTTATGTACCTTAGGATCATCATGGTTTGGTGATAAACTGTTGATAAAAAGGCCCCGGGTTTGGCGGGGGAGGTTTGTCCTTACACCCAACGTAAACTCACCGTCACCGGCACCAGCACCAGCAAAAAGTATCTTCTATCGTCTATTGCGAAATTTGAAGGGTATTGTGAATGGTCTTCGTATAGAGTCGACATGTCTGACACGAGCACTTTTCTGAATATATCATTATTTTATATTGCTACCTCTTTTACGAAAATACTTTTATGATGCAATCGAGTTACTTTGTAGTTTATTTTGTTTTTTTTTTTTCTCTTTTTGAACGACAAATGTGACATTACATTTAAACTATACTTTTAAATCATCCATTCTTCAAGTGAGGATTGAATCTTCGACCTAAATGACAAAATAAATGCGTCTGTACTGTTGGTTCATAAAGCCTTTGACATTTACTTTGTAGTTTATGTCTAAAGTTTTGATATTCTTTTATGTGACTCCCTCTTTTAGCAAAATACTTTTATGGTATCAGGCTCGTGAGCATGAACGAATCTATGTATATTTACACAATATAACTTTTTTTGTTCATTTTATATATTATAATATTTTAAAATAATTAATTATTAAACATAGAATAATTATACATGAACCTTTTAACAAGATCAATAAAACACAATATGAGCTCAATATTTGACTGAGTCAAGCTCGAGCCGAGCTTAAGGTCATGTAGGTTTTCTTCACAAACGAGTCGAGCCCGAACTGAGCTTGAACATGTTAAACATAACAGTAAGCTACAAGAGCTTAGTGAGCAATCAACAAATGACATTAATAACAACTTTTATATATAAAGCACACAACATCATTACATGTACTATTATATAATCATAATACACCCGAGTATTAACAGTTTTTCATCGATCCCCTATAATATCATACAGCCACACATGCATTTACATTCCAGCCACTCAGGCATATACTTGTAACACCCGACTTTTAAAACAAAACACCCCTGAAATTTTTTTTCATTTAAAACATAGGTTTCAGTACTTAAAACCATAAACAAAGGGGTATATTTTAATAAACACGGGTACAAGTGTATCAAGGAGAGTATAAAATACCAAATCTCCTTTAAAGCCGGGCTGCTACTGACAGCATCTACAAGTCCATCTCTTGAGTCACGGACTTAATCCTTACCCTTACCAGGGTTATGCTAACCTGCAGGGACATTTAACAAACGCTATGAGCTACAAAGCTCAGTGAGTAGTCGTATCTGCAAATAACACGTATAAAAATACATTCATATATAATTTCCTATATATGATAAATCTATTAACCGTATATCTCTGTCCGGATATCGGTCCCAAACCCCTAGCCGTTCTGGCTAACCGTATATGTCTTAGGATTGCACATCCTATCGCATAGTCTTACGAGTTGTTATTTGCATACATTTCTGTCACATATTTCTTAGTCACAATTGACCGCATCGTATTTCATGGCTATTTAAGCCGCACCCTGTGTCATAGCTATATAAGCTGCACCAAAACATTATCAATATATAAATCATAGCCCGCAGGCCGCACCAGCTGGGTTTAATAACCCGATATCATAGCCAAAAGGCCGCACCATGTTCCTGTAACAATATCATAGCCGTATAGGCCGCACCATGTATTAACAGCTTGTTTCACGATCAATTATGGCTCACGGGTTAACCCGCTATTGCCTAGACTCACGGCTCCGTTCTTGTCATCGCAATGACTCACGGCTTATCCGGTCTTGTCTATATAAGTTTGACTCACAGTTCCGTTCTTGTCTATTATAGACTCACGGCTTATCTGGTCTTGTCATTTTATTGACTCACAGTTCCGTTCTTGTCTATTATAAACTCACGGCTTATCTGGTCTTGTCATATTACAGAGTATATATATATATATATATATATATATATATATATATATATATATATATATATATATATATATATATATATATATATATATATATATATATATGTATTGACTCACAGCTCCGTTTGTCATCGCAAAGACTCACAGCTTATCTGGTCTTGCCTTTTACATATATTTTTACACTTGTCATTTTCGTCCCTCGAAGCCGTTTCAACCTATAACAATTCAATCATCATATATCATATATGATAGCAGTGAGATTACTCACCTGGATACTAGCTGCGGTTAAATCCCGGTTGTTTCTTGTCTTTGCGTGCACCACAACCATTTTGTCCATACCTATTTATCCATTTCATATTAAATGATAATAGGTTAATAATCATTTCAGTTGACTCTAATATATAAGAGTCCAATATTATGCAACTATAAACAATGCCTAGATGATAAACTTTCCATTTACCATCTTTATATGAATTTTACTATTCACCGAGGCATTCGAATTGATCTACAGTGCCCCCGAGGGGTCGGAAACTCAATATAAAAATTTTCCCAAACTTTTCAGACCATAACGAGCCTACGGTTCAAGTTTGAGCTAAATCGGACAAGCCAAACAAAAGTTAGCATTTTTTATCCCCTGCCTGGCCCCTGCTTGGAGGCGCACTGCGCCTAGGACAGGGCGCACTGCGCCTGGGCGCACCCCGCCTGGCTCCTGGGCGCACTGCGCCTGGCGCCAGTGCAGGTCTCCTGGTCAGTCGCGATTTGTGCACTGTAGCACGCAGTTTTGGCCCATTAAGTCCTTAATCCAGTCCTTAATCGGTTGGGGTTTGTTTCTAGGCTAAAACCTTATATTAAAACAAGGTTTTCAACCATTAAAACCCACTCAATCAATCAAAGGAAGAATTAGGGTTCTTAGTTCCAAAAACCCCAAAACTTCAAATTCATCCATAATAGCAATCTACTTCCATTTTCTTGAATTAAGTCCATTTAGCATGACTTAATGGAAGTATTAAACCATTCAAACTACATAATCATAACTGAAATTTACAAATTTCAGTTTCTATAAAACCAAATCAAGAACACTTCAAGAACTTGGTAAAAATCAAGTTTACTAACCTTGATTAACATAGGAATCACCAATTCCAATCTGTGATTCCAATTCATACTTCAATTCCATGATTTCCTGCAGAAATCGCACCTTCAATGCTTCTCCCGTTGCTGCACAATGATCAGTCAAAGAAGAGAGTCAACTCTTCTATATATACTTCCAATTTTTACAAATTTAGTCCCTAAGTTCCATTTCTTGAACTTTTGGCACCAATATCAAGTTTTATCACAATAAAACTTTCATTTCTTATACTTTTGCCACAAGGAGCAATATTTTTACACAATTGGTCCTTCACATGGTCAAATGACCAAAATACCCTTTTGTGGTAAAACGACCAAATTTCAGTTTTTATAACATTTTAAGTCCAAAACTCAAAATATTATTTCAAACCAAATTCTTTTCTGTCCAAAAGACCAAATTACCCTTCTAAGGTAAAATGACCAATTTACCCTTTTTATTATATTACCATAAAAAGAGTGTCTTGGCGTTACAATTTCTCCCCTCCTTCAAAAGATTTCGTCCCCGAAATCATACAAAGAGTTGGGGTATTTCTATCTTGTCACAATTTCGGTTTCCCATACTATATGGAAACATTCATGGTATTGCCAAAGCACTTTTACCATACTAGTCTTCTATTTCGTGATTATATCACGGTTCCTCTATCATTCCTCCGGTTATCCCGGGTACCTTGACTTATCTACCTCATTTCAACATGAGGGATTCGTTGGAATTCATCAGTCTATGTTCTCAGAACTATAAGACCCATAGAAAACATTACAAATATCTCGAAGTTCATCAAGAAACTTCAATCGGTACACCCCAATTCTTACTCTTTGGAACATACGGAAAAGTCCAATAATTAAGGACTTAACCTTCTTTTTGTCCCAAACAGATTTTTAGTCTTTCCAAGGGATCTTTTGATTACCCCATCATCCCTTATCTGGAATTTCAACGATTTTACTATTTGGTTCATGTACTACCTTTACTGCTTCTTAGCCATATTCAAACTTTCTCGTATTTGCCTAGTCTTTTCTTCTGTTTGAGGTACAATCTCGGGTCCAGCCAACGGCTTCTCCCCAACTTCAGTCTAGTAAATCGGCGTGCAACACGGTAGTTCATACAATACTTCTTACGAGTCATCTAAATGCTGGTACTAAAACTATTATTATCTACGGGTTTTACCAAAGATAGGCAATCTTTTCATCTTCCACTAGGGTCTGTTGTGCAATCTTCAAGCACATCTTCTAAAATCTGCGTCATTATTTCGCCTTGTCTATCGATCTGCAAATTATCTTCAATACTTTCTAGTACTTTTAAGCTAATTATTCTTGAAATTTATGCTAAATTTAACGAATAATTCTATTATCTCGGTCTTATACAATTCGTGTCGATAACTCACGTCGACAATTTACTTTATCTATATAGCTTTTCGCTACTTTTCGATCCTAATTTTTATCACTGGTCGGTAAAAATGTGCACTGGTTTCATAAACCAGTCAATAATTACCCATATGGTATCGTAGCCATGTAGTACTTGCGGAGACTTTCTTATAAAGTCTATAATAATATCGTCCCATTTCTTCTTTGGGACCCACAACGGCTAAATTTTCCGTTTGCTTCTAATGATTTGACTGTAGTTACACACAAGTCAAACACTTTTCACATGTCTTTCAATGTCTTTCTTTAGCCCCGGCCACCAATACATAGGTTTTATCATCCTACACAGTTTGGTATTGCCCCAGACATTCTGCATATCTACCCAAATATACATCTTTTAAGGGTAAATTTTCATATCTCGCTTTGCTTGGAACTCACATACACAACCACCAAGGGTTTTCAACTAGCTTCTTTCAATAGCTAATCATTCATTCACTTTTCACGTTTTCAGACTTGCACACTTCTTCTTGTGCTACCCAAATCAACTCAGGTAATCAATTCGCCACACTCACGCATGTGGTTGTATCTTTCAAAAGATACTCTTTTTAATTCAAGGCATCTATAATCACATCCGCCTTTCCGAGATGGTACAAGATTTCATAACCGAAATCTTTAAGTAACCCATCTATCTTTGCTATCTCATATTTAGCTTCTTTTGATCAGTTAAGTACTTCAAACTTATATGATCCATATAAACAGTAAGCTTTACACCACATCAGTAGTGTCTCCAAAGCTCAAACGCCAAAATCATAATTGCTACTGCAATATCATGTATCCAAAATCAACTCTGGATGCATTTCTATAATACAATTTATCTTCGCCGCTTAGCAATAATGCTAACGCCGGAGTTTCACACAAGGTTTGTTTCAACCTTTGAAAAGTCATTTGTGGCCCTTCTACCCACTCCAACTTTTCACTTTTCTTGGTCAACTTTAGTCAGCTAAACAGCAATCGAGGAGCAGTTTTCTACCACTCTCCTATAATAACCCGTCAATCCAAGGAACTACAATTTCGGTCAGATTCCTCAGGCGGTTCCAGTTTTATCACATCATCAATTCCCCTGGATTTATTTTATCATCTTTGGCACTATTATCATGCCCAAAGAATTGAAACTCCTTTTAACCAAATTTTTCATACTTGGAGAATTTTACATATCACTTAACTCAGTGAAGTAACTCCAGTATCTGGTACAAATGTACCTCATATTCAGTCTGGTTTCGAGAATATCAGATTCTCTGTAGTCAATGTACATACACATTAACTTATCTTTCTTCTTTTCCAACAGATAGGGCTCCACACGATGACACATTCGGCCATATGAGACCCCAATTCAAAAACAATCTCTTCCAATTGTTTTACCACTCTGCCATCTCTACAGAGGCTAATCAATATAGAGCCTAAATAATAGGAACGGCTCCTAAGACCAGCTTAATCATAAGCTCTTCTCGCGAATCTGGCAGAAATCCTGGAAGTTCTTTTCAAAAGAAACATCCGAGAATTTATTTAAAGTAGTACACTACTATCACTGCTTTATTTAACTTGGTCAATACCACGTATGCCATCTACAACATCATTCCTTTACTAACTCTTTTCCGAGTTTAAGCAAAGGAATATAACCGGTATTCTCAACAACGGTTATTTACTATGGATTTTCGTCCATTTCATTTCTGATTTTTGAACTATAATGTTCATCTTTCTACAATTCATGTTAGCATCATTCATTGCTAACCAATTTATGTACACAATTTCTTCAGATCATCGGTAGGCATCGGCTCCAGATTTATAGGGAAAAAGGGTCCCGTAAATCCTAGGCAGACTACCTTCCAGGTGTTCAATATCTTGAACAATTTTGCTATCTGCTATAGCTATTTCTAAAATTTCATCCATAATCGTTGATGAAATATTCAGACAAGACATCAAAGTCATCGATCCAAAGCATAGCTTCATGTATCAATTATAACATATACGGGGATTATATTCAAGACAATGATATCTAAGACCATATCAGTCTCCTCATGAGCTTCTTCCACAATCTGCTGGAATGCTCATGGTACCGCTGGTCCTTTTCGACCATTCGTTTCTTCTTTCTTTCCTCCCCGTTCTTTCCTGGGTTCATTACCAGTTACTCCACATTTAGCATGTGAGTATCTCATAAGAAAGTGTTCTATAGCTCCGCGCTAGACACACTTCCGTGCCATCCAACAAGCTCGAGCAATATGCTCCTATTTCCTGCAATTTCAGCAATTCGACGGTAGAGTCAAAACTCTACAAATTTCCTGAGTGCTTTTCCTGCACTTCTCATAGTACATAACTGTTCTGTTTTGGTCCCTTCCCTTTAAGGTTGGACCCAGTCAGTGGTAATTTCTCCTGAAGCGTCCACTAATCGTTTTCTGCTACTTGGCTCGTTGCCCCTCGTTCAATGGAGCCTTGAGAAATGGTTGGTCCGCCTCTTAAAGCTCCATGCCCTAAATTCCTCCCGGTAATATTCGCTGCTTATACTTCTTATACGTTAGAAGTCAGCAATAGTTAGGTTATATATGTATAATAACAATTTATATACACCTAACGGTACATCGTGTCTACTGTCTACAGGTTTAAGTCCAGGAATCTACTCTATAGACACCTAGTTCACTTAAACCACGGCTCTGATACCAACTTGTAACACCCGGCTTTTAAAACAAAACACCCCTGAAAATTTTTTTCATTTAAAACATAGGTTTCAGTACTTAAAACCATAAACAAAGGGGTATATTTTAATAAACACGGGTACAAGTGTATCAAGGAGAGTATAAAATACCAAATCTCCTTTAAAGCCGGGCTGCTACTGACAGCATCTACAAGTCCATCTCTTGAGTCACGGACTTAATCCTTACCCTTACCAGGGTTATGCTAACCTGCAGGGACATTTAACAAACGCTATGAGCTACAAAGCTCAGTGAGTAGTCGTATCTGCAAATAACACGTATAAAAATACATTCATATATAATTTCCTATATATGATAAATCTATTAACCGTATATCTCTGTCCGGATATCGGTCCCAAACCCCTAGCCGTTCTGGCTAACCGTATATGTCTTAGGATTGCACATCCTATCGCATAGTCTTACGAGTTGTTATTTGCATACATTTCTGTCCCATATTTCTTAGTCACAATTGACCGCATCGTATTTCATGGCTATTTAAGCCGCACCCTGTGTCATAGCTATATAAGCTGCACCAAAACATTATCAATATATAAATCATAGCCCGCAGGCCGCACCAGCTGGGTTTAATAACCCGATATCATAGCCAAAAGGCCGCACCATGTTCCTGTAACAATATCATAGCCGTATAGGCCGCACCATGTATTAACAGCTTGTTTTACGATCAATTATGGCTCACGGGTTAACCCGCTATTGCCTAGACTCACGGCTCCGTTCTTGTCATCGCAATGACTCACGGCTTATCCGGTCTTGTCTATATAAGTTTGACTCACAGTTCCGTTCTTGTCTATTATAGACTCACGGCTTATCTGGTCTTGTCATTTTATTGACTCACAGTTCCGTTCTTGTCTATTATAAACTCACGGCTTATCTGGTCTTGTCATATTACAGAGTATATATATATATATATATATATGTATTGACTCACAGCTCCGTTCTTGTCATCGCAATGACTCACAGCTTATCTGGTCTTGCCTTTTACATATATTTTTACACTTGTCATTTTCGTCCCTCGAAGCCGTTTCAACCTATAACAATTCAATCATCATATATCATATATGATATCAGTGAGATTACTCACCTGGATACTAGCTGCGGTTAAATCCCGGTTGTTTCTTGCCTTTGCGTGCACCACAACCATTTTGTCCATACCTATTTATCCATTTCATATTAAATGATAATAGGTTAATAATCATTTCAGTTGACTCTAATACATAAGAGTCCAATATTATGCAACTATAAACAATGCCTAGATGATAAACTTTCCATTTACCATCTTTATATGAATTTTACTATTCACCGAGGCATTTGAATTGATCTACAGTGCCCCCGAGGGGTCGGAAACTCAATATAAAAATTTTCCCAAACTTTTCAGACCATAACGAGCCTACGGTTCAAGTTTGAGCTAAATCGGACAAGCCAAACAAAAGTTAGCATTTTTTATCCCTGCCTGGCCCCTGCTTGGAGGCGCACTGCGCCTAGGACAGGGCGCACTGCGCCTGGGCGCACCCCGCCTGGCTCCTGGGCGCACTGCGCCTGGCGCCAGTGCAGGTCTCCTGGTCAGTCGTGATTTGTGCACTGTAGCACGCAGTTTTGGCCCATTAAGTCCTTAATCCAGTCCTTAATCGTTTGGGGTTTGTTTCTAGGCTAAAACCTTATATTAAAACAAGGTTTTCAACCATTAAAACCCACTCAATCAATCAAAGGAAGAATTAGGGTTCTTAGTTCCAAAAACCCCAAAACTTCAAATTCATCCATAATAGCAATCTACTTCCATTTTCTTGAATTAAGTCCATTTAGTATGACTTAATGGAAGTATTAAACCATTCAAACTACATAATCATAACTGAAATTTACAAATTTCAGTTTCTATAAAACCAAATCAAGAACACTTCAAGAACTTGGTAAAAATCAAGTTTACTAACCTTGATTAACATAGGAATCACCAATTCCAATCTATGATTCCAATTCATACTTCAATTCCATGATTTCCTGCTGAAATCGCACCTTCAATGCTTCTCCCGTTGCTGCACAATGATCAGTCAAAGAAGAGAGTCAACTCTTCTATATATACTTCCAATTTTTACAAATTTAGTCCCTAAGTTCCATTTCTTGAACTTTTGGCACCAATATCAAGTTTTATCACAATAAAACTTTCATTTCTTATACTTTTGCCACAAGGAGCAATATTTTTACACAATTGGTCCTTCACATGGTCAAATGACCAAAATACCCTTTTGTGGTAAAACGACCAAATTTCAGTTTTTATAACATTTTAAGTCCAAAACTCAAAATATTATTTCAAACCAAATTCTTTTCTGTCCAAAAGACCAAATTACCCTTCTAAGGTAAAATGACCAATTTACCCTTTTTATTATATTACCATAAAAAGAGTGTCTTGGTGTTACATATACAATCCAGCCTCCAAGGCACATACACTCCAACCACTCAGACATCTACATTCAACCGACAATATTATTATCAACACGAGGGGAAAAAGGATGGTTACTCATATAATGATATTAATCAGCAATTTTACAGAAGAACTGGAACACAATATTAGAGAGGACACCCCGTATTCAAAATCAACCTACAACATATTTTAATACATATATAAACATTCATGGACTGTCTATACCCCTTTAGAAAACCTAGCAAATGCTACATTTTTATGACTTCCACGAAAATGACCAAAAGACCACTTACGTTCATTTTAATCATCTAACACGTTTAATAACATGTTATAGTGTAGAATACTTACTAGTCATAACACAACGTTACAAGTTCTCCCTATTCAGAAGATTCCGTCCTCGGAATCACTTGAACAATTGAGGATATTAAGTTTTAAACTCCTCTTCAGGTTCCATGTCACAATCAAACCCTTATGATGTTGCCATTAGACTTTCACAAGCCCCATTTTCTTATTTCGAAGCTTTGACTCCTTGCAATCTAAAATCTTCTCCCGTCGTTCTTGATATATAAGTTTTTCATCTATTTCAATTTCGGCTTAGGACACTCTTTGAGATTCATCGAACAATTTTTCCCTAATTAATTGCAATAAAGAGCTAACATTGAATATGTTTTATTAGACTAAATCCATATTTCACATGCATAAATTTAAATCCCAAGACTTCTATGATATCGCTTGAGCTATTTGGGTAATAACAACTTTACTACTTTACCAATTGCATTAGATCTTATTGAGACTTTCGATAACGAATTATCATAATTATGTTTCCCCTAACTTTTGGGTCGTAGTTGGACCACAAACATCAATTAAGTCACACCTTAAAGAACGTAGGTTTACTGGCCTATATATAACATTGGGTTTGTTGCACACATCTACGACTCCACCATCATAAGTCAATTCACATGCTCATGACTCCCATTAGCAATCTTGAATATCATATTTTTGGCAAGTTTCCAATAATTGTGACTAGTAACTTGAGATTACCCAAAAAGTGCTCCTTTAGTTAGTTTTGTTAGAAGAATTTTAAATATGAAAAATAAAATAACTATTAATTTTATGATTAGAATATTTTCTTTTCGATTAAAATTGTTTTGCAACTCATTTTTCTTGTTAAAACTAAAAATCAACATTTTAATTTATAATTAAAAAACATAGTCTAAATGTTTTGCAAAAAACATGATTTTTAAATTTATTTAGAAACATGACTTTTTCTAAATATGTTATCTTAATTTTATATCAACATACACGACACATAATTTATAGTTGAATATAATAAAAAATATGAAACAGCCAAACATGCAAAAATACTAGACAAAATGTATATTAACCGAAACACCGTTCGTATGTATATTTCAAGTAATCATTTAATATAGATGTTTCAAAATATCTTGGAAAACAAAAATCATATTAGGAAAATAATTTACGGGGAAATTCTCTTAAATTGCCAAGTTCTTAACATTTAAAAAGATTAAGGTGTCAAGACATACGATGATGTAACAATATAATAAGGAGACAAAAGTAAAATAAACATCCTTACATACATCTTAAATTTGAATAAATAATCTTCTAAAAAGTTTTTCTAATCTAAATGCATGTCAAAATAAATAGGATAGATTCGACAAGCCTAATGAGCATTATTGTGGTCAAACCTCCTAAAAATGTTAGATAAAGTCAACTATTCAAGCTCAAAGTCAAGCCCCTAAAAAGGTTTTCAAACTCAAAAGAATAATAAGTAATCGTTAATTAAGGATAGAAACATTTATATATAAGCATTGCTACAACTTCATCATAACTCATCAATATCAAATCAACAATATCAAAATGATGCAATGCAACATGCTTCTAGTTTCCAAATCCTAAGTCAATCTCAAAATCCAAATCTCACCATTAATTGCTAAGATGGGGTCTATTAGCTCCATACACAGTGCTCTTCTATGATGTCTTTATAAAGGTGACACAAAGCACAATCTACAATGTTTTCCATATTCAAGTCCAACTTGGTACAAGTGAGCTGATAGGTGCATTTTATTTACTTCTTTTTATAGTTTATTTTAACATATTTTTAGGGTATTTAATTAAATCATCATATTTTATTTTATTTTATCACAATATCAAGTACTTTATAGTCTTTGTGTCTAGTTTGAGCTTTTTAGAAGATTTGCAAGATTTCTATGGATTCGTTGGACTAGATTCATAATTAAATAATGAAAAACTACAATTCTATAATAATTACAAAAAAATGAGGACACGACATCCATACCACGTAACATCTTTACAATTTACAAGACAATCACAGACTCGCACTTGGGGTTTCGATACTTTGTTCATGAACCAATTGGTATTGTGGGCCCGGGTTCCCCTTTTCAGGTTCTGGTGATGGATCCGGATTCTTCTCACTGATAAATCAAACAAATGTTGTAGAATTCTGAAAATCTAACAATAAAAAGACACTCACATGAAAATGACTAAATTAGACTTACCTTTTGGAATATATGAAAAGACCAACTCCAACAATTGAAAATGATATGTAGTATAACCAGTCTACCTGCACCAAAAAGAGTAAAAGACCGTATACTTTAATGTACTTAAAAAAAAATAGAAACAAATATATTA
This sequence comes from Cichorium intybus, assembly GCA_023525715.1. Taxonomy (NCBI): domain Eukaryota; kingdom Viridiplantae; phylum Streptophyta; class Magnoliopsida; order Asterales; family Asteraceae; genus Cichorium; species Cichorium intybus. The sequence continues at coordinate 27,276,215 of CM042013.1, read as the reverse complement.
TAAAAGATTAAAATCCATACCTTTTGGTGGTAGAAGAAAACACGAATTAGAACGGCCCACATGTCAGCTGTGAGTAGGGACAGATTATACAATGTGGACCCACTTGACTGCCAGCCATATAAAAAAAAGTCAAAACCTTATAAGTTATAACAGACTCCAAATTTTGATGCATAATATCAATCAAATTGTCTTAAGAGAAGAGAATAATAAACCTTCAGAATAAGAGGTGTTATAGAGTAGAAAATAAAGAATCCCACTGTGTAACCAACAAATGTCAATATCTGCAGAAAACTAAATTATGAGACATCCAGAATAAAGAAAGGTGAAAAAAAAAAACTAAATTTGTTAATAATACGCGCTTACAAGTTCAGTAGACCATGTCACTGCTTCTAGATTCTTCCGCTCGGTTATGGCGCTAAAAATTGTTAAAGGAATCAAAATTTTGTATTACTAATGATTTAAATTTATAAAGTAAGAAACTATGTCACAGAAAAGGATACATTTCGATCAAACTAAAAAGCATTCCAAATAGACCAAGCATTGCTAATACTTCAAAACCACAGTTCTTTTTCACACAATTTTCCTGAAAAACAAAATAGATTAATATGCATTAATATAATAATATGTAGTGTGTAAATGGAAGAAATAGAAGAAAATTACCAACCTCAGCAACATTGCTGAGTGCAAAGAAGAATGTCCCTCCAATCACAAGCATATCACCCAAAAGTGGATTTGAACCGCCTACAGTTTAGGGTTTTTTTTTTTTTTTTTTTTTTTTTTTTGTATTTGATTTCATATTCTGTGAATGTTTATGATTTTAATGATATAATGAAAATTATCACCTTCACCACCAACATTAGAATCAGAAAGAAGCACCAAACAAAGGCCTGTACCACAAACGGCTGCACCAAGGAACTGAAATACGGAATATTTTGTGCCCAAAAAGATCCAAGTAAAAAGTATGACCCAACCAATTGACCAACAATCTAATAAAGCCACACTTGTCATGGATGTGAAGTAATATGATGCATTATCTGCAGTCAACAGTCAAGAAGTCAATATCTTTATATAAAAATTGGTTCATGATGAGCGTTGAGAAGCAAACCTACAAAGATAATTGCCTTGGACGTCAAAAAATGCTAACAGAGCATACCAATACCAAGGAATCTGCAAAGTTTCCCAAAATGTATTATTGTGTGTTATTTCTACTTCAACAATTTATCAACTTCAAAGGAAGTTAAAGTAGGAGTGAAGTAAGGTGAAACTACAATGAGTTGATGGCGGTTATACAGTAAGATGCTTCCATAGACTAAGGTTAAAGCTACATAGCCAAAAAGTGCCAGAGTAGCAGGTGAATTCGCACCTATAGAGAAACAAACAAACCACAAAAGGAGGTCAAAATACCTAATTGAAGAACTTAAACGATTTGTAATCATAACCGCAAATAAGTAACATTAGCTAGAAAAACTGCAATAAAAGAATCCATAAAGTTTCTACGCTTATTGCAATTCCGTAAGTGCTTGTGGTGCTATTGATTAAGTCATTGTATAAGATTCTAACTAAATCAAATTTGGAAAAAATTCCAGGACTAGCAACGAGATTCGAATCAGATCCTCATTGTAATACACGTTGACTAATATAAAACCTTATTCAACGATAATTTTCCCCAATTATTGCAATCGGCTAAGATTGCTCCACTTTATCCCTTATTACATGCATTCTCATTGCAAATTTCACAAATAAACGACTATGTAAGTAAGGAAATGAATTCTTCCAGATTCTAAATGAAAGGAAACGAGAATGATATGTTTACCGAGATTGGCGGATAGAGATGAAGTGAAGTTCAGAAGAGCCAATATAAAAGAGATAGACTGGCCGAGTAGCAGAATGGACACTACCTCCCAAAGCTCCGATCTCCGCCACCACCGGCGGCTGGTGTCGGTGTTCATAATCGCTCCTCTCAGTTCGCTAGCAGGTCCCAGATGAATTAATGAATTACTATGTGAACTGTGATGGCGGGAGATGCACGTAATACATAAACCTTGCCATACACAATCTAGTCAAAGCCTGAAGTTACATCCTAGGGCCCATAGTTTGAGTTACTTTGCAGTTTTTACCTTACTTTTCGATGCTCTTTTCTATTGCTCCCTCTTTTTACAAAATGCGTTTATGAATTATGATGCATTTAATTATAATGCTTGGTTAGTTGGTTATGTACCTTATGATTAAAAAAAACCTCAGGTTTTCGAAATTACGTTTATAGTTTTGTTTTTTGTTTGAATTGAAGTGTTGTAATTGAGTTAAAATGTCTTCTAAATTTTTATTATCTATCAAAAAATTATAAGGATACTGAGAATGGTCTTGATGATGTGGCCATTTGGTGCCGACAGGAACACCGCCCCACTTAGCTAATACCGCCCAAATGTATGTTGATGCATATTGGCTTGGCCGATTATATCGTTTTATCCTTTCATCTTTAAACTTTGTATTTTCTATTTTCTATTTTTGTTAGAGACATCTTTCAGTTTAATACATCCTTATACTTTGCATCTTCTATTTTTTTTTTATCTTAAAACAACTCCATAAAACTCGACAACAAAAATAAATTTCAATAAATTAACACATCAAAATTTTAACTATTATCTAACATCAATATTAAACATTTACTAGCATCAAACCAAAAACATATATTATCTCCAAATCAAATAATTTATGAAATCAACACATTAAATTTTATCAAAGCCTTTCAAGATGATGTGATAGATCATGGTCATGTAGGTCAGAACATCTTTATACTTATGGATGTTGCCACTGTCACACATTAAATTAATGTCAGGTGACTTCTTAGAAATAAAATCTTCAGCAATGAACTAGTTTTCTGAGTTGTTGTAGCTGCTTCTCCTGCACTCTAACTCTCACCTTAGATGTTGAACCCTTTGTACCACAAAGTCATCCAGACTGCTGATCTGTCCAGAGATAGACATCTCCGGACAGTGGATCCTTCCGGACTCCGGATTCATATGGACTTGCCAAACCTTCCGAAGCTTGATTCATGCGAACTACAAAACTTACTTCAGACTTCGGGCACTTCAAATTAGACTCCACACCTCAACACATCCACCCTCCCTTTTACCCTCATTTTGTCCTTCATTCTTTTTTCCCTCCCCCGCCTTCATGTACGAGATTATCAAAATTCAAACACCAACTAAACCTTAACAATGTGATAAGCCACTCTTTGTTAACCTACAACTCGGATGAAGCGTCATATGACCCAAAGTTTCTACCATAACTGAAGGATTTAATGCTCTTATTAAAATAAATACATGCGAACTTCTGACACATCGACATGGATAAACATCATACATTTAATATGGATTTTTAAACATAGATACAATCTTGATGGCTCTTTTGGGAAATACAAAGTCAGACTTGTAGGTGGCGACCATGCTCAACAAAATTGGCATTGATTGTGGCGAAACGAATTGTCAGGTTGTTAAATCAGCCACTTCACACATTCCTTAACATGACCACTTCTTTCTCGTGGCCAATTCACCATTAGATGTAAAAATGCCTTCTTTCATGGTCATTTAATGAAACCATGTATATACACCAACGAGTAAGGTCCAAACATCCACCATATCCCACCCACGTTTGTTTCCTCAAAAAGGTCTGTATCCTGAAAATGCCTTCTTCCATAGTCATTTAACTGAAATCGGGTATATGCACAATAACCAGGGTCCAAACATCTACATATCCCAACCGTATTTGTTTGCTCAAAAGGTCTTTATACGGTCTACAACAGGCCCTACATGCATGACACCATCCTTGTTACATCATTTTACTAATTTATGTGCTACCAAAATCCTAGATCGTGTCAGCATGTCTACATCTAACCCAACAACGACACCTATTGGCAATAATGGTAAATTAAGTGCAAACATGGGCACTTTGTTTAATGATCCAACCCTATCACAGTCTAACTAACGCCCTACAGTATCTTACATTTACACAGTCAGATATTGCCTATGTTGCCCAACAAATTTGTCTTCAAATGCATGCTCCTCACATTGATCACATGACATCTCCCAAACGGTTCCTTCGATACATTCGAGGCACTTTAGATTTCGATATTCATCTTTACGGGTCTCATCCTCTTGACTTTCAGCATACATGGACGTTGATGAGCCATAGACGCTGATTGGGCATAGACGCTGATTGGCCAGGTTCCAATACTAGCCGCTCCACTTCTGAATATGTATTTTCCTTGTAGCGAATCTGATTTTGCATGGTCTTCAAAAAGGCAAGTTATTATATTTCGTTCTATAACCATTGCTGAATATTGAAGGGTGGAAATGCCATTTTTAAAAACTGCAGATACAAAATTTATTACTTGAGCTCATTATACCAATTTCGAATGCCACATACTTTTATTGTGATAACGTAAGTTACATTTATATGCCCACTAACCCCTTTCAACATCAACATATGAAGCATATTGAATTTGATATTCTCTTTGCTAGGGGAAAAATAGCTGAAGGACAAGTTCAGGAATTACATGTTCCATTCCGATATCAACTTTTCAACACTTTTACCAAAGGACTACCCAGAGTTTTATTGATAATTTCATCAAAGTCTGAGCATTTGACATCATTGTGATCCAAGTAAGGGGTATACTAGATAAAAGTTATTTAGTAAGTAATTATGAGTAGAAGTCTTTAATCTTTTAGGAGGTTGCATGTATAAATATATCATTAATTATCAATGAGGGGGCAACGGAACTAATCTCAAAAGTCAAAACCTTAGGGTGCGTTTAGTTGCGGAAAACTGTTTTCCGTTTTCCATTTTTCATTTTCAGAAAAACGAAATGTGTTTTCATTTTCAGTTTTCTATTGAAAATTTAGAAAACGCGTTTAGATAAAAACCGATTCCGTTTTTATTTTCTATTTTAGAAAAACAGAAACGTGTTTAGATATCTATTTTCTATCAATTTTCATTTTCCAATTTTTGATTTGGGGTTGTGGGGTGGGGTGCGGGTAAGTGGGTAGTGGGGTGGGGGTGGGGTGCGGGTAAGTGGGTAGGGTGGGTGTTTGGAGGTGGGGGTGGGGTGTGGGTGGGGGTAGGTGGAGGTGGAGTGAGGTGGGGGTGGGTGGTGATGGGTGGGGGTGGGTGTAGGTGGGTAGTGGGGTGGATGGTGGTGGGTTGGGGTGAGGGTGGGGGCGGGTGGAGGTGGTGTGGGTGGGGTGGGTGGTGGTGGGTGAGGGTTGGGGTGGGGTGTTGGGGGTAGGTGGGTGGGGTGGTGGTGGTGGGTGGGGTGGGGGTAGGGGTAGGTGGAGGTGTGGGTGGGGTGGAGTGGGGCTGGTGGGTGGGTGGGGTGGGTAGAGGGTAGGGTGGGTGTAGGTGTAATTGTGGGGTGTAGATGAAAATGAGTGTGTGTGTTTGATTTTGTATGTTTTAGAAAAATTTTGGAAATAGAAAAATTTAGAAAACAATAATTTTGGGTTTTCCAAAATTTTCCAAATTCTTTGTAATTTTGGAAAAATGAAAAATTTTCATTTTCTTGGAAAACTTTGGAAAATTTGACGAACTAAACGCGTTTTCAAAATTCTCATTTTTCTTGGAAAATTTTTCCGGAAAACAGAGCAGTTTTCTGCAACTAAACGCACCCATTACAAGAAACAAAATCTTGATGGCTATGATCGAACGACAAACTCGCCACCAATTTGTTATGCACAAACGAGAATTTGTTATGCACGTACAAACGAGATGAAACTAGTTTGTGGAAGTAAGAAACGAACACACAAATTATCATAACCCTTCACTAAATTTGGAATTGGATTTCTTACAAGTACAAAGATGAAGAACATGATTAAAAAATGTCATCAACCACCTAACTATTAGATTAGACTCCATTTATACTTAAAAGAAACCCACTTATTTACATATCAGATCCCTAGACTTTGTCTAAATTTACATAACCCACACATGTCAATCTCATGATTTAACCACAGGAAATGTAACTCCCGTATCAAATTCCATGAACGAAGCTAAAGAATAGTAACTTTCATGATAACTACCGAATTCTTTTTTCAATAATAGAGGAAGTTCTTATGGACCTGAATAAGGTCATGGACTCGCACCTAGGGTTTCAATACCTTGTTCGTGAACCAGTTGGTACCGTGGATTTGGGTTCCCTTTATCAGATTCTAGTGAGGGATTCAGATTTTTCTCACTGAGAAAAAATCAAACAATGTTACCGATTAAATCGAACGGTAAAAAAAGACAAATCACGCGTAAAAGAGATTTACCTTTTGGAATATATGAAAAGACCAACTCCAACAATTGAAAACGATATGTAGTATAACCAGTCTACCTGCACCAAAAAGAAAAGATGCTTTCATGTACTTATCACAAGAGAAACAAATAAATTATAAATCAATAGATAGTCGATGTACAAAATTCATACCTGTTGTTGGTAGAAAAAAATGCGAATGATGACGGCCCACATATCAGCTGTGAGTAGGGACAAATTGTACAATGTGGATCCACTTGTCTGCATAGATTTCATTCTTTCAATCATTTAAGTCACATCAATAAACGTTTGAAAAATAATAAAAAATTACTAATAGCCATGTTACTCGTCTAAACCAATAGTACAAACCTTCAGCATAAGAGGTGTCATAGAGTAGAAAATAAAGAATCCAACCGTGAAACCAACAAATGTTAATATCTACAAAGAAACTAGATTTTGTGATGATTCATTCATCAAGAAAATTAAACAAATAAGTTATTATTATATTCGCTTACAAGTTCAGTAGACCATGTAACTGCTTCAAGATTCTTCCTCTCGAATATCACACTAAAAAAAATGTAACAGAAAATGGAGAAAATTTCATTTTGTTGTGATTTAAATAGAAAGAAAGAATACAATGTGTTAAAAAAGGATACATCTCGATCACACTAAAAAACATTCCAAAAACACCAAGCATTGCTAATACTTCAAGACTACAGTTCTTCTTTACACAAAATTCCTGAAAAAAAAAACCCGGATATATATCATATCTGGCTTTTAAATTTTAAGAGTCTGTAAATGGAAAAAATAAATAAGAGCAAGAATGCCCGACCTCACCAACATTGCTCAATGCAAAGAAAAGTGTTGCTACAATTACAAGCATATCACCCAAAAGTGGATTTGAACCACCTGAAATGCAAACATAACCATCAGTTCGTTTGGGGTTTTTTTCTTTCATTTTGTATGAACATTTATGATTAAATGTTTATTGAAAATAATCACCTCCACCACCAACACCAGCATCAGAAAGAAGAACCAAACAAAGGCCTACACCACAAAGGGCTGCACCAAGGAACTGTAACAGAGAATATTTTGTGCCCAAAAAGATCCATGTAAAAAGTATGACCCAACCAACTGTCCAGCAATCTAATAATGCTACACTTGTAATGGATGAGAAGTAATATGCTGAATTAACTGCAGTTACCAGTCAAAAAGTCAATATCTTCATATAAAATTGGTTACATGTTGACAGTTGAGAAGAAAACCTACAAAGATAATTGCCTTGGACATCAAAAAATGCCAACAGAGCATACCAATACCAAGGAATCTACAATGTTTTCCAAAATATATTGTGTTATTTCTACTTCAACAATTTATCAACTTCAAAGCAATTTAAATCAAACCTAACCAAGAATTAACTCAACATTAGGAAAAATAAGGCTGTATACAGTCACACACAGATGTAATTATGTTTTAAACTAGGAGTGAAGGAAGGTGAAACTACTATGAGTTCATGGCGCTGATACAGTAAGATGCTTCCATGGACCAAGGTTAAAGCCAGATAGCCGAAAAATGCAAGAGTAACAGGTGAATTAGCACCTATAGAGAAACAAACAAACCACAAAAGCAGGTCAGAATACCTAATTGAATATCTTAACGTATTTGTAATGATAGCGGCAAATAAGTAAGTCGTTTTATATTCTAACTAAATCAAATTTGGCAAATGTTCTCGGATTTGGCAACGAGATTCAAATCACATTCTAATTGTGATAAACGTTGACTTATATGAAACCTTATTCAACAATAAATTTCCCCAATTATGGCAATCGACTAACATTGCTCCAGTTTATCCCTGATTTAACGTATTCTCGTTGCTAGTCTCATAAAAATGTCCATGTGAGCAAGGAAATAAATTCATCCAAATTCGGCAAGGAATAAGAGAAGGATTATCTTACCAAGATTGGCGGTTAGAGATGAAGTGAAATTCAGAAGAGCTAATATAAAAGAGACAGCCTGGCCGAGTAGCAGAACGGACACCACCTCGCAAAGTCCCAATGTCCGAAACCACCGGCGGATGGTGTTGCAGCTCATGACCGTTTCTCTCGGAGCGTTATCAGATTACGGATGAATTATTGAATGGGTTATCTTAAATAAACCCCTGAATAAAAGTTGTGTGTTGACTTTCATACACCTGTAACTCTGTGAAGTAATGGCGGGAGACACGTACTACTACAACTAGAGGTAGACTTATCAATTGGTCAAAGCTTGAACTTGCAATCTGGGGCCGAGAGTTTGAGTTACTTTGCAGTTTACACTAAATTTTTGATGTTTTTGTATGTTGCTACCTCTTTTACCAAAATACTTTTATGATGCAATTGGGTTACTTTGCAGTTTGTTTTGTTTTGTTTTTTTTTTTTAATAAAAAATCTGATATTATACTTTTAAATCCTTTTATTTTTCAAGTGAGAATTGAATCATCAATCTTAAATAGAGAATGCATGCATCTGGACCGTTTGATCATAAGATCTTTGATAGTTACTTTGTAGTTTACGCCTAAATTTACGCTAAATTTTTAACATTCTTTTGTATCGCTTCCTCTTTTAACAAAATATTTTTATGGTATCAGCTGGTGTGCCTAAACGAATCTAGGGCCTTGTTGTTAAATTTTATATTAAAATATTATAAAACAATTAGTTATTAAATACCAAAAATAATTATAAATGAACCTTTTAAGAAGCTCAATAAACACAAATGAACTCAATATTTGACTGTTAAATTGAGTCAAACTCGAGTCGAGATTAGGCTCGTGTAGGTTTTCTTGACAAACAAGTCGAGTCCAAACCGAGAGCATTTTAAATCGTCTACAAGCTGAGCTCGAGCTTGAAAATTAAGTTCAAAACGACCCGAGCCCGAGCTCAACCCCCATGAATGTGGGCGAGCCAAGCTTGAGCTTGGGCAGACTCGGGTTTGGCCCAGCTCGAGTCGTTTACACCTTTGGTGCCTCGAGCCCGTTTAACAAAACGATCCTAGCTTGAACTTGGCTCGGGTTCGTTTAACTCAAGTAGTTAACGGGTAGCTCGACTTGCTTACAGATTGTAGTCATTAACAAACAAACTCAACTCAATCATTTAATATGAAATTAGTTTTCTTTTCATCTACGTTTATGACAACTTAGATGACACCTACGTGAGACTGTTGCCTATAATTTTGTCAGAAGCACGACACCTTTAATCTTAGTTCTGGAAACCATTTTGACAAGTCGGTGCCTTTGTTTTGCCACCCTTACTTTGTTTCGCCAACCTTATTTCTTTTTGTGTTTCCTTATGTTCTTTAATTACAACCCGTTTTTTTTTCCATCTCTGTACTCATGTAAAAAGAGATAACTCAACTTTGGATATTCTATTTGAATGTCATGCTTTCATTGATATTTTATTTTGGAGGTTTTTTGTTTATTATGAATTTGTTATAGTTTTACATCTAATTACGATGTAATAATTATGTTATCTAGGTAAAAAAAAAATAAATAAATAAAAAAACCCAACCGGTCATTTATCACCACGTCATTTATCCTCCCCCGCTACCCGTTAAACCTCATGTTCATCAGCTGTCTTCAACGGGAAAAAATGGGATTTGGCACAGTGAGTGTTTACTGTGTGAGAGTGAAAGGGAAGAGAGGCATAAGTGTTTAGGTCAAAACTATCGTCTTTGATACATAAATTCAAACCTCTATCTTTGTTAATTATTAAGCTTTCGTCAAAGCTTGATTTTGTTTTGTAGCTCTAATTTCTAAATACCTGTCGACATTCAGCAACCACAATTTAAAGGTCCAGATACTCACACCGAATATCGCCAAATTTCTCTTTCTCTCCTGGTTCCGATATGAGCTTCCCGGAGTCCTGGTTTCTGGTGATGGTAGTCGTTATCTTCGCCGGAGCCATGGAAGTTGCTCACGCATACAACCGACCACCGCCTCGTGAAAATCTCTTTGTATCACTCGCCGAAGGTGCTGATCCAACCACTCCACAACAAGTAATTTCTCTCTTTCCCTAGTTTATCGTCAATTGCTAACAAGAGAATACTGCAATAAATTACGCTTTCAACAGATTCATGTGTCTTTGGTTGGTGAAGACAGAATGAGAGTTTCATGGATCACCGACGAACATACTCCAGCCATGGTAAACTACGGTACAGTTTCGGGGAAATACGAACATTCGGCTAACGGAACCATTTCGTCTTACGAGTATACAAATTACACGTCTGGTGAAATACACGATGTAGTAATTGGCCCACTGGACGCAAATACCGTTTACTATTACTGTTTTGCCGGTGGTTTAAGCCCTGAATACTCTTTCAAGACTCCTCCGGCGCAATTTCCGATCAAATTTGCTATTTCAGGTTACAAATCGAGTAATTCACACTTATTTTTCGTTAATTGTACATATTAAAGAGTGAGAATCTGAACACAGGTGATCTCGGACAAACTGAATGGACGAAAACGACCCTTGAACACATCTCGCAATCAAACTACGACGTGTTTCTACTGCCCGGAGATTTGGCATATGCCAATACGGTGCAGCCAATCTGGGACTCGTTTGGCCGCCTGGTGGAGCCGCTAGCGAGCCAACGGCCATGGATGGTGACACAAGGCAACCATGAGATGGAGATAACTCCGGCCATCCACCCAACCCCATTCACTTCTTACAACGCCAGGTGGCATATGCCGTTTGAAGAGAGCGGCTCCACTTCTAACTTGTACTACTCGTTTGAGGTCTCCGGCGTCCACGTCATCATGTTGGGTTCCTACACCGATTTTGCCCCTGGGTCGGACCAATATCAATGGTTACAGTCTGATTTGAAGAAGGTTGACCGGAGCAAAACACCATGGCTCATCGTGCTTATTCATGCTCCGTGGTATAACTCGAATGTTGATCACCAAGGGGAAACACAGTCTGTCGATATGAAGAAATCTATGGAGGGATTACTTTACAAAGCTCGTGTTGATGTGGTTTTTGCAGGACATGTCCATGCTTATGAGCGATTTGTAAGCCAACTCTAAACCTAAAATTATCGTATTCTGGGGTTTACGATAAACAAACTGATCATATCACTTCTTATACTTGCAGATTAGGGTTTACAATCAAAATACTGACGATTGTGCCCCGGTTCATATCACAATCGGGGATGGAGGAAACTTCGGACGCTCTGCGGGAAAGTGAGTTGACTAAAATAATCAAATTTCTTTTTTTCAACACACGTTTTGAATATTGAATATAGACAAATTACGAAAACTATGTTTTGTAGGTACAAAGAACCACAGCCAATCATATCGGTATTTAGGGAAGTTAGTTTTGGGCATGGGCGATTTGAGGTAGTGAATTCAAGTTATGCTAAGTGGTCGTGGCATAGGAATGACGATGATATATCAGTTGAATCCGATTCAGTTTGGTTAAAAACCTTTGCTTCTGATCCATCTTGTAAATTGTAATTTTGAAATATGAACTCTTGATGATATGTTTTACGAATACGAAGTTATAGTTAATTTCCTGCACCGTATTTTATATTCGTTCATCAAATGGGCAGTCTTCTTTCACTCAATTCTTGAACATAAACATGATTGCGAAGGATTAGATTAGTTATTCTTGAACATAAACATAATAATATATAACTAATGGTATGCAAAAAGAGCGAAATTACTAAAAATAACAGTCATTTAAGACACCACTTAACACATAGGGGTGTAAACGAACCGAACATTCAGTGAACCGTTCGTGAACTGTTTGGCGGGAAGTTCGTTTATTTAAGAAATGAACGAACACGAACACAAATTCTTGTTCGTTTAGTTAAACGAATGAACATGAACAATGATCTCGTTCATTCAATTATGTTTGTGAACGTTCATTTATGTTGTTCGTTTACGTTTGTTTATGTTTGTTGATTTTATGTTCATATGCGTTCAATTGTGTTTGATTACATTATAATACTATATGTTTGTTTATATTAATATATGTTCAATTGTCTTTGTTTATCTCTGTTCCTTTAGCATGTTTACGAACATAAGCGGACGAACATGAACAAAATAACTTGTTAAAAGAACGAACATGAACAAGAAAATTCGTTCATTTATCCATTTGTGTTTGTTCGTTTGCTCGACTAACTTAAACGAACGAACATGAACAAGCCGTCGTTCATGTTCTTTCGGTTCATTTGACTTTTTCTTCCAAAGACATTAGGTCATAACAGAAGCACTTTTAGACTATATATTTTTCTATTGAAGCACTTTTAGACTATATACTGTTCCGTCACTTTTCTATTAAAGCACTTTTCTGGAATATAAGAATTTTCTTAAACTGAAATAGCAACCTTATTTTAAGTTGCTTTTTGTTATTGAAATAGAAATTAACTTTTCTAAGTGGGTGAAATACAGACTATATTTGTTAGGTTCCTTTATATAAGAAGATTGTTGATATACGTACATAGAGATTAATGTACAATTTGTTTCTCTTGCTAGGTAAAATGAGCATATAATTATACAAATGGAAAAAGTGTTGGTGGAGTGTTCATTGAGGATAAACATTTAAATAGTGTTAGGGGACTTACCTCTTGTATATTTATATTTGTATTTATTTACCCTAGCCCATGGCTAGATCTAGCCCATTATGTTGTATTAGCCCACGTAGGCCTTATTGTATATAGTCCGGTTTGTAGTGTGTGCAATGAGATACAGAAATTACAGCTTGTATCATGGTATCAGAGCGGGACTCTCAACCCTAAAGTTGTCGTTTCTTCCTCTGTCGATCTTCCCCCTCTTCTCTCTTTCTCTCGGTTCTTCCTTCTTGTCTCAAGATGTCCGACGGTGATTTTAGCCACTCGAAACCACCGCACAAAGCATATGGAATAACGAATATCAAAAGATACGTTCCTCTTATTCTAGATCTCACCTCTAAAAACTATGAACCTTGGAGTGCCTTCTTCAAGGCGCATTGCATTGCTTATGACGTTCTCGATCACATTGATGACTCGTATGACGCATCGAACAAGCCTCCGACTGATCCGGAGTGGGAGAAACTCGACTCCATGGTGACACTGTGATTATTCGGATCGATATCTCAAAGTCTCATCACCAGGGGTGGAACTAGAGGTGCACAAAAGCCGGTTAAAAACCGGTTTCGGTTATTTAAAAACCGGTTATTTAAAAACCGGTTTTTTTAAAAACCGGTTTCGGTTATAACCGGTCCGGTTTTGACCGGTTTTTTTTTAAACGAGATTGAGTTTCAAACCGGTTTTTTTTCGATTTTTAAACCGGTTCGGTTCGGTTAACCGGAAGAAAAACCGGTTTTTTTTCGGTTTTTAAACCGGTTCGGTTTCAGATAAAAAACCGGCTAAAAAACCGGTTCGGTTATTAAAAAACCGGTTATTAAAAAAACCGGTTCGGTTATTATTTTCGGTTATTTAAAAAACCGGTTTTTTTGTGCACCGTGGAACTAATGAAGTGCCCACAGTGGCACGGGCCACACCTCAAAAATTCCTTAGAATTAGCTCAGCCCAATTTATTAGCAATGGTAAATTAATAGCCCATATTTATTAAGCCCAATTTTCCAGAAAATTAGATAACTAGATAGCGTAAATTAAGTTGCTGATTTCATGAATTCACGACAAAAAAAAAAAAAAAACGCAAGTCGCTACTTGTCTGCTGTCTCATTCCAGTCGTTCGGATATTCAATCAACAAAAAGACGCAAGTCGCATTGTTGCAAAGTGCAAATTAACATGTTGTTGTCTTTGATTTTGTGATACTCGAAATTACAATAAAGATCTCTCTCGAAACCGATTTTAACCTCTCCGCAAACCTTAGAATGAAACACGTAAGTATGTATTTTTTTTTAAGGTTTATGAAATTATTGAAATAAGTTGTTTATTTGATTGAATATTCGAACGATTATATGAACGATGCACTGACTTGTAATGTTGAAAAACGCAAATTCTGGTACCCTAGAATGAAACATCTTCTCTTATCTCTACACTAGTTTATTATATTTAATGCAATCATACTTTTTAATTTTTTTAAATCTTTTTATATAGCATAAAAAATTGGTGACACCCCTGCTCCACATTTCTGGTTCCGCCCCTGCTCATCACCTCCGCTTACTCCAACCAAGCAACCGCCCGTAAAGTTTGGCTCAATCTTCATTCCCTCTTCTATGACAATAAAGAATCCACCACAATGCAACTGGAGACCGAGCTCCGAAACAGCTCCATGGGGATCTTTCTCTTCATGCCTATTGTGACAAAATCAAGAAAATCGAGGATATTCTCTAAGGCCTCGGTGAAAAAGTCAAGAAACGTAATGTAGTACTTCATGCTTTGAACGGTTTTTCCTAGTAAGTTCGATAGCGTAGCCGATATAATCCGGTTCACCAAGCCATTTCCCACATTCTTGGAGATGCAGTCCATGTTAACGGTGGCTGAAACACGGTTTACTAATTCTAGAAGCATTACCCCATCTCACGAAAATAATTCTTCCTCTTCTCAACTATTGCGCGTTGGGTCATCCTCCAACAATCGTGAGGGGGAGGGGGTGGAAATCAGCGCCAAGGAAATGGTCAAAGATGTGGAGGTTCTCATGGAAGTCAGCACCGAAATTATTCTAATTATTCCTCTGCAAATGGAAATCGCGAAAATTGGTTTTCCCCTCCTTTTGGAAGCCACGGTCGTGGCCCACCCCCTTTTGGGTAGGTATTTATTCCACCGCCCAGCAATACACAATGGGCTCCTCCAACTCAGGCCCAAAACTCTTGGGCTCCCACTTCTTCTCACCGCAGACCCATCAGCATTGGAGCTAGCTTGCTGCTAGCGGCCTAGGTCTTCTTGGCAACCGTCCAGCCCAAGCCCCGCAGCAAAGCTACGCCATCCCACAAGCTTTTTTCCACTCCACAGGTCCGCATCCACCAACGTCTGCTTGGCCCGGTAACGATCAGCCCACGTCGCTTCCCAATTTATTTAACACTATGTCATTAAACAACCTAGGAAATGACGGAGCTTTATACCGAGAGAGAGAGACCCATCCGCATTGAACTTCTATTTGAAAAGTCACATAGAACGTACCACATTTTCTCTCGGTGGGTGTGGTACAAGAACCCAAGTACCGTTTGTGATAAGAGCATTATATTCCTCATGCATAACTTTTTGCAAATTTGGATCTTTCAAAGCCTGTATGTGTGACCGTGGGACAGAGGAAATAGAGGTAGAATGGAGGTTAAGGCGTTGGATGGGTTTCACAATGCCACTTCTTGATCTAGTGTGCATGTGATGGATCAGAGGTGGGGGTAGATCCTCGTGGGGGGGGGGAGGGGGAGGTGGAGGTGGTGGAGTCGGAGGGCTGGTTGGGGTTTCATGAGTGGGAGGGGGGTCGAGGGTAGTTGGTGTGGGGTGAACGATATGGTGTAGGTTAGGGGATATGGTGTCGGTATCGAGTAGGAAGTCATAAGAGGGAGGGTCGGTGGGGTGACCGAAGCGTAAGGGAATAAGATCTTGTTAAAGGTGACATGGCGGGAGATAATGATTTTATGGGTGCATAGGTCAAAGCAGCGAAAACTCGAATGCAAGGTAGGGTAGCTAGGAAACTGCATGACGCAGAACTTGGTTGGAGTTTGTGGGTGGTGTGTAGGCAAGGGAAGCAAAGGCAGCCGAAAACACGAGGGTGGTCATATGTGGGGTGTTGTTGGAAGAGCCGATAAGTGTGGAGTGTCGTTATCAATGGAGACGGAGGATAATATGTTGAGTAGGTGGGCTGCCATGTGAAGGCTTCAAGCCAAAAGGTGGGAGGAAGGTGAGAATGGAAAAGAAGAGTCTGCATCATGTTATTAGTGGTGCGGATCATGTGTTCGGATCGACTGTTTTGTTGAGATGTGTGTGGACACGAAAAACGAAAGGTAATGTCGTGTGAAGCGAAATGGTCACGGAATGGTTTATTGTTGTACTCGCCTCATTGTCGCATTGAAAATTTTTGTTGACACCCCCAAATTGAGTTTTGATTAAGCTGGAGAGATGCAAAATTTTTGGAACACTTCATATTTGTGTTTTAGAGGATAAACCCAAAGATAATGAGAATAATGGTCAAGAAACAAGACATAATATTGCAAACCACTATTATTCTAGCCCATGGCTTGCTCTAGCCCATTATGTTGTATTAGCCCACGTAGGCTTTATTGTATATAGTCCGATTTGTATTGTGTGCAATGAGATACGGAAATTACAGCTTCTATCAAATAAGACAAAAGAGAAATTGTATTTCTTCCTACATTTTATTCATACTCATGTTCCTACCAATGTTAAATTATGACATGTGGCTTAAAATATTATTATTTTTATTAAATGTGACACTTGTCACAATTTCACATGGATAAGAAGATGAGTATGAACAAAAGATAGGAATAAATACAATTTCTCAAGACAAAAATGTACCTCAACATTGTAATTTTATACCAAATGGTCATAATAAAGGAAAAAAATGTCGATACGTTTTTAAAAAACAGACCTTAAAGAGTTGCATCTTGCATGATTGCTTGATGAATGCCTCCTTGATCTAGGGGAAGAATGTTAAAATCGTAGAGTTTTAATCTTCGATTAACATCATTATCGACATAGCCTAAAGGAATTGAAATCATGATGACTTTATGTATATTAAAAAAATCATGAAGCGTCCTGCACATACGCAAATAAACCATCTCAATTTTATTTTTTTCTTTTAGGCATTTACACGAACAGTTGGCATGTGAAAAAAAGAATCTTGTGAAACACAAAATTGAGGGTTTACCAGTGTAGTGAAAATGGTGTTATTATATTTTAATAAAATAAATTACAACTATAATAAATCATTAAGTACTTTTCTAGACTATCGTCTTTTGATACAAACCTAACTTATAATAAAATTTGTTCTTATTTTAAACAGACATGCACGTCACTGACCTAGACGAAGAAATTCCGACCGTTACGAAAACGATGGTAACGAACATCAAAATTGGACTATGAAACACCGTGTTCCCATAGGGTGTGTGTGAACAAACACAGACTCCAAAGCATATTCCATCTGCGATCCCTTCCTTAGAACCAAGAGTTTGTGCAATGATGTCGATAAAAAATATATGATTTTTTGGTTTCAGCATTTTGATACTATTATTCATACATATTTCAATGTAATTGGACAGACCTAATTCATGAGGCTGTCATATTTTTGAGTCGTTGGATTTTGATAATATTAAATCTCAAACAATCAAATATATATATATATATATATATATATATATATATATATATATATATATATATATATATATATATATATATATATATATATATATATATATATATATATATATATATATAGATGTAGGTTCAAATACATTTTCTAAATATTGTGTGATTGTAGGACCAATTCTGGGCCAATCATTTGATGGGGGCAATTTGGGAATTTGTAAACAAATTGATATTACGCCTATAATTAAGGAATTGCTAACCCTAGATCTGCCATTACCCAAACCGTAAAATTCATCCCAAAATCGAACCTCTGATTCCATCTTCTCCGATTACAGTCCATACAAGTTACCGACTACCCCTCCGTCAGCAATCGCCGCCGCCGGCAGCGGCGGTGCGGCTGTTTCTTCGGTTTTTGTCGCCTGAAATCGAACCACAGCATCTAAAATCACCACCGACGGAGCCTCTACCATGCATCCGATTGTGGTCGATTTCCACATCCATGTCTAGGTGAGAATCACTTGGTGCCGCCGGCCACCAAACAACGTCGATTACAATCCTCGAAGAAGTCGAAAAGCAGAGAGAGACGGTGATTTGGAGAGGCAATTGCAAAAAAAAAAGAGCTAATCGATCGGAACCTCGTATAAAATTCGCCAAATTAATCGATCGGAACCTGGTACAACTGTTCGTCAAAAAAAATTCATCTCCGCTTTTTTTTTCTTCTGGATTTTGGAGAGGCGTTCTATAAGAATGGTTCAAGTTCATTCTCAAAGAATGGGGCATTCTCAGAGAATGATGCATTCTTAGAGAATGAGGCTTTCTATACTGTGAAGATACAGACGTTGATTTGGTGTCGCTTTTGTTATAAATCATTCTCAGAGAATGTCTATGAGAATGGTTCAAGTTCATTCTCATAGAATGGGTCATTCTCAAATGATAGGGCTTTCCATACTGTGAAGATACAGATGTTGATTTGGTGTCGTTTTTGCTAATAGCTCTTTTGTACCATGAAGTATAAGTCATTCTTAGAGAATGAGATTAGTTACTATGTAGCTTAGGCCATTCTTAGAGAATGGATGTGTATATGTTATATTGTACCTAATTCATTGAGTCTGTTTGCATGTTATTTAATCATTCTTAGAGAATGGATGGTAATCGCATATTTTTTTCTTAATTGCAAGAATTCCAAGTGATGATCGTTCTTCATTCCCATAAATCGTTTTTATGCTAGCTTTTATTCCAATCGTCACGGTAAAAATCGTAATGGAACCCAAATTGAGAAGACGGTCCGTAATTTTTGTTTCGATCTTCAAATTGATTTGAAAATTATATTGTTTCCTTATTTATAGGTATATAGAAATGCCTAATATGCCCTTAACCGGATATTTTTAATTATTTTTATTTAATTCTTTCATTTTAATTACACAAATGCCACTAAATCTAAGCCATTGATTTTTTCAATCTAATGGTTCAGGATTGGTCCTACATTCACACAATATTTAGCAAATGTATTTAATACTAACTCTATATATATATATATATATATATATATATATATATATATATATATATATATATATATATATATATATATATATATATATATATATATATATATATATATATATATATATATATATATATATATATATATATATATATATATATATTTGATTGTTTGAGATTTAATATTATCAAACGTAAAAAAAACCCAATATTCCATAAGGACCAATTTTGTAATTTTCTATTAAATTTATTGTTAAACTATTTTCTGAATATAACAATATAACATATTTTATTTGGCATTTTCTTAGAAAGAATGAAACTTAAATTGTGTTATATTAAAATGATCATTTTGTATCATGTTTTGAAAAAGAAAGTAATGATATCAAATGTGCAAATTTGCGATAAAATTGGAAATGCGAGTCTTTTATAGTTTTTTATAACAAAGTCAATTATAACCATATTCTTTTTATCTTTTCATTTCATTTAGTGCAACTGATTATTATTCATTTTATGTATATTAAAAGTGACTGAATGGCATTAAATCTTTCAAAGGAACATTAATACTAACCACAGATCTGAGACCATTCCTCCGGCGGACGATTGAGCTCCATGAGTCTTGTTGATGTCATTAGTCTACTTTGGTATTGTCTAAGGCCATTATGAATATGGAATGTACAAAGTTTTTATTCATGTTTTATATCGCTTATTTAATATTTTGTTTTTTCATGCAGGAAATTTGGTGAAATGATGATTTATAGACTTTAAAACTTTTTGATTCGCATAATTAACTTGTATTATTTTCATTCTACATTATGTGGAGGAACTTCTACTCATAATGAATACACCCAAGTTGGCAAAAGTAGAAACTCTTGAGTTTTCTGTAAGACTAAATGCAAGGAATAATAACGCTCTTCTACTGATTCGCTTATTATAACTTTTCTTTTTATTTCTTTCTATCGCAACATTGTATTTTTAAAAAGCTACCAAATTACGGTTTTATAACATCTAAATATCATTGGCGAATTTTCAATCGTTTGCTCATATTCATGAACGAAATACCTAGATTGCCCTTCATGGGAATATATGTATTTTACCTTGAAATTCTATGAAACATATCAACAATGTACAACTTTTGTATTATTTCTTCAACTATATCCATGGGTCATGCTTAGCACGGCCCAAAAAAGCTTCCTAGTATATATATATATACTCTCTCTCTCTCTCTCTCTCTCTCTCTCTCTATTATTTATATGAATCGTTATTTCTTAAATTTTTTGACCGAAACTCATTAAATTAATTAGTACTTGACATTGTTGTTTTGTTAAGTAAAAAGAATTTACACAATTTTTCAAAAAAGTACTAATGTCAATTTCTCAATACCCTATTTAGAAATTGTCTTATTATACTATATATTAAAAAGCGTAATTTTAAGAAACGTAACATGAGTTTTTTTTTGCCTGCTGTGTCACGCGGGTTGGTGATCGGATCCGGGTCCTTTTATCGGGTCTCTCTGCATCGTGTCTCGTGTATACTGTGGTGAATTTGCGTCAAATACCGCCCCACCGCTTCACCATCTTCAGTTTTTGGGTTTTAAGGAGGCACCGCCACCACCGCTTGCATCTGCCCATTGTTTTCAAAGGCATGATAAGGAGTTCTCCCCACCGTCACCTCCTCGATTTCCCGTCCGTTGCTACTTTAGTATCGTCGCCACCGGCTCTTGGCTTTGCGGATTCTTTGCAGAGGCATGATAAGCAGTTCTTTAGGCTACGGTAAGTTCGATTTCTACCCTAAAATCGATTTCTCTTTCCATAAGGGCTATCCGATGAGTATCTGTTTGTGGTTTTCATTTTTACATGAGGTTTGACAGCTTCAACATCTTCGTGTTCTTCTCTTGCCGGTTGCATTCCTTCCTTCTCCCCTTAGTTGAATTACCGTTTTCCCACGACGACAGGTGCTTGTAGTGGAAGTCGGAGAAATAGCAAGATCAGTTATTCCAATCGCCCTGAATGGTTGCCAAAAGGGTATTCAAAATCGACTGTTGCTTTCAAAAATCGCAGGGGGAGGTAAGTTTTGATTCGATTTTCCGTCAATTTTTGTTTTCTATTGTATTTCAATCTATGTCAAATGTTGAATTCTCTCTCTAAACTGTTTCACTCTCTCTAAAAACTGTTGACAAACCCTCACCATTGTTTCTGTGTTGTCGGGTCTTCTAAGGCTCGATAACCCCACCCTCACCAAATTCTATTATGTTTGTAACTCGATTCCATGATTTCTTTATTTAATTTTGTGATTTTAAACAGTTTGTTCTTTAACTTTTGAATACAGGTTGTTGGGGTTTGAATATGAGGCTCCTTCAAAGATATGCCGCTGAGGTTTGCATTTTTTTCGGTTTAGCTAAGGTATGTTTTCTGAGTTTTGTTAAAGTACTTAGACAATGTATATTTAGTAATCATATTTTTACAGGTTTCCTTTACACTTAATGGGCCTTATGAGTTGATCACCTTGATTGCTTCTTTGCCCTAATCTATATTGAAAGACTTAACTGTGCTGAAAGTCATGGTTCTAAGGTGAAGACAGATGAAAGAAAATATGTACTTCAAGTCCAAGTGAATATGACATGAGTTTGCCTCGAAGGGAAGTGATTCAAGTGTGGAGAAAATTAAGAGTAAATACTTTGGCGGTATCCGAAGGTACTCTCCTTACAATTGTTACTTTTGTGGACAACAAATATAACATGTTCAACAAATAAAACCAATTGTGCTTTATCTATTTGGTTTTGGCAAATGGATTTTGCTAGGCATGAGGTGCATGTGATTGCAACCCCTGGCCAAACCAAAGGTTTTACATTAATTTGCTACTCAATTTAATTGCGAAATTACGAAATATTATTAAAGGTTTTTTTTTTTACTTGAGAAATAAGTGATTGTGCATGTTTGATTCGTGATGAATGGAAAACAACCATCAGTTCATAATTCTACTTTATATTATAGAAAAGGGTTAAACTTATAATTATTGGAAGAGGCAACAGTTTTTTTTATAAAAAAAGATAATTGATGTAACAAAATTTTAATTGTTCGTTTCGTTTATTTTCCTGCAGGTCATATAAGCTTCTATTTTGCGGCGTCTCGGGTAATTTTCATTGGAGACACTTTATTTAGTTTATCATGTGGCAAACTTTTTGAAGGAACTCATGAACAGGTAATTTGGGAGTGTTATGGAATCAAGATGAAACCGTTTATGGGGGCTGCTTGTTCTATATTAAGAAATGACAATTTCTCAGTCTCCACTAAGAAACAGTCATATTCTACACTATAAAATGGTAATTTCTCAATACATTAATAAGAAATTATCTTATCCTACATTGAGCAATGATAATTTATCAGTAGGCTACTGTGATATTGTCGTATTCTATATTGAATATGACACTTGTGAGTGGCATGCTAAAAATGGTCATATTCTATTATGAAAAATAATAAATTCTGAATATCCTACTGTGAAATGATCATATTACCCTATTGAGAAATGGGATTTCACAATATACACTTACAAACAGGGTCTACTTGCATGATAGAATTTTACATGTCTATTTAAATTCTACATGCATGTGTGACCTGTGAAATTCTAATTACGTTAAGTGTATTTGAAATTCTGATTACCAAAGGGCTTGTTGCCCAACGGTACCGCTGTTGCTCTCCCTTCTTGAGGTTGAGGGTTCAAACCTCGCTAGAGACATAGGTAGAAATATAGGTGTAATTTAGAAATAGGTTAGATATGATTATATTTGTCGTTCCAAAAAAAAAAAAAAATTGTATTTGAATTTATTGCTAAAATAAGTTGTCATTGAGGATTTTCACAACAATTTCTTAGTATGGCCTTCAAATTTTGTGGTTAGAAATAGAATCCCTTAATTTTTAGTTAAATATTGGAAAAAGACTTATACTGTAATTAGCTAAATTTGCCTTTTTTTTTTCTTTTTATACAATTATACTCGACCCCAATAATTAGCTAAATTTGCCCTTTTTTTTTTTTTTTTTATACAATTACACTCAACCCCCTCCCCTTCTCATTTTTCTTTCTTTTAACTAAAATCGACCCCACATAAGTGTTATACATAGGGTCTCTATTTCAAGCTTAAACATTACCTTCCACATTCTACTGAGATTGTGTTTACCTGTCATGTTGGTCATGGGATGGATGAGTGGGGTAGCGAAAAGTGGCATGTACCCTTTTAAGAATCATGTTAATTTATGTTTACTAAATCAAATATAAACTCAAAGTCAGAAAGTTGATAAAAGTCAGTATCAAAGATTATAAGGTTTTATTACTAGAAAAACAAGTATAAGCATATTCTTGCGGTCAAATACGTATATCCATATTTGAACTTTTATACCACAAATATATTTCTACAAAATATAAATTAAATATGCTTTACATAATTTATATTTCCATGTAGAATTCCATATTTTACACTCTATGTAATATGATATATGTTAGCATCTAAGAAAATAGGGTATATATGGGGCAAATGCAAATAATTCACAATTAACAAAGACTCGAACTTTATGAAAACAAATATTGGGGATCAATATTTTGCATAGATTTAAAAATGATAAGCAATTTAGTTCATATGGTTTTGTCTGAAAATGTCGGCTGCAATATAAAGGTGTTTGGGAGGTGTTAAGGATTGGTGGATAAAAACTGGTTATTAAAATTTTACGGTTTGATCATGTTCATAAATATTTTAAGTGTGTGGATAAGAAAAACATTTACTAATTTACCTTATTTTAACTTTAGGAAAACAATATACATGATTATGAAGTGGGGCATCTGTGTGTTTTAAAATTTAGGTATTGTTTTAAAATTTAGGGTATGTTTGACACATTATATTTAGCTTCTTTCTTTTAATATTCTTTAAGTTTCTACGCTTGACAAACCAATAATAGATTATAAGTTCCTTTTTTTTAATTTAATTTAGACTAACGTTTCAGTAAACTTTTAAAGGTCTTTCAAAATTTTTTCTCAAATATACCTTTTGTTAACAAAACAATTAATTATTAAGAATAGATTAGAAAAAAAGTAATACTCGATTAAGATTGCTATATCAGGGTTAGGTTTATACTTTAACCTAGTTGACTCTCCAATTCCACATCTTACATGTAGAATTTTGTATCAAATGATTTATTTTCAAAATATTTGGCATCGATGACATTATTTTAGCAGATTTTGTTACAGAAAGAAAGTTTTGCAACAATATATTGATGTTGGATTTTATTCAATAATATGCATACTTGGAAAGTTTAATATAATCATTTTATTAATATTTTACTTGAAATAAATGTATTTTCCATTGTATACTATTAATGATTACAAATTGATATAATTGTTATTCAAATACAACAAGGAAATATATTGGATGATGTTTGGCACAAGTGGTTATTCTATTGAAGGTTTCGGTCGACGCGAATTAATAATCTCCACGAGTAGCGCCCATTTTATATCACGAATGATATCGGAGTTGTAGTTACGAGCTATGACTCGGGTGATAGACGTAGAGTCCGGAGGTATCACCTAACCCAGGATCGCACTCCTACTTATCTGGGAGGATGTTGAAATCAGCCCAACGGTCAATGGAATTGCTTTGTTCTATTTCATTCATACCGGAAAAGCCCGTCAAGGATTATGGACGTTTCAAAGGAAAACCCACCAAGGGTTATGGATCCAAAGGAAAGAATTGTGTGATCTACTGGCAAAATAAGTGATACAGGGAAACGGCTGATACGAAAATGGGTTTTTGTTAAACTGCAAGTCACGCCATATTTTTGTATTGCCAAAATTTATATTTGATCAAGGATTTGACATATTATTATTTCATAAACTCATGAGCTCACCAGACGTAAAGCCTGACCTTTTTAAGAAAAATGATGTGTAACCATGTTCATGAGCTTTTATGGAGACTAGCAGGGGTAAAGATAAAACTCCCTAGGCAAGACATAGACTTCAGGAAAAAGAATGTTTATTGGAAGATAGTTTGATGAGGAAATAAAGTAACGTTGTGTTTGTAGGCTAGTGTAGCCATTTGTATTTATCTTCTGATAAAGCACACTCTGATATTTCAAATAAAGTTTTAGATCCTTGGGATAACATTTATCTATTTAGTAGAATTCATATCTTCCAGAAAATAAGGGCGTTACATCCAATTTCAAATCTTTTTGTGGTTTTGGTCTCTATCAACTTGAAAAGACGATTAGACCCCTTATATGTGTTTTTCCATTGTTTTATATTTGTTTTTATATTTTGATTAATTAAAAAATAAAAAGGGCCCACCCACCTCTATCCTTCTCTCTCTCGCTCTCTCATACGAATTGGGGTTTCAAATTTACAGGTTTCATCCCTTCTTCATCTTCTTCATTGTTCCCCTACAACATATCTACCAACAATGTGCCTGCAACATATCATCATCAAGGAACAAGATAATAAAGTTATGGTTTTAACTGGATCTCAAGGATCGTGTCCCCCTCCCTTGATCTTGAATTGTTGCACATCGTCCGTCTCCATTACAATTCATTTGAATAGCACCAAAATTCAAGATTTCAATAGTCAAATTAACAAAATTTAACAACATATTTACCCAACAGAATAGATCGAACAATAATTCTGATTGTGTAGGTTAGATTCGAATCTGTGAATCCGATTTCTGTTTGTGTGAATCGATTGCGTGTTGTCAAACAAATTTAGATATATGAGGAGTTACTGGAAGAAAAACCTGATAGAGGCGATGGTCTAATTGGTGATGATCATACAATACACTGCCTCATTGTAGGATCCAATCAACGATGATCCTATAACGCACATCATCACATCAGGCTGGATCGACGGTGATCTTACATAGCGTCATAGCATGTTACGTCGACGGTGATCCTGCAGGCAACAATCAAATACATGATAGTTTGGGAGGTCGAGAGAGGAGTAGGGTGTCTGTAAACACCGGAGACCTGCAAATCTAATCGCCAGACTTGCAACTCCGTTGATCTCGGTCAAGTTGTTGGTTTTGGAGTTTCGAGACATTTGGTGGCAGTGGCGAATCTAGAATACAAAGTCACGTGGTTCCTTACACCCTAATTAAGTAACCGATAAAAATGATAGAATCAACATTACTTGTATGTAGTAGCGGGTCGGGTCATATCTCTTAAAATATTTAAAAACATATCCAATAGTTCTATTAAAGTTTTTACAATTGTACCCGACGAGGTCTTATGCCTTGAAATATTTGCATAATTGTATCATTACTAATGTTTTTTAAAACAACTTTTTCAATATATGACACTAAACTATCACTCAAAAATCGATTAAACCTTCGAGGTTTACCTCCAAAATCACGTTGTGGAAAATTATGGTTTTGAGGTTGGTAAGGCCCTTTTTGCAAGTATGTTCTTCTAATTTTATCTCTTTGATTCACATGATAATGTTCAATACTTGGTCGTTCTATCGGATCAACAGGTAGCGAATTTAAATCGGCTTTGATATACTTATGTTTCTCACTATCTTCATCTATAGTTTTTTCATCATTCTTTTTAAAAAACTTGAACAAAGACATTCCAATTCTTGATTCTGATTTCTGATACAATCAATGATTCAATTATGATTTCTGTAACAAAAGGCAATCCAAATCAATATTCAAACTATCAAAGTATCAAAGAACTAAAGAGACGAGACTAAAGGCAATTACACAAAACAACGATTTCTCAATTTCTATAATCTAAATATCAGTCACTCAAGGGAAATTACGCAAACCTGGAGGGAATGTCTGATTGGAGAATGGAGTCAGAATCAAAATTAACAATCGCCGTCGGTTTCAATTGCCGAATAGAAGGGTTTGTCGAAGTTAATTTTTTGTAATCGCAAACCATAAGAAAAACAGTAGCGTAAGTTTCAATTTGACGCAATAGGAAAAATCACGCCAGTTTTTTCACGTATCACGTTTAATTTTAGTATCTTTTTTTTTCTATGACGGCTTCCTAAATCCTAATTACCGATCGCACAATCACATTCAATTTTAGAATTGGACTATATGCATTAATTATGGGTGGTGGCCTAGTGGACTATTTACTTGGTGGGCTAAAGAAAAATGTGGTTCCTAATATAAAACTAAGGTGGGTCACCGATTTTTTTTATATAAAATTTATATTAGAAGCTTGTATATTAGGTGGGTCCTAGGACCCATGTTACTCTCATTTAAATTCGCCCCTGTTTGGTGGTGAATTCAAGTGGGTAGGGTTGGTGAGAAGATGATTGATTTTGGCCTAGTCGGTGGCGATATCCCACCTTTACAACAAGAAGTTAACTGGAGACTTTCCGGTAGGCATCTCAGGAATTAAAAACCTCCATCATCTTCAGCTTGGCGAGTGAGATTGGCCAATGAGGATTTGTGGGAAATGGGATATCAGACATGTACGTACCTTTAAGAAGGGGAGGGAGGGAGGGAGAGAGAGATCCAGAAAGAGAGGGGGAGGGGGAGGGGGAGGGGTGGGGTTGTATTTTATTTTTGATTTATTTTAATTAAAAAATAAAAAAGGAAATTAAAAAAGGATTACTTAAGGGGTATATTTGCTATTTCAAGTCGGATGTGGAACAAAACTACAAAAAATGTCAATTATATAGACTAAAACCACACAAAAAAATTTTTAATTGGACCATTTGTACACTACCAAAATTTTTTGGATCAAAACTACATAAAAATGACAAAACACTATTATATTTTTGCAATTTTGTCTAAAATAAATAAAAAGAATAAAAAAGTTTGACTCTTAATTTGAATACTTTACCATCATAAATTTAAGGACAAGAACATTGTATGAACCCGAAACAAATGTCAAACAACTAAGCAACATGCAAAACCGTACCACCTGATGATCATCATTATTTTTGTTTTATAGCTCATGATTTCAATACCCGTCGGCATTCTTCAACACCATTTAAAAGCCCAGATCCTCACACCTTAAACCCTCACTCTCCGGTTCTCATCTATCTTCAACTTTCTCTTTTTCTCACTGGTTCCAATATGAGGTTGCCGGATTTCTTGTCGCTGGTGATGCTGGCCGTCGTCCTCGTCGGAGCCCTGGAAGTTACTCACGCATATGACAGGCCTCCGCCTAGGGAGGATCTCGTCGTATCACTGGCCGAAAATTCTGCTCCGACCACTCCACAACAAGTAAGCAATTACTACTTCCCTCACTGCCTTAATTTTTTCATTAATTACAACGGGGATTATATATGCGTTTTAGATCTATCTCCGATTTGATCGATGAAAACAATTACCAGTGATGATCCTAAAAAGCGTGTTAGTCCAGCTTTTTGGTGACATAAAGGACGCATGAGCCAAAAAAAATTGGAGAGATAGGGGAAAATCAAGTTCAACAGATTTTTTAGGAGGGAAGAGGATGGAAGATATTTTTTAAATAAGAATTTATTTTAGTTTCGGAAAAAAAAAAAAAAAAGAAGAGTAGGAAAGATGTACCATGTTTCCAAAATTTCAATCATTTTCTCCAATCCAAAACAAAACAAAAAAAAATCAACTTTTTAACTTGAAAATAATAATTAAATAGGGAAAAGGTTTTGGTTACAACAAATCGGTGATAACTATTTTATTAAAATACACGATTGAAAAAATCACAGAAATATAGTAATAATGCCTTCTCTAATATCATTGATATCGACGTACTTTTCGTTAATAACAATGTTATGACTTACATGCAATAGTTTTGGTGGCCAAAGTTTGAATATATCTAATATTTTTCGTTTATTACTATATCATTTATACAAATTTAATACCTATTTCAAGACCTTGTACTACGAAATAACAACCATTTTTTAGAAGTTTTCTTTCTCAAAACAACTGCAACATATTTTTTGTTTTATGGTTTAAAAGAAAACATCGATATCCTTAGAAAGTTTCTTCATAAATTTACCTATTTGTTCACAACTAACCATTACAAAATACTAGTTACAAGGTACATACAGTTGAATGAATATCTATTCTATTACAACTTTTTAGTATAATTTTTGTTAAAATACGTAACTGCTTATTAAATATTGCCTTTTTAAAGTAGAATTATCATTTATCACACATCCGTTGACCGATAACGTTATATAGTTAATAGAATTAAATTGATGTATTAAATGCCGTCAAGGCAAAATTATTCTTAACAGGTTTATCATGTAATTTACTATTTTATAGAATGATTAATATTTAGTTTTTCTTTAATCAACATAATAAATTGTGATTTTAACAGGTTCATATATCTTTGGTTGGTGAAGATAAAATTAGAATTTCATGGATTACAGACCAACATACTCCAGCTACAGTAAACTACGGTACATCTTCAGGGAAATACGAACATTCAGCTAGCGGGACCATTTCTACGTACGAATATTTAACTTACACATCTGGTGAAATACACGACGTCGTTATAGGCCCATTGGACCCAAACACCGTGTATTATTACTGCTTTGCCCATGGTTCAGCCCCTGAATACTCCTTCAAAACACCTCCGGCCCAATTTCCGGTCAAATTTGCTATTTCAGGTAACAAATTTGCAACATTTTCTTTTTCGTTTAGTAATTTGAGTTCATGTGTAAATATGAAGAAATTGGAATTTTAACACAGGTGATCTTGGACAAACTGGATGGACGAAATCAACACTAGATCACATTGCAAAATCAAACTACGATGTGTTTCTGCTACCCGGAGATTTGTCGTACGCCGATATGTTGCAACCCCGCTGGGACTCATTCGGCCGGTTGGTGGAGCCGCTAGCGAGCCAACGGCCATGGATGGTGACACAAGGCAACCACGAGGTGGAAAAAATTCCGGGTATCCACCCGACCCCGTTCACCGCCTACAACGCGAGGTGGCATATGCCGTTTGAAGAGAGCGGATCCACGTCTAATTTGTACTACTCGTTTGAGGTCTCCGGCGTCCACGTCGTCATGTTAGGTTCCTACACCGATTTTGGATCTGGATCTGACCAATTTCATTGGTTAGAGTCTGATTTGAAGAAGGTTGACCGGAGCAAAACGCCGTGGCTCGTCGTGCTTATTCATGCTCCATGGTATAACTCGAATTATGCGCATCAAGGGGAAAAAGAGTCAGTTGATATGAGGGCATCGATGGAGGAATTGCTTTACAAAGCTCGTGTAGATCTCGTTTTTGCAGGGCATGTTCATGCTTACGAGCGATTTGTAAGCCACATAACTCCGAATCTGAATTAAAATTTTAAACAAATAAATTGATCTCACTTCTTATTCTGGCAGAATCGTGTTTACAATCAGGAAACTGATAATTGCGGTCCGGTGTATATCACAATTGGGGACGGAGGGAATCGCGAAGGTCTTGCTAGCAAGTGAGTTAACTTGAAAATTGAAATGAAGAACTGTC
Organism: Cichorium intybus; assembly: GCA_023525715.1. Classification (NCBI taxonomy): domain Eukaryota; kingdom Viridiplantae; phylum Streptophyta; class Magnoliopsida; order Asterales; family Asteraceae; genus Cichorium; species Cichorium intybus. The sequence continues at coordinate 27,245,738 of CM042013.1, read as the reverse complement.
TTTTTTGCAACTTTGATCGTTGATTAATAATATTGAAAACTATGTTTTGTAGGTACAAAGAACCACAACCAACTATATCGGCTTTTAGGGAAGCTAGTTTTGGGCATGGTGAACTTGAGGTTGTTAATGGAAGTTATGCTAGGTGGTCGTGGCATAGAAATGATGACGATGAATCTGTACAATCTGATTCGTTCTGGTTAAAAAACCTTGCTTTAGATACAACTTGTAACACATAAAATATGATATCTTTATTATACATATTGGAATACTAAATACTAACAAGTTTATGTTGGTGTATCTCACATTTAAGTGACTATATATATTGAAGTCCTCACTCTCTCATTTTATCATGTTACTTCATGACACGATTGATGAAATTAAAAATGTTATTCATAACAGACACATAAACATTATCGTGTCAAAGTCCAAGACTTACATAACTAGAAATTGAGACCAAAAAGCATATGTTATGCTATATTCTACCTATGATAAGAGCTAATTTTATATTTTTATAGATGGAAGTAGGGTGGCGATATCGATGTTGTAATGTGATGTAATGGGTGAACACATAAAATCATAGTAGAACACACGATTGTTGAGGGAAAACCCAAACCGGAAAACCATTAAGGTACTATATAGATTTTTTTTCTAGAAATGGAACTTCCCTAACAAGAGTATCTGGGTCGGCTTTCGTGCACCAACTAATCCTCCGCTGCGAGCATGACGTTTTGCCACATACACTGGAGTCACTGTAGGCGAACCTCCATGGCCACAGAGGTTAAGCAGTGTCAGGATTTGAACATGAGTCAATGAGTTACTCACCACATCTTTTTACATGTCTAGTCACCACAATGCGGAAAAGGAACAAAGGAGCAATTAAAAGTAACAATCACCTAATGTCTCTGTATAAGGGTGTTGTTCGTTTATATTTTTTGGGTAAATTGGATCGGATTAATCGTGAGTTTTGATGATTCGTGAATAACGGATAACCATACCAAATTAGAATTTGGGTTTCAGTTGTATTTTTAAAATATACCCGGAAATTAACTAAATTAGAAAATTTCTATATTACCTATTTTTTTGTCTTACAAATCACAAAACTCATTATATTTTGACCCAATATTCGATTAAGCCCTTATTATTATTATTTTTCAATTAAGTCCCAACATTTTCTTAAATGTTTACAATTTTGGATAGTAGTTGGTGATGTCGTTTTTATATTTTTACAACTGATAATGTATATGGTCAAAATGTAAAGACGTCATTGAATAAAAACTGAACATTCAACTCTAAACTGTTAAAAATGTAATAACTTTAATGAATATTTCATATATATATATATATATATATATATATATATATATATATATATATATATATATATATATATATATATATATATATATATATATATATATATATATATATATCCAAAATTACAACATTTAACAATATGTTGGGCTTAATTGAATAAAAAAACAATTATGGCTTAATCGAATATATGGTCAAAATATAATAACTTTCCTAAATATATCATATAGTTTACTAGTAGAAGGTGTATTTTATTAACCGTTATCAATTTATCATATCTTAACCCTGTTTCTATATTAATTAACACATATGCAGAAAATGATACGTATGGGGTCTTTAATAAAAATAGTTTTCTTTTTTCGCCTCATCAAACAAAGTAAATAGTTGCATACATTTTATTATTATTATTATTATTTTTTTAGAACGGCTAGTTAGTGGTTAGTTGTTAGTAGCACTTGGTTAGTAAACGCCTAAGCCAGGGATAGATCACTGGACCTCCTGCTTAAGAAGACAAAGCTTCTACCAAATGCGCTAATCCCATATTGGCAAATAGTTGCATACATTTATTTTGTAATTTTGACATCATAAGATTAAATAAATGGTTTATAACAGTTGACTCAATGTATCAACCTCATTACAAGTAAATAGCTGCAAATATAGTACCTGAAAAATACATTACAATACAAATTATAAGAAAGTGGCTGCTCATGAAAGTTGTTACAGCCTTTGCAGATGCCATTGCGCTGCGCTGCTTGAGCAATAAAAAGACGCAAATGCCCCTGGCCCCAAATCGTGTGATTCACCATCTAGAAAATGCAACTCCCATGATTTACAACATTAAGTACGACCAAAATTGTTGAATTCTAAGAAAACTATCAATGAAGAACAACAAATCATAACCCATTAAATTGGCAATCTTGTTGAATCCGAAACTCAAAATGTAACTCCCATAATACTTGTTTTTTATTCTTGTTTTCTTTGTTGTTTCAAAACTAATATAAATGATTGTGTTAGCGGAATATTTTGTATATTTGTATAGCTCATGTTAATGTGTTAGGCTTTACCATTTTGTTGTGAGGTCAGGTGTGTGGGCAAGAGAAACATATTTTAATGCCGTTAGCATCAAACAAAGTGCGAAAGTTCTGATTATCGTCTTCGCCCCCGTTGTCACATTGAAAAGCTTTGATGTCAGTTTGAAATTGATTTTTGACAAATGTGCGAAAACGCAAAAATTTAGAATAATTATCAAGAAAAACCCACAAAAAATGAGAATAACTATCAAGAAAACTAACATAGTATTTAATGTCACTAATGCTCGTAATTGGGGAGGTCCAAACATTAGAATGCCCTAATTCAAACGGAGAATGGGTGAGAGGATTGATCCTCGTGAGGAGAAATGGATGGCAATGGGGTAGGAGTGAGAGGATCAAGACGATCCATCTTCTCCACTCGCTCTAAAATCAACAATCACTCATTGAGATGGCAACTCCAAACGCTACGGCGACGATAATGGAAAACGATGAAAATGCAGAACAACTTGTGGCAGGGACGGAACCTGCGGCGACGGTAACGGAAAATGTGGAACAACTTGCGACGGCCACAAAACCTGGACACGATGGCGTGTTCAATTGGCACGAGCTTCTGATATCGTCTTGAGGTAGCTCTTCGCTTTTTAATTCTGACCTCACCAAATTAGAGGCCAAGTTAGGAACCATCGAGGATAATCAAAGGCTGATGTTTGATAAGGTGGTCAAGTCATTTGGTAGTATTGCATCTCTTCTCCCTCAAAACAATGGGACTCCGGATGAAACTGTTAATGAACAGGGTTCGGGTTCGGGTCAAAGCACTGAAACAACTTAAGAAGAGTTGGATGTAGAGATATGTTGGTCATGGTCCTAATTTGGAGAAAGTCACCAAGTATTATGCCTGCAAAACATAGAGATACAAATCGGGCCTAACATATTAACATGGGCTACACATATATACAAAATATTCCACTAACAGATTGATGAAGTCAAAGTTGAACACATACCACGATGATTTACATCTACGAAAGAGGAGAAAACCAGCTACACCTTCTTGCAAGTGAACATCAGTTACCAAAAAAACAAGCTACAATCCCACCTTCACATGCTTCCAATTAGGTTCAGGTATTCCAAGAAAAATGGTGGACCCGAACTCGAAAATACAAAATCCAGAAATAAGATGGACATAGGAACCGAGGGCCAAATCGATACTTCGGGTATGATTTTATATTGGTACCGATTAGGTTCGAGAAATCGTGTCAAGACGATCACCCCTACTCCGCGGCAGTGGACATCATCTATTAATATGTCATCCTCATTTGACAATGTGTTCATTTTGTGAACCGATTATCGAGTTCTTTGAACACTTAAGTTTTTTTAGAACATCAATATTATTAGATATGCTAACAGGAAGCTAGCAAAAACAAAAACAATATGTACATTAGAATCCGGCCACGCGGAAACAACTATACAAATTGAATAAAACGAAGCAATCACCAATAAGCAGAACTAGAACCCTACTAAGTCCAGTGGAATAAGACTGTGAACCCAACAACGATGAATTCCATCAAAGATATCTCTTGAGGAACACCTTCGGTAACAGCAGCCAATAGAAAAACCATGCCAAATGAGGGTGATTTGAATAGCCAAGTTAAACCATAATTATGCAAGGGAACCACCTCCATGGATTGCCAAGGCCAAGTGACAACACCCAAAAATATACCACCGTGACTACGCCTCCGTCAAGAATGTCGAAGCAACATGAAAGAACGAACTGAAAAGCAATAAAATTCTCCGAGCCAACAGCCAAGCCTCCAAATTAGGTGAGAACTAGAGGAAAGATGTAGCAGCCTGAATCAATGTGTAAAAATCAACCGATCAATATTTATTTGAAGAAGCAACCTAGCAGACTGGTAACATCTAGTTGGCAACTCCAAACGCTGCGACGACGATAACGGAAAACAATGAAGATACGGAACAACTTGCGTCGGCGACGGTAACGGAGAATGCGGAAAAGAATGAAGATACGAAAAACAATGAAGATTCTGAAATCGCCTTGGGGTAGCTCTTCGCTGTCTAATTCTGACGTCACTAAATTAGAGGCCAAGTTAGGAACCATCGAGGATAATCAGAGGCTGCTGTTTGATAAGGTGGTCAAGTCATTTGGTAGTATTGCGTCTATTCTCACTCAAAACAACGGGACTCCGGATGAAACTGTTAATGAGCAGGGTTTTGGTTCGGGTCAAAGCATTGAAATAACTGAAGAAGAGTTAGATGCAGAGATTAGCTGGCGTTTCTGTGCATAGAAGAAGAAAAATAATTATCATGGTCCTAACTTTGTTTTGTATGTTTTATAACTATTTTACATGATCATGATCTAACTTGTATTTATTCACATACTTGTACATCTTTTAGTGATAAATCTTATGTTTTCTTGAATACTTAAATGATGTACAATGTATGGTTTGTTGGGTGTTACAGTCGGGCCAGTATACCCCCATACGTAAAATTGTGCCCATCAGGGCTCTCGCTCCTTCATACACGCCTACTATTCCTGCATGCGTTTCCTCCAACATCTCTTTCCCTTCACGTTTGGTAATGCACTTTAGCCAAGGGGTGATGTATCATTTCCGATATAGCACCCCTCGATGATGGAGTATTGAGGTGCTTTGATTTTGATTTTCCTTTCTTCTACATTGTCTTGGGGGAGGACGCCGTGCCGGAGATAGTCGTAGCAAGGGGTCATCCATGCGGCAACTTGCTCAATGCGTATGCCCTCCGATTCTATGACCTGGGTACTTGCTTCACGGAGAAGCGGTTGAAGGTTTTGGTTGTGTTGGTTACTGCTTCCACATATCGTTACATCTGCGGGTCCTTCGCCTGGTAAGCGTCATTCACCTGGTTAATCACCAGCATGGAATCGTTGAAGGCTGCTACATTCTTAGCTCCATTATCTATGGCTAGGCGCATGCCTGCCAGAAGTGCTTCATACTCTGCTTCGTTATTGGAGGTGTGGAAATCAAATCTCAGCGCGTATGTCGTTTCTTCTCCGTAGGAGCTTTGCAAGAGGAGTCCGGTGCCGGAGCCTTCTTTGCTTGATGCTTCGTCCATGTGTAGTGTCCAGTCCGTGTCTGTTGTGGGTGATTGAGTTATGCTATGATAATTTTGTGCCTCTGTCTCTAGGACCTCGAGCAAGAAGTCCGCCAAGCCTGCCCTTTTATGCTGACTCGGGGTATATAGTGTTCGGAGCCATCTTTGCTTGATGCTTCGTCCGTATGTAATGTCCAGCCACGTCTGTTATGGATGATTGGGTTATGTTATGACAATTATGTGCCTCTGTCTCTAGGACCTCGAGCAAGAAGTCCGTTAGGGCCTGCCCTTTTATGCTGACTCGAGGTTTGCACTCAATGTCATACTCTCCTAATTCGATGGCCCATTTGGCTAATCTACCGAATGTTTCTACCACGAGCTTCCAACTTGCTCAGAGATGATTCTATATCCCTATTTGAGCTTCTAGGTTTGCAATGCTAGCTTTTGTCTCTTGTTGGAACTTATAAGTACTCATGGCCAATGATTTCACAATGTCTTTGAGCAACATTCCGGAACTACTTTGTTGTCGTTGGGGTTGTTGTTGTTGATATTGCGGTTGGTGTTGTGGTCTTTGTTGGTAGTGTTGTTATTGTTGAGGCGCATAACTCAAGTTATAAGATGCTTGATAATGTGAGTGCCTTTGGTGTTGTCCTTGGTGTCCTCCCATCATCGCATTCACTTGTGCATCATCTTCATGTAAAGTGGGACACATATCCGTATAATGTCCCACATTGGCAAAAATACCACACATCAACACTTGTTGACCATTTTCTTTCACAAATTGTTGGACAATGGTAGTCAACTCGACAAGCTTCACTTCAAGGTTTATGCATTCACTTCCTTTGTTTGTGGTTGTGGGTCCCTACACATGTCTTGTCGGGGCCCAAAATGTTGTGAATTTGCAGCCATGGTTGATACGAGTTCTCTACTTTGTTGCGGTGTTTTGCTAAAGATGTCACCGCCACTACAAGCATCAACCGACCTTCTTTCAATGGGTAGCAAGCCTTCATAGAAGTGTTGGATGAGAAGTTGTTCGGGAATTTGATGTTGGGGACAATTTGCACAAAGACTACTAAAGCATTCCCGGTAGTCATGAAGTGTTTCATTTTGGCCTTGGCGAATTCCACAAATATCGTTTCTAAGTGTGGACGCTCTTGTAGCGGGATAGAACTTGTCTAAGAATGCTCTTGCCATTTTGGGCCATGTGTTTACCGATCCCGATGGAAGTCAAAACAACCAATCTATTGCTCGATCCACCTACGAAAAGGGGAATGCCCTTAACTTGATTTGATCATCGGTAGCACCTTGCGGTTTCATGCTCGAGCAAATTATATGAAACATCTTCAAATGCTTGTGAGGATTTTCATTTTCCAACCCGTGATAGGTAGGAAGATGATGGACTAAACCAGACTTCAATTCCATTCCGGGTTCAAGATTGGGATATTGGATGCCAATGGGTGTTTGAGTGACATCCATTTCCATCATTTGCCTCAAGTTTCTTTCAGGGTCTTTCGCCATTGGAGGTGGGTTTATCGAAACGGGTGGTTCAAGGTTGATTGGATGTGTATCAGTTGTGTTTGGAATAATTTCGAGATTGACGGGGGGTGTTTCCGGAATCTCTTGTCGGGTATCGGGGCTTGATTCGGTCTCAATATCTCTCCCACTTAAAGTATGGATTGGTTTCCCAACGCCACGGTGGCACCGGAACTTTGACCTCTTCGAAGCCTTGTTTCCTTTCTCAAGTGTCTTTCTTCTTTTTCAATCTTGGGATTGAACTCTAATATACATGTTCAAAGGGATCTGGGATAGAAAAACAAACTGATTAAAAGTACCAATCCCCGGCAATGGCACCAAAATTTGGTGGTTTTTGAGGACAACAAAAATAAACCCTACTTCGAGTACACAATTTTACGTATAGCGGTAAAGGGATCATATCCATGGAGATTGGTTCAGTTTGTAAAATTATGCGATCAATTCAAAACGAGATGTATTTTTAAACCAAGTAACATAAAAAAGGAGTTTGATTGTTTGAGTTGAAAAATGAAAACAAGAGTAAATAAACAAATTTTTGTGAAGTGAATCAAATATGGAGAAACTATCAATATTGAGATTTCATCACAATTCAACTAGTCGGTTCATCATTAAGATTTATGGTGCAATATATTTAATTTAATCTAGTTTGGCTACAACATCACAAAAGCTTGAAACACCTAGATTCTTCTTAATTGTATGGAAATTTCAAAAGTTCTTAATAACCGTCTTAATCAAAGTCAAATGTCAAATAACCATCCAACTCAAATAAAATGACTAGCAATATAGATTTAAGAATCACCAAACTCAAAGGAAATCAAAAAGCTTACATTTCTCCTTAAAGAACACAACTCCATGCTTTTAAAAATGAATATAAGCATCCAGAAAAATCATTTGTCACTAGTTTGTTTTAGAAATCGATTACGTAATTAGAAAAACAAATGACAATAATCATTCAAGCATCCAAACTCATGAATAAGAACATAAGAACAACTTAGAATTTTAGACAAGTTGCATTCATAGATTAAGAGCCAAATACTCATAAATCTTTCAAAACCCTAACTAGTTGTTCATGGATTACACCCAATATTGATAATAAAGAGTTCTAGCCAAGCATGGCTAGAACAACAAGCATGAAAGTGTAAAGAAATGTACCAATCATCAAGTGTAGCAATATAATATCAATCTAAGTGAAGAAAATGGTAGATAAAGCTTCAAGAATGCTTCTCCCAAGCTCCCCCTCTTGCTCCCTACGTTTTCCTCTGGTTTAGATGATGTAAAAGATGATGAAAAACCCTTTCCCCATCCCCTTATAGCAACCCTTAACTTGAAATGAAAAAAATGCCCATCAGGACCATTTGCGCGGGTCGCGCAAGCCTACTGCAAACGCCCACGCGGGTCGCGCAAAATCGCATAAAGCCCAGAAAAGGGCCTGATCCGGTCCAACTTGCCAAAAGTGGGTCTTGTCTCATTCTTCTTTCATCTAAACCTGATTTTTGACCATGTTTGTGAAAGGTTTTCTGCAAACCATGAACTAAATAACCTAAGTTCACATGCAACCTATGAGGATCTATGTTTTCTACTATTGAACATATAACAAGCTCCTAGAGACCAATAAAAAACTAAAGATTAAAATCGAAAACCAACCTTAAGTTTCTTGGATGCAAAGCAACAAAATAATCCTGCCTCAAGTGAAGTCACACCCAGGGAGCTGAGGTTGTGGATCGAAAATTCCAGAGAGTTAGGGTATATGAAAATGGCGCAGAATAAGGGTTCCCCAGGACCCCTTATTTATAGTTCTCCAGATGACTAGTTGATAAGCCTTAAAGATAAACACTTTTGAATTCAAATAAGATAAACCTTTTATCTTACAATTCAAACTCCTATTTATCCTTTTAATATCAAAATCGATTTATATATATCCATATATAAAAATCGAATGCCATCACTCACTTACACTGTCACTTACTCAACTATTGAATAATTACAGTTTCAGTCCCTGTACCTTTAATTAATTAAATTAATCACTAAATTAAATCCAATTATATCCAGAATAATTTCTAATTAATTAATATAGTTTCTAATTAATATATTATCACTTTAATATATTAATAAACCATATATTTAATTCTATTGATTTATTAATCACATAATAAATCAATCTTTCTCTCTACCGAATTTTCTACCAAGCCTCCAGCTATGAGAGCAACCCAAATGGACTATGCTACTATTAATTAGGTAAATACTAATTATTAGTCATGGCTTAGACACCTAATCCAACAGTTTGACCACCATTTGGGCTAAGTAAGCCTACTTGAGCCCATGTCTTTTATTTTGGTCAATTTGCTTGCTCCAATATCAAGCCCGATGTTGATCCAAGCATCCAAAATTCAGTGCTCGCTAATTTTCCTCCGTTCCGTCACCGCAACATTCATCCCGCTCCCGCTAGTCTTTAATAAAATCTACATTTGAACACAAAAATACTAGTAAGACTCCCCGAATGATAAAAATATAAAAATGCAAAATATGCATGCGGATTATACTAAAAATGAAATAAAACGTGCTAAATGAATTATAAAAAGAAGAAATAAAAACGAAGTGTCAAAACACCCCAAGCTTAAACCTTTCCTTGTCATCAAGGAAAACAAGACAAGACTTAAATCGAGGCGGTCAAAACAAGAAAAACAAAAGGAATAGACATCTTAGGTAGCAACCAATACAACATGACCTATCATAACTAAAAATCATGTTAATTTGGACCCCATGCACATAACAAGTATACGAATGGTTGAAACAAATGATCATCAAGAGGAACAAATTTTCACTAAGCACTTAGCATAGACACGTTAGGTCAGAATATAAGCTCACACATGAAACCTCTACTACTTTTGAGATGTTTTGGGTTTTAAAATTTCACACGAGATACCATGTAAACATTGATGAGAAACTATGGGTTTTAAAAAGATGCTTAATAAATACCCTTAGCGAAGGGTGTTACAAAGGGAGACAGATCCTTGATCCCACATCGACCATGTAGGAGAACGAAGCATTCCTTATAAGGGGTGTGGATACCTATCTATCACAACACATTTTAAAGCCGTGAGGGCAGCAGATCCCGCAATAACTCTGTAGTTAAGCATGCCCGGGTGGGAGAAATTTCAGGATGGGTGACCCCCTGGGAAGTTTTCACGTTGGGGGGCCTAAAGCGGATAATATTGTGGTATGTGCAAGTGGGGGATGTTGCAAATGGTATCAGAGCTAGGTGCGTAAGGTCGGTGCGTTCGACGGAGGACGTAGAACCCTGTAGTGGGGGGAGAAAGGGGGAGAAATCCTTGATCCCACATCAACTGGGTAGGAGATGAAGCATTTCTTATAAGGGGGTGTGGATACATATCTATCACAACGTGTTTTAAAGTCGTGAGGGCAGCAGGTCCCATAAGAACTCTGTAGTTAAGCGTGCCTGGGTGAGAGAAATTTCAGGATGGGTGACCTCCTGGGAAGTTTTCATGCTGGGTGGCCCAAAGCGGACAATATTGTGGTACGTGCAAGTGGGGATGTTACACCTTCGACCTCTCTAGCCTTAACCCGCGTACGCTGGTGACGTGAAGTTGGCGGTGCCAGCGGGGCTGCCAAACCTCTCCCTCTACCCGCTGCTATCGCACAACCATTCCGCCTGGCTTTACGATAATATCTAGATCCTTCAGAAGCCCACATTACTTGTACGGGTCCATATGCACAATTTTGAATGATGTCGGCGGGTTCAGAACCACCGAGCCCCAATAATTGGTTCCATTGTAGTCCACGATATGTAATTCCATTGCCTTTTTGTCATCCTTGATTATTGTAGTTTTTTTTAGTATGCAAGGCAGGTACTTCTTTTGTTGGATTAGGTGTCTAAGCCATGACTAATAATTAGTATTTACCTAATTAATAGAAGCACAGTCCATTTGGGTTGCCCTCATGGCTGGAGGTTTGGTAGAAAATTCGGTAGAGAGAAAGGTTGATTTATTATGGGATTAATAAATCAACAGGAATTAAATATATAGTTTATTAATATATTAAAGTGATAATATATTAATTAGAAACTATATTAATTAATTAGGAATTAATCCAGAATTAATTGGATTTAATTTGGGGATTAAATTAATTAATTAAAGGTGCAGGGACTAAAACTGTAATTATTCAATAGTTGAGTAAGTGGCAGTGTGACAGTGACCAGTGGAAGTCGAAATCCATATATGGAAATATATGAATTTCGAAATTGATATATAGATAAAAAGGAATTTGAATTATAAGATAAAAGGTTTATCTTATTTGAATTCAAAAAGGTTTATCTCTGAGGTTTATCAACTGGCCATTTGGAAACTATAAATAGGGGTTCCCAGGCATCATTAAATTTCGCCAACTTCACATAACTCTCTCTGGATTTCGTGACCTCTCTCCTCTCCTCTGGCTTGGGTGTGACTTTCATTTGAGGCAGGATAATTTTGCTGCTCAGCTTCCAAGAATTAAAGGTTGGTTTTTCTGTTTTGATATTTAGTTTCTTTTTCTGGCCTCTAGGTTTTTGTTATATGTTCAATTAGAAGAAAACATAGATCCTTATAGGTTGCATGTGAACTTAGGTTATTTAGTTCATGGATTGCTTAAAACCTTTCAGTGGTATCAGAGCCTGTATTGTTTTCTTGTTGAATTGCTATAACTGTTTTAGGGTTTAAAGCCTATAAACCCTAATATTTGTGAAAATCGATTTATAGGATTAGGGTTTTGGAAACCCTAATCCCCCCCCTTGCTAAATTTCGAAAATTCCATTAGGGTTTTAGAAGGTTTTCTATTTTTGGTAACTTTATTTGTTAATTAAATGGATAACCTTAAACCCCATTATTTGAATTCGATTTTTAGGGGGTTTAGGATAGGTTTTAATTAATTTGATTAATTTGGATAAACCTATCTTCATTTGAATTAATTTAATTAATTGTTAATTAAAAGATAATTCAAAAGGGATTTAATTAATTTTAAATTGGCGAAATTAATGGAATAAATCCAGAAAATTATTTTAAAATGTTTAAAATATTTAGATTTAATTAATTTAATTAATTGGTAATTAAAATTGATTAAATCGAAATTTAAGGTTTAATTTAATTCAAAATTTAATTGTTAAATTTGGTAAAATTAAAAGATAAACCTTGAATATTTTAAAGGGTTTTAAAATACATCTTATATATGTTATTAAAAGTTAATATTATATATATGAGATAAATTTGGTTAGTCAAATCAATAGTAGGCCTCATTCACGAAGCTGGTCTATAAAGTGGGTATAAGGAGACTGCCTATAAAATGGTAGTCTAATGGGTGAACACTCTCACCCACCGCTCGCCTGATCAGTGGAGAGTCGTTAGCCGAACGGGTTTGACAGAACCACTAAATCATTAAAAATATAATGATCAAAGTACTAGAACCTTTACACAAAATCCCAATCTAGTTACTTTAGGAAAAATGTAAATTTGATGCTACCCCATGAAATTGCACATTGCACTTTATGAAACGTTGGTGGACCGTGTGTGGTTTACCGGCACACCAATGGGGGTTCATAAAGAGTGGCAATGGGTGTCTCGGGTGTTATCATTGTTGATGGAGCGTGTGTGGTTTACCGGCACATCAATTTGAGATGATAATGGATCCCGAGAGCACCAAGCTAATTTGCATGGTTATTCACACCCGGTTTGTGATCCTCGGCATCCCAGTCACAAACGGTGGGGCATATCCGAGATTAAACATGCTATTGAACAGTTCAATAAATCTCATAAGAAACTAGGAATTCCATTTATAATAAGATTATTTTTCCGCGGTGGAATCGGCTGAATCGTCATTCGCCTACCTTTATAAAATTTGCTTATAGATTACGGCATCCCTCTTCTATGTTGCAAATTGTTATAGTTGGATCCTAGCCTTATTTTATATTGGGTTATTATAAGGACCGACAAGTATCTAATTAAACTTACCTTCTTTTATAGATGTCTTCTGCTGATCAATCCGCTCCCCAATCAAACTCCAGTGTTCCCTCAATCCTCTCACTGTGTTCCAAGGTTCAATTGAACGGGACAAACTACAATGACTGGATTAGAAACATCAAGATGGCTCTGAGGTATGAGAACAAAGAGTATGTTCTCGAGACCGAGCTTGTCGATGTCGACCCCGAAACTGCTACTCCCGAGGAAATTGCCTCGTACCAAAAACATTCTGATGATGCGACCAAAGTGGCCTGCATCATGATTGCCACAATGAACCCCGAATTGCAGAGAATATATGAAGACTACTGGCCCTATGAGATGCACCGTGAGCTTGCGGAAAAGTTCCGTAAGCAAGAGCGCATCGAAAGGTGCGAAGTGGTCAAGGACTTCACGAACAGCAAACCTAAAGATGGAGAGTCCATCTGTGCCCATGTGCAAAGAATGCAAGGTTACGTGGAGCGGCTTAGAAAGCTTGCGATGCCTGTACCGGAGGAGTTGGCCGTTGACATAGTGCTTAACTCCCTACCGAGTTCTTATGACCAGTTCAGGCTGGCTTATCATTTGAACAACAATCAGGCTAACCTGACTGAGTTGCATCGCATGCTTCGAGTTGCTGAAGACGGGATAAAAGGTAAAAGTGTACCCTCGGTTAATCAGCCCGTCCTAGCCATTGGAAGTGGCAAAAGAAAGAAAAGGAAGGGCCCTCCTAAGAAAAATTGGAGGGAAAAGGTTCAGGTCGGGTCATCCAGTAATGGCTCGAGAACCAAGACTTCCCATATTCCTTGTGTGGCCAACCCCGATGAAGCCAACTGTTTTTACTGCAAAGAGAAGGGCCATTGGAAGAGAAGCTGCCCCAAATACTTGCAGGATGTCAAGGATGGGAAAGTAAAGCCATCGACAGCAGGTATATACACTATCTCTAAAAACTCACCATCTTCTAATTCTTGGGTCCTTGATACAGGATGTGGTTTTCACATTTGTTCTGATATGCAGGGCCTAAAGGAAAGCAGGGAGGTGGAGCACGGTAGACTGAACTTGATCATGGGCAATAGGAGATCGTCCCCTGTTACCAAGATTGGAGTTTATAGTTTAGTGCTTAGTAGTGAAGTTTGTATAGATTTATTAGATTGTTGCTATTCGCCAGAAATGGCAAGAAATATTATTTCATTTCACGCATTATTCAGACAAGGATTTCATTTTTCTTTTGATAATAATATTGGATCTATTTCTGTTTTCAAAAATGGTATTTTGAATTTTACTGCTTATCCTTGTGATGGTGTGTATGAAACTGTGAAATGTGTTGACAATCTAGGACAAAGTGTAAATTATATTGATTCTACTAGTGATGTGGAAAAGGCATGTCTGTGGCATAGTCGGCTCAGGCACATCAGCAAGAAACGCATCGCCCAACTCCAAAAGGATGGAGTGTTGGAATCATTCGACCTCAAGTCGGATGATGTATGCGAATCTTGTCTGTTGGGCAAGATGACTAAATCACCTTTCAAAGGGTCTTTTGAAAGAGGTGAGGGTCTATTGGACATCATTCACACGGATGTGTGTGGTCCATTCAGATCAACCACAAAGGATGGCACGCGGTTCTACGTGACTTTTACCGACGATTTTAGTAGATACGGTTATATCTACTTAATCAAGCACAAGTCGGACACCTTTGAAAGGTTCAAAGAGTTTAAGAACGAAGTAGAAAATCAATTAGGCAGGAAGATAAAGATGCTCAGATCCGACAGAGGCGGAGAGTATCTAAGTATCGAGTTCCTAGACTATCTAAAGGAATGCGGAATAGTTTCGCAGTTGACACCTCCCAGGACACCACAGTTGAACGGTGTTGCAGAGAGGAGCAACCGAACCCTGTTGGACATGGTTCGTTCCATGATGAGTCGAGCTTCACTTCCCATTCACTTCTGGGGGTATGCCTTAGAGACTGCCGCCCATATCCTCAATCTTGTCCCAACTAAGAAGGTTGCGAAAACACCTCATGAGATGTGGACGGGGAAAGCTCCCTCGTTGGCACATATCAAGGTCTGGGGTTGTGAGGCTTTCGTTAGACGAGAGACTCAAGACAAACTCGCAGACAGAAGCGAAAGGTGTTTCTTCATTGGTTATCCCAAACAGTCCTTTGGATATCTATTCTACAGACCGAGCGAGGACGTGGTCTTTGTAGCTAGACGAGCGGTCTTTCGAGAGAGAGAGCTCGTATTCAAAGAGGACAGTGGGAGTACCATTGATCTGGAAGAAATTCAAGAGTCATCAGATGACGCAACCTTAGGAGAAACTAGCAACCAACATGAGGAAGAAGTTCCTGTTGGTCCGACAGATGTATCCTTACCTCTTAGGCGTTCTGGTAGGGTTAGCATGCCACCCGAGTTTTATGGGTTCCATATAACTTCGGATGGGGACACGTTTGTCAGTGATAGGACACTGATAAATTTGGATGAACCAGCTAACTACCAGGAAGCAGTGGCGGGCCCTGAGTCTGCCAAGTGGAAAGAGGCCATGGATAGCGAGATCAAGTCCATGTATGACAATCAAGTTTGGAACTTGGTTGACAATGTACCGGGTCGAAAGACAGTCGGGTGCAAATGGATCTTCAAGAAGAAGACCGACATGGACGGAAAGGTACACACTTTCAAGGCAAGACTGGTTGCGAAGGGCTTTACTCAAACCCCAGGGGTTGACTATGACGAGACCTTCTCACCAGTAGCTAAGATAAAGTCTATTAGGATTATGCTGGCCATAGCTGCATTTCATGACTATGAAATTTGGCAGATGGACGTCAAAACCGCTTTCCTTAATGGGAAGTTGACTGAGGATGTTTACATGAATCAGCCAGAGGGTTTTGTCGATGCAAAGTATCCTAATAAGGTGTGTAAGCTTGAGAGATCAATCTACGGATTGAAGCAAGCTTCTCGCAGCTGGAATCTTTGTTTCCATGAGAAAGTCAAAGAGTTTGGTTTCTCTAGGAGCGAGGATGAGTCCTGCGTATATGTCAAGGCTAGTGGGAGTATAGTCACCTTTCTGGTGCTGTATGTCGATGACATACTGCTCATGGGAAACGATATTCCAACCTTGCAAGATGTTAAGGCTTGGCTTGGGAAATGTTTCGCCATGAAGGACCTAGGAGAGGCTGCCTATATTCTCGGGATAAGAATATTGAGAGATAGGAAAAGGAGACTAATTGGACTTAGTCAGGGTGCATACTTGGAAAAGGTACTGAAAAGGTTTAGTATGGAAAATTCCAAGAAGGGAGAGCTGCCTATCCAAAGTAATGCGAAATTGAGTAAGACTCAAAGTCCGAGTACGAACGAAGAAATAGCTGAAATGAGTCGGGTACCTTATGCTTCGGCTGTAGGATCGATCATGTACGCTATGACGTGTACTCGCCCTGACGTGGCCTTTGCTTTGAGCATGGTCAGTCGGTACCAGGGTAACCCTGGAAGGGCGCATTGGATAGCTGTGAAAAATATACTCAAGTATCTGCGAAGGACAAAGAACATGGTGTTAGTCCTCGGTGGCAGTGATACCTTGAGAGTTGAAGGATATACAGATGCCAGCTTTCAGACGGATAGAGACAGTGGTCGGTCTCAGTCGGGCTGGGTATTCCTTTTGAACGGTGGAGCAGTTACTTGGAAAAGTTCCAAGCAAGAAACAGTGGCTGATTCTACGTGCGAATCAGAGTACATAGCAGCAAGTGAAGCATCAAAGGAAGCGGCTTGGCTGAAGAACTTTATCGGTGACCTTGGAGTAGTCCCGAGTATTCAGGAGCCCTTGGAACTGTTCTGCGATAACGAAGGTGCGGTCGCCTTGACAAAGGAACCGCGAGACCATGGAAAGTCCAGGCATATCGACAGAAAGTACCACTACATCAGACATAGGGTAGAAGAAGGTCACCTCCTTGTAAAGAGGGTATCATCGGAAGATAATCCTGCAGATCCCTTGACAAAGGCTCTGAGTAGGATTAAGCATAATCAGCATGCTAGGAGCATAGGATTAAGAGATGATATAAGTTTTAGTAATTAGATAGGTTTCGAAACTTGTAACAATGTATTGTATTTGACTCTTGTGATTTAATAATAGAGATTTATTATGGTTTACTACTCTTGTCAATACTTTATCATTGTGTTTCATTTTTGCATGTTTTACTTCCTGAATAATTGGATTATTCAAATATCCACAGTCGATTACACTTTAAGGGAGTAAGTGTGAAGTAAGACTGTCATGAATTGGTAATAGATTGTCTAAGGAGTTAGACATTGCAATTGGATTGCTGAACCATTCGTGAGTACTTGGAAATGGAGATTTGAGTATTGGATAAACCCGCGCTCAATGGATTGCTTCATGGATTATATCACGAGCAATATTGAGACGATAATATCTTTTGATCTTTAAGCTAAGACATATGAGTTATGATTTACTAAGACAGTTGTTCATTGATAATACGAAAACGCATCGGTAACTCGGTGTTATAAAACGTATTGTTGTGAGTGATTTGTCTGGTAAAAGACATAAGTATATGAGTCAAAGTTTATTCGTCCCTTGACCCTAACGGGGAACAGATATCTGTAGGCCTCTCGATGATTTTGAAGTTGACTAAAATGGTTGGCCAACCGGGACTAAATTGGTAGTCTAAGAGTCATATGCAAATCGGAAATCGAGGAACAGTGATTCAGACCAGATTGATTTTATCCATGTCTTGAGTCTGAAAAATATCTTGTTGGACGGAGGATCATCTGATCACTTATCTATGGACAGGACTGATTAGATCAGAGTTTGGCATTGGTTTCTAGGAAGCTACAAGTGCTGGTTAATTAGAGGCTAAATTGGTAATTATAGTCATAGACTTATCCAAGTGGGAGACTGTTGGATTAGGTGTCTAAGTCATGACTAATAATTAGTATTTACCTAATTAATAGAAGCACAGTCCATTTGGGTTGCCCTCATGGCTGGAGGTTTGGTAGAAAATTCGGTAGAGAGAAAGGTTGATTTATTATGGGATTAATAAATCAACAGGAATTAAATATATAGTTTATTAATATATTAAAGTGATAATATATTAATTAGAAACTATATTAATTAATTAGGAATTAATCCAGAATTAATTGGATTTAATTTGGGGATTAAATTAATTAATTAAAGGTGCAGGGACTAAAACTGTAATTATTCAATAGTTGAGTAAGTGGCAGTGTGACAGTGACCAGTGGAAGTCGAAATCCATATATGGAAATATATGAATTTCGAAATTGATATATAGATAAAAAGAAATTTGAATTATAAGATAAAAGGTTTATCTTATTTGAATTCAAAAAGGTTTATCTCTGAGGTTTATCAACTGGCCATTTGGAAACTATAAATAGGGGTTCCCAGGCATCATTAAATTTCGCCAACTTCACATAACTCTCTCTGGATTTCGTGACCTCTCTCCTCTCCTCTGGCTTGGGTGTGACTTTCATTTGAGGCAGGATAATTTTGCTGCTCAGCTTCCAAGAATTAAAGGTTGGTTTTTCTGTTTTGATCTTTAGTTTCTTTTTCTGGCCTCTAAGTTTTTGTTATATGTTCAATTAGAAGAAAACATAGATCCTTATAGGTTGCATGTGAACTTAGGTTATTTAGTTCATGGATTGCTTAAAACCTTTCATCTTTAACATTGTTTCCTTATACTTCTTATGAAAACTTAGTTCATCTTCATCTTCAACACCTTTGATACCCTCTTCTTGATTTTAATTTCACGTGAACCTAATTTCATATTCTTAATCTCGATTTGGACTTCATCCTTATTTTGATTTTTATCAAGGCGTTCTTGATTTTTATTTGCAAAGCCAGGTCCATTTGATTTGGTGGGAGGTGACCGAAAGAGACAATGATGGGGTGGTGTAGGGTGGGGTCTTCTGATTAAATATTAATATAAATAGTAAAGAAGTAAAAAAAAAAAAACGATGAAGTATATTAAGACGTGTATAACAACCATTTTATATGAATTAGAAACCGACCGTGTAAGAAATGAAACCACAATGTTCATCCTTATTAAAAAAGAAAAGTTAAGATCTGAACTGTGATTTCTTGTAAAATACGAGGACCATTTATGTAATGTTTTCTTAAACATAGTATTCATGTGAGGTCTTTATCAAAGTAGGAAACAACATAAACACACAATGCTAAAAAAAAAAATAGATCTGTCAAAAGAGCAACGCAAAGTTTCAGTACGACAGTACGCTTCAAGAAAATATCAATTAACCATACACGTATAAAAAATCCAATACACTTAAAAAAAAAAAAAGACATATTCCAAGTACACTTCAAAAGAAACATACATCCTTTCGCTGTTAGAATTGATGTGAATGGTTAGAATTATACTCTCTCAACTCTTCAAGAGGACAACTAGCTTTCACATGATTGGATGAAAAAAATTAAAGCTTCGTCTGGTACACAAAATTCAGAAACATATCTCCATACGGCAAGTTTTTTAAATAAAATTAGCGATTACTTTGTGCTAGGTGATAAAAACATGATAGTGTATGTATTTTTCAACTATGCATATTTCTGTGAATTGCTGAATATATTTGTTAGAAGAATACAAAAAATAGCTCAAGATTCTGAGTACAGCCATTGAAGAAACACCAAAAAATTCGTTGTTGGAATCCTTAGATTAAAGCCGAGTAGATTTTTCTCCAATTCTGATTCCACGCCTTGAACTTGATCAAGTTCCCAAACATAATCATCAGTTAACCCCAAATGACTTTGAATTTCTCTCATGCTTCTTATACAGTTCTCATTTTATGACTCTATGGTACTTCAAAATTTCTCAGGTATTATGAAGAAATCACTACTCGTCTTCTTTACCGGGTTTCTGGCATGGGCTTATCAATCGATTCGTGCACCCCCACCCAAGAAACTCGGATCTCCAGATGGACTTCCAATTACAACCCCTAGAATCAAGCTTCGTGACGGAAGACATTTGTCGTACAAAGAGTATGGTGAACTAAAAGAGATCGCCAAATACAAAATAATCTATGTCCATGGCTTCGATTCTAACAAGCATTTTGCTGTTATTGCCACGAAAGCTTCCCCAGTACGGTTCATTTCGTTTTTTTTGCTAATTTATAAGTTCCGCTATTGTATTTCTTGCTCGCATGATCAATTTTACAGGATCTAATTCAAGATTTAGGGGTATACATTGTTTCATATGATCGACCCGGATATGGAGAGAGCGATCCAAACCCTAACCAGACTTTGAAAAGTTCCGCTTTGGATATAGAGGAACTCGCTGATCAATTAGGACTCGGATCAAAATTCTATGTTGTCGGTTATTCAATGGGTGGTCAAGTGACTTGGACTTGTTTGAAGTACATTCCACACAGGTTTACAAATTCCGTTTGAATATTACGAAACCCAGAAAGTTATTGTTGATATGATGATAATGGTGGTGGTTGTGTGTATGCGATGGAAACACAGGCTAGCAGGAGTGACGCTTATTGCTCCCGTAGTTAATTATTGGTGGCCTCGTTTACCAGCAAACTTATCTAATGAAGCTTATTCGAAGCAATTCCTGCAAGATCAATGGTGCTTTTTTATCGCTCATTACCTTCCATGGCTGACGTACTGGTGGAACACTCAGAGATTCTTCCCTTCTTCCACCATTATTGCTAATAGCCCTGCTATTCTTTCTCGTCAAGACATAGAACTTTTGCCTGTATTTACAGCTGGCAGAGCACCGGTGATTGAGGTACGTATAATCAGCGGTATAACATTGTTCTTGTATTTCTGTTTGAAAATATTCATATTTTAATAAAAACTGAACTTTGTTTTGTAATCTTTGTGAGTATTAAAAAGGGACAGGTAAGACAACAAGGAGAATATGAATCTCTTCATCGGGACTTAAATATTGGATTTGGTACATGGGAATTCGACCCGATGGAAATTGAGAACCCGTTTCCAAAGAATGAAGGGTCGGTTCATATTTGGATGGGTGATGAAGATAAAATTGTACCTGTGACACTACAACGTTATATCGCTCAACAACTTCCATGGATAAAGTATCATGAGCTCAAGGGTGCTGGTCATTTGTTCCCTTATGCTCATGGGATCAGCGATGCTATTTTAAAAGCTCTTCTACTTGGTGAAAGTTAGCTTCAAATACTTTTTGTAAGAGTAAAATCTTTATTTTATGGGTCTTTTTTGAGTTTTTTGTTATATGTTGATGTCCTCGGTAAAATGAAACTGTTGTATTTGGTAATATAAATTTAATAAAACAATTATCAATACTATGATCATCTCTATTTGTATACATAATACATGAGCTAACATGAAAGGATGCTAGTCCATCCAATCAACAAAGTAAAAGCTCCACCTTCTTTTTCTTGCTAGAGAAAAATCAACAACCGCCACTACTAGAAAAAAGGCTTTTCATGACAGATATTGTCTGTCGTAAATGGTCATAGATGACAGACAAATGTCTGTCATTGAAAGCCCTGTCATAAATGAAAGATGACAAACATTTGTCTGTCATAAATTACGACAGACATTTATGATAGACATGCAAACAAAAAATATTTCAAAATTTCAATTATCCAACTATTTTTTTGATTATCAGACACAAGAAACAAGCAATGTATATTATTCATAACTCAATCAATAAAACAAACTAGCATATGTAAACATATGTTCATTGATGAACATATGTTCATTGGTGAACATATTAAACCACAATACAGTCGTAAATGATTGAGCACGTATATTGAATTCCAATTGAAATAAACCACATTACTAAGAACTACGTGAATAATTGAGCATGTATATTGAATTCCAATTGAAATAAACCATCAGCACCCAGACAGCTTTGACCATTTGTAATATAGTCTTTTGATTCTGATCATAGGAAAACAATGCACCAACATGAGCAAGTGTTATAAAGTGCAGCCAAGAAAATGAGCCCAGTTCATAAGAGCATGTTACATGACTGACATGACAATCATATAATGCACAAGAATTGAAGCAAACCATAACATACCTGGCTATGAGAGTCAAAATGGCTTGACTTTGGATTCGAGTTTTCACTGTATCAATTGGGTGCATCATGCCTTCTCCAAAGCCACCAGCAAGGGCTCCCCATAAGAACTCTCTCCACACTGGAATGAATACCACACAACACTCAGCACATTACATATGAAAAGTGAAAACTCTGTTTTTTCTAAGAAGTATTCTCACTTTAATCTCAAACACTTTCGGTAAAGAAATCCAAATAAAAGTCAGTTTGTACATAAATGTTCATTAGTGAATATATGTTCATTAATGAACATATGTTCATTAGTGAACAACACAACTTACAAGCGAGAATCACAAAAATTGCCCTTGTTGGCATTTTAACAAGCACCTTGTGTGCACCTAAAAAGCTGAACTGTTTAATCGACCCTGAATACCTCGATTCATCCTTCACAGATTCAACCAAACAATTGGTGAAATCGGGATTACTTTTAATGATTATCGATTCCGATTCAACACTAACCAAGTCGGACATTTCCAAAAAGTCCTGACCTCCATTGGAAACTTCACTTCTGTATCTGCTCCATCGCTATCGGAATGGTGATCGAAATCATCGTCATGTACCCGATCCAGCACGGCGAATACAGAAAAGGAATCGACAATCTCTTGGTTTTGCTCATCGGAGGAATTCCGATCGCTATGCCTACTGTCATTTCCGTTACCATGGCTATCGGATCATGGCGTGAACTTACAAGAGAGATGATTAGCACGATGGAATTGTTGATTGGGGTGTCGGTTTGGGGGTTTTTGGATTTATATTCATTGATGAACATGGTTCTGCATTGAACCCGTCTCTCTCTCTCTCTCTCTCTCTCTCTCTCTATATATATATATATATATATATATATATATATATATATATATATATATATATATATATATATATATATATATATATATATATATATATATATTAATTGTATTAGTATTCAAAATGATTCACATGTATATTATTACAAATACAAAGAAAGACAATCCATTACATACAAACTATAGTTTAACAAGTAAAAAGTGTAGACATTTACATAAATGGTATCTTCAAGAATGTAAAAAGTTATTGTGGCCAATCGTCCGTAGTTCCATGAAACTGTGGCCAATCTATCTATCACCATTTTCCTGTATTTTGTAAACATTTTCCTTTTCGGGATCAAAATCAATCATTCATTTAATCAGAAATATTACATAACTTATAAAAAGATAATGATGCACCTGTGTAAACATCACTTGAATAACCTCTTCTTCACCAACATATTAACCACACTTTGTGAAATAATTTAAAAAGATGCACCTGTGTAAACATCACTTGAATAATGAATAGAAGTTCAAGAAAAAAAATAAGAACTTTAAATAAAACAAATTGAGGATAATTATGTTACATGTATGGGACAGAAATACCTCTTCTTCACCAACAGATTAACCACACTTAGTGTTACCATTAACATGTGAACTTTCCTGAGAAGATTGAAAACTAAAAAAAGATTGAAATTACAAACTTATAAGCAAAAGTACCACAAGGGAAAAATGCAAAAACTAGCAGAATTCTTTTTCCATACCATGGAACGAATTTGATGTATCACGTATCATATAACCATGATTGCTCTTTGGCTCTCAAGTTCAATAAGAAAACTCTCAGTTTCTGGCTTTCTGCTTTGGCTTTCTCTCCTTTACCAGTTCCATACTCCAAATCCTTTCCTAATATAAAAAAAAGATTAAAATAACAATCCATGTTAAAAAGGTAGTAAAAAATGCAAGCATTCTTACTTGAATTCGTGTTTGACCCGTCACTAATTGATCTGCCGCATATAAAAAAAGATATAAGCTTTTTGTCATTAGAATTCAAAAACTACAAGTTGGTAGCTTAGAAAATGATCATATTCAAACATAAAATGTACCCTTTTTTCCAAGCTTAGAAGCTTTAAATCCATCAAGTTTGATTATCTTTGGCATTGGATGCATGCACCAAGGAACCTCGAAAAAAAACAATCAAGAACACTACACCCACCATTGCAAACAGATATATCCTTTTTTCCAAAGTTGTACCTATAGCCCAATGACAAAAAACAAAATCCACCACAAACTTAAAATAGTCATTGTATTGTACCAATATTTATTATTATGTAAATATGATGATAATGATACCTATGACAACGGTAATACTTGCAATGATCACATCAGTTACTGATAAACCAACAAACGCCCAAGCGTATTGTGTTGAAAATTTTCCAAGGCTCAAAACCACCCTGCCCACCATTGCAAACAGAATGCTAGGTCAATTTTATCTGTGTTCAACAATGCATATGTAGCATGAATGCGTGGTTCATTGATGCATTTTGTCGAATGGTTTATGTGCGTGATTATACATGACAAAGCTGGAATTGATTATCAATACAAAGGTAAACAATAATTGGTTTTTGCAATCATGTTCTTCAACTTCCAATCGTGTTTCTGCAACCTGCAATTGTTTTCAGGAACTAATTTTGTTTTCTGCAGTCGTATTCTGTAACCCGACTCTAAACCTATGAACTAATTCCAAGTCGAGCCATTGATGAGGATGAACGAGTACAAACCTAGCCCTAGAAAATTATTATGCAATCGGTATTCTACAATCATATTTTGCAATTCATTTTCTGCAATCGCTTTTTTTGCAATCGTGTTCTTCAAACACACACATTAAAATTGATGGGATTCGTAACTTAAGAGATTGATCAGGTTCGTACCTTAAGAGCAAGTTCCAAGTGTTGTTGCCTCTGCAACTCAGCGACTGTTGTGGTGTTGTAGGAGCAAACATAGCGGAGGCGGTCCAACGTGACTGTGGCAGCGGTCCAATGTGGGAGCAAACAAATCACAAGCATACAGGTACTGAGCTAATTTGACGGAAGGAAAAGCATAAACAGATCTTGAAGAAGACGGAGGAGGAGAACAAGAGGCAGAGTCGGAAGGCGAAGGAGAGTGGAGAGAAGTAGGAAAGAAAAATGAGAAGAGAAGAGAGGAGAGGAGATTCAACCCTAGAAAATCTTTTAACACGAGTATGGAGAGGAACCATCTTTAAATATTTTCGGAATCCCGCTTACCTGCGTTCTTTTTTTTCAAATACGACACTAATTTACGACATACCATTTTTTATGTAGTAAATTTTCTATAAAGATGACAGTATTTTACGACACACAAGTATACATGTCGTAAATTATAAATATGACATATTTTCATGACATACATTTTTGTGTGTCGTGGTTCGTATGTCATTAAAAGCCATTTTTCTAGTAGTGCGCAAAGGGTTATGGTTGAAGGCGTCATCAACCAAGGAAAAGGAGAGGAGGCAAGGATTAGGGTTTCTCGAAAAGTTTTGCTATAATCCCTTAAGGCTATGTGGTATACGCGCGTTATGGTGACATGAAGCCTACATGGCTGGCCTTAACACCGTGAACCACCGCCCCCCATTCCTGTGTGTTGTGGTGAGTCGTTGTGGTGGTAACAGCCCACCACTCGAGGTTCTCTCTCTCTCTCTCTCTCTCTCTCTCTCTCTCTCTCTCCTTGTGAGCATAACCTCATGGGTGTGAATGGGATGGTGATAGAGGTGTACACGCTCACCCATGTGCAGATACCGCATAGCCTAATTAGACCAAGAGGAGCCGTGACCCCTCACCCAAATGGGTTGGAGTGCCACATAGGCGCCACCTCACCTTCCCCTCACCCCTTAAATTCTAGGAAATGGTATCTCCTCACTAACCACTCACTTTTTTTTAATTAAATAAATAATATAACTAAATTAAACTAAATAACAAATTATATTAAATTAAATTAAAAAAATTAATTAACAAAAGAAAACCATTTCATTAAAATTAATATATTTAATTTTTACCATTTTTGTAAATTTAAAACAAATACAGGGACCATAATTGCAATTTTCGTAATCTATAACCTTTCTTTCCTTTTTCTTTCTTTTTCTTCTTCGTTCGTCTGTCGTTCCATTCACTGCATATGAAAAAGAGAGAAGAGAAAGGAAGATATAGAGAGAGAAAGAAGACAGAGAGAGAGAGAGAGAGAGAGAAACTTCACCGTGCGACGTTCCATCCCTGGGCGAGAAGCTTCACCGCACATAACACCCCAAGTGGGGAGGTGTTACCGTGCGGGGTTGGGCTCCAGCATGGACACCGCCCTCCCTCCCCGCTTCCGCTCCGGTTGGTCTTAGCTTCCTTGTGTACTAATCAAGAAAGTGTCCTTTAGTTTCTTTCAAGTCGTTTAACTAACCAAACCCAAATTTGTGTCACAACATACGCTAATTCAAATATTATTGAGAGATTTGCAAAAATAAGCCATGTGGTTTGTTGATATCTATAAGTACCGTCCAACGAGTTTCAAAATTGCAGGTTTATTTCTTTCTAAACTATATTGATTGTGGAATTGGTCATTATTAATTTTGAATAGACTATTTTACCCATTTATATAATATTTTTATATTTTTATTAATTTCATTTAGTTTGATTTAATTATATAAACTAGTAAGAGGTCCCGCCTCCCCCACCCACCCCTCTCATCTTGTTTTTTCTCCCCTCATTTAATACTTGTATATTGGGCTAAATTTTTTGCCCTTTTGGTAAAATATTTTTTTGGAAATAATTAAACTAAACAAAAATGATTAAATTAAATGGAATAAATAAAATATAATGTTGAAATAAATGAAAAAAATTATTAATAAGTTTTAAAGTGCCTAAGATTATTAGAAGATCAAATTTAAGGTTAAATATCAAAATTTGAATTAGAGGGACCGAGTTTACCAATTTTGGAAAATTTTAAATCTTGATATAAGTAGGTCCAGGGTCTAAAATGTTGATGATTTAACTAAATAGGGTTAATATAGTAAATTATACGTTATGTTTAGGGTTAAATATGAAAAATTGGAAGTTAAGAGGCTTAGTTTGCCAAGTATTCAAAGTATTGAGCTAAGACGTCCAACACCTACTCTTCTTCTTAATTTTGAAATCGATAATGTGGGTTTGAGAAAGATAAATCCAGTTCTTAGAGAGATTTTCAAATGTGATGATGGAATTAAAGCTAGTGAAAACCTACCTCCAAATCAAGTAGGAGAAGTTTGTAAGGTAGCATTTCTTCCATTCTTCCTATGTTTAAGCTTCAATTGTCTTACCAAATATGAAGTTTGAGATGATATCATATTAGATTTGAGTTTAGCGTTGAACTTAATGTTTCTAACACTAGTATATCCATGAGTGTCCAAATATATAACCTATTTTGAGTTTATGAAGCTTCACTGGTGATTTTGAAGACCTAATTTCACGAATAATCCATTTTATCAATTGAAACTCAAACTTGACCATTGTGTCAGCTTAATGGTGTACTTTAGATGTAAGTTTTAAGACACTAAGTCCAAAATACGATATTAATCTATTTTAGTAAATCAATGTGATTTTTAAAAGCTTTAAAGGAGTTAATAATGATAACCTACTCTGATCTATGATTTAACCAAGTTAATGATGTTAATAATCTCCTCCGTTAGTGTTAGAACAAAGCTTAGAACCATAATCAGTAAGCTGAAATGATTAGAATTGGTATTGGAATGACTTTTGTCAAATTGGATGAGCTAAATAGCCAGCTTTGCTCGAAATGAGATTTTTAAAGTTGACAATCACACAACACATGTACTTTGAAGGCTTAAAATCATGTCCCGTGTAATTTGTCTATGAAAAACTAAAAATACTATAAATTTTTCTACGATGATTTGTTTGACCTCGAACTACATCCATTACTCTTCCAACAAGCTAAGAAACATATTTAAAAAATAAAATGAGTTTATGAAGACTGATTTATAATTAGGAGTTTTATTAGTTGATAATCATTTAGTTGATCACGGGGTTAAACTTTAACGATATGTGATCACTAGCCAATTATCCAAGCGTAGATGTGAAGTGAGTTTTGTATTACATTCTATGGTGAGTTATACTGGGAGTAGATGTCCCTAAACCAAATTTCATACTTTCGATTTGAAATGATTTCATAAGCTAATTTTTTTTTATTTGCAATTTGAATACTATAAGTAATTGTTGCCTTCGTAAAAAGTATTTAGAAATGATTTATTATATTCGAAAGAGTTATTGCTTTGTTCTAAATTCTTTTTGAGCATCTTACTTGTGCATTCACTTAAGATAAATTGACTTGCGTGTGGCCACTTGACATTGGGATCCTACTTGTGGATATTTAGAAGACTTTGTAAATAGACTCCACGATATGTAATTCTTTTACTTTAAACTATCGTTTTTGTTTCATCTTTTACACCCTCATATGACTTCACAAATCGTAAAATGTTGAACACTTAATTTTTGGGACCAAAATTCCACAACTCATTTTTTCTAAGTCTGAAGATTATTTTAAATGGTAATGGTAATTTCATTTAAACACATACGAGGGGTGTTATAAAAACTCCATATTTATTGAAATTCCATTGGTAACGAATAAACGACTTAAAAGGTGACTTGGAACCAATATGGACTTATAAAGGAGCACCATGCATAGGAGCAACAAAATAGGAGGCAACGCAATGAGACCAGGACACTGCAAAACCATATTCTGCAACCATAAGGAAGTGTTATAGTGGGCATGGGAGCGGCCTAAGGAGACTAGAAAAAGTACTATGTAGAGGAAAAACAAAAGGGGCCGCTTATGGCGAGGAGATTGGTTAAAATAGTGAAAGTGATATTGTGGTCCATTTTTTCCTATACACCAGCAAAATCGTAGAGTTACCTCCCCATCAATGAGCAACATGATTATGTTTCTTATTTCGATTTGATCTATTCTGGACCATTATCAGGACAAGGGCTAGAAGCTGTATATATTCCTTGGGAGGTACATGGTCAATAAAATGTTCAAAGTACGATTACCAAGAACGGGAAGGGCTTCATATGATTAATGGCATCTAGTATACTATGATACGGGGCAGTGACTAGTGTAGAATCTATATAACAAGCTCAACCTTAGTGATAAAAACTAACATCACTTAAAGCATTAGCAAGATTTTTGGTGGTACAAATATAACTAGTGATAAACATGATCACACCATTTTTAGTATTGCGAAAATGTATCCCAAAGCTAAAGGGCACATGACATTTGTTCTTTCGTAAGAATTCGTCAATTGTGTGCCAAATGCCTTCTAAAGTACATGATTCAGTAGTGATAATTTGAACAAGATAGGAATCATAGGTATTGTAAGACCAAGTTTTTATGCGAGAATCTATAGAGTACCAATACCCATCATATTTAGAGGTGGATAACGATTTTCTATTTGTGTTTTTGCGGTTTTGCCCATGATTGATTTCGGTGATACTAAATCTCTTTCTAATGCCTTAACTCGTCCCATTAGCACCAATTTATGTACACGGGCGGCTTAAATCGACATTCATGATTGTTAAAAAATTATTTTTTGTGTTCCTTATGTTCACTAGTAGACACTTACACTAGATCTGTGTACGTAAGTCGCAATAAGTCATTGTGTACTATAAACCTAACACATAACCACCAGAAGCGTAACTACCCGTGAGTGAACATATGGAACACCAAAATACTCTCTAACAATGATCATTACACTATCATATACATTCTTGTTAAAAGGAATCAAATCTCTTACGAGCCTATCAAATGGACTTACTTACATCCAAAAAAGTACGACATATAAAATTAAATGATATTCCAACAAACAAGTGATCATTATCATACCAAAGTACAGGACTTACATAGATACATATCGAGCTCCAAAAGCGTATTCTAAGTTAACTTTTACCATTTAAAAGTGCTTTTAGGATAGCATCACTGATCCCATCAGCATATGGGAACAAGTGACCAGCACCCTTGACCTCATGATACTTTATCCATTGAAGTTGTTGGGCGATATATCGTTGAAGTGTTACAGGCACAAATATATCTTCATCACCCATCCACATATGAACGGACCCTTCATTGTTCGGAAACGGGTTTTCAATTTCCATCGGGTCAAATTCCCACGTACCAAATCCAACATTCATGTCACGGTGTATCGATTCATATTCTCCTTGCTGTCTTACTTGTCCCTTTCACCAAAAAAAAAAAAAATAATAAAAATTTACATGAGATCATCAAACTTCCATGATTAAGATTAAAATTGATGAAGAAACTCCATGCACCTGAACTACTGCCCCACCAGCTAAAAACCTGGGAACAAGTTGTATGTCTTGGCGAGAAAGAATAGCAGGACTGTGAGAAATAACGGAGGAAGAAGGAAATAATCTCTGAGTATTCCACCAGTACGTCAGCCATGGAAGGTAGTGAGCAACACGCAAGCACCATTGATCTTGAAGGAATTGCTTGGAATATGCTTCATTTGATAAGTTGGCCGGCAAGCTAGGCCACCAATAATTAATTGCCGGAGCAATAAAAGTCACTCCGGCTAGCCTGGTTTGATACAACAACCGTATTCAGATCAACTTATACGAAAATTAATGATACTTTATAGTAACGTACGGACATGCATATATACCTGTGAGGAATGTACTTTAAACAAGTCCAAGTTACTTGACCACCCATTGAATAACCGACAACATAGAATTTTGACCCGAGTCGTAACTGATCAGCAAGTTCCTCTATAATCCAAAGCCGAACTCTTCAAAGTTCGGTTAGGGTGTGGATCGCTCTCTCCATAACCGGGTCGGTCATAAGAAACAATATATATCCCTAATTCTTCAATTAAGGCCTGTAAAAGTCGATCAAGTGGTCAATAACGGAAACGAATCGATTAAAAGAAACTAATAAAGGAGAGAGTCGAAGCCATGGACGAAGATTATCTTGTATTTGGCAACCTCTTTTGGTACGCCGAATTCTTTGTAGGATAAATGTCGTCCGTCACGAAGCTTGATTCTAGGGTTTGTAATTGGAAGTCCGTCTGGAGATCCGAGTTTGTTGGGAGGGGGTGGATAAGCTGATTGATAAGCCCATGGCGCCAGAAACCCCGTAAAGAAGACAAGTAGTAATTTCATCAAGATACCTGAAATAATTTCAAGTTCATGTCGGGGAATAGGAATTGGAGCAAAATGCATTCAGTTTTTTTTTTTTTTTTTTTTTTTTTAAAACCTTGTATTTGAACTGTAAATAATATGCTATCTGTTAAAAGGTGAAATCCGATTACTCCATAATTATACACCATTACAGTAAGATCTATGTTGCATGTCGAAATGAAATCGTTTATTCGATAAACACTTTGCTTCAGTAATGATATCACAAAGAAATCCTTGATGCATGCATCGAATAAGTGTGGAAAATTAAAGAAATAATGGAAAGGAGAAATACATGGGAAGATTAATGGGGATAAAGCACCTGAAGGATAAGGGGATGAAAGATTCGTATTTGGATTTTCTGGTTTCTGCTGAAATCTTCTTTTTTACTTCAGCTGTCATTGTTGTTTCTTCAACGGTGCAAGAGGAGGAAGATGAAGAAGATGCTTCGATTTACTGGGTAGAGTGGTGCTCAGAATCTTGAGCGGATTCATGGGAAATTATATAAACACTCCAACCTATTTTATACCAACACTTCATGTTAGATTTTGACTAGTTCTCGTTGGTGTATTTAAATTCTCTTTAAAAACTATTGGTGACTATTTGACATGATTACACTATTTTTTGACTAAAATATAATAGACTAGAATGTCTTTATCAACACTCGATTCATATTTATAGGTACCTTTAAACTTAAGGGATATTTATTTTATTTTTTTGAACGGCTGCAAATAGCATATTTCTAGACTGGGCAAATGACAGAGTACAGACGTTGAAGGTAGAATTATAGGGATGGCAATGGGACGGGTATGAGACGGGTATTGGTGATCCCAGTCCCATACCCTATTATGAAACCGCATCACATACCCGCTTCCGTCCCGTCGGGTATCCGGTTCGTAAATAACCATCGGGTTCGTGGTTATACCATGGGTATTTGGTATCCCAATCTATGATAGTAATAGGTCGAAATTTACTCGTTGGAATTTCCATTATAAAACCCGTCACAATCTCATCTAAATAATTACTTGAATTGTTTAATAATTCCAATTTCTAATAACATCAACAAGTCTAATATCTATGAAATGTGCATCTTAATAAGAAGAAATTGATACTTAATAAAAAAGAAAGAAAGTGGCTATACATGATAACTAATAGAAGAATGAGATACCATCAACAGATATGCATGCATAGTAACGAGTAAATGAGTTGAAAGAGGATACACGAGAATTGGAAAACTATATATCACATAATATACTATATATAATTTTCGGTAAGTAATAATTAAATAACGATAAAAAATGGTAAATAGTAATCACATAATAATAATCGTATATAATATCAAAATATGGATTTGCAATCTCATATATAAACAATAAAAATATAAGTATATAAAAATATATGGTTCGGGGTCGGGTATATGGGATCGGGTAATCGGGCGGGTATCACCTCAATACCAAATCCATCCCATACTCACGAAATATTTCTAAAAGAATCCCATACCCAGTCCCATAACCATTTACCCGGTTCAAAACCCGTCCCAAATGTTTCGGGTTCGGTTTTTCCCATCGGGTTCGGGTATTTTTGCCATCCCTAGGTAGAAAGATCCCAAATAAGAAAACGCCGGCCTTAATACTACTGCTTGGAAAAATAAATCTGCCGTTTAAGGATTATTCCCCATAATTATGAAATCCAATTAAAATATTAATTGGAGGCATAATCATAGGTCTATTTTATAGTCGATTACTATTTTATATGGATATATAAGAAATTGGGCCAACTTCATAATTTGGTGATATCTTGTACCAATATAAATCATCATTGAATTCATTGATTTACGACAATTACAACAATATTATTAGTTTCGAATTGGGCGATAATTAGACTAGTGGATCCGGTTCACTGAAAAATTATGAAAAATTACATTTGTTTATTAGATTTTTTTTTAGAACAGCAAAATTGTATTAAGGAAAGGAATTCCAGCGGGAAGCTGGAATCCCACGAGAGAAACAACAGGTTTGGAATACAAAATTACAAACAGCCAATAACAATCCAAAAATAAAAGGAAAAATCGAAAGGCAATCCAACTAGGATTAAATACCAGCAAAGCTTGCACCTGCCACCAAATCTCTGAACCCCAAGAAATGAAAATTTATCACAGCAGAGCACCGGAAATAATGAAGATCCCAGGGGTAATTTCGTCAAAACTGATCATATGGATTTAAATATCCATAGAACTTGAATTTTTCCAGTTTGATGGATGAAAAAGATATATTATAATAATGTAAAAAAATAAAACGTATTTTTATAGTAATATATTGAAAAATGAATCTTAAGACAAAAAATATGTCATGTCTGATATATGTTGGTTGAAACAAATTAATATGGTTATGTAAATAAAAATAAGTCGACCTTAATAATATATTCAGATTTATACTGAACATTACTAATAAAAGTTGTGATAAAAAATAAATTAAAAAGCTTAAAATAATTATAGAAAGGGGTTTTGTTATAAAAGTCCTTAAGTTTGTCATAAATGTTCGATTTTGTCCTTCTATGAATTTTATGTCCACTAAAGCCCAAAATTTGCAAACATTTTTCCATCTTTGTCCCTGAAACCTGTGATAACAGGTTTCCAGGTTACCTTGAAATTATTTTCACATAAAAATCCTTATGTTTGCAAATTTTTACGTTTTTACCATGAAATTAATTTTGCATAGAAGGCCTTAAGTTTTTCGAAAATGTCACCACCCACCACCACTTCCACTGCAGTGGTGATGGTGGGTGGTGGAGGCCGAACATTTTCAGAAAACTCAAGGAATTCTATGCGAAAATACTTTCAAGGTGATGGAAAAAAGTTTGCAAATTTTGGGCTTTAGTGGACATAAAATCCATATAAGGACAAAACCGAACATTTACGAAAAACTTAAGGACTTTTATGACAAAAGCCCTTATAGAAATTAAAAAGATAATAAATAAAAGTAGGAAAGCAATGGGGTTAAGTAGTCGTGATTGATGAGGGTCGTTAACGATGTGCGTATATGTCTTTTTATGTGGTCACCGACTATGAGCGTGTTTGACAAAAGTAGTTGGTAGTTA
Organism: Cichorium intybus; assembly: GCA_023525715.1. NCBI lineage: Eukaryota > Viridiplantae > Streptophyta > Magnoliopsida > Asterales > Asteraceae > Cichorium > Cichorium intybus. The sequence continues at coordinate 27,211,598 of CM042013.1, read as the reverse complement.
GAAGCTGATAGTTGGTAACTAGTAGTTTGGAAGCTGGTAGTTAGTAGTCGTAGCTGGTAGCCGGTAGCCGGTAGCGGGTAGCGGATAGCAGATAGTTGGAAGATGGAAGATGGAAGATGAAAGATGGAATATGGAAACTGGAAGCTGTAAATTTTATTTGTGCAAAAATATTTGGCAAAAATAGTTGTTAGCTTTTAAAGATGTAAAATTATATAAAAATCAAAGGGTAAAATCTCTCAAAAGCTACTTGAATTAGCATTTGAATTAAGAGTTTTTTGTTTAAAATAAAAGTTTAAAACTTCTACTATCAAACTAAATTTTGTTCATTTATTCAAGATTTTTTTTAAAAACTAAAAAACCAAAAGCTCTCAAAATTTGTGTCGAGCATGCACTATGTTTGTGTATACAAGTAAAATTATATTAAAATATTGTTTATAGTTTGTAAATTGTTAGTTTTAAAAATAAAATTTACAAATCATAACTTATTTTTATAAGGATATTCGTTAAAATAATCATCATTATTTTATCAATTTCTTAATCTTTGTTTTTAAAATTATATTATGATAAACAAACTCAAATCAAATGACTAATCTAAATATAAACTAAAATTATAGTTATTACTGACTAGTGTGATAATGATACATGTGACGGAAAAACATGGAAATCAATGAGAAACCATGAATGGGTTTGTCGGTATTTCGTAGTGTGTAAAATATATCACCTAGAGCATGTAATTATACAAAAATAAATTCTAATATATGACAAATTTAGGGGGATAAAATTAACCTAAATCATAACTCGATTGTTAGGAATAAACAAGAATAAATCACAAACACAACAATATTTAACGTGGTTTAGCCAATGTGACCCTCCTCCACAAGACAGTAGGAAATATTCTTATTCACAAGCTTGAGAAAACCAACTCTGCAAATGAAACCATAGCTATCACACGTCTTATATAGGTCAAGTACAAAATGTAACCCTAACTAGACTAGGGTTGGTCCAAGCTACACAGATCAACGAAGGTCCATACCGCGGGGGCTATACAACTTACACCCCATATGAGATAAGTGTTTTGTCATGTACAGCTTCAATCCTAATAACCCTCAGCCTACACCAAACACTTATCCCTTTGATTTCAGGTGTCAGGTTTCTTTCCCTTTCTCGAGTGGGTCTATATCCTTTCGGATCGTCAATTTTCAAGTCACACTAAACATTGGTCTTCTAAATTTGGAGCAATTATAGTTTCTATCCAATCATTGGCTTACCTGATTGCGAGGTCTGCTAAAAATCAGTCACACATCATAATGAAAACTTCTAGAACTGGCCTTTTAAGAAAAGTAGGTGTTGAGCACTACTTTCATCGCCAGTAGTGGTGAAGTGACGTTCAGCACCATATAACATGTTCATCTACCGGAGTAAGCACATTAAGAACATCGTTCATCATGCCAACATGTAAATTTACAAAGCTCTACCCACTATGGTTGACATAAAGTCTAAACTTGGTAACAATACAGAGTTTTTCGTCCATGATGCCTCCCTCTATAAAAGTCTAGTTGGGGGACTATAATACCTCATTACCTCATTTTTACTCGCTCGCAAATCACATATATGGTTCAATAAATTTGTTTGTTCATACATGCTTTCCGTGAATCACACTTTACCGCCCTTAAATGCATTGACTTATACCTCAAAGGCACTCTCACATGTGGATCCCCTCTCTATCCATTAAGCTCGTTTATTATACGTATGTTATTTTGGGCGGATATCCCAACATCAGATAACCCAACCTACCCACCCGGTGTTATTGTATGTTTTGAGCGAACATTCTATATCATTGTATGCAACGTGGCAACATACTATCTCTTAGTTATGTTTTGAGGCAGAATATTGTAGCATCACAAATGTCGTTGCGAAAACATGTTTTTATAACCTTCTTCTTGAAATCCACTACCCTCTATGTCGAGCCACTCTCTTTTATTGTGATAATGTGTCAAATGAGTTTTTTTTTTTATCGAACAACCCCCTTCAACACCAACAAGTGAATCCATAATTCAAACACGCATGTGTCTAACTTAGACGAGTCAAAAAAATTGGTTGCAAGGTTTTCAATAATACCAAAGATCAAACACAATTTTGAAAATACTAGCCAATTTCATACTATTGTTATTGACAAGTTCTCACTATCATGGAAACAATGTATAAGTATATCATTACTAATCCTACGTCTTTCTCAATATATGATGCTAAACAATCATTCATAAATTGATCACTCATGTTATTGTACAAGTCGTTCTTTATCGACTTGATTGTCAAAAATACACGTTTCACATGGAAAAAACCAGTGCTAATTTTAATATAAGATATACTCATACAAACACTCATCTCTATTCAATTTCTATTCTTCTTAACCCGTCTTTTTTAAATTGTGGTTTTTTCCCTTTAAATTTGGTTTATTGGTTTAATCTCAAACAAAATGTGTCCAAAACCAAAGACAAAGTGTATCTAAAAATTATCATATAATATCTAAAAATATCTGAAAATAAAAAGTGTCCTGCAAAACACACTTTATGTTTATGTAGTCTCTCATTTGCCGACAAACAAAACATATAAAGATGGACATCCATCTAACAAGAAAAAAAAAAATGTTACCGGTCATATGCGCATGTGTTCCACATTCCTTTCTCGCAATTTGTTGACATTTCTGCCAGGCTATTCATAGATTTCATATCCACATTAAGCATTCAACACCTCCCACTCAAACTGTAGGGGTGTATTAGCGGTTATTCTTATTAGACTAAAATTATTATTATATGTGACTATCTCTTTATATTTGGTAGATTTGAATCCAAGTTAGAACGGAATTCATTTTCTTTGCACTATATATATCCTTATAATGGAATACAAAAAGGACACGGTTTGATTCCAAACTTCACTATCATTCGAAAATCGTCACATGGTTGTTTTTCCAAAAAAAGTTGGCAAATTACCTATTTGTTCTTAAACGATGATTACAAAATATTCATGGTATCAATTACGATGCACAATAGATACTTGATTTTTTATCAACCATCTCAAATATGTGCTTTCTAAACAGAGCATTGTTCCTTACATAGAATCCGAACTTGAATACAGTACATTGTAAATTGTAATTAACTAGGTGGCATCATCCCGCATGTTGCGGCGGAGTTTGTAAACAAAATTTGTAAAAGAGAAAAATTATTAAAAACGCAAAAGTGTTAAAAAGAATACAAAAATTATATGAAGGAGACTTTGTTAATAAACTATCAGAGTAAATATTGAAACAATATAATCGTAAGAGTAAAAGCTAAATAAATAAAACTAAAAGTTAATTTAAGAAAAAATATAATTAGAATTTGGAATGTAAATTAAAAAAAAAGCTTGAAAATTAAAAAGAAACTTTTGAAGCAAATTCATAATAAATTAAAGGTTTTGTCCAAAATATAAAAAACGAAAACTAAAATAGGAACCAAAATTTTTAATAAAGATTAAAAATTGAGTCAATGTAATATAAATTAAAAGTTTGTTTTTAATAGTTTGTTCAAATAAAAAAAAAGTTAATCTAAAGAAAATTTGTAAAAGAAAAAAAATAGATTGAATGGCAAAATAATAGGAAAAACATTTGGGGTTAAAACTGTAAAATAGATAAAATTGATTGAGGTTTAATAACAAAAACGTTTGGGGTAAAAAGTGTAAAATAGGCAAAGTTGGTGGAGATTGGATCCGGATCCGGATTGAAGACCCGGGGAAAGAAAAAACATAACTTTGTTGGTGAATAGAGTCGAACATTTGGGGTTAAAACTATTTTTAATAGTTTGTTCAAATAAAAAAAGTTAAAATAGAGAAAATTTGTAAAAGAAAAAAAAAAGATTGAATGGCAAAATAATAGCAAAAACATTTGGGGTTAAAACTGTAAAATAGGTAAAATTGATTGAGGTTTAATAACAAAAACGTTTGGGGTAAAAAGTGTAAAATAGGCAAAGTTGGTGGAGGTTGGATCCGGATCCGGATTGAAGACCCAGGGAAGGAAAACACATAACTTTGTTGGTGAATAAAGTCGAACTCAGGACCTCTGGATGAACGTGATAGGCGCGTCCAAGCTGTTAACCGCTAGGCTGATGCTTCGTTTGTGTTTACAATGCCAAACAATTATTATAAAGAATATCGAAAATGATTAAAATAATAATATCACTGTTCATCAAATGGTAATTGTAATATAGGGTAATTGCTTTTTATCAGGTTCATATATCTTTTCATTGGCGAAGATAAAATGCGACGGTTTCTTTTTACAAATATATGAATTATACATGCGATCAAATTGCCATTTCAGGTTACAAATTTGAATCATTTCATTCTTGTTCAATCATTACCCAAGCTAAAATAACTCAATTTTATGTAAATATGAAGAAATGGGAATTTAAACACATGTTATTTTTGACAAACCGAATTGACCAAAATGTTGGTGATTTATATTACCAAAGTTATTTAAGGGTGGTGCGGAATGCACACTTGTTTGAGTTTGTTCAATATTGAAAGTACACTGCTATTTAGGGGCGAAGCCCCTAAACTGACGGGGGTCCGGGGGCAACGCCCCTGTTATGTAGTGTTCAAAGCAATTAAAAAACGGCAGCTTCCATTTCCATTTGATTACAATGCAAATATGAAGAATAGAAAAAGAAATAAAATTCCCTCACAGTAGAATACACGATGTAGTGAAAGTGAAAAGAAAAAAAAGACTAAAAACTCATACTTTATTCATAGATGGTGGCTATATTTATAGCATGTGAAAAACATGAAAACAACTATGCTACCTAAATAATCAGAAGATTTCTACCTATCCTAGATCAATACCAATTCAAACTAATAAACTATTAATAAACTAATCCTAATCCAAATAAAATATAAACCGATAACTATTAATACGTGCATATCAAAATCAATTAATCCAACAATCACCCCTTTAGTTGATTTCTTCATACTACTCATTCACAACATTCTCGACCTTTTCCGGACATCCGACCTCCATCTCGGTCACATCCAAAGTCTTCACTAGCTCAACCCATTTTGATTGTTCACAACAAATGTAACTTGTAACATGGCATACCGTTGGATACGTTCATTCACGACTTTTCCCGGATCCACGGCCTCTTCCCCGGCCACATCCAAAGCCACCCGATTTGAACCACCACTGCCATAATGTTCGCACCATGTTGTTTCTTCATATCTCTTCTTGTCTTGACAGCCATACCTCTACCGATCAATGCTATTTCGCGATTCTACCACCGCTCAAGAAGACAAGGTCACCACCACCTTTACCGTCTTCTGTTTCCCGCAACATGAACCGAACTACTTTGATTTCCTTCCGCTCGTCTTTTTCGCGCCTTTTGACAGCTTCAACCTTTTTCCGATCAAGCCCGTTCCAAGAGACTTATCCCATCGACTAAGAAAAACAAGCTCCAAGTTTTACCGTCTTCTTGCCCCTGCAGAACGAACTAAATCCAAAGCCACCTGCTTTGACGGATCTTTTCCGTTCGTCTTTGCAACACACTCCGCCGGTTGGTCTCTTTTCAATACGAACAGTTGATCAAAAAGCTGTTTTTTTCGCCTGCTAACAAAAACGATTCACACCCCTTCAACAGAACAAAAGAAAAAAACCCGTTTCCTGCTGCGTCTACCCTGCAGCGAAGGGCTACATATTTTCTTGAAACCGACTCTCAAAACGGCTTCCTACGTCTTCCCGAGCCCTAGGCTCTGATACCAAATGTAGTGTTCAAAACAATTAAAAAACGGCAGCTTCCCTTTGATTACAATGCAAATATGAAGAAGAGAAAAGGAAATAAAATTCCCTCACAGTAGAGTACACGATGCAGTGAAAGTGAAAAGAAAAAAGACTAAAAACTCATACTTTATTCATAGATGGATGGCTATATTTATAGCTTGTGAAAAACATGAAAACAACTATGCTACTTAAATAATCGGAAGATTTCTACCTATCGTAGATCAATACCAATTCAAACTAATAAACTATTAATAAACTAATCTTAATCCAAATAAAATATAATCAATAACTATTAATACGTGCATATCAAAATCAATTAATCCAACATGTTAGCAGGTGCAAGGGGCAGAGCCCCTAGCTGGGTTTATTAAAAATGCATCAGAAATTCGTTTTTCTAAAAATTGACCTGGTTTTGACCCTTATGTAGAACCCGAATTTTTGTAGCAGTTTATGACCGTTTGATGGTTAAGAAAACTGTCTTGGTGATAGTTTTCATCGGTTTTTCAGACAGGGATGATATCCCGTTTTTGGTCAATTTTCTGGTACAAATTCGAAAACAGAAAACTCCACATTCTCTTGGTTCGATCTTTGAATTTTATCCAATCGAGTGTTCGATCTGTCCATTGAAATACTTCGATTTGTTAGTGATACCACGACTTTCAGAGAATCAAAGCTGTCTTTTACCCCCCCAATTTCTAACACCAAATTGGGTAAATACAAAATACAGTAGTTATATCGTGTCATCCAAGACTTAATTTACTACAAATCTCGCCCAAAAAAAAACGTATTTTAACCTAATTTTTACCAAGTAAAAGTGCTTTTAAAATCTCATCACTAATCCCATCAGCATAAGGAAACATATGACCAGCACCCTTGAGCTCATGATACTTTATCCATGGAAGTTGTTTGGCAATATAACGTTGCAGTGTTACAGGCACAAGTATATCTTCATCACCCTGCCAAATATGAACGAATCCTTCATTGTTTGGAAACGGGTTCTCAATTTCCATCGGGTCAAATTTCCAGGTACCAAATCCAATATTCAAATCCCGATGAACAGATTCATATTCTCCTTGCTGTCTAACTTGTACCTCAACAAGTGCTCTACCAGCTGTAAAAATCGGTACAAGTTCTCTGTCTTGATTTGAAAGAATTTTAGGGCTGTGAGCAATGACAGTGAGAGAAGGAAAAAACTTCTGGGTGTTCCACCAGTAGGTCAGTGATGGAAGGTAGTGAGCGACACGTAAGCTCCATTGATCTTCTAGGAACTGCTTTGAATACGCTTCTGTAGATAAATTCACCGACAAACGTCGCCACCAGTAATTAACTACCGGAGCTATAAGAGTCGCTCCCGCTAGCCTGTTTCTCAAAGTAGAAAAAAATTAAACGTAAATCATGATTCAATCGATGAAACGTAATGCATACCTGTGAGGAATGTACTTCAAACAAGTCCAAATTATTTGACCACCCATGGAAAAACCAACGACATAGAATTTTGATCCGAGTCCTAACTGATCAGCGAGTTCCTCTATATCCAAAGCCGTACTATTCAAAGTTCGTTTAGGATCTGGATCGCTCTCTCCATAACCGGGTCGATCAAATGAAACAATATATATCCCTAATTCTTCAATTAGGGCCTGTAAAGGTCAAACAAGTACTCAAGAAATTGAATATAATAAATGGGGGAAAACACGAAAGAGTTGAACCCTACTGGGGAGGCTGCGGTGGCAATAACTGCATAATGCTTGACAGAATCGAATCCATGGACGTAAATTATCTTGTATTTTGCCACCTCTTTTGGTACGCCGAATTCTTTATAGGATAAATGTCGTCCGTCGCGAAGCTTGATTCTAGGTGTTGTAATTGGAAGTCCGTCTGGTGATCCGAGTTTGTTGGGAGGCGGCGGACAAGCTGATTGATAAAACCATGCCAGGAATCCCGTAAAGAAGAGGAGTAGTAATTTCTTGAATATTCCTGAATTCAGTGCAACATAGTGAGTATATCAAGAACGGTAACTATACAGTGAGAATAAATTAGGTATTGTTTAAGATTATAGTATGTTTTTTCCTATTAAATCAGATGACCCAAATCAAATTGCACATTAAAAAATACGCATTTGACCAAAAGAGTCGGAATCAAATCTATATTAATGCTTGACGGATGTATCTCCCAGAAAGCAAATTCGACTTGAAAATTTTTCTTCCTTCGCACAAACACATTGCTTACATAAACTCGTGATTGAATCGATGACCAATTTTTTAAACAGTTCAAGGTCTATAAGTTAGAATTTTGGTTTTCTTTTGATAACGGGGAGTAGATTCAATAGAGCACCTGAAGATGAAGGAGATGAAGAATCGGATTTGGAATTCCTGGTATGGGACCTTGCTGATGAAGCTGAAATTTTCCTCTTTGCTTCGGTTGTCATTGTTGTTGTTTCTTCCGCTGAAGGCGATGAGAAAGAGAAGATGTTTTGGTTCGATTTGTAGTCGTATGTGGCTGATTGTTATTTATGGGTTCATTTTCAACAGGTAATTAAAGTGGTCCATGAGAGCCATCTCTGATTCATTCAGCCTTCGAAATTCTAGTGGGTCAGACAATGACACGTTTTTTTTACAAATGAATGATAAGAATCGTCTGTTACTCCGTTTACACGAAATTGTGAGTTTGGTTTGTTGTTTAAAAGAGTTGATAATAAAAAAAACGACTACATATAAAATAGAAGTTATTCACGTAACATATCTTAGATATTTATCAATTTGATCACGTGAGATAAGTTATATCGGACCTGAAATGCAATGGATACCTTATTTCTGCATATAAAAATGTGCGGTATGTATCCCACGCTAGTGCCCTAAGTTTGACGTGGAGACCTTTCACTGTGTGGAACACCGTCCCGGCCAGGCATGGACTATGCCGCTATTGTTGGCCGTGGTTGCAGCAACGAGAGACAACGACGATTTTAAATGAGTTGTGACCATTGGGGAGAGTCGTTGGCATATAAAAAAATAATTTACCCATTCTAAATTTCTAACTATATATATATACCAAAAACAAACATTTAACACCATTTTTCACTCTAAAAAATGTCGGAATTAGAAACTACAGAGTAATATTCTTCATCGTCATTGGATGATGACACGTTTTTTCCTACACTCGTGACTGCGATATCTCGATTTTTCTGGCTGCGAAGGGAAGACGTAGTTCCCGTTCGAATGAGTAGAAAGAATATAAATCGAGATTGAGCGGCTGCACACAACTGTCTGGTACGTGATCACTTTGTGGATGATTGTTTATATGACAACAAATCGTTCAAGAGACGGTTTCATGTAAGCAAACCACTTTTCCTTCTTTTAGCTAACGATTTGTTTGAGAATTACAAATTTTTACAATTGCGATGGGATGGTAGAGGTAGAAGGGGGTCTACTACGTATCAGAAGGTAACATCCACACTTCGGCTTTTGGCTTTGGGCGTGACTTCAGACGCAATAGATGAATACTTGAAGATATCCGAGAGAACAACACGCGAATCTACATATTTGTTTGCTAAATATGTTATTAAGCTTTACGGCAACATATATTTGCGCAAGCAGACGAGGAGTGATGTCGAAGAATTATACGAGGCACATCATGCAGCACACGGGTTCCCAGAAATGCTTGGCAGCCTTCATTGTGCACATTGAGATTGAGAGTTCTGTCCAACGACATGACGATGACAATTCACGCGGAGCTATCATTGAGTGCCAACAATAATATTAGAAGTGGTCGCGTCACATGACATATGGATTTGACATGCATTTTTTGGTGTCGCTGGGTCAAACGACAAAAACGTTCTTAATGAGTCGCCTATATTCAATGATATTCTGACGAGGAGTGATGTCGAAGAATTATCTGTCAAAGCATACCAACATCTGATCGATAAAAAACGGAAAATGTTTAAAACGGCACAAGAATCGGCAATGAAGGATGTTGAGTGCGCTTTTGGTGTTCTAAAAAAAAGATTTCGTATAATGAAATATCTCGCACGCACGTGAGATAATAATAAAATAGCCAACATTATGTATGTGCGTATCATATTACACAATATGATAATAAAAGAAAAATGTCGAGCAATTTGTATGTATAATTCGTACGATGTTGCACATCCACATGAACAATTTGTACCCGATAGTTTCTAATACTTCATAAGAGTTACGGAAATACATAGCGCTGAAACGCATGACATCTTCGACACGATTTGACGGAGCATCTATACGAAAATCAGAAAGATAACGACGAGGAGGAGTAACTTTTTAATTGTTTAATTACGTATTTTTTACATTTTAGCTATGTAATTTTTCATTTCAAGTTTATGTAATATTTAACTTTTAGGTATGTAATTTGTAAAATTTTAGTTTATGTAATTTTTATTTTTAAATTAAGTGTAATGAACTTTAAAAAATTTAATGTAAATTGAATTTTATAAATTTTTGTATTTAAAAATAATAAAAAACTAATAATTTAAGTGATGTGGAGTGGTAGTTATTTCCATGTTGGTATGGTAGTGAATGGTAGATGATGTGACGATAATGTGGCGTCACTTTTGGTCCGGTGAATGTGGATCATACGTCATAGTCTAAATGGACTACAAAGTGTGGTGCCCTTTGTATTCTAAAAACCATATTTGGAAGACAAAATTACAGTTTTGGTCCCTGATGTATGCTGGAAATTTCAAGTTGGGATAAACTATATGAAAATCACAGTTTTGGTCACTAAAGTTTGCAAATGGTTTCAAATCAGTCCCTGTGACATATAAAAAGACTGAAATACCCTTTCCATTTTCTTTTTCATTTTTCTTTTAATATATTATTTATTAAATCAATTTAAAAAAAATAAATAAACCCATCCCACCCCAACCCCACAATTCGTTGCTAATTTGCTAGATTTGCAGAATATTTTTATGTCTTCGCTTTAGAACTCAATGATGAATGTATGCAGGGAGAATACAACAAAGGAAAAATGGCGATCATCGGAAAAGCTTCACTGGATTTGGCTGAATTAGCTTCGAAAACAGATTCCCCGGTGATCGAAAAGAAGCTTCCCGTCGTTCTCGAGGTTGCCGGATTGACGACACAATCTACAATCTCTGTAAGTCTTGATCAAAAACACGTAATTTTACAACACTTCATTGCACAAAATGTCTATTAGCCATTACTAAACATCTATTGACCACCACAGATTTTGCTAAGTTTTGTCGAAATCAATGACTCGGTCCAACTAGCGCATGACACAACTTAATCGGAGGATGTAAAAGAAGTTGAAAAAGCCAAGAAGAAACAACTGAGTTTGGAGGAAGCAATTTTGTCGGACTGAGATAACTCTGTCACATTCGACTCCGACGGGACATCCGGGTCACGAGATGTATCTCCGCCACGGTCTTCGGCTCCCGTTCAGCCGGATCCGGACAAAAAGGTTGGGCTCTTCAATTGGAAGAGGCAGCACCTGAACCATAGACTGGCGAAATCAAAAGTTGATGATTTCCGACCTACCGTGTCATCCTCCGGCGAGTCACTCGCCTCCGGTTCAAAGGAAACAAATATAATCCAAAATTCATTACGAAATACATGGGAAGCAAGAGACTTTGTTAGTCGAGATGAAGAATCAAAGCTCAACACACAGTCATTCTGTGGAATATAAACCTACCTTTAAACTTTTCCCTCCACATGGTTATCATGTGCATGATCACCTTTCTTGTTGTCATGCATGTGGTGTGATTTATAAGCATCTACTTTCCAGCATTTCCTTTGATTTGTATCGTGCATTTGCTCATGTTTTCCCTATTTAAGTGTTGTTGTAATAGCCTAGAAAAAGCACCAAGTTGTAGCCATTTATTTCTTCATTTCATTTGTTGTATTTTGTCTTAAAATATCAAGTAAAGGAGCTCTTGATTTCAGCCATTTTACCCATTGTTTCTTCTTCTTCACAACAACATAAACACATCTTGGTTTATATATTTAGCCATTCATACGTAGACATATATACGTATAATAAAGATCCTTTATTTTCCAACAAGTGGTATCAGAGCGAGGTTGTTTGCGAGGTTGTATATGTCAAGAATGACTACAAGGAGCACCACACTTACTTAACCCGATGTTGAAAATGTTCAAAGGACCGGAAGAAACGGTAGTGTTACGTTACACTATCCGATGCTTACGAAAACGAATTACGCGGTGTGGGCTATAAAGATGCGAGTGAATTTGCAAGCACAAGGAGTGTGGGATGCAATTCAAAATGCCGAAGTGGAGGAACAAAAAGATCGGATGGCTCTTGCGGCCATTTACCAAGCGATTCCAGAGGACGTACTTCTAATGTTGGCCGAGAAGGACACGGCTAAAGAAGCATGGAAAACGCTAAAAACGATGTATATGGGTGCTAATCGGTTGAAAGAGGCAAAAGTACAAACCTTGAGAAGTGACTTCGAGGTGATCCGAATGAAGAACGGTGAGACGATAGATGATTTTGTCATGAGATTGAATACAATTGTAACCGGTATTCGATCTCTTGGTGAAAAGATCGAGGAGAGCACGGTGGTGAAGAAGTTCCTTCGAGCCGTCCCGATGAAATTTATACAAATCGTGACATCTATCGAACAATTTGGTGACTTGAAAAACATGGCGGTCGAAGAGGTCGTTGGCCGTCTCAAGACCCACGAAGAGCGACTTCGAGGGTATGAAGAACGAGAAGAAGGACCTTCTTTATTGCTTACACATGCCGAGTGGGCATCTCGATCTAAGCAAACCGACGATGGTGAAGACCGGGGACGTGGTCAAGGTTGTAGGCGTGGCCGAGGAGATGATCATGAGTCCAAAGGAAACTGGAACGACTACAATCCTCGCCGAAAGGATAAAAGTAAAATTAAATGTTTTACTTGTGAGAAATTCGGTCATTATGCATCGGAATGTCCTAACAAAAAACAAGATGAGGAGGTGAACCTCATCCAAACCGATGAAGACGAAGAGCCCGTTTTAATGATGGCGATCTCGCATGAAGACAAATCCGAGAAGGTGTCGCTAAAAGAAAATAGTGACGTTAATATTGTTGCGTCCGAAGAAAGCCATGTCGAATCCGAGGTATGGTATCTCGACAACGGTGCTAGTAATCATATGACCAGAGATCGTTCAAAGTTCCATGAACTAGACGAGAGCGTAACGGGTCACACTCGATTTGGAGATGGGTCAAAGATCGGCATCAAAGGAAAAGGTGCGATCTTGGTTGATTGCGGTAACGGAGACCAAAAGGAACTCAACGAGGTATATTACATTCCAAGACTTAAAAGTAATGTTATAAGTCTTGGACAACTAACGGAAAATGAGAATCGAGTCGTAATGGATGACGATATTTTACGGGTATTTGATTATAAAAATAATTTATTTTTAGAAGCAAAAAGATCTCGTAAAAGACTCTATAAAACATTTTTAAAGACGATACGGAAAATATGTCTTTTTTCATCCCGAGATGATTCCGGTTGGTTGTGGCATCAACGTCTTCGATATGCCAATTTTTATACCATGGAAAATTTTGTTTTCTTGGAGAATTATAAATTTGCAGGTTCGTATCTAAAGAGACTAGATAATCCGAATAAGCAAATGGTGAATATTGATATCGAAAAATGTGAAAAAGGACACCGGTTTTTCGACGAACGAAAAAGGAAACCGCGAATGAATCGCGGCATGTTTTTTGATGAACGGAAGAGATTGATTTGGACCGAAATAAGTGGTGTTTTTTCTGTCCAACGCAAACCCGAAAAAGATTTTGTCGTTTTTGAAAAAGTGACGCGAAAGAAGGAAGAAGTGTCGCTAAAACAAACGACTTACGATTTGAAGCTTTTGGGGGAGTACGGTATGAAAAATTTCAGCCCGGGAATTTTTTTTCTATGGATTCGGAACTGAAATTTGTGGAGCGAAGTTTATAACAGCTAAGAGAACGGATGACTTAGACGTTTGGTTGATAAATTTGTTGGTCAAAATGGCCCGGTACAAAGGACCGGCTATTTTCTTTGACAACAAATTAGTGATCACATTGAAGAAGAATTTCGTGTTTCATTATCGAAGCAAGGTGGCATGCATGAAATACGAAAAACATGATGAAAAAGCAAAATACGTTTGGCGCAACGGATACCGAGTCAAGTTCGGTTTATGGGGGAGAATGTGGAATATAAACCTACCTTTAAACTTTTCCCTCCACATGGTTATCATGTGCATGATCACCTTTCTTGTTGTCATGCATGTGGTGTGATTTATAAGCATCTACTTTCCAGCATTTCCTTTGATTTGTATCGTGCATTTGCTCATGTTTTTCCTATTTAAGTGTTGTTGTAATAGCCTAGAAAAAGCACCAAGTTGTAGCCATTTATTTCTTCATTTCATTTGTTGTATTTTGTCTTAAAATATCAAGTAAAGGAGCTCTTGATTTCAGCCATTTTACTCATTGTTTCTTCTTCTTCACAACAACATAAACACATCTTGGTTTATATATTTAGCCATTCATACGTAGACATATATACGTACAATAAAGATCCTTTATTTTCCAACACATTCTTCGCCTCCTTTGATCAACGCAGTGACAAAGCCACCGGACCAAGCGCCTGCACCGCCTTAGTAACAGTAATCGCACATTAGCTTGAATCAAACGTCACCTCCACCATGCCAACCGTCAAACAATTCAACACTCTCATCATCGACGGCTCCTCCGAGTGGAGAAACCTCTGTGAAAAAGAAACCCACGTGGCAGAATTCCCCGACGAACATTTCGACCTAGAGACCGTGTTACATGCCGGAATCCGGCCATTATCGATTTCTCGAGAGAAATCATTTGTAGGGTTTTTTAGCCCGGAAAATTTCGATTCTTTGACCAGAGTAATGTCGTAGAGGGTGGAGGTGGGGGGTGGGAGGGTGGGGTGGGTTTTTTAATTGATTTAATAAATAATATATTAAAAGAAAAATGAAAAAAGAAAATGGAAAGGGTATTTCAGTCTTTTTATATGTCACAGGGACTGATTTGAACCATTTGCAAATTTTAGTGACCAAAACCGTGATTTTCAAATAGTTTGTCCCAACTTAAAATTTCCAGCATACATCAGGGACCAAAACTGTAATTTTGTCTATTTGGAATTATATTCTTTCTAAACCACTTTCAACAACGAGATGAAGATCCTCATAGTAAGATTATTATATTATTAAGACAAAATTGCAAAATCCGATTATTATATTATTAAAACAAAATTGCAAAATGTGTGTTTGTTATTTTTATATGGTTTTAGTCCAAAAAAGTTTGGTGGTGCACCATTGGTTCAATTTTGGATCTTTTATGTGATTTTGGTCCCTATAATTGATATTTTTTGTGGTTTTGGTCCATACCCGACCTGAATTGACAAATATACCATTTAAGTAATTCTTTTCTAATTTATTTAATTTATTTTATTATTCTTTTAATTAAAATAATTCAAAAAGAAAATACCAGGCCACCTCATCCCCTCGACTCTCTCTCTCTCTCTATATGGGTGCTTGTTTCAGCAAGAAAACCAACACTGCTCTCTTAATCCTGCTTCCCCGTAATCAGACCTCAAACAGAACACCCTCAACAACCACAAAACACGAGGAATGATCAACATGTTTTCAAGAAGAAGATTTTTGTCATCAAACACCAAATCAGTCATGAAATTGATGAACATAAACAAGAAGTGATTGATACAATGTGGCAGGCTTAGCCAAAGCAACTTCGTGGGGTCTCAAATCCCTAAGCGAAGAAGAAGGTACTCTCGTTCCAAAAGGAGCTTCGATTTTGATTTGGACTCGTGTAATTTTGTGGTGTCACGTGTACCCATGTGACAGGTGGTATGGGAGTAGACTTACAAAAAGTTAGAAAAATGAAGGAAATGAAGGGTCATATTCATGGAGATGTTAGAAAAGCTTAAAAGTACTACTCCACCAAAAATTGATATTTTTAAAATTTTATAGAACTGCAAATGAGTGACATTCTCTTTTTGTCATAGTTTCAAGGGGTGAAACCTAGATGTAATCCCTCGGACCATTACATGGACAAGGTTTAAAAAGTATATAATTTTGATTGCATGGAGAATATATGATTCTTATTTTAAGGTTGTTTTATATATTATACAATTAGATAATTGGTTAACCAATAGGTTACTACATAATTAGTCAAGTCATGAGCCATTGAGACAATGCAATGCATAAGGTATTTGTTGACTCTAGCTATGATCGATATGACTATTGATGTGAAAAAAAAATTGATTCTCAAAATAAATATAATGATTATTGAGGATAAAATCACATGAAAGTTGAAATTAGAGTTTGCAAACATAAATTAAAGTTCAAGAGCCGTTTTTCTGTTTGATTCTGAAAACAATCTTAGATGTCATGTTAGGCCTGCCTAGACCCATGTTCTTCATCGCGACAATCTTTAAACATCCGATAAATAGATTTTAATATAAATTTTACCAACAAGAATCGGACAAAAAACATTTATCATTATACTTAAAATAATCTAATGTTCCCTCAACTTCTAATATTGAAACCCACCGATACCGTCATAAGAAATAGCAAAAACAAGAAATTAGAATTGTGAGTCAAACGAAATTTTTGGTACAAAGAAAAAGGTTTAATATAGGGAGGTTTTGTGAGAAAAATTAGGTGATTCAGATTTACTTTTTGTCAATTACTCAAAAAATACCGGTAAACAAGCTAAAGATCCGGAACGAAAATTTTGAAAAAAGATTTTGAGGGTTTTTTTTTTCAATATTAGAAAAAGTAAGTTTAGGTATAAATAAAAAATCTAAAAATCTAAAATATTTTATTATATCAACCTTATTTTGTCAAGAGAGCTCCACTATTTTTGGGATTTTTCCTATATATAGTAAACCTTCACCAGAACCTTTCAGAGTCTTGTTTTCACAGGCGCCTACGATTTTGGTAACCTCTTCTCTTTTCTATCGTCGTTGGGTTCTGTGATTTTATAGTTTCTCTCTTGTATCCATTGACTATTATATATCCCTCTTATAAATCTATGGTTAACATATAAACTATATCCTTCATGAACTTTTAAAATATTATATTTACTTAATTTATTATTTCAATCATTTACTAACAAGTTATATCAATTTAACAATCCTCATAAGTGGCATCCAATAGAATCATATGATAGACAAACATATGATGTTCAAAGGTTGCATACTTTACTCAAAAAAAATATATTAACATGAGTTCAAACTCAGACATGAGAATGAACCCATAACATGAGCTTTTATGTGAAGATAAGTTATGATACTGACTTGATTTTTTTTTTCATTTGTTAATTACTTATATATTAGCACCGATAGCCTAATTTAAGGTGATGTAGTTTATGTGGTTAATTTCTATTATTTTGTATAAGGGTAAATGGTAATCTGCCAATTTTAATTATGTTAGTTCTAGCCTTACCAATCGCATTCAAACAATTAGTTTTGTGTTGTCAGAATCTTACTGATTAAACGTTGTCGACCTTCGTGTAGAAATTAATGCTACGTACCTCAAAAACTTTTTAATGATTTAAACATTCAATTTTCAATTTGATTCCACAGTTGTGAAAATTATAGTTATCAAACCATAAACCAATTAATTTGAATTTAAAACTTGAGATAACTTCGGTAAATTGTACCCAAGTTTTACATTTGTTCCTAAGTCACTCAAGCTTCATTCATATTTCAATTTATTTTATTATCATGAAAATTATGATGTATATGTCAAATAAACCAGTTTTAAACAAGTTATATTATAGTGAACATTGAATCGTTCAATTGACCAAAGATCTTCAAGAAAATTACAAATGGAAGTCCTTAATTGATCGTCACAATTCATTAACTGCTAAAACTTGTGTATTGGGTATATAACCCAATATGTTAATATTAGTCGTATATACATGAGGTGTTTCAAGTTTCGATTTTCGGGAAAAATTGGTAGGGTTTATGTTGTTTACTACCTTGTGGAAATGATTGTGTTTACAATAGAGTTTATATTTGATCCAATTGCTTTCGAGTTTCTATAGACTTTTTGCATGATTCGCGATATTATGGTAAATAAAATGCGATATCAATGGTTAATCACTTCTTTGGTGTTTTATAAGGAGGCCTTTTTCCAATTGCATCTTGAACAGCATTTAGTGCTAAAGATCCATTTAAATTTGTTACATATATAAAATATTACATTATAAAACATGTTGCCTTATTCAATGAAAAGTGTCATCCTTCACTTAAAAATAATGGGAGTCGACTGTCGAAACAATAAGTTCATAGGCTAAAAATATCATGATAGTGGAGGTCAATAACAAGGTACTAGGTCTATCGAGAAGTGGCTCTTAGAGGTTTCAACACCTACAAATGATGCAAAGAAGATACTAGAAAGCAACAATAGTAGCCCTTGAAACTTCTAACTAAAAATTGTGTCATTGATGCGAATATTTGGCCATGGATTGTATTCATGAGCTTTTTGGAGTGTAAATGGCACCTTTTTTTAGGGGTGCTACTCTCTTTAATGAGATCTTCTTTGTCATTTCTAGGTGTTGAAACTTCTAACGGTTGCTTCTCAATGTACATGCTACTTCTATTATTACCTCCATCATCATGATATTTTTAGCTCGCAAAGTTGGGAGTCATCATTTTTGTGATGAAATATGACGTTTTTAACAGTTTAGGGGAATTGTTTCTATCAAATAGTATTTTATCTATCTAAAAAGTTTAGATATATCATTAAGTCTCAATGTTATTCAAGATACAACGTGAAAAATATCTCCTAATCAACCACCAATTAACCACACCGATATCACATTATTTTCTGCAATTTCAAGAATCGTGCAATAAGTCGAAATAAACTCAAAAGCAATTGAATCAAATATAAACATCATTGTTAAACACAATCATTTCCATAAAGTAGTGAAGTGGGGGGATTATTACACCATCTCAATTATTAACCTTGAATCAACAGAAATGTTGGTGATTTTATTGTCACATTTACATTTTAGTATAATTGAAATAATAAGCATGTCAATGAGTTCACACTTTTGTTCTATCCGTTCTCAACCCATGACCAATATGTAACACCCAGTTTCTTAACTCTGGATTACATCATAATCACTCAAAATAAACACAGTGATCATGGTATAATCAAGAGTAAGCAACAAAAGTACAAGTAGAAATCAAAGAACAAGTACTTTTAAACAACATGTCCCAAAAACTAGTTTACAAAAGATTTTTTTACAAAACTATACAAAAGTGTATTCTGATTTACAAAAGTCAAAAGTCATGTCCCAAATCCATGCAATCATCCCTCAGCAATCTTCTTACCCCTGTCACCTATAACACAACATACAACTATTTTTTTATGAGCTAATTTAGCTCAATGAGTAAAATTGTCAATTTCAGAAATCATTTTAACAATTACTAAGATCTCCACAATTTAATTACAAATCTCAAGTTAAATGACTATCTCAGTCATTTAGCATACTCAATCATATCAAGTACCATATCAAACAAAGGATTCTCAACCCTGTTTAACTCATGTAAATTGGTTATCTCAACCATTTAAGACGTGCAATAGTCTTAACTTAGTTATAATCAAATCAGTTATAAAGAATTATAACTACTCACCTGATGTTTGTTCAGTCTGTGGTCCACCCGTGCCTCGTGTATCTCTTTCCCTCCTGTGTGTATCTGCTCAAAACGACATTACATATCAAACTTCAACATTCTCAAAACAATTTAACCACATCTAACTCATTAGATCAAGAATCAATAGCTAATAAGGATCACAACTATGAACATCACACACTACTTACTCATAACTTCCAATTTTTGCGGTTTCTACCAAATCAACCGTAGGAATTTGACAATAACCATAATAGAGACTCAACACAACACATATTAACCATCTATTAACAATAAATGAGCTACTTCAAGCAGAAAATCGGATTCAAGAATCTAGGGTTTAAAACCCTAGAAATCAAAATCACTAACCTTTGAAACCAAGTGCTCAAGAACGTAATTCAAGTGTTAAATCCAACTCCCTAAGCTTTTCTCACGATAAACCCTCGATTACTAGGCTCAAAAATCGCAGGTTGGGGTCTGAAAATCGTCCATGGGGTCTGAAAGTTCGTAAAATGACGAAATGAGGTCCAATTGGGTATTTATACCTGCACAGGAACCCGTCCCGGGTTGCAGAACCCGCCCCGGGTTGGTCAGAACCCGACCCGGGTTTCTGAACCCGCCCCGGTTTACGTCACGCATTCACCGCCTTCGATTCGAATCTCACACGGTCCGGGTTTATCGACCCGACCCGGGTTTCTGCCGAACACGACCCGGGTTGTATAACACGACCCGGTTTGGTACTTTTCCATTTTTATTTCACTTTAACTCGACCCGGGTTGCTATACTCGACCCGGTTTTGACCTTTTTAAACATCCAAATTGTTTCTTTTTACTCTTTTTAGCATCCTACTTTTATTAGATTAGTTTCTTGATATCTTAACTCATGTTTTAACTCATCTAAGCTCGTTTATATTAAAATTAATATAATTCTATCGTAATTAAAATTTATGGTATTACAAATTCTTACCCCCTTCAGACGATTCCGTCCTCGGAATCTCTTGAAACAAAAAGGGATATTTTGACCGCATTTCATCCTCGGCTTCCCAAGTGACATCTGTTCCCCTATGATGTCGCCATTGTACTTTGACTATGCCAATCTCTTTATTCCGCAACTTTTTGATCTTTTTATCCAAGATCCTTTCCGGCATCTCTTGATATCTCAATTTCTCGTCTAACTGAACTCCGGCCAAGGGTATTTGTATAGCTTTATCATGTATTGTTTTTCTAAGGTGTGACACGTGGAACACATTGTGAATACCTCGTAACTCATCAGGAAGTTCAAGTTTGTATGCAACTGCTCCAATCCTTTCTAAGACTTGAAAGGGTCCGATAAATCTCGGGCTCAACTTCCCTCTTTTACCAAAACGAATTACTCCCTTCCACGGGGACACTTTTAACATCACCATGTCTCCAACTTGGAACTCTAATGGCTTTCTTCTCTTGTCTGCATATTGTTTTTGACGGTTTTGAGCTACTCGCATATGCTCACGAATGATTTGTATCTTTTCTTCAGTTTCAGCTACAATTTCTGGTCCCGCCAATGGTTTCTCTCCCATCTCTGTCCAGCAAGTTGGTGTTCGACACGGTGCACCATATAAAGCTTCAAAAGGTGCCATCTGTATGCTGGAATGATAGGTATTGTTATATGTAAATTCGGCTAAAGGTAGATGATCGTCCCAACTACCTCCAAAATCAATCACCGAAGCTCTAAGCATATCTTCTAACGTCTGAATAGTTCTCTCGGTTTGACCATCAGTCTGCGGATGATAAGCCGTACTCATTAAGGCTTTAGTTCCCAAGTGTTTTTGAAAACTTTGCCAAAAATGAGAAGTAAAACGACTATCACGATCGGAAACTATAGAGGTAGGTACTCCGTGTCGTTTCATCACCTCTCTAACATAGATCTCTGCTAATTTGGACGCTTGGTAATCTTCTCGTATAGGAATAAATTGTGCTGATTTAGTCAACCTATCAACAATTACCCATATTGAATCGAACCCTCTTGGAGTTCGGGGTAACTTGGTGATAAAGTCCATAGAAATCTCATCCCACTTTTTCTTCGGTACAGGTAGTGGTTGAACTAACCCGTATGGTCTCTGATGATTTGCCTTGACTTGTAAACAAGTCAGACACTTCTCCACATATCTCCCAACGTCACGTTTCATTCCCGGCCACCAGTAAAACGGCTTTAAACTTCTATACATCTTCGTACTTCCTGGATGGATTGAATATCGTGTACAATGTGCATCTTCAAGTAACAGCTGTCTCGTTTCTCCGTGTCTCGGGACCCACACTCGTCCTTGAAAAGTCTTCACTCCTTGTGCATTTTCAACTAGCTTATCTACATAGCCAACCATTCTCTCACTTTTCATGTCATTGGCTTCTCTCTGGGCACGTCGAATCATTTCTGGTAATTTACTAACCACTCCCATCCGAGCTGAAACGACTCGAATAGGTGGTTCTTTTCGGCTTAACGCATCTGCCACTACATTTGCTTTACCAGGATGGTAAAGTATTTCACATTCATAATCTTTCAAAAGATTCATCCATCTTTGTTGTCTCATGTTCAGCTCTTTTTGATCAAACAGATATTTTAAACTCTTATGATCTGAATATATCTGGAACTTCACGCCATAAAGGTAATGTCGCCAGATTTTTAGTGCAAAAACAATGGCGGCTAACTCCAAATCGTGTACTGGATAAGTTTGCTCATGAGGCTTCAGCTGTCGAGACGAATACGCAATTACTCGTCCCCTTTGCATTAATACACATCCAAGACCGATCTGTGAAGCATCGGTAAAAAGGACAAAGTCTTCCACACCTTGAGGTAAAGCTAACACCGGAGCTTCGCATAACGCCTGTCTCAGTTTTTCAAAAGCTTCTTGTTGTGCTTCAGCCCAGATAAACTTCTCTGTCTTTCTGGTCAGCTTTGTTAAGGGCAAGGCAATACTCGAAAATTTCTCAATAAATCGTCGGTAATAGCCAGCTAATCCCAAAAAGCTCCGAACCTCAGTCGGATTTTTGGGTGGTGCCCAACTCATCACTGCTTCTATCTTGGCAGGGTCCACTTTAACTCCTTCTCTATTTATCACATGACCAAGAAACTGGATCTCTTGCATCCAAAACTCGCACTTCGAAAATTTTGCATACAATTTTTCTTTACGAAGAAGATTTAAAATCAACTGTAAATGTTGTTTATGCTCCTCCCGGCTCTTGGAATAAATTAAAATATCGTCAATAAACACTATCACGAACTTGTCTAAAAATGGATGACAAGCTCGATTCATCAGATCCATAAAAGCTGTCGGGGCATTCGTCAAACCGAACGGCATTACTAAAAACTCATAATGACCGTACCGGGTGCGAAATGCTGTCTTCGGGACGTCAGATTCTCTTACCCTTAGCTGATGATATCCCGATCTCAAATCGATTTTTGAAAAATATACCGCTCCCTCCAATTGATCGAACAAATCGTCTATTCTCGGTAAGGGATAACGATTCTTCACAGTAATCTTGTTTAACTCGCGATAGTCTATGCACATACGCATAGAACCATCCTTCTTTCGAACAAACAATATTGGCGCACCCCACGGAGACGAGCTCGGACGAATAAAACCGCGATCTAAAAGTTCTTGTAGTTGTTTCTTTAACTCCTCCATCTCAGATGGCGCCAATCGATAGGGTGCTCGAGCTATCGGTTTCGCTCCAGGAACTAAATCAATAACAAACTCCAATTGACGATTTGGCGGTAAGCCCGGAAGATCGTCAGGAAAAACATCAGCAAAATCTCTCACTATCTCAACATCCTTCACAGTGGGATGTTCGGTTTCAATTGGGGCAACATGTGCCATAAACAAAAGAGCACCTCTTTCGGTATACCTTCGCGCTCTCGCGAAAGATACAACCGGAATATGTTGGAAACGGCGTTCACCTCGTATTAACGTCTGCGATCCGCTCGGAGTTCTCACGGAAATAATCTTTCCGTGACAATCCATATTTGCCCTATTATTATCTAACCAGTCCATTCCAACTATTACATCAAATGCACGAGTACTCATTGGCTTCAAATCAATAAGGAAAGAAATCCCATTGATTTCAAGCCGACAATTTATATACTCAGTATTTACTATAACATCTCTCCCGTCAGCAATATCAACTATTAAGCTCTCACTCATTTTAGACACCGGTACATTAATTCGAGACGCGAAAGGTACAGATATAAAAGAAATTGATGCACCAGAGTCAAACACCATACGGGCTCGAAGAGAGTTCAGGCTAAAAATACCTGTAATCACATCTGGTCGCTCTCTAGCCTCTTCCACGGTCATCTGGAAAGCTCGAGTTCTAACATTTCCACCGCCTCTATCTCGTCTATCGCCTCGATTATCACCTCGTCCCGCCCTCGGAGTTTCACGACGTGAATCAGTTCTCGGCTTTGGGCAATCCGGGCGAATATGACCACTTTCCCCACAATTGAAACACACACGATTTTTCTCCAAACAATCTCGAGCCATATGCCCTGTCTTCCCGCATTGATAACACATAAGAGATGGGGTACTCGAATCACAATTTCCAGCATGTTTTCGACGGCATTTATCACACCACTTGTTCTCAGTTTTTCTTGGATCAC
The DNA here is from genome assembly GCA_023525715.1 of Cichorium intybus. Lineage (NCBI taxonomy): Eukaryota > Viridiplantae > Streptophyta > Magnoliopsida > Asterales > Asteraceae > Cichorium > Cichorium intybus. The sequence goes on along the minus strand of CM042013.1, from coordinate 27,187,500 downwards.
CTCGATATTGATAACTCGGAACTGGCTGCTTTTGAGAACTACCCTCAGGTCTTCCTTCCCACTTCCTCTTCTGGCCTCCGCTTCCTTGGTCCCCCTTCCTTTCACTATCTTGCCTCCGCAGTTCTTTTTCTCGAGATTTAGCTGCCTCAACGATCTGCTGATAAGTTATAAAACTGGAACTCTGTAAAAACTCCCGTATCTGGGTCCTCAGTCCCCACAGATACCTATCAATCTTCCTTTCTTCAGTATCCACCTGATGAGCAGCAAATCTGGCTTTTTCGTTGAACTCTGTCGTATACTCCTGTACTGACCGCGTTCCTTGCTGCAATCTCAGAAAATCTTCTTCTAAACTTTTCATCGCAGTAATTGAACAATACTCCTTCATAAACTTCATTTTAAACTCCTCCCACGTCGGTTCTGGTTCCAATCCTTTCTCTATATCAAGGTTTATGTTCTCCCACCAGAATTGAGCATCTTTATGTAAACAATTTGTGGCATACTCAACTTTATCTTTTTCCGCACACTTACTCGTACGAAAAACTTTCTCGATATGTGTCAGCCAATTTCGTGCAACAACAGGATCATCAGTACCGAAGAAATCATTTGGTTTACATTTGCGAAACATCTCATAACTGCAACCTTTTGGTTCGCCTGACCCTCCAACTTCAGCATGTAAAGTAACCGACTCTCTCTGTCCCCTCCCAACCACAGGTGTGATAGGAGGTCGGTCTCGATCATCTCTATTTGTCTCCTCCGTCTGAGGTCTCACTAAGGTAGGCAATAGGCTTTTAACTGCCTTTGCTACCTCCGCAGCAATTAACTCTTGTAAAGATGATGTTAACTCAGGCGGTCTCTCGCCTTCAGACTGGCGCCCCAGTCTTGGATCTTGTGATCCCGAATGCTCATCTCGGTGATCACCTCCCTCTTTCTCCTTTCCAGAACTCATAATGAGGCTGAAAAGAAATTTAACTCGTTATAATCTCGTTTATCTCAATACTCTTTTTGTATCTCATATCTCATCAAAATTCTCGAAATAACACACATACTCATAATATGTGTTATTTAAGGGTGATTGCATAGGGACAAAATGGGACTTCTCTTTAATAGTTTGAGTTTAGAGTTTACTCTTTAAAGTCTAATTCACTCAAACCCTTGCTCTGATACCAACTTGTAACACCCAGTTTCTTAACTCTGGATTACATCATAATCACTCAAAATAAACACAGTGATCATGGTATAATCAAGAGTAAGCAACAAAAGTACAAGTAGAAATCAAAGAACAAGTACTTTTAAACAACATGTCCCAAAAACTAGTTTACAAAAGATTTTTTTACAAAACTATACAAAAGTGTATTCTGATTTACAACAGTCAAAAGTCATGTCCCAAATCCATGCAATCATCCCTCAGCAATCTTCTTACCCCTGTCACCTATAACACAACATACAACTATTTTTTTATGAGCTAATTTAGCTCAATGAGTAAAATTGTCAATTTCAGAAATCATTTTAACAATTACTAAGATCTCCACAATTTAATTACAAATCTCAAGTTAAATGACTATCTCAGTCATTTAGCATACTCAATCATATCAAGTATCATATCAAACAAAGGATTCTCAACCCTGTTTAACTCATGTAAATTGGTTATCTCAACCATTTAAGACGTGCAATAGTCTTAACTTAGTTATAATCAAATCAGTTATAAAGAATTATAACTACTCACCTGATGTTTGTTCAGTCTGTGGTCCACCCGTGCCTCGTGTATCTCTTTCCCTCCTGTGTGTATCTGCTCAAAACGACATTACATATCAAACTTCAACATTCTCAAAACAATTTAACCACATCTAACTCATTAGATCAAGAATCAATAGCTAATAAGGATCACAACTATGAACATCACACACTACTTACTCATAACTTCCAATTTTTGCGGTTTCTACCAAATCAACCGTAGGAATTTGACAATAACCATAATAGAGACTCAACACAACACATATTAACCATCTATTAACAATAAATGAGCTACTTCAAGCAGAAAATCGGATTCAAGAATCTAGGGTTTAAAACCCTAGAAATCAAAATCACTAACCTTTGAAACCAAGTGCTCAAGAACGTAATTCAAGTGTTAAATCCAACTCCCTAAGCTTTTCTCACGATAAACCCTCGATTACTAGGCTCAAAAATCGCAGGTTGGGGTCTGAAAATCGTCCATGGGGTCTGAAAGTTCGTAAAATGACGAAATGAGGTCCAATTGGGTATTTATACCTGCACAGGAACCCGCCCCGGGTTGCAGAACCCGCCCCGGGTTGGTCAGAACCCGACCCGGGTTTCTGAACCCGCCCCGGTTTACGTCACGCATTCACCGCCTTCGATTCGAATCTCACACGGTCCGGGTTTATCGACCCGACCCGGGTTTCTGCCGAACACGACCCGGGTTGTATAACACGACCCGGTTTGGTACTTTTCCATTTTTATTTCACTTTAACTCGACCCGGGTTGCTATACTCGACCCGGTTTTGACCTTTTTAAACATCCAAATTGTTTCTTTTTACTCTTTTTAGCATCCTACTTTTATTAGATTAGTTTCTTGATATCTTAACTCATGTTTTAACTCATCTAAGCTCGTTTATATTAAAATTAATATAATTCTATCGTAATTAAAATTTATGGTATTACACAATATTAGCTCGAAGCTTCATTCGTAACTCCCGTAAAGTTGAAAGAACTCACTCGGAACGCTTTTTAAAGGATTACGCGGTACGATTAGGTAGAATAAGCCCTTCTGGAATAAATACTCAGCCGCTATACAACATATATCACTATCAAGAGGGAATTTCTTAGTATTTGGGTGATTTTAGGTTGTTTTGGAGAATTGAAGACCATTAGAGCTGCATTTTAGATAAATTTCTCTATTCTAATCTTTGAAATTAGGAGGTGCGGGAGTGTACAATTGCATCAGACTATACGACCAAATAACGGAGGTCAAGGGGTTGTGCCCCTTTGCGGGGTCCTAGGGGCAGAGCTGATGGACAGGCTGACATTGATGATTAGTTTCAACTGCCCCCTTTAACTGTCGTATTTTATTGGATTCAATTTTTCTAGTTCAAAATAATCAGTTTAATGTTCAAATTTACATATAAAAGAATACGAATTCGGTTTTCAAAACCTTCGATAGTTCTATACAAACATCCCCAACAAGAAACCCTACCAACTTTCCGAAAATAAAAAACGCAAACACCTAGCATATAACATAACATCTTGTATTGTAAGCCCTAAACCCAAGTTTTAGCAAAAACACTTTTGCATAGATTCCTACACTTAGTATTTTGATTTCAATCTCATAATTCATTGAGTTTTCAATTTGTATGCTGGGTCGTAGGCCCATTTGGTTAGATGTATATATACAGACTCGCACAACTGCCGAATCAAAGAGCATGTATCTTAATGATGGAGTGCGTGACAATTTACAGTGCTGCCCGAAGACGACTAAGAATGCATATGTAAGTTATCTTTATCACTTTTATTGATTGTCTCTCTTACTTTTTGCACATTGATAATGGTGTTGTTTTGGTAATCGTAAGACGTTTATCTTGATTGTATGGCTGAGAAGTATAAGGATGACCTGAGATAGACTATAGATGATGATCCTGATGTGTGGAAATATGCCAAACTTAAAAGGACCGGATCCAAGAAGGGGTCGGATATTTGGGATAGGATAGTCAGATCTCCACAATATGGTGACCGGTTCATTTTCTTCCACGTCTGGATCGTCATCCAATAACGCACAGTCGCAGCAAGAGGTACACTTATTCATTATATACATTGTGTTTAATATAGATGAAAAAGAAAGTTTCTTGCTATTGTAGAGAGTAAAGTTAAGTAGAATGCTATTATGGATGAGAAAAAAAAGAGTTTGTTGCTATTATGTATATTAAAGGTAAAGTAAAAATGTTATTATGGTTGACAAAAAGTATGTTTCTTTTATAGATTGCAACTATAAAGTATGTTTTTGTTATTTAAAACTGATTGTATGTTGTTATTATAGATTCAATTGATAATATGTCGTTACCATTTTTTAGATCTTAAGGTTACGTGCACAAGCGGAAACCTTGCAAGAAAGTCAAGTTCAAATGCTAGATAATTTCCTACATAGACAACAGGAAATGGAACAAAAAACGACACAACAATTCGAACAAAGACAACAATAAATGACAAAAGATATGTCACAACAGTTAATAACGGTCGCAAGAGGAGCTTAAAAAATGAAAGAAATGATGCGACAAATGAATCAACGTGATCCGGGTTGTTAGTTGTATGTTTTTAAAAAAAATTAGATGTACAATTTGACTTTTTTAGAATGTTAAACAAAATTTATCGTAATGTAATGTTTAATTAGTTGTGTTTTACTATTATGTATTGCATGTGTGTGTTTTGTCAAATAAGGACAACAATGATAAAAAATATTGAATTAAAAATAAAATTTTGGTATTTTTTTAATAAAAAACGAATTGCGTAGAAAATATAATATGTGTGTATTGTGTAGCAATTCCGCGTGGATGTTGCATGGGTAAAAGTCAAACACAGTTAACAAAGATATGTGGTTAATGGGCTTAATTTCTAGTATTGATATTGAGAAGAATCAGTTTCAGATTCGGGGGATGGGGATACCCAGCGCTAGACCTGGCAATGGAGCGGGTTTGGAGCGGATCGGCATTGATCCAAACCCATTTATCAAATTTCAAAAGTTAACCCAAACCCGATCCGTAACCCGCAGGGTTTTGAATAATCAAACTCATACCCTTATCCACCGGATCAACGGATACCCAAACCCGATCCGTAACCCGCATTGTAACAAATATAACATGAATCGCATTTTTGCTTGATACTAATAAAATAATTTTTTCATAATAAAACAAACGTCTAATATAGCCTAATACTTAAAATAACAATTCCAAAACAAAACAAACGTCTACTATTGGAAACATGCATGAGAAAATCGATTGTTGTCTGATGATTGTCGATGGAAGTTGTTAAGATCGAAGCCATCGTTGATCTTTATTCCACTTGGAGTCGAATGATATTCAAGATTCACGAATCAGGATTTGGAACGACTCCTCGAGGACCTGACTCTCGAGTATTGTGTTTGCGTGTGACTTCCTATATGCTATCGGCTATACCTCTATGTCCCGTAATTGTAAAGTAATTAATTTATATATAATAAATTTATTTTAATATAATTTTATACGGGGCGGGTTATTAACGGAGCGGATCGATAGTGATCCAAACCCAACCCTTTTACTTAAAGGGTTAACGGGTATGGGTCGTTATCGGGTTAACGGATCATAAATAACGATCCAAACCCATATATTTTGCACGGATTTGGAGCGGATCAGGGTCAAAACCCGCTCCATTGCCAGGTCTACCCAGCGCCACCTTGCGCCTGCCCCATTGCTATTCCTACTTATTTTTATGTAACACCCTTTATGTATTAGAAATCTCTTTTTTTGTCACGACGCATGTTTAATAAAGACGTGGCTAATGAGTATATTTGTTGTTTTGAAAAATGCAGTTTATATGGTTTGCTAATTAACATTTGTTTTTTTTTTTTTACCAAAGCACTTGTTTCTAAAAAAAAAAAAAAAAAAAAAAAAAAAAAAAAAAAAAAAAAACTATCCTTATGCACATAAAATGAACGTGAACCTCTGCAAGAGAACTGTTATATATAAAAAAAAAAAAAAAACTATCCTTGTCAGAATTATTATCCTAATTAAATGCAAGAGAACTGTTATATATAAAGAAAACAAATAAAATAATCTATCTATATTTATACATACTAATAAAATAAGCATTTTAGTGCCACTTGACATTTTTTTAGACCTCCTATTTGACAACACGTGGCGTGCTAATATTCCTTAGTAGAATGTTTTCCCGCCCATATATGTATCTTCTGATTGATAAGTAATATCCCAACCATAACCGAATTCCATGAAATGCTCTATCAAAAATTTTAAAATCCTTAATTATTAGCTCCAACTTACCAAACGTGTGACTAATTTTTTTTGAAATCCCGAATCCTCGTTATTATCTCCGTATACATAGGGCTTTTATTCATGTTATTCGGCCATGTATTTGCTGCAAATGAGTTAAAATTCAAAGACTTCGACGGCTGCCCCTCCGCCCTCCGCCTTTCGCATCCTTTTCTCGCTCACATAACCACTGAATTTGGTTTAGGAATCAAAAGAGGTAATGTAAGAACCCGCAAAAAGTTGTAAAAAGGGTAAAATGGTCTTTTGTCATGTTATAAGACCATTATGTAAAATAATATGTAGTTTGTGAAATAAGAATGTAAGAAATAAAAGTTTATGTAAATTTGGAGTTTTACCGCATGAATAGTGAAATTTGGCCAAAAATGGCAAAATGGTCATTTAACATAAAAATGACCAAAATGTTAAGTTGTTAGTTAATGGAACTTGGTTTGCAAAGATATGAGCTTTGGGACTAGTTTTGAACAAAGAAAGAAATCTAGGGACTAAAGTGCAAATATTTTATAAATAATAAATATAAATAAGAGAGATTATCCATCTCTCATTCAGAAGAGTCAAGAAGGCAGTAGAAATTTCCAGAGAGAACGAGAGAGCACGGGAAGAACAAAGAGTTTGGAACATCTTGCAAGAATTGAAGCTAATAACTTGGAATTGGTGATTCCAAGCTTGGAAAGGTAAGATTTTCATGTTTTAAACTCAATATCTTGAACGGGAATCATGTTTTGATTTCTGATTTCCCAGAAATCATGATTCTAATGAAATCATCCAACTCATCTTGCTCAAAGTCATCAATTTAACATGTCTAGTTGTTGAATACGTTGAAATACAAGAAAATGATGATTTTGGTTCAAGAACATTAAGTCACGGGTTTGGATGAACAAGTGGTTTTGATGAGTCTAATAGGTTAGAAATGATGAAAGAAACTTGTATTAACAAGTAATTCAATGGAATTGAATCTTTGATGCAAAAATGGTGAAATGGGTTTTTAGCTTAAGAACCCTAGAAATGGGTTTATGAGTTGAGACTGATTTCATATGGTTCTAATGGTTTTGTTAAGTTAAAAATGTCATAAATGAAGTAAGAAATCAGTTTCAAGCTTGAAAATTCAATAAATTGGTTTTTGGTGAAAAATTGGTGATTTCGGAAGAATTTTCAAGTTTATAAAGAAGATTTGATGATTCTGTAGTTTAAAGTCAAATGTAAGTTGGTATTTAGGGCCTGGAAATGACCCTAAACTAATTAAGTCAAGTATTAGGAGCTTAATGGGGTGAATAGTGAAACTGCAGTTTGAAAAATCGCCAAATATAGCAACATACTTATGATCATGACGCGACCACCCCTAGGGTCGCGACGCGACCTGGCGGCAGGAAGTTGAGAAGTTTCTGTCCAATTTTTGAGATTTGAACTCGTTGTTAGACATGTCTGTTTGACCTATAATTCATACCATAGGCTTAAAATGGTATGAAACCACATGGAAAATTGTCGGAACCGAGATACGACCTCCCGAGGGTACTGTAGTAAAATATGCGTATTCCGGGAAAATTGTAAAATGAGTTTATTAATGGTCATACACTTGTTATGACCTGCAGTTGTGCATAAGAGACTCATAAGTTGTAGAGTCAGTTGTAGTATGTATTTATTAAATAAGTAAATATATATGATACTTGTATAGGTGGTGCTTCAAATACTATTGAGCACGGAAAGGGAAAAGGTGTACGAGAAGCTTAGTGATCCATAGCAGAACCAAGGTGAGTATGTGTGGATTTTTTTGCAAGTACATAGCAAACAAATGATTTCAGAAAATGAGATTTCCAATTTACCTTAAATGTTAAAGTTTGGAAACAGTTTTGAAAGTGGCTCTATTCAGGAGCTAAGTGTTTAAAAAACAGATTTTAAAGAAGTTTAGTTTATAAAGCTATTTTGAAAGAAGCTTCATACGTGAGCTAAAGATGTTGAAGTTAGCTTTGAAAGTATTTTTGATTATGAGTTAAAAAGTCTATGAGTCTGAGTTTATTATGAATTGTGTCCCTTTTGACCAATTTGAGATGAAATGAAGAAAGTAATGAGATAAGAAGTAACATAAAGAAAGTAATTAGAGTTAGTTGTCCGGACCAGGATCACCCACATAATCGGAAGATCTGAAGACACTACTGGGGTGGTACCTCCCGTCGCGAAGTAGTTGTCTAGCTTAGCATAACCTTGTGTTTGGATCTGTTCCAAGTCACAAAGGGGAGACAGAGATAGCATAACCTTGTGCTTGGATCTGTTCCAAGTCACGAAGGGGAGACAGAGATAGCATAACCTTGCGGGTGGATCTGTTCTGTCCCGCGAAGGGGAGTTAGTAGAATGAATTAAATTAAACTAATTCATGAGTTTCAGTTGGTCACAAGAAAATGAGAAAGAAAGCAGTTTTTGAGAAAGAAAGCAGTTTTCGAGAAAGAAAACATTTTTGAGGTTTGAAAATAGAGAAGGAAAGCAATTTTGAGATTTGTTATAAAAATAAGTTTTAAGTAGTTTACTTGTTAATATTTCAAGTTATGAGCAGAAAAGTTTTGGGTCTAAAACCCATATTACTCACGAGGCTTTATGTCTCACGTATATTTTTTTAAATGCTATATACTTAGGTGAAAGGAGCAAGAGCTGGAGTTGGGACCAATGTATAATACAGATAAGTTTAAATTATGGCTTTTGAGTTCAGTCTGTAATTACCCCTTGAGAATAACTTTTGTAAAAAAAAATTTGAGTGACTTCCTGATAGTCACGTATTGTAAAATATTTGTAAAATAAACTGTATGAAATCATGGTTTGAGAAAGGGGTGTTACAGTTTTGGTATCAGAGCCATAGTTTAAGCGAATTAGGTTGAATACCATCCTAAGCTTAAACTAGCAAGCGCAGTAGTAAGGTGCCTTAGTAATATAGAGGTACACTTAGACCTGTAGAAGTTATAGGGTGAGTATGACTGCTACAAAAGTGCAGTCAATATAGGGAGATAACATGCTACCGCTTACAAAATACTATATAGAAATGTATATTAAACATAGATTTTGTTTATCTATATAGTAATGGAAGGAGGAAGACAGATGCCACTAGCTGACAGGGGTAAGGGTAGTCACACTTCTTCAAGAGGAAGTGGACCTGGTAATGTAATTAGAGATGCTGGAGCAGAGCCAAACCCACCACCACAACCTGTCACAATGGAAGCTATTCAGAATTTGATTAATAATCTACGAACTGAGTTGAAGGAAGATGTGAATAACATCATTGATAGCCGAATGGGTGAACCCAGTGCCCATTCCTCCCAGGAAGTTTCTAAAAAGACAACTGAAGAAGAAGCTAGCGGGGAAAACAAGAAGAGGGAGAAGGGCTGTTCTTTTAAGTCCTTTATGGCTTGTAAACCGCCGGAATACCACTGCACTTTTGAGCCAAAGGTGACTATGAGGTGGATTCGGGAAATTGAACAAGTAATGCAAGCCAGTAAGTGTGGTGAAGAAGACCAAGTTAACTATGCTTCCCGACAACTAAAAGATGATGCTCTAGAAAGTTTGGGGAAAGATGTTGTTTATGGCTGGTCATGGGCTGAATTTATCTCATGCCTTAAGGATAAATTTTGTCCCACGAGAGACTTAGAAAAGATGAATGAAGATTTTCTGATGTTGAAGAAAGAAGATTCGTCGGTTGATGAATATACGAAGAAGTTCTGTGATATGCTGCCTTTTGTGGGAGAATCTTATCCCACTGAGCGATCCCGAGTTAACCGTTATGTTCGGGGACTACCGTGGAACTATGAGTTGGAGGTGAAGAAAGCCGAGACTTTAGACGGTGCTATCGTTGCTGCCTGGAATGTGGAAGATGTGGGAAAGCGACGGAATAATGAAAAACCTAATTTCAGCGATAAAAGGAAGTCGGTGAGCAGTAGTGGGAATTTGAAGAAGAAAGGGAAATCAAGCTTGAGTCAGACCAAACATGGAGGCGTGAAGAAATGTGAGAAGTGTGGAAGAGAACACAGTGGTGAATGCCATGCGGGATCTAGTGCCTGTTTCAACTGTGGCGGATTTGGTCACAAGATGAAAGATTGCAAGGCGAAGAAAGCAAGCGAGGTGGAATGTTTTTCGTTTCACCAGATTGGGCATTACAGTTCCAACTGCCCAAACAAAGGAGGAGAGACAGTGGTGTCTACAGCCCAAAAGAAGACGGAGCCACAGAAAGTGAAGACCCGAGCCTTTCAGATCACTTGAGAGGAGGCAAAGGAGACGCATGATGTTGTCTCAGGTATACTGCTGGTTAACTTGATACCTGCATACGTGTTATTTGATTCCGGTTCTACGTATTCGTTTGTGTCCCATGAATTCGGAGCCAGACTGAGGGTACCGTTAGAATTGCTAGACATGATCTTTGAAGTGGAAGTAGCAGATGGGAAGTTTGTTGAAGTTCAGTATATGTACCGGGACTGTGAACTTGATATCAATGGCAAGAAGTTTCGACTTAATCTTATTCCCATTGGAATTAAGTCTTTTGATGTGGTTATTGGGATGGATTGGCTTGGTGCCAATGATGCGAAGATAGCATGTGGGAAGAAGAGGGTGTCTGTTAAAACCCTAGGAGCTAAAGTGTATGTGTATGGAGAAAGAAGAAAGCATGTGCCGAGTCTTATTAGTGTAGCAAAAGCCCGAAGATGTATCAGGAAAGGATGTGTATCTTTCCTGGCTTATGTGATGACTGAAGATAAAGTAAAGCAGACTTATAAAGACATTGAAGTAGTGAGAGAATTTCCAGAAGTTTTCCCAGATGAGTTACCTGGCTTGCCACCAGAAAGGCAAGTTGAGTTCCGGATAGATCTTGTCCCAGGAGCTTCCCCGATAGCACGAGCACCGTACCGTTTAGCATCGACAGAAATGCGGGAATTAATGTCCCAGTTACAAGAGTTACTTGATAAAGGCTTTATTAGGCCTAGTTCTTCTCCGTGGGGTGCTCCAGTCCTATTTGTAAAGAAGAAAGATGGATCAATGCATATGTGCATTGATTACCGGGAACTGAACAAAATTACTATCAAGAACCGTTACCCGTTACCCAGAATAGACGACTTATTTGATCAGTTGCAAGGTGCAGATTACTTTTCAAAGATTGATCTAAGATTCGGTTATCACCAAGTTAGGGTGAAAGAGGGTGACGTAGAGAAGACAACATTCCGTACTCGATACGGGCATTACGAGTTCCTAGTGATGCCATTCGGTCTTACTAATGCGCCAGCGGTTTTTATGGACCTAATGAATCGGGTCTGTAAACCATTCTTAGACCGATTTGTTATAGTATTCATCGATGACATCCTTATATACTCAAAGAATAGAGAAGAGCATGCGAGCCACCTGCGGACAGTGCTTGAAACTTTGAAGCGAGAACAGCTTTATGCAAAGTTCTCCAAGTGTGAGTTTTGGATGCGAGAGGTGCAGTTCCTTGGACATGTTGTCTCTATCCAAGGTATAAAAGTTGATCCGTCAAAAGTTGAAGTAGTAATGAAATGGGAACCACCCAAGACACCAACTAAAGTTAGAAGTTTTCTCGAACTTGCCGGGTATTACCGCAGATTTATTCAAGATTTCTCCCGTATAACGGTGCCACTTACACGACTAACCCGAAAAGAAGAGAAAATCAGATGGCAAGAAGAACAAGAAAAAGCTTTTGTTACATTAAAAGAGAAGTTGTGTAATGCACTTGTCCTTACGTTACCAGATGGGACAGAAGATTTTGAAGTATACAGCGATGCCTCACATCGAGGGCTTGGCTATGTGTTGATGCAGAGGGGGAAGGTTATAGCATATGCTTCCAGACAGTTGAAAGATCCAGAAACAAAGTATACTACTCACGATTTAGAGCTTGCAGCGATAGTATTTGCCTTGAAAATTTGGAGACATTACCTGTATGGTACAAAGTGCAAGCTATTTACTGATCACAAGAGTTTACAGTATGTGTTCTCTCAAAAAGAGTTGAACATGAGACAGAGAAGATGGTTAGAGTTGATTAGTGACTATGATTGCGAGATTGTATACCATCCTGGTAAAGCAAATGTAGTAGCAGATGCATTGAGTAGAAAAGTTCCTGAGAAAAGAATCAAGGCAAGATCGATGCGTATAGAACTAGTGTCCAGTATTATAGAGCAGATTAAAGCAGCCCAACAAAAAGTTGAAGAGAGTGGAGATTTTAAAGATGAGAAACTAGGAAAAGACATGCAGTTTGAAACAAATAGTCAAGGGTTGAAAACTTTCCGGAATCGTATTTGGGTACCAAAAGCAGGGGGTTTGAGAAAGTTGATTTTAGAAGAGTCGCATAAGTCTAAGTATTCTATACATCCAGGGAGTACTAAGACTTATCAAGATCTTAAGAGACAGTATTGGTGGCCTGGAATGATGAAGAGGATAGCTAAATACATATCCAAGTGCGTCATTTGTGCGCAAGTCAAGGCGGAACATCAAGTCCCGCATGGAGATGCTCAGTCATTGCACATTCCAGCAGGAAAATGGGAAGATGTAACCATGGACTTTATCGTCGGGTTACCAAGAACAAGAAGAGGTTATGATTGTATATGGGTTATAGTGGATCGATTGACTAAGAGTGCACTGTTTCTAGCCATAAGAGAAACTACTCCATTGGAGAAGTTAGCCCAGTTGTACGTAGATGAAATGTTAAGACGATATGGTGCACCGTTGTCCATCGTGTCAGATAGAGACCCCAGATTTACCTTGAACTTTTGGAGAGCTTTACAAGAAAAAATGGGGACGAATATTCAGCTAAGCACAGCTTATCATCCACAAACAGATGGTCAGAGTGAGCGAACAATTCAGACAGTAGAAGACACGTTACGATCATGTGTGATGGATTTTGGAGGTAGTTGGGATGAACACTTGCCACTAGTGGAGTTTGCATATAATAACAGCTACCATTCTAGCATTAAAATGCCACCTTTTGAGGCATTATATGGTAGAAAATGCAGGACTCCTCTATGTTGGTTAGAGGCGGGTGAGACTAAACTTACATGACCAGACATTGTTAGAGTGACCAATGAAAAGATTGGAGTGATTCAAGCCAACATGAGAGCAGCACAAGATCGACAGAAGAGTTACTCGAATCTGAAGAAAAGACCGTACGATTTGCAAGAAGGTGATTTAGTGATGATTAAAGTGTCGCCATGGAAGGGCGTAGTCAGATTTGGCAAAAGAGGGAAGTTGAGTCCAAGATACATTGGACCTTTTAGGATTCTGAAAAGAGTTGGATTGCAGGCGTTCAAGTTGGAATTACCACCAGAACTTAGCGGGATACATGATACCTTTCATGTATGCTACCTGAAGAAGTATTTTGGAAAAGAAGAGTTGGTTATACCGTATACAGACTTGAGAATGGAGACTCCTAATAAATTGATTGAAGAACCTGAAGCAATTCTAGAAATGCAGACCAAGAAGCTAAGGAATAAGAAAATTGACATTGTACTAGTCAAATGGAAGCATCCATTAGGGTCAAACCTAACTTGGGGGACATTGGAAGAAATGAAGAGAAGATATCCAGATTTCATGGATTACGAAAAGATTCCGAGGACGGAATCCGCTTAAGGAGGGGTGACTGTAAGAACCCGCAAAAAGTTGTAAAAAGGGTAAAATGGTCTTTTGTCATGTTATAAGACCATTATGTAAAATAATATGTAGTTTGTGAAATAAGAATGTAAGAAATAAAAGTTTATGTAAATTTGGAGTTTTACCGCGTGAATAGTGAAATTTGGCCAGAAAGGGCAAAATGGTCATTTAACATAAAAATGACCAAAATGTTAAGAAAATGTTAAGTTGTTAGTTAATGGAACTTGGTTTGCAAAGATATGAGCTTTAGGACTAGTTTTGAACAAAGGAAGAAATCTAGGGACTAAAGTGTAAATATTTTATAAATAATAAATATAAATAAGAGAGATTATCCATCTCTCATTCAGAAGAGTCAAGAAGGCAGTAGAAATTTCCAGAGAGAACGAGAGAGCACGGGAAGAACAAAGAGTTTGGAACATCTTGCAAGAATTGAAGCTAATAACTTGGAATTGGTGATTCCAAGCTTGGAAAGGTAAGATTTTCATGTTTTAAACTCAATATCTTGAACGGGAATCATGTTTTGATTTCTGATTTCCCAGAAATCATGATTCTAATGAAATCATCCAACTCATCTTGCTCAAAATCATCAATTTAACATGTCTAGTTGTTGAATACGTTGAAATACAAGAAAATGATGATTTTGGTTCAAGAACATTAAGTCACGGGTTTGGATGAACAAGTGGTTTTGATGAGTCTAATAGGTTAGAAATGATGAAAGAAACTTGTATTAACAAGTAATTCAATGGAATTGAAGCTTTGATGCAAAAATGGTGAAATGGGTTTTTAGCTTAAGAACCCTAGAAATGGGTTTATGAGTTGAGACTGATTTCATATGGTTCTAATGGTTTTGTTAAGTTAAAAATGTCATAAATGAAGTAAGAAATCAGTTTCAAGCTTGAAAATTCAATAAATTGGTTTTTGGTGAAAAATTGGTGATTTCGGAAGAATTTTCAAGTTTATAAAGAAGATTTGATGATTCTGTAGTTTAAAGTCAAATGTAAGTTGGTATTTAGGGCCTGGAAATGACCCTAAACTAATTAAGTCAAGTATTAGGAGCTTAATGGGGTGAATAGTGAAACTGCAGTTTGAAAAATCGCCAAATATAGCAACATACTTATGATCGTGACGCGACCACCCCTAGGGTCGCGACGCGACCTGGCGGCAGGAAGTTGAGAAGTTTCTGTCCAATTTTTGAGATTTGAACTCGTTGCTAGACATGTCTGTTTGACCTATAATTCATACCATAGGCTTAAAATGGTATGAAACCACATGGAAAATTGTCGGAACCGAGATACGACCTCCCGAGGGTACTGTAGTAAAATACGCGTATTCCGGGAAAATTGTAAAATGAGTTTATTAATGGTCATACACTTGTTATGACCTGCAGTTGTGCCATAAGAGACTCATAAGTTATAGAGTCAGTTGTAGTATGTATTTATTAAATAAGTAAATATATATGATACTTGTATAGGTGGTGCTTCAAATACTATTGAGCACGGAAAGGGAAAAGGTGTACGAGAAGCTTAGTGATCCATAGCAGAACCAAGGTGAGTATGTGTGGATTTTTTTCAAGTACATAGCAAACAAATGATTTCAGAAAATGAGATTTCCAATTTACCTTAAATGTTAAAGTTTGGAAACAGTTTTGAAAGTGGCTCTATTCAGGAGCTAAGTGTTTAAAAAACAGATTTTAAAGAAGTTTAGTTTATAAAGCTATTTTGAAAGAAGCTTCATACGTGAGCTAAAGATGTTGAAGTTAGCTTTGAAAGTATTTTTGATTATGAGTTAAAAAGTCTATGAGTCTGAGTTTATTATGAATTGTGTCCCTTTTGACCAATTTGAGATGAAATGAAGAAAGTAATGAGATAAGAAGTAACATAAAGAAAGTAATGAGAGTTAGTTGTCCGGACCAGGATCACCCACATAATCGGGAGATCTGAAGACACTACTGGGGTGGTACCTCCCGTCGCGAAGTAGTTGTCTAGCTTAGCATAACCTTGTGCTTGGATCTGTTCCAAGTCACGAAGGGGAGACAGAGATAGCATAACCTTGTGCTTGGATCTGTTCCAAGTCACGAAGGGGAGACAGAGATAGCATAACCTTGCAGGTGGATCTGTTCTGTCCCGCGAAGGGGAGTTAGTAGAATGAATTAAATTAAACTAATTCATGAGTTTCAGTTGGTCACAAGAAAATGAGAAAGAAATCAGTTTTTGAGAAAGAAAGCAGTTTTTGAGAAAGAAAGCAGTTTTTGAGGTTTGAAAATAGAGAAGGAAAGCAATTTTGAGATTTGTTATAAAAATAAGTTTTAAGTAGTTTACTTGTTAATATTTTAAGTTATGAGCAGAAAAGTTTTGGGTCTAAAACTCATATTACTCACGAGGCTTTATGTCTCACGTATATTTTTTTTTAAATGTTATGTACTTAGGTGAAAGGAGCAAGAGCTGGAGTTGGGACCAATGTATAATACATATAAGTTTAAATTATGGCTTTTGAGTTCAGTTTGTAATTACCCCTTGAGAATAAGTTTTGTAAAAAAAAATTTGAGTGACTTCCTGATAGTCACGTGTTGTAAAATATTTGTAAAATAAACTGTATGAAATCATGGTTTGAGAAAGGGGTGTTACAGGTAATATCTACATTTGGAGATTTGATCGAGACTTTTAATCGTTGTTCTTAATTTTTCTATCCATTCACGCATCATATAACATCGACAGAAAGTTCCCCCTTTTGCTGGTTTGAATCACCCCCTTTCTCCTTTCCTTTTTGGTAATCATCGTTTATATCTAACGTGAGCTCCTAATTTGTTTTCTATTTTAAATTTTTGTATCCAACAGGAGGTCATACAAAATTGCATCTTAACAATCTCTTAACCTTAACTTGAAATCTATCTTTTACTATTATGGATCTTCATCTCATGAAGTTTCTTTAGCAAGTTTACTAATTGGCAGTAACCCCAACATTTGAAGTGTAATTTCTCATCAATAACGACATTTACATGTTGAAAGGAAGGAAAATACTATCATATTAATTTATAGAATTCAAAATACATGCCTAATTTTATGTTTGTATGTGTGTTGTTGTATCTGGTACGTGGCAGTGGTGCATCTGGGTATGCATGTGACAGGTACCAAGGTATGCGTGTGGGAATTGGTGTATGGCATCTGGGTCTAATGTATGTAGGTGGCAATGGTGCATCTTGGTCTAATAGAGATAATTTTGGTAAACATGTTACTATAAGCTTTTATTTATTCCAAATCAATGGCTTATTGCTTGCTTATATAACAGGTTCACTTCTGGTTCTTGAATCCCTCGTATGTTGAAGAATTTTCATATGTATGCTCTGTATGCTTCAAAATTAAAACATCATGTAAGTATTCTTGCTTTTCTAGGGGTTGCAATATTTATTATGGTTTACTTTGTCCTTTAATATGGTTCCAATTATTCTTCATCTTCATTTTCTGACTTGGCGATCTATTTCTGAATTCAATTTCACATCATGTAAGCGTCAATTTTGGTCGATAATTGTCAAAATTGCGCATCTAGTCGATCCAGTTTACCCATATCGTTCTCCTTTTCTGACTTGGCAATCCATTTCTGAATTCAATTTCACATTCCTCTCATTATGTCTTTGTTTCAATTTTTGGATTGCATCTTCTTGATTGACGTCAATTTTGCTTCAATTGTTGGTGGTGATTTGTTCTCCTTCCGTTTTGGGTTAATTTCAGTTTCGTCAATTTCAATTTCATGTTTCCGACTTGTATGGTTTCTTTGGTGACTGAAACACGATCTCAAGTTCATCGCCTGGATCAGCATGATGAGCATATTGCTCGTATTCAAGCTGATGTTGCAAAGATCAAAACTACTTTGCAAGCATTGGAGGCCGATCAAGTGGAGAATGCAGAATTTCGCAAGCTTATGATGGCTTGGATGAAGCAACAAGGTAAGCAACACATCTCTGATTCGAGTCGGGAAATGGTTCTAGAAATTTTTTCGAGTTGGAGGGGGAGTGGCGGATGTGGTGGTGGTGGTAGATCTCGCGGTGATGGCGGCACTGGTAGGGGTACTGATTTTTGTCACAGTGGTCCTATGGTTCTGTCATAGGCAGTGAAGAAAGTAAAGTTGTCGGAATTCTTTGGTTTCGATCCTCAATGAAACGACCAAAAATTTACAATATAAATATGTAAACTAAAATGTGTGTAATTTAAATGTTATATGTAAAAATTTATGAGAAATTATGGTTGTGAGGGTAATTTAGTCCTTTTACCATGAAAAGGGTAAATTGGTCCTTTGACCATATGCAGAAATTATTATTATTATAAAAAAAAATTTTAAAATTTTTATAGTTAGGACTAAAAATGTGAAAGATTTGATCCTATGAAAAGATAATTGGTTTTGGTGGCCAAAGTTCAAGGAAGTGAACTGAGGGACCAAAACTGTAAATATGAAAATATAAAATAAGAAAAATATCTCATAATCCACATGAAATCAGAAGATATCTCTGGAGAATTCTGGAGCTACGGGACTTGAAGGTTCACGAGTTTGGAGACCAGGGAGATTTTTAGCAAGAAATCAAGATATTACACTAAACCAAGGTTAGTAATCAAGTTCCTAGCTTCATTTCTTGAGTGTTCTTCATGGGAAGAGCAAGCAACTGGAATTTCAGTTATGAACCAAGAGGTTTAGTTGATCTCAAAGCCTCTAATGTGTTTATGTTGTAAGAACACTTATCAAAACATGAAAGTAGGTTGTTATTTTTCAAGAATTGAGATTTTGATCAAGAACCCTAGATTGTGAGTTCTTGTAATTAATTTGATTCTAATGGTTTAAAACTTGAAGAAATTGAAGGGTTTTGGTCTTGGAACAAACCCCTATCGATTAAGTGGAGTATTAAGCACTTAATATGAGAAAATGGGAATTTGTAGCATAAAAATCGGGGAATTCTGGACTGCTGCTCGTCAGGCGCGGTGCGCCCATCACCTAGGCGCGGTGCGCCCTGCGCCAGAGTGAAAATGCAGTTTTGGTTCATGGGCTCCTGCCAAGTGATTTTCCATTTTAAGAAATGGTCCAAAACTTATCCGTTTGACCCAAATTTTAAACATAGGTCTAATATGGACCAAAACTTCATAAAAAATTATCGGAATCGAAATACGACCCTCCGAGGGTACTGTAGTAAAATACGTATAAAATACAATTTAACTAAAGTTGGTCATTCAAGAGTTATACACTTGTTTTGACCATTGATGGTATAATAAGGACTCTAACATGTTATAGAGTCAATTAAAATGTAAATTAATGTATCATATACCATATATAGGTGCAAGCCAAGTAATCGGACACCGAAAGGGTAAAGAACCGAGGGACGTCTAAACGACTTTCATAAGGTGAGTACATGTAGCATTTTTATCCATTTTGGGATACATGGCTAGTAAGTAAATATTTTTCAGATTTCATATATATTTTCATGTGTGAAAATATTTGCAAAAATGGTACATTTTCTAGCTTAATGAAGAGTTAGCTGCTATATTTGAAAGTATGATTCCTGGCAATAGCCTAGATTATGTTAGAAACATGTTTGAGTCAAAAGCTTGGCAATTAACCATTTTGTGTACAAATGTTGTTTCAGTTTCCAGAAAGTATTTTTATATTTGACTTGTATTGTAGCTAGCATACGTTAGTAAGGGAACTATGTTCCAACCTACCCGGGTTAGGTAAGGAGTCTACTGGGGATAACCCCTTCGCGAAGTAGACTGCCTCAGCACTTCTACAGTGAGGATTGATCCGTTCTTTCTAGCTGTAGAGACTTGGGGTATCACACATAGTGATTAAAGCCCCAAGTATAAAAATCCAGTAAGTTTATAAAACCAGTCAAAGAAAGTATGAAATAAGCTAGTTTTGAAAGACATAAAATGGTTTTGAAAGATAAAAAGTTATAGTATATTAATACTATAAAATTTCAGCGAATGTTTACTTTATAAAGCTTTCCATAAAAGGAGATTAAATGTTTGAGTCTAAAACTCATGTAACTCACGAGACAATTTGTCTTACGTATTTTATTTTTATGCCATGTATTCCAGGTTCAGGTATGAAGTTGTAAGATAGTTTGGAGTTGCGAAATAAGCCCTAGGGTGCAAAGGAGTGGAGCTGGATACAGCTTCCATATATTGGTATTTGATTTAATCCATTTTCCTTAAACTTATGGTTGTTTGATATGTAATTGTAACACCCCTTTTGTTGTATTTAAACAAGTACAATGGTTTTTGTTGAACCGTATTTTGTAAAACTTGTTTTTATGTAATATAAATGGTTTGAAAAAGTTGGGGCGTTACAAGTTGGTATCAGAGCCATAGTTTAAGCGAATTAGGATTGGATCATTCCACTCCTAGGCTTAGACTAGTAAAATAGTCAGTTAGAGTGAGTTATACAAACTGTTATGTCTTAATGAATTAAGACATTATTTGTTAATGGAATTATATGAGTATATTTATGAGTTAAAAGTAGCTAATTGATACTAGTGAACAGTGGAACCGAGCGGAAACATTGGGAACAACATGTGTAGGTGATTATGGTAATATGGGCCCGTATTATCATAATCACAGGACGCGTATTGAGCCTAGTGTAGCCGCGAGGGAATACTGGGAAACTGGTGGAAAAGTAGTAGATTGATATTATGATATATTATGAAATACTAAAGTACTTGAAATTTTATAGCAAGATGCGAACTAGAAGCGGTCAAGGATCGTATGCGGAAAACCCAAATCCTAATGCAAGGCCTCCTATGCCTCCCCGACCGCCCCAAGCCGTTGATGATGGCAATTCTAGGGGTGAGGCTAATCCACCTCCATTGACCTTGGAGGCAATCCAGAAATTATTTCATTACTCTCAAGTACAAAACAGACAAGAAATGACTCGCCTTCTAGATGAACGATTAGGCGAAAGATCCAAATCACAAAAGGAAGATAGTGAGAAAAGTGTGGCTCCTGAGGGTACTAACCCGGTACAGAATTCTTCTCAGGGAGATTCTTCTTCCAAATCACAGCCCCAGTTCAAGACTAAAGGAGCGTGTACTTTTAAGGACTTTATGTCCTGTCGGCCTAAGGAGTTTAACGGGGAGATGGATCCGCGAATAACTATTCGGTGGTTGACTGAAATGGGACAAGTTCTTCGCATCTGTCATTGCGAAGAGGATATGAAGGTAGGGTTTGCTTCTTAGATGCTAAAGGCGGAAGCTCTTAGTTGGTGGAATACTCTCCGCCAAACCAAAGGAAGTGAGTTTGTTGATGCGTTGTCCTGGGAGGAGTTTGTTCAGCGGTTGAAAAGCAAGTTCTGTTCAGCGAGGCACCGGGAGAACTTGGTCAATGAATTCTTTGCACTTGCAAAGGAAAAACAGACAGTTGACGAGTATACTAAGAAATTTTGTGAAATGTTGCCGTTTCTGGAAGATACGTTACCGACTGAGGCAGGAAGGATAAACCGGTATGTCAATGGGTCACCGGGGGATTACTCACTAGAGGTTGGCAAAGCTACTACTCTCGATGAAGCCATTGAATCTGCGGCTAGAGTTGAGAGTATGATAGAGAAAAAGGCCAAGGAACGACAAGCTTTTAGGGAGAAGCGAAAGTCTTCAGGAATCTCTGGAGCAAACAAGAAGAGTCGTTTTTCATCGGGGTTTTCTAAGCAAAATGAGATTAAAGAATGTAAGAAGTGTGGTAAGCGGCATAGTGGGGAATGCAAGAAGGGCACTAGTGGGTGCTACAAATGTGGTCTTCCGGGCCACCAAGCCAAAGATTGCAAGATGAAAGATGTTAGCGAAGTGGAATGTTACAATTGCCATGAAAAGGGTCATTACAGCACCAATTGTCCCAAGAAGAAGAATGAGACGTTAGTTTCCACTGCAAGTAATAGAAGACGGAGCCGGCAAAGACGAAAGGGAGAGCGTTTCAGATGACCCTTGAAGAGGCCAAAGAGGATCAAGACGTGGTGGCAGGTACACTCATTGTAAACTCACAACCTGCTTATGTTCTTTTCGATTCTGGAGCACATTTCTCTTTTGTGTCCCATGAATTTAGTAAGCGTCTGAACACACCAATGAAACCATTAGATGATACCTGTGTAATAGAAGTCGCGAATGGAGAACTAGTTACGGTACGTCATGTGTATGAGAAATGTCTGGTTGAGATTAATGGGCGAATCTTAAAGGCAGACTTGCTACCTATCGGGATTAAAGGATTCAATATCGTTATTGGGATGGATTGGCTTGGAACTCATAATGCTAAAATCCTTTGCGGAAAAAGAATGATATCGATCAAGTTGTCTGATGGCAGTAAAGTTTACATATATGGGGAACGTCGGAAGAACATGCAAAGTCTCATTACTGCTATTAAAGCCCGTAAATGCATCCAAAAAGGGTGTGAATCATTCATCGCTTATGTAATGAACGGGAAGAAAGAGAAGCAGAAAATGGAGGATATAAAAGTGGTCAATGAATTTCCTGAAGTTTTTCATGATGACTTACCTGGGTTACCACCCATTAGGCAAGTCGAGTTTCACATTGACCTTGTTCCTGGAGCAAGTCCCATTGCTCGTGCGCCGTACCGTCTTGCTCCTACAGAGATGAGGGAACTTATGTCCCAGTTGCAAGAACTTCTTGACAATGGGTTTATTCGTCCCAGCTCTTCTCCTTGGGGAGCTCCAGTGTTGTTTGTCAAGAAGAAGGACGGTACTATGCGTATGTGTATAGATTATCGTGAGCTCAATAAGGTGACAATCAAGAATCGATACCCTTTGCCACGAATTGATGATTTATTCGATCAGTTACAGGGAGCTAGTTATTTCTCTAAAATTGATCTTCCTTCTGGATATCATCAAGTACGGGTGAAGGATGAAGATGTATGTAAGACTGCATTCCGAACTCGATATGGTCACTATGAATTTTTAGTGATGCCATTCGGCCTCACCAATGCCACAGCCGTGTTTATGGACCTTATGAATAGGGTCTGTAAACCTTTTCTTGACAAATTTGTTATCGTTTTCATCGACGATATTTTGGTTTATTCGAAAAGTGAAGCGGAGCATGAAGTGCACTTACGTGAAGTGTTGTGTACTTTGAAGAACGAACAGTTATACGCGAAGTTGTCAAAGTGTGACTTTTGGTTGCGGGAAGTTCAATTTTTGGGCCATGTTGTTTTAGCTGAAGGTATTAAGGTGGATCCAGCAAAAATAGAGGCGGTAATGAAATGGGAGCCACCGAAGACACCTACAGAAGTTCGAAGTTTTCTTGGGTTAGCCGGTTATTACCGACGGTTTATCCAAGATTTTTCTAAAATAGCAGTGCCATTGACTCAGTTAACTCGGAAAGAGGTGAAATTTGTCTGGGGAGAAAAACAGCAAGAAGCCTTCGAGATACTGAAGAAGAAGTTATGTGAAGCTCCAGTATTATCTTTACCAGAAGGCACAGAAGAATTTGTAGTATACAGCGACGCGTCTAATAAAGGTCTTGGTTGTATACTTATGCAACGGGGCAAAGTTTTTGCTTATGCTTCTAGACAGCTAAAAGATGCAGAGATACGTTATACTACTCATGATTTAGAATTAGCTGCTATTGTGTTCGCATTGAAGATTTGGAGACACTATCTGTATGGGACAAAATGCAAGATATATACAGATCATAAAAGTCTACAATATCTTTTCACTCAAAAAGAATTGAATTTGAGACAGACACGATGGATTGAGCTCGTGAATGATTATGACTGTGAAATAATTTATCACGAAGGAAAAGCTAATGTAGTAGCCGATGCTTTAAGCCGAAAGGTTCGTGAAAAAGTTGTTAAAGGAAGATCTATGCGAATTGAAGTGGTCTCAACTTTAATTCAAAAGATTAAAGAAGCTCAAGACAGTGCCTTAACCGAAGAGAATATAAAGAAAGAAAAGCTTGGGAAAAAGGTGGTGTTTGAAGTGAATACCCAAGGGTTGCGCACTTTTAAGGGACGTATTTGGGTCCCTAAATATGGAGCAACCAGAAAGATAATCTTGGATGATTCTCACAAATCCAAGTATTCTATACATCCTGGAAGTACAAAAACATATCAAGATTTGAAGCAGCATTACTGGTGGCCAGGAATGAAAAAGAGGACAGCAAAGTACATATCCCACTGCGAGACTTGTGCACAAGTAAAAGCAGAACATCAGTTGCCATATGGTAATGCGCAGTCATTGCAGATACCAGCAGGGAAATGGGAAGAAGTGACCATGGATTTTGTCATGGGGCTGCCGAGAATGCGAAGGGGACACGATAGTATATGGGTCATTGTTGACAGATTGACCAAAAGTGCCCTATTCCTCGCGATTAAAGAAACTGCCTCACTTGGAGAATTAGCTCAGTTGTACATCGATGAAGTGATCAGACGTTATGGAGCACCTTTGTCCATAGTCTCAGATAGAGATCCTCGATTCACGTCTAACTTTTGGGATTCTCTACAAGAAAAGATAGGAACTCGAATCAAGATGAGTACAGCCTACCATCCTCAGACAGATGGGCAAAGCGAACGTACTATTCAGACATTGGAGGATATGTTGAGATCGTGTGCCATTGATTTTGGAGGTAATTGGGATAAGCATCTACCATTAGTAGAGTTCTCGTATAACAACAGCTACCACTCAAGCATCAAGATGCCGCCTTTTGAAGCGTTATACGGTAGAAAGTGTAGAACACCAGTGTGTTGGTTAGAAGCTGGAGAAACAAAACTCACTGGGCCAGAAATTGTAAGAATGACAAATGAAAAGATTGGTGTAATCCAGACCAACATGAAAGCCGCGCAAGACCGCCAAAGAAGCTACTCAAATTTGAAGAAAAGACCCTATGATCTAAAAGAAGGCGATTTGGTGATGATAAAAGTATCACCTTGGAAGGGGGTGATAAGGTTTGGCAAGAGAGGGAAGTTGAGTCCAAGATATATTGGACCCTTCAAAATTCTGAAAAGAATCGGTTTACAAGCATTCAAGTTGGAGTTGCCACAGGAACTCAGAGGAATACATGATACATTTCATGTATGTTATCTTAAGAAGTACTTTGGAAAGAAGGAATTAACCATTCCTTTAGAAGAAGTAAGGGTGGAAACACCCAACAGACTAGTGGAAGAACCTGAAGCGATGTTAGATGTGAAAACCAAGAAGTTAAGGAACAGAGAAATTGACTTAGTCTTGGTCAAATGGAAGCATTCACTGGGCACAGACTTGACTTGGGAAACTATGGAAAGCATGAAGAAAAGATACCCTAATTTTACAGATTATGAAGCGATTCCGAGGACGGAATCCTAATTAGGGGGAGGTAGTTGAAACGACCAAAAATTTACAATATAAATATGTAAACTAAAATGTGTGTAATTTAAATGTTATATGTAAAAATTTATGAGAAATTATGGTTGTGAGGGTAATTTAGTCCTTTTACCATGAAAAGGGTAAATTGGTCGTTTGACCATATGCAGAAATTATTATTATTATAAAAAAAAAAAAAAATTTAAAATTTTTATAGTTAGGACTAAAAATGTGAAAGATTTGATCCTATGAAAAGATAATTGGTTTTGGTGGCCAAAGTTCAAGGAAGTGAACTGAGGGACCAAAACTGTAAATATGAAAATATAAAATAAGAAAAATATCTCATAATCCACATGAAATCAGAAGATATCCCTGAGAATTCTGGAGCTACGGGACTTGAAGGTTCACGAGTTTGGAGAGCAGGGAGATTTTTAGCAAGAAATCAAGATATTACACTAAACCAAGGTTAGTAATCAAGTTCCTAGCTTCATTTCTTGAGTGTTCTTCACGGGAAGAGCAAGCAACCGGAATTTCAGTTATGAACCAAGAGGTTTAGTTGATCTCAAAGCCTCTAATGTGTTTATGTTGTAAGAACACTTATCAAAACATGAAAGTAGGTTGTTATTTTTCAAGAATTGAGATTTTGATCAAGAACCCTAGATTGTGAGTTCTTGTAATTAATTTGATTCTAATGGTTTAAAACTTGAAGAAATTGAAGGGTTTTGGTCTTGGAACAAACCCCTATCGATTAAGTGGAGTATTAAGCACTTAATATGAGAAAATGGGAATTTGTAGCATAAAAATCGGGGAATTCTGGACTGCTGCTCGTCAGACGTGGTGCGCCCATCACCTAGGCGCGGTGCGCCCTGCGCCAGAGTGAAAATGTAGTTTTGGTTCATGGGCTCCTGCCAAGTGATTTTCCATTTTAAGAAATGGTCCAAAACTTATCCGTTTGACCCCAAATTTTAAACATAGGTCTAATATGGACCAAAACTTCATAAAAAATTATCGGAATCGAAATACGACCCTCCGAGGGTACTGTAGTAAAATACGTATAAAATACAATTTAACTAAAGTTGGTCATTCAAGATTTATACACTTGTTTTGACCATTGATGGTATAATAAGGACTCTAACATGTTATAGAGTCAATTAAAATGTAAATTAATGTATCATATACCATATATAGGTGCAAGCCAAGTAATCGGACACCGAAAGGTTAAAGAACCGAGGGACGTCTAAACGACTTTCATAAGGTGAGTACATGTAGCATTTTTATCCATTTTGGGATACATGGCTAGTAAGTAAATATTTTTCAGATTTCATATATATTTTCATGTGTGAAAATATTTGCAAAAATGGTACATTTTCTAGCTTAATGGAGAATTAGCTGCTATATTTGAAAGTATGATTCCTGGCAATAGCCTAGATTATGTTAGAAACATGTTTGAGTCAAAAGCTTGGCAATTAACCATTTTGTGTACAAATGTTGTTTCAGTTTCCAGAAAGTATTTTTATATTTGACTGGTATTGTAGCTAGCATACGTTAGTAAGGGAACTATGTTCCAACCTACCTGGGTTAGGTAAGGAGTCTACTGGGGATAACCCCTTCGCGAAGTAGACTGCCTCAGCACTTCTACAGTGAGGATTGATCCGTTCTTTCTAGCTGTAGAGACTTGGGGTATCATACATAGTGATTAAAGCCCTAAGTATAAAAATCCAACAAGTTTATAAAACCAGTCAAAGAAAGTATGAAATAAGCTAGTTTTGAAAGACATAAAATGGTTTTGAAAGATAAAAAGTTATAGTATATTAATACTATAAAATTTCAGCGAATGTTTACTTTATAAAGCTTTCCATAAAAGGAGATTAAATGTTTGAGTCTAAAACTCATGTAACTCACGAGACAATTTGTCTTACGTATTTTATTTTTATGCCATGTATTCCAGGTTCAGGTATGAAGTTGTAAGATAGTTTGGAGTTGCGAAATAAGCCCTAGGGTGCAAAGGAGTAGAGCTGGATACAACTTCCATATATTGGTATTTGATTTAATCCATTTTCCTTAAACTTATGGTTGTTTGATATGTAATTGTAACACCCCTTTTGTTGTATTTAAACAAGTACAATGGTTTTTGTTGAACCGTATTTTGTAAAACTTGTTTTTATGTAATATAAATGGTTTGAAAAAGTTGGGGCGTTACACTCAAGGGTGGATAAAAAGGCTAAACTGTTTTTTTACATCAATGACACTCCTGCAGATCTTCAGGTTCGGTTGGCTCAGTTAAATATGGTAGGGGTCGGTCAACATCTGACTAACTCGCCCAACTCGGTCCAATTTAAACCCAAATTTTAGGTCTAAACTGATCCCAACTTCGGTCCATATTAGGCCTAAATGCACTCAAATCGGCCCAAAGAAAGGATGATTCTTTCCACCAGCGATGGGATACTAATTTATAGAACTTGGTTTCCTTCCTATTTCTTTCTACGAGCGATGTGGGATACATTGCTTCGCATTTGGCTCCAAAAGTTTCGATTGCTTTGTATCCATGTCGTTCGATTTCAAAATCAGTTTGCTCCAATCGATTTCAAGAGTTTGCTCCAATTGAAAGTCAGTTCCTTTCTAGTCCATCGTTCGATTTCAAGAGTTTCGATTGAGCTGCGTGCGTATTTCAAAATTAGTTTGCGTATCACAGAGTTCGATTTCAAAAAGCTTATTATAGACTTTTGATTGATTGAGTAGCGTAGAATTCAACAGATTGTGTTAATATATGAAGGTTTGTTTCAATCGTTGTCCAAGTGTGTTCAATCGGTTTCAATCAATCGTTCTCCACGTGTGTTCAATCGGTTTCGAAATCCAAGCTTGGCTTCAGATTGATTGCAAGGGATACGAAATCCAAGCTCCAAGTTCGTTTCCTGATTTATCATATTCAATTACCAATTCGAAATCCAACCTCGACTGCAGATTGATTGCGTGATTTTAATGTCAACGTGATTAATCGCGTTTCCTGATTTCATATATATATATATATATATATATATATATATATATATATATATATATATATATATATATATATATATATATATATATATATATATATATATATATATAGGGTAAATTGCATAAAAGTCATTAAGTTTTCCAATTTTCTCGATTTTGACACTGCATTTTTAGTTTTTGCAATTAAGTCATTATGTTTTCAGAAAAGTTGCAATTAAGTCATTATGTTTTCCAAAAAGTTGCAAAAATGACCATATGACCGGATGGTAACAGGTTACCAGGTCATATGGTCAGATTTGCAATTTTTCAGAAAACCTAATGACTTAATAGCAAAAATAAAACATAGTGTCAAAATCAAGAAATCTAAAAAAGTTAGCGACTTTTAGGGTTTATTTCATAAAAAACCCTAAATTTTCAACTTTTTCTGTTTAAACCTAAAACTTTATTTTTTTTCAAAAAAAACCTAAATTTTGGAGAAACTTTTTAATATATCCCCCTAACCGGTTTTACAGGTTATACATACTTTTTTTTTTCAGAAAAAACCCTAATTTCTTTTTTTTTTTCCGAAAAAAACCCTCAATTTCAGTGATTTTTTCACAAAAAAAAAAATGTTTCTTCGTTTTTGTAATTGACATAACTTTTATATACGATGTCCAAATTCTACGAATTTTATATCACTGGAAAGGTCGTAAGTAATACTACAACTTTGCTTTACTGACTTTTGTTTGAATATGTTTAGATATTTCGCTACACTGGCTTGTTTTTTTATAATAGCTGTATCTTTTGCATACGAGCTTTGTTTTCGACGTTCTATAAGTCGACGGATTCGTAAACACGAATACATCGTGTAATGAATATTATTTAAACCAAAATATTATTTGTATGATTTATCGAATTTTATGCTACTATAGTCTATTATTCGAAATTATAACGTTTACTCGATAATTGATTCGAAATAGCGTATTGTAGTATTATAATTTCCAATAATACATTAGGAAAGTTATGAAAATTATATTTCAACGTATTATCCTAATTTGCGCTCTGGTTGACCTTTGTTGACCAAATTTGACGGATGTTACAGACGGGGTCGCAAGAAAGATATGCCAACTACAAAAACGAAGAAAAATAATTTTCTTTGTAAAAAAATCCCTGAAAAATCGTTTAACTTGCGGATAAACTCGTAAATGCCTAAATTAACTTGAATAATATTCATTACACGATGTATTCGTGTTTACGAATCTGTCGACTTATAGAACGTCGAAAACAAAGCTCGTATGCAAAATATACAGCTATTATAAGAAAACAAGCCAGTGTAGCGAAATATCTGAACATATTCAAACAAAAGTCAGTAAAGCAAAGTTGTAGTATTACTTACGATCTTTCCAGGGATATAAAGTTCGTAGAATTTGAACATCGTATATGAAAGTTATGTCAATTACAAAAACGAAGAAACATTTTTTTGGTGAAAAAATCACTGAAATTGAAGGTTTTTTCGGGAAAAAAAAGAAATGAGGGTTTTTTCTGAAAAAAAAAAGTATGTATAACCTGTAAAACCGGTTAAGGGGATAAATTAAAAAGTTTCTCCAAAATTTAGGTTTTTTTTTTTGAAAAAAAAATAAAGTTTTAGGTTTAAACAGAAAAAAGTTGAAAATTTAGGGTTTTTTATGAAATAAACCCTAAAAGTCGCTAACTTTTTCAGATTTCTTGATTTTGACACTATGTTTTATTTTTGTTATTAAGTCATTAGGTTTTCTGAAAAATTGCAAATCTGACCATATGACCTGGTAATCCGGTCATATGGTCATTTTTGCAACTTTTTGGAAAACATAATGACTTAATTGCAACTTTTCTGAAAACATAATGACTTAATTACAAAAACTAAAAATGTTGTGTCAAAATCGAGAAAATTGTAAAACTTAGTGACTTTTATGCAATTTACCCATATATATATATATATATATATATATATATATATATATATATATATATATATATATATATATATATATATATATATATATATATATATATATATATATATATATATATATATATATATATATATATATATAATTGTATCAATCAATTCTCGTTTGTTTCATTCGTTGGATTAAGCAAGTCTTTCCTGATTTCATATATACGTAATTGTATCAAATTTGTTTTCTGATTTCATATGTAATTAGTTGAAGTTTGTTGGATTAAGCAAGTGTGTTTGAATATACACGTAATTGAAGCTTGATGGATGTATTTATCTTATGTGTTAGATTAATTAGGTAGTCTTTAGTATCCATGCAAGGTGTTCGATCAAATGCTTGAAAGAGAAGTCAATTTGGTATAAGGTGTGTGTGTGTATGTGTGTGTGTGTATATATATATCCTATCCTAATAAATAAGTAACTCAAAGCCACATGCCATCTCCTCATTGAATTCGCCACATGTCATTTTCTCATAATTTTAAATTTATTAAGAAAAACTAATTGGTTTGAAACGTTTCTAACTCCTTAATGATCGGTTTAATTATCATTCAATTTCAAAATTATTTATTATCATTCAATTTCAAACTTAATTGGTTTTTGATATCATATTATTTTTAATGTTTAGAATGATTTGGGAGACAATAGCGAGACAATTGACGTCATAATAAACAATTCCAATCATAATAGTGAATTTGATTTTAGTACCGGTGACATTCTCATAATCAATTATATTTATCAAAATACAAAGTCGTAATAGTTAAAATCAAAAGCAAGATGTCACGATACACAAACAAATTTCTTATGTATAATTATTAATGTTTAGATATTCTTAATTAATATATTTTTTGTATCATCCCGTGTAATACACGAGTCTTACAACTACTATCTATATATATATATACATACATACATACATACATACATACATACATACATACATACATACATACATACATACATACATATATATATATATATATATATATATATATATATAATCATGAACAGTGCTCACCGAGTACTCTTCGCCTAGCCGATTACTCGCTAGGTGCTGGTCTGCCGACCTGGTAGCACCTAGCGACATTTGCAACCTTTCATGTGAGGAATGTATTTCAAACAAGTCCAAATCAGTTGACCACCCATGGAAACCCAACAACGTAGGATTTTGATCCGAGTCCCAATTGGTCAGCCAAGTTCCTCTACATCCAAAGTGGAACTCTTCAAAGTTTGTTTAGGGTTTGGATCACTCTCTCCATAACCTGCTCGAGCATACGAAACAATGTATTGTTCGGTTAGGTATCTAAGCCATGACTAATAATCAATATTTACCTGATTAATAGTAGCAAAGTCTATTTGGGTTGCCCTCATAGCTAGAAGTATGACAGAAGAACCAGAAGAGAGAGAGAGAGATTGATTTATTATCTGATTAATAAATCAATATAATAATTTGTTAATATGTTATGTGGATAATATATTAATCAGAAATAGTATTAATAATTAATCCAAAATTAATTAGAATTAATTGTGGGATTAATTGGATTGACTAAGAGTACAGGGGCCAAACTTATGATTGTTCGATAATTGAATAGACACGCACGACGCGCGTGTATAAGGTACGCAACGTGCGTATCAATCAGCCGGAAAAAGAGATTAGAGATAAGGGTTTATCTCAGTTCGAATTTGAAAGGGTTTATCTCTAAGGCTTATCTGATAATCACTTGGAGACTATAAATAGAGGCTCCTGGCCACCATAGTCTGGGCCAACTTTCTGACTCTCCTCTGCTCTCTGGATTTCGACCTCCCTAGCTACTGCGTGCGATTCATTTGAGGCACGACATTTGTGGTGCTAAGCTTTCAAGAAATCAACTAAATGTTAGTTTTTCTTTTGTAATTCTTTTAGTAATTTTTCGATTGGCCTTAGGGTTTATATTATATGTTCAAATAGTGAAAACATAGATCCAAATTAGGTTGTATGTGAACTTAGGGTTTGTGTTTATTGATTTGCATAAAACCTATCATGTATATCCCTAATTCTTCAATTAGGGCATGTGAAAGTCAATTGAGTAGTCAAGAAAGAAACAGAATGAAAGAAAGCGATAGATGAAAAAGGGAACCGTACTGGGGAGGCTGACATTGCAATAACATTATAGTACTTGACGGAATCGAATCCATGGACATAAATGATCTTGTATTTGGCCACCTCTTTTGGTACACCGTATTCCTTATAGTTAAATGTCTTCCGTCACGAAGCTTGATCCTAGGTGTTGTAATCGGAAGTCCACCTGGATATCTGAGTTTCTTTGGACAGGGTGGACAAGCTGATTGATAAGCCCATGCCAGAAACGCCGTGAAGAAGACAAGTAGTAATTTCACGAGAATCCCTGAAAAAAATTAAGAACGTTGTTTGGATCCATTCTTAAGATCCATACTTGATGTCAGAATTATTTGAATTTGATTGATGATTATGATTATAGCCTTAGTTTTTCATTTTAAATATGGAAACTTAATTGAAGTTTCCAATTAAAAACGGCTTCTTTGACCAAAAAAGTCGGAAATCGAATCCAAATTAATGCTCGACGCCGACAGACCTATCTCTTAAAATTGAGTTCAAGCAAAACCAATATTACAGTTTGGAAGTTAAAAGGTTTGACTCAGATCGTGAAGCTAGTGATTTTTATGGTTTTCTAAATTTCTGCCTACATGCAATGCCTAGCTCCACTGGTTGTTCATCGATCTGTGTGTGCATTGTGCCATTGTTCCCCTATGTGCCTTGCTCCCCTTTCCCATGGTTGTTCATGGGTCTTTGTGTGAGACTATGTCTTGTTCCCTTGGCCATCTATTCATGGATTGTGTGGGACTATGGATTATGTGGGACTATGCCTTGTAGACCTGGTCATTCATGGATCTCTGTGTGGGGATTGTACCTTCTGCCCATGGTCGTTCATAGGTCTTTGTGTGGGGATTGTAACTTGTTTCCCAGGTCGTGCATGTTGGGGCGGTGCCCTGTTCACCTGGTCGGTCATGGTGTGTGTATGGTATGCCTTGTTTTCCTGGTCGTTCATGGGTCTGTGTCTAGGATGGTGCCTTGTTGGAACGGTGCCCTGTTCACCTGGTCATTCATGGGTCTGTGTCTAGGACGATACCCTGTTAACCTGGTCGTTCATGTTGTCTGACACGGTATGCCTTGTTCCTATGCTCGTCTATGGGTCTGTGTGTGGCAAGATTACAAATTCCATGTTTTCTTACAGAAGGTTTTGCGTCTATTAACTTGAAAACGAAAAACAATGTAATGCATAAGGTATTTGTTGACTCTGATATTTTTGATGTGAAAAATACGAGTCTCGAAAGCATATAATAAGATCAATATTAATCAAATAACATGAAAGTTGAAATTAGACTTGCAAACATAGATTGGAGTTCAAGAGTCTCTTTTTTATTTTGAAAACAATATTAGATGTCATGTTAGGCCAGTCCAAACTCTTGTTCTTCACTCACAACAATCTTTGAACATCCCGTAAATATATTTTAATATGCATTTTTCCACAATAATTTGACACTAACAACCTTTGTCATTGTCATGAAAACAATCTAAAATTTTCTTCAACGTTTAATATTGAAACCCGCCAATATCGTCATAAGCAATAGCAAAAGCAAAATCATCAGAATTACGAGTCAAACGAAATTTTTGGTACAAAGGAAAAGTTTAATATCGGGGGTTTTTGAGAGAAAAATTAGGTCTTTTAAGAAATTTATTTTGTCAATTACTCAAAAAGTTACCGGTAAAAATGCGAAAGATCCGGAAAGAAAATTTTGAAAAAAGATACGAGGGTTTAAGTTTAGGTACAAATAAAAATAAACCCAAAAATATAAAATATTTTATTAATATCAACCTTAGAGAGCTCCACTATTTTCGTGATTTTTCCTATATATAGTAAACCTTCCATATTCTATTCCATATTTCATGTGAACGCATCCATAATCTAGTAAGCTATTCGTCAAGTATTCCCATATATTAACCTCTCAGACTCTTGTTTTCATCATCAGGATCCTACGATTTGGGTAACCTCTTCTTCTATATGTTCTCTATCGTCGCTTGGTTCTGTAATTTTATGGTTTCTGTCCCTTCTTTCAGAACTTTGCGATTAGGTATATTTAGGTTCGTGGAATGGGCTTTGTTATTTCAATCGTTTTATCTATTGGCATCTTTGTTGTTGGGAAGCACTAGTGAGACGGGGGTTTGTGTAGGACAGCGGAAAAGAAAAAAGAAACACCAACGAAACATTAATACTAATTCTAATTTATAAAGATGGATAAGCAACAATTTTGTATGCATGCAAAGAATCATATGATAGACAAACATATGATGTTCAAAGGTTGCATACTTTACTCAAAAATATATATTAACATGAGGTCAAACTCAGACTTGAGAATGACATTATAACATGAGCTTTTATGTGAAGATAAGTTATGAACTGACTTGATTTTTTTTCATTTGTTAATTACTTATATATTAGCAACCATAGCCTCTCTAATTATTTTGCCATTTTGGCACTTATCTGCGATGGCATAGAAATAGACCCATCAAAACAAATCAACAACGTTGCATAAAATATTTACAACTGAAATTAACAATATTTTCAAAATACCGTATCTATATATAATCTATACTATATAATAAAGTAAAAGATGTCACATGTTATTTTATTATGCATCATTTTCTTTTTTTCCCGTTCAATGTATGCAAGCTTCAATTGATATTTTCAGGATTTATCCGATTAAACGCTCAATTAGTTATTATTTCCTGTCATTTTTTCTAGAAATCTGCTCCTCCTTTAGGCCATCCGATGTGGGTTATATTATCACGAGCTCTTACTTTTTCCCTACAATATCAGCATACAGTTAGCACCCTCACTCTTCCCTTACCTCCAAAAATAGTTACATCTCACTTCCCCTTGTTTTTGTTACAATTAGTTAAACTCAATGTACAAGCCACACCTCCCTTTCTTCTTTTGCTCGCAGACGTCACAACCTTGCACGTGGAGAAAAGTGCAACGAGCTCTCACTAAGGGGCGATGTTCACCTCACTTTTGGTGAGGCTCGCACCCCAATCAGAACCGAAACCGATTATTCGGACCAAACCATATTCGAATTCGGTTTTTGGTTTGGTCTCGAACCAAACCGAATTTGGAATTTGGTTTATGGTTTGGTTTTTGGTTTCCCGTGGTTCAGACCAAACCGAACCGAAAAACCGAATATTATTCAATAAGTAATTAAAATATATTTTATATTATATAAAATTTACTTATTTACTCTTTTGCCCTACTCTTTTTGGAATTTTTTTAATTTTCTTTTAAATTCGGTTTCCTTGGTCTCAAACCGAACCAAACCGAATTCAAATTCGGTTTTCGGTTTGGTCTACAATAATTTGAATTCGGTTTGGTTCGGTTTACGGTTTGGACTAAAATATTTTCAAACCGAGGAAACCGATTCGAGGAAACCGAGAAAACCGAAAACCGAACCGATTTCCACCCCTACGTCGGGCTGCACTCCGGAGGGCCTTACTATCTCTCCAAGAAAAACCCTAGGTGAAACTAGCTTGTAGTTTGGCGGAGGAACATAGAACCCAAGTTCCATTTTTCTATGCTCCATTTCTTTGATTTCAGACCCTAGAAGTTGGGGATGACAATCTCAATTTTGTCTACATCGTCGTCTCTCCATCTATTGTCCACCTTCCCAACCCTCCGATGGATTTTAGATACGACGACAACACTCACAGCGGCCCCAATTGCTCTCCAACCCTCGCCCTACAATCGGATGTATATGAAAGTGTGGTATTTTCCCATGAAGTAGCCTTTGGCCTTGGGATTCATTAATATAGAAAACGTGTACAATATGGGCTACATAATACAAACAAAGATGGGCCTAGATTAAGACTACATACACACTATAATACAATATACATACATGCGTACATTGTACGCTAATAGTATACAATGGCTGCCAAAAAAGACGTTGTCCTCATCCCCACCACCAGCCTTGTTGCCTACTTCCGCCACCTCCTGCCTGCCTGTCATCTTCCTACCACCTTTACGTTGATAAAAGATTATCATACATACCTGCCCCCAAACCTAAATTACCAGGTTTGATTTCTCTAATCTTCTTTTTCCTAAATTCTTGAAATTTCATAATGTTTTCTATTTTTATAACTTATATTCATTTTTTGAATCTTTTAGGGCATGAATCACATAATCCTTCTTTGAAATACATTCCAATACAAGAAGAAATTAGTGATTATTAGCTTATGTTTGATCAGGAGGATCGCCCTAAGTTTATCCCGAAATGGTAACCTACTTTCTTGATACTTGCTTTTGGCTTTAAATTTCAAGATTAAGGTACTAAATACTAATATATTTCTTTTATTAGTTTACATATTTGAGAGGCGTTCCAGCTTATGAAAAGAGCGTGAGGGAAATTTTTGATCGTTGTTTGGATTTGTACTTGTGCCCTAGGACACGAAAGAAGCGTGTAAGTATGCTAGAATTAAAGATTTGAACTTTCATAATATTTCCAAAAAAAAAAAAAAAAAAACTTTTATAAATTTTTCAGATTAATATCGATCCGAGAGTCTTTAAAGCCCAAGCTTCCAAGTCGAAAAGATCTTAAACCTTATTTAAAAACATGTTTTCTTGATTTTCCTCAATTTGTACCGACCTATCTAGCCAGCCATAAAGTATTTTACATTCAGATATTCCCTTTTTAAATGGAAGTGCTTTGGGTTGTTTTTTATTTTTATTTTTTTTTGTGATTATACAGGTTCACATGATGGAACAATTCGTATTTGGGAAGTTGAAACCGGTAGATGTATTAAAATTTGGGAATTAGGTGAACCTGTGCAACATGTTGCATGAAATCCTTTACCTGAACTTCCTATTTTAGCAGTCTCCATGTAAGTTAAACACATCAATTCATTTATATTTTTATTTGTATTATATTAAAGTTGAATGATTTTATGCGAAATATATATTCAGGGGACAATATATTTTCATTTTGGATAGTGGGCTTGAAAAAGAAGAACAAAAAATGATTGCAGATTTATTCCCCGTTGAAACTTCCACTACACCAAATGAATCTGGTTAGTTATATTTTTTACTCATAATAGCAATTGACGTGCATTTTTTCACCATTATAGTAGCGTATAACATTTTTTACCAATACTAATAATAATGTAATCTGAAACTTGCAATAACGTATAACATTTTTTCACCATTATAGTAACGTATAACATGCTTTTGTTTGTTTATTTATTTATTTGTTGCTCTAAAATTTATTAAATATATGCATAATGGTATAATAACTCTATATCGAGGTCACACCTGCCTTCCCTGTTGTATTGTCTACGTGTCCAGTTATTAAATTTGAGGTACCTCTTACACCCTTCATCTTTTTATATTTTTACAAAATTAATCACTAATTAACTACCCCTCAAAATGTCCAGGTGTCATGTCTACCGCCAAATGTCACTAACCGTGAACAGAAACTCCATTTAAGCCTTGGTTGTCCAGTGATATTGTCGCCAGAGAGTTTTCTCTCACTTATACTCCCATTTGTTTATGGCGTGCAACTTGAAGATCAAACTTTCTACCCCTTAAACCATTTCAAAATCAACCAGAGTTGACCGTCTGGTTGACCAAAGGCACAACTTTACGGGTTATGTCAAAAGGAGGCAATCTTGAAGTCATGTAAATCTATGTATCTATTGGAAATTAATGAAAAAAGAAAAACCCTCTTGCATGGTGATTATTTTTTATAGATGATTATTTTTTATAGATGGTTGTAATTTGTAATTGTAAAATATGAAATGAATTTTTTTAAAAAGAAAGCTGAAAATGATGTTTGGATGCAGGTCGAGTTGATGTGGTGGCGGTCCGCTGTGGTGCGGTGCGTGGTATCAAGTGGGGTGCCTCTTCTGATCGTATTTTAAAGAATTTGGTATTTATAATTTTATATTATTCTTATGATGGTGTTATAACGGTATAGGCACTTTGAAAAATTGTTGGTGTTTTGGGGAGCATAACCGTGCTGAATTGTGTAGGTATCATTTTGACCTTGATAATTTAATGATTTTAGATAATCTTTTTATTTTTAATTATTTCATGTAACAGAAAGAGTTGTGACATGCATGTGACCAAGGGCGTTCTGGGAAATTTAGCATGAAAGAAACAGATTGAGATTCGTCATTTATAGGATATTTTTTTGGAAAAAAATATCGATTTTAGATTTAAATTTTGCAAAAAAGTACATTAATAGCATTATACTTGGCTTTTTGAAATATTTTTATATGATCTAGAAAAGTTTTATTTCTTTTTACTTTAAAGCTGAATTATAGGACATTTTCATGGAAAAAATATCGATTTAACATTGAATTTTACAAAATAGTTCATTAACAGTATTGTACTTTGAAAAAAAAAAGTTTTTTTTCAAAACCTTTTTAGAGTTATTTTACAAAATTCAATGCTAAAATCAATATTTTTGTCCATAAAATATCTTATAAATGAGCTTTAAAGTAAAAGAAATAATATATTTAGATCATATAAAAATATTTAAAAGGCCAATTTTTCAAAGTACAATGTTATTAATGTACTTTTTTGCAAAGTTCAAATCTAAAGTTGATATTTTTTTTCCGGAAAAATATCCTATAAATGAGGCATCTCTTTTTGTTTCTTTCATGCTCAATTTCCCAAAACGCCCCTGGTCACATGCATAACACTCCTCTTTCTGTTTACATGAAATAATCTTTTTTTAAAAGGGTTTATCCAAAACCATTAAATTATCAAGGTCAAAATGGTACCTACATACAATTCAGCACGGTTATGCTCAAGAATCCCCCAAAACACCAACCATTTTTAAAGGGCCTATATCGTTATAACACTATCATAAGAAAATATAAAATTATAAATACCAAATTCTTTAAAATACGATCACAAGAGGCCCTACCACCTGATACCATGCACCGCACCACAGCGGATCGCCACCACATCAACTCTACTTGTATTACAAAATTCATTTCATATTTTACGATTACAAATTACAGTCATCTATAAAAAAAATAATCACATCGAAATTCCAATTCTAGGTAAAATTGCAGCTTGTTTAACTGCAAGAGGGTTTTTCTTTTTTCATTAATTTCCAACGGGTACATTTACATGACTTCAAGATTGCCTACTTTTGACATGACCTGTAAAGTTGTGCCTTTGGTCAACCCGACGGTAAACTCTGGTTGATTTTGAAATGGTTTAAGGGGGTAGAAAGTTTGATCTTCAGGTGGGACGCCATAAACAAATTTGAGTGTAAGTGAGAGAAAACTCTTTGGCGACAATATCATTGGACAACCAAGGTTGAACTAGAGTTTCTGTTCACGCTTAGTGACAGTTAGCGGTAGACATGACACTTGGATATTTTGAGAGGCGGTCAATTAATGATTAATTTTGTAAAAAGATAATAGATGAAGGGTGTAAGACAGTAAGAGGTACCTCAAATTTAATAACTAGACATGTTGAAAAGATAACAGCGAATGGAGGTGTGACCTGGATATAGAGTTATTATACCATCATGCATATATTTGATAAATTTAATAGCAATAAATAAATAAACAAACATAACTATGTTGCTATCTGAATAAAAACTCATAGATTTTCGGAGTTTCAGGTTACATTATTGCTACTATTGTTAAAATATGTTATACGTTATTATAATGGTGAAAAAAATGCATGCAAATTGCTATTATGAGTAAAAAAATTATAAATAACCAGATTCATCTGATGAAAGATGACGTTGTTAATAGTTCAGGGAACTGTTTTATCAAATAGGTATTTTATCCACGTAAAAAGTTTAAAATGTATATTTAAACCTCAATGTTATTCTAGATGTAATATGAAAAAGATCTCCTAATCAAACACCAATTAACCACACTGATATCATATTATTTTTCACAATTTCAAAAATCGTGCAATAAGTCCAAAAAAATAACTCAAAAGCAATTAAATCAAATATAAGCACCATTGTGGAACATAATCATTTTCATAAAGCAATGAAGTGTGGGATTATTACACCATCTCGATTATTAACCCTGAATCTATAGAAACCCTACCTATATTCCAAAAATAGAAAGCACAAACACCTAGCATATGAGATAGCATTGTGTCTTGTATGCCCAAACCCAAGTTTTATCAAAAACACTTTTGCATAGATTCCTACACAACACTTGGTATTTCTATTTCAATCTCATAATTCATTGAGTATTCAAGTTGTTCACCGAATAAATACAACATTTACAATTATACGAAGGACTACAACGATAACATGGTATAAACCAATTATGTGTGTAAATAAGGATGTTACACCTATAAAGTGGTGTGGCACTGTACCTCTTTACATCATGAATTTGTAAAGCGTGCAATATGGGCAAACGGTTCGTGGTTCTGTCCAAGAAGACTCCATGATCAATAACAATTTGACTTATTAATCAGAAGTGGGGCCGACCTTAATCATGTGGTAGGTGCAACCGCACAGAGCCTATGTCGCGAAGGGACCCGAAATTTTATTTTGTTGCGGTTCGATCACTAATCTGTCGCTAACTTGTCACTAATTTGCCGTCGTTCGTCACTATTCCATCGCTAATTAACACAACTTTTCTGTTTTTAATCTGTCGATTATAAATTTTGTGATGGTTAATTAAGAGTGAATATTATCATAGTATCAATGAATTTTGTTTGTATATAAAAATTATATTTAGGGGTCTATTTTTTTACTTTTCACACAGGGCTTTAAAAATTATATTTAGGGGTGATCAGAATGGATGATTTCTAAAGTCTATGGACATATTAGGGCACGAACATCAAATGCACCAAGCACCATAATAACCTTAAACTAGGAATAGCATGAATCCAACCCATGGCCATAAAATCATCCCATTAATACCCTTAAACGAAAAATCTCATGAATTCCTTACATAAGATATGGCAACCATCAATGTCCGCTTTTTGAACATCGCCACTTTACATTAAAGTCAAATGACTTGTTTTAATAAACTTATTTCAATTGAACTACAAGCTAGTTGCAGCTTAGATCATGTATTCGTGTAGCAGTGTAGTTCATTTAGAAACCAACATATTACACCTACAACAAAATTTCAACTGCAGTCTGCACCCTAGTTTGTTGAGATTCATTATTGTTGCTTAACATCCTGTTTTAGAGTTTGGGCCAAGGCCTGACCCATAACTGGTTATAATGGGGCCGGTTACAGTTAAGTAAAACCCGATCGGTTACAGTAAGTTATAAAATCTTGAAATCCAACCAGCTATAGGACTATTTATGTGTATCCTGACAAAAAAAAGGTATGATAAGAAGGTTTTAGCGACAAGTGTTTGGCCTTTTAATGAAAAAAGTTTCCAACATAATGCCTTTATTTATATACAGCCATTAAGTTTTTTTAAAGAATAATGGCTTTATATAATGTGAGGCATTTTTGGCACATCTTATGACATTTTTACCCTATTTTATGTATAAATAGGATACGGTTGTTTGGTTGAAAGACGTGATTTCTTTTACCAAAGACTATTAACACCCATAAACAGTTACGTGGGGTCTAATTAAAAATATTGGACTTGGACCCGAGCTTCCGGTCTGCCCAAAATTGGGACACCTCTTAAACCCACCATTGAAAGTATTATTTTTTTATTTTAACTCAAATCCTTTAATTTCTATAATTTTGTTTTTAACTCAAATCCTTTAATTTCTATTAAGAGGCCGATTTCAGATCTCAAGAATATTCTTTTTTTTTTTCTTAAATTTACTATAGACATATTTCTAAAAAGCCTCTTTTAATTTGTCCCAAAGCCTCCCTGAATTTGTAATAAGCCGGAAATATATAATTCCTTACAATGTGTTTTATCATGTTATCGTTTTACAACCAACAACAGACACATAACAAAATACTCAAAAAGTGTCGAAAGAACAATATAAAACAAATAATTTACTGTTACAAACAACTAATTTTCACCAAGTAGAAGGGCTTTTAGAATAGCATCACTGATCCCATCGGCATAAGGGAACATGTGACCAGCACCCTTGAGCTCATGATACTTTATCCATGGAAGTTGTTGAGCGATATATTGTTGAAGTGTTACAGCCACAATTTTATCTTCATCACCCATCCAAATATGAACCGACCCTTCATTCTTTGGAAACGGGTTCTCAATTTCAATCGGATCGAATTCCCAGGTACCAAATCCAACATTCAAGTCACGGTGGATAGACTCGAATTCTCCTTGCTGTCTTACTTGTCCCTTTTTTTATCCACAAAAACAGTAAAATTAGATCATCGGAGTTCCAATTTCAAGAAATTGTGATCACGGAGCTCTAATTGGATCGTAGTTCGTACCTCAATGGGTTCC
Organism: Cichorium intybus; assembly: GCA_023525715.1. Classification (NCBI taxonomy): domain Eukaryota; kingdom Viridiplantae; phylum Streptophyta; class Magnoliopsida; order Asterales; family Asteraceae; genus Cichorium; species Cichorium intybus. Next base: position 27,145,099 of record CM042013.1, on the reverse strand, counting down.
CTGCCAGCTGTAAACGTGGGAATTAGTTCTATATCTTGGCGCGAAAGAATATCAGGGCTGTGAGCGATGGCTTTGTAAGAAGGAAAAAGCTTCTGAGTGTTCCACCAGTAGGTCAGTGATGGAAGGTAGTGAGCGACACGTAAGCTCCATTGATCTTCTAGAAACTGCTTTGAAAAGGCTTCTGTAGATAAATTCGCCGGCAAACTTGGCCACCAGAAATTAACTGCCGGAGCTATAAGAGTCGCTCCCGCTAGCCTGTTTCTCAAAGTAGAAAAAAATTAAACGTAAATCATGATTCAATTGATGAAACGTAATGCGTACCTGTGAGGAATGTACTTCAAACAAGTCCAAATCAATTGACCACCCATGGAAAAACCAGCAACATAGAATTTTGATCCGAGTCCCAATTGGTCAGCAAGTTCTTCTATATCCAAAGCGGTACTCTTCAAAGTTTGTTTAGGGTTTGGATCGCTCTCTCCATAACCGGGTCGATCATACGAAACAATGTATATCCCTAATTCTTCAATTAGGGCCTGTGAAAGTCAATTGAGTAGTCAAGAAACAGAATGAAAGAAACTGATAGATGAAAAAGGGAATCGTACTGGGGAGGCTGACGTTGCAATAACATTATAGTACTTGATGGAATCGAATCCATGGACGTATATGATCTTGTATTTGGCCACCTCTTTTGGTACACCGTATTCTTTGTAGGACAAATGTCTTCCGTCACGAAGCTTGATTCTAGGTGTTGTAATGGGAAGTCCGTCTGGAGATCCGAGTTTCTTGGGAAGCGGTGGACAAGCTGCTTGATAAGCCCATGCCAGAAACGCCGTGAAGAAGACAAGTAGTAATGTCACGAAAATCCCTGAAAAAAATTAAGAAAGGTAAAGTGTAAACATTGACGTTGTTTGGATCCATTCTTAAGATCCACAATTGATGTCTGATTTATTTGAATTTGATTGATGAATGATGATTAAGATTATATCCTTACTTTTTCATTTTAAATCTGGAAACGTAATTGAATTGCACATTAAAAACGGCTGCTTTGACCAAAAAAGTCAGAATTCAAATCCAAATTAATGCTCAACGCCAACGGACCCATCTCCTAGAAATTTAGTTTAGGCAAAATCAATATTACAGTTTTGAAGTTAAACGGTTTGACTCAGATCGTGAAGTTCGTGATTTTTATGGTTTTCTAAATTTCTACTTACATATGATTGCGATCTTTAATAAAGGGATTCAATTCGATTATTCATTGACACAAACACTTTGCTTGAGTAAACTCACGAACGAATCTATAAGATTATCGCGATTAACGGATGCATCAAGTAATGGAGTCTGTTAAGTTTGAGAAGTAGATGGAATAGAGCACCTGAAGGGAACGAAGATGAGGAATTGGATTTGGATTTCCTGGTATGGGATCTTGCTGAAGATGCTGAAATCTTCCTCTTTACTTCCGTTGCCATTGTTGTTGTTAAATTTTAATTTCTTCAATGGCGGAAGAGGATGAGCAGCAGAGACAGAGAAGATGCCTTGATTCACATGGAAGAGCTGTTCAAACTCTTTGACAAATGTGGCCGATTTTCTTTATGGGCTTATTTGAACCAGTAAGAGCATCCGGTCATCCGCATTCCGCAATACCACCTTTTTCAAGACTTTTCTATTTTAAAAAGCCCTCTCTCGATTCGAAGTTTTTTCACCAAAACTTCTACAATGCTATTTATAAGAACATTTTTAATGATTACGATGGGTCTTACAAATATAAACAAATTGTAAAATAGACAAATTTATATAAAAGTAATATAATTAGTATAAGTTAAGATATATGAAAAAACTCTCTTACTGTGGGATTATATTTAGTGTTTTTGTTGTTAATATGATGATGACATGACACAAAAAAGTTATGTGAAAAAAATCCATTATTGAAGATGTTTTAAGGCATATGGATATGAACCTCACCAAGCTACATGATATCGAGGTGGATGTCTTTCACGCACCGCCCCCTCTCTCATGGAGCTGATGTGGCATGGAGCCCCGTGGTCCTCTTTCATGGTTGACCATATCTCCTCCTTCCTTCTCTGTTCTTTCTTTAGTTCCTTCTTTTTTCTCCAGTGACTAAATATGCACACGAAGTAAAATTCATTACACTTACAAGTCACTAACCCTTTTGAAAAAGGTATAAAAAACTTGCTCTCTGTAGTGGAAGCTTATTCAGTCAAAGTTTTTTCACAATAACTTGTAAATTTACAAGGATTTTTTGATGATTATGGTCGTTCTTGTTAATATAAAAGCATTTCTTAAATAAAATTGTTTGTATTAAAACATTATAATGGTATAAGTTAAAATGAGCGGGTCTCATACATAAGTTGTGTGAAAAAGCTCACATATTGTAGTGGTATGTTAAGCTTTTTAAGTTGTTGATGAGGAGATAACATAACATCAAAAATGTTATTTGAAAAAACTTCTCTATTGTAGATGCTTTAAGGTTGTTGTGTGTGCTCTTCACGCCTTTGGCGTGTGACCTTCCTTCCAGATCAACATAAACATCTCGCCACACCCTTAAGGGTGTGGTCTTCACGCATGCTTGAACCAAGATGAAAAAAGAGAGGAAGAAGAAGGAAGAGAAAGAGAGGAAGAAAAAGAGAGAAGTCGTGGTCTTCATCACCTTTCATCACATTCAAGGGCCATCACACACCCACGGGGTGATATTCATGGTGTGGCTACCCAGCCACATAGGCCTCACACAGGTGGCGTCCCACCCATACCGTGTAGCCTAAGTATAGTTCATGAGAGTTGATTCTCGTCTGTCAAATTTTTCTTGGATCGTATACTCGTATTCTATAAATAGAGATAAAACGAGTTAAAAAAATTGCATTGTATTCTAAACTCAAGTTTTGATTGTTGAAATCATATTTGGTATTTTGTATGGATGATCCTAGATCGCATTGGAAAAAACCTTTTGTATATAGTTATTATTTATTAATTTACTAGTGGTAAGACCCGTGTATTACACGGGGTAATATAAATAAAATGTTAAATAACAAAATTTAAACATTAAATTAAAAAAAACAAATTTAAAGACAAAATATACCAATACTTAACAGATATCTAAGCACCTAAATGATTGAAGTCACTTTTTCCTGAGGAGGGGAAACATCCATGCGTAAAACGACAAGAAACATCAGGTTCAACAACTAAAATCAATGATTTGTAAGAAACTTCCCGGTGTATCCGCATTTACGGGTGCATTTAACAAAGGGTTCACAGAACCAAGACTTTCACCGATAAGATGAACCAACACCAAATTGAATCGACACCGGTATCAAATATCACTTGTAGCTTGAAGCCATATACGAATATAACCAAGACAACATCAAAATCCCAATTTGCAATAATGATGTTTGTTTTCCTTTAAAAAATCAAATTTGATAAACTTCATGCTTAAAGTTAAGTATTTGAGTTTCATGGTGAGGGAGATGTAACATCTTGCAATAGACGTGCCTCTTCATTGTGCAATCGTGAATTCCCTCCAATTTTAAGTTTTTAAGGACCACAATATTTTCTTTAGCTTTTCCCCACATCATAGAATAAAACCCAATAACAACTACTGATCCCAACAAACTGTGCACACAATTTGAAGTGTATCTAATTATCAATATGTACAGTGAGTCGATGAAAATTTATATCCACAAAATGTGATGATTTATGAAAAGATGTTCACCTTCCAAGATAGACACAATCACCTAAGAAAGTAACACCAACGAAAGTTGAGATCACAATTCCTATTGGATGAAACATAGCAATAAAAGTGGACCTCTTCTTTGTAGACACCATGCTTGAACTGTGAATTGAAAAGCAAACCCAAAAATCCCCTAATATTCCAGGACAATGTAAATAGTGTTTGAAAAAAATTAATAATTGAAAAAACAAATACCGAGTATGATATAAAGCAGTCTCTTTTTTGTTGTAAACTATAAGAACTCAAATCATCTCCTGCAATCAAAGAAGCTACAAACTATAAGATGGTGTATACACAACAGTAAGCAAACAATACAATCATCTATGCAGGGTATTTCTTAAGAACAGTTGCCTGAAAACGTTGCCAAAAAAGAATTAGTTAATATCCAAGTAATTATTAGCTATAATGTACCATTTTTTACATGTCCAGTATAGCACATTGAAGAAAATATGGAGGTTATTGCTAGAAAGATGCCACCAAGTACCCAGTTTTATGGTTACACAAGAAGATGGTGAGAGAATTATGAATTTAAAGGAGATGATAGAATCGAGGGTCCTTGTAAAGAGTCATGATGATAGCTCCTGCAGTTGAGACTACAGTGTGTCCATGAACTTTGCCTGTGTGGATGAGCTTAAGTCAGTTATTTCCATTCTAAAACCATAATTCTGAATCGCATGAGACTTGATGTTGAATGAATCAAGGGGAAAGAAGGTAGTAGTAGCATAAACAGAGTTTTACCTGCAAAATATGGCGAGTGGGAATGTAAATCCTAGAGTGAGATTGAACAATGTTGTTTTAGTTCATGGACAATGCCAACCTTGGAAAGCCCCTAAATGGTCCTTCTCAATTCCATCTCCAAACTTCAACAGCGCCAACCTTGCAAACCCTAAATCCCAAAACGTTAAACAACGTTCAAAAGTCAGTCCAGAATTAGCGACTTGCTTCGGAAAACGCCATACCTTCGGTGTTGAGAGACCAACAAAGACTAAAATAGTGATCGATTTCTAATGCAATAACAAACAGGATTGCTAACCGAAGCTTAAACCGGTTGTATTTACAAAACCTTTCCATATGCTTGAAACTAAAGGAAAAAAGAAATAGAATAGAAGTTGTTTAATAAATACGAGATGGCGATGATGGTTGTCAGACCAATTTTGGTACCTTAGTCACATGATGTTAATTAGATGGCAATGATGGTTGTCAGAGTATTCGGTTAAGGTTATTTTGAAGATAATCGGTTTGCAAAAGAAGGCGAAATTGGTGTAGATAGAGAGTACAGAGGGAACGGATGATCAATAAACACTGAACCTGGATCAGAAGAAAACTGAAGAGAGCTTTAGTTCTGTGGCTCAGATAAGTAGCTTCACTGGTTAGGATTACAAGAAGACGAGAAGGGGAAGTCTGAACTGAGATACAAATTGAGCAGAGAAGAGATACAAATTGAGAAGAATGGAAAGCGTAAATGAAGGGAGAAAACCCAGCAACATTTGAATTGCAATTAAATAGATCATTAAGGAAATGGAGTAACCGTCAAACAAAATTTATTATTTAAAAAAATCAAAATTATAAGAAAATGACATGTGTCCAGTTCAATGTGGATATGACAAATGTCCTTTAGTTAGTTAGGATTTATGTTTATGTTAATATTATATTTAAATGAAAATATGATATTTATATTCCATCTCATTTAGTCCGATTTCCAAATTGGGTTGGAAAAAGTTCATGTTGGGAAAATAAACTCCGTCGTTGCAATTTTTTGTCGTAAAATCGAGTGTGACTCTCAACGTCGGACTCCAGTGATCGATTTCAGAAGCGAGGCCGAGAATCCACCCTCCTCTCGTCATTCCACTGCGTCGGACTCGCAAAGGTATTCTTTTTCAAGATTCAAGCACGGCATTTATACTGTATGTGTATCAGTAGGGTTTCAGATCATGAATTACAGATTAAATTTTTCATTACAGTGTATGTGTATACGTTTTTTCGATTTCAGTAGGGTTTAGTTCAGATTCAAGAAGGGTTTATTTCACATTCGAGAAATACAGTGTATATTATAGATTCAAGAATTTACGGTGTATATTTCAGATATTCAGATTAAGTTCACAATTCAAGAAATACAACGTATTTACAGATTTAAGAAAAAGTTCATAATTCAAGAAATACAACGTATTTACAGATTTAAGAAAAAGTTCATAATTCTAAAACGGGGAAAAATCCCCAATTCCACACATCCCTCTGTTTTAAAATTCATGCATGTAAATGTCAGATTTACTGATTATTTCAATATTAAGACAATATATTACAAATTAATACAAAATTAACTAAAATAATAAAACATAATTTATAAAAAAAATGAAATAACAATCAATAAATGAAATAAAATTTCTAGAAGATGATCAATAGAAAGATTAAAAGTAATAAGGGTTTTACATATTTGTGGACCATATCACCTCAGAAAGTGAATAGAATCTCAAAAACTAATATAGCAAAAGTCATAGACCATATATCACAACATATCCTTTTTTTCATAGCAACTGTATCTTGAAATATCTCAATTATAGCATTGTACTTCCATTTTTCTTATTACAATATTAAACTTCGAGAAATTAACCCAATTATAGCAATGAAAATTACTTTCTGCTTGGATGACATTGCTATAAGTGGATAGACAGACTTTTCAGAGTAGAATGTTGTGATAGAAAGTAGGATGCTATAAAACAAATCAGTAAAAGTACATTGTCATTTCTTGAATTCAACCCAAATGAAAATTTAAGATGTAACCGAACACCAAATGTTACCTTATGTACTTTTGATGGAGGGAGGGAGGATCACAACACACACAAATCAACAATACTTATAAACTCATTATAACATGATGACTTTCATTTTTTAAATTCAAAAGAAGACACCATTGAGGCATTTCATCAAACACTTGATGTGCATATAAATTACAAACATGTTGAACAAACAAACATAAACTAAACTGGATTAACATTCGATAGAGAAAACATAAAATTCTAGAAAAAACTACACATATACCTCTATCTTACTACTTGCAATCTAACTACATTTGAAAGGTCCAGATAGTAAACCATACTTTTTTTGAATTTACAGGTTTTAGCTACATAAAAGGAGAAGATGAATTTTGCAACTTCATTGTGTAGGAGATTAACCATTAGCAACTACGTTACTAGAATCCCTGTTTACAGATCTGCAAGTGGTATAACTCTTACATAAACCCTCTAAAATCATTTGTATTTTTCCATTTATTTCTGGTAATATATTTTTCCAAACTGAATCATAATTCATAGATGTATCTGGAGATGGATTAAGCATGATATTCAGACGCTGGGCCACCAAAAAAACAGCGGGATCCACAAAAAACGGACGCGACTCAAAACCTAAGATGCTTGGTGTCAAGAAGTTTGGCGGTGAGGTTGGTTAGTTTCAATTTCTAAAATTATATTAAATAAATCGCATGTTTTTTTATTTTAATTTTGTTTATATTTGGGAAATACAGAGAGTGATACCTGGGAATATTATCGTAAGACAAAGAGGCACTCGTTTCCACCCAGGTGATTATGTTGGAATAGGAAAAGATCATACACTTTTTGCTTTGAAAGAAGGGTGTGTGAAATTTGAACGCCATAAGCTGAGTGGACGCAAGTGGGTCCATGTTGAACCCAAAGAAGGCCACGTACTTCACCCACTTTACTTGAAAGGTGTACCGGATTCAAATACCACATCTTAGGTTGCCGGGTTTTTTTTTTTTTTTTTTTTTTTTTTTTTTGAATCATGTTAAGTTAGTTTAGAAGTTATGCTTCCACCAATAAAATGTATCAAATCCATTTACAAAGGGGTCACTTTCCCAAACCAATAAATATTGGGTAGTTTTGTTTGATGCCATTATTCTTGATGGTCATTTTTGTAGATATCCTTTATGCTCTTTTCATTAAAGAAAAATGAAGAGTAACAATGCTCTAAAGCCCCGAGGGAATTCCCTAAACATGGAGGTATCAGGTATATAACATGGGGCTCATTATTGGAGTTTTTTTTTTTTGTCACATAAACTATTGTATATCTAATACCTTTTTCAGTTTGCATGTACAAGCTCTTTATAAAGTTATTATTATTATTTTAATTATATTTTATTTTTTAATCTTATTAATTACAGATAAATCCACCTGCTGACTGTCGTCCCCTCCAACGGGCTCCTCCACATGCGGTGCATGGTTTGAGTGTTCATCATTCTAAAGAATTCCACGTGTTAGTTCTTAAATAATAGAAACATTGAAAACTAGAAACACATAGAATCCTACATTGTATCCTAGTCACATATAACCGTCATATCATTGTCTTTCTATCTGATTTTACTCACTATGGTTTAAGACTAAGCACTATATTAAGCACCTAGTTCACTTAAACATATTTAACAAACTAAACACCCCCTCGTATGGTTCAAACGTTTTTGACCATTAAAAATATCAATTCAAAACCAAAGCACAATTTGTGGAAAATAGGTCCAGCGTCTTAAAAAACAAGGTCTAAGTAAAAATTGAAAAGATATACCAGGGTACAACAACTTATTCATCATAATATAAATTGAAGTGAAATCACTACAAGGTGGATCTTCACGACGGTGATTTCGCCAGTTGAGCTGCAATTTCGTCATTTGGATTGCAATTCCTTCAGAAGTATATAAAAAAATTCAGGTTTTGCCATTTTGGCCTTATGAAAATCGTAGATGACATCTGTCCATCTACGATTTCATCTGACACATCTCCAATTTTCATGTGGTCCATGTTGGGTTCGGAAAAAGTTTATCTTAAAGAGTTCTTTTTTTTTTTTATATAATAAGACAAATATAGAAAATTTCCTTAGCAATTTACCATACAATAACCAAAAATATCATATAATCCTTGAAATAGCCATCAATTTTGCAATGATCATTGCGAAAATGACACTATTCACTGTGAAATTGGTTCCATGTATATAACATTTTTTTCTACTTTTTCTTAATTCTATTGCAATTTTCTTTTGTAAAACGACACTGTTCAGGATTTCAAGATCCTACAACACAAAACGATCCCAATCTCAATAAGATCTATCTAAAACAAAACCTCAACCCGATTCGATCCCACCTCTAGTTATAAAATGTAGATGATCTCGTTTGTTTTTCTGTTCGAAATGTATGTCCTTTAGAGTAAATTTCAAAACTAATTGATCAAAACATAAAAGAATCTTACATAACAACAGTTTAAGGTTTAAAAAAGTGAATTTTTATTTAAACAAAGAAAACAAAAAAACGATCGAACATTTTTGCACCTGGGATACAAGAATCAAAACAAGTAGAGCCGAAGAATGCGGCGGCCTAGTCTTCTGTAAGTCAGCGGTTCGACGACGAAACGTAACCCTCGATCTGGAGAAACACATTCAGTCCCCGATTCAATCGGCAATGGAAGTAGACGGCGGCGGCGGAAGCGTTTCTGTGTCAGTAGCAATCGTGGCGTGTACTGCCATGACTATTTTCTACGTTGCCATTCTTTACTCTCCCACTTTGATCCTCCGTCTCCCGCCCCCCACCTCCTTCAAGAGCTACATGATTCGACGCTTCGTTTGTGCTGGTATCTCTACCGTTGTTTCGCTTCTTGTCTGCGCTTGTATCCTACATGTAAGTTCAAACATCCATTATCCCCTTTCTAGTGCAAATTTCATTTGTTGCAATGGCCGTTGGCAAAATCAGCGATTTGTATCAGAACTATTGAGTTTTCGAACCAGTAATTTCTATCTGTGGTAACAAATAAAGATGTTATGAAAACGTTGCAAAGTACTAGCATTTTGTTTTGCATCTATATTTTCGAACTTTCTCCAAAATTGATTGGCATTATATTGCCTTTTTGTGCGTTTCAGCTATGGATACTGCTAGGTTGTAAAAACAAAATTTGATCTCTTAAAAAGTCGATCACTCACTAATATTGTGTGTTTTAGGGTTTCCTCAATCATTAATAGAGATGTAATCTCAAGAACTGAAATGATTCAGACATTCATTAATTTCTAACTTCAAACCTAGCCAGATCCATGTCCTACAATCCCATGATTGAGTTATAAACTATATTGGAAAACATTACGTACTCAATCATGTAATTTCCTTTTTTAACTCATTATTACCAATTTCGTCCTAATTGTTCCAGATAAAAAGCTGGGAGACATCAGACTTGTTAAGCGCCTATGGTATCCATTTACACCACACAGTAAGTATTCATCTTAAATTCATGTCTACAAACAAGCACCTCAATCATAAATAAACACTTTTTTATCAATTTATGTATTCTTCATGATTTGCAGATTGTTAATGGTGAATGAGTTGCTAAAATTTTCCTGCTGAAATGGAATTTTCTGTATGAAACAGTGGGAAGCTGTCCTCTTTCCTCTTTCCCTCACTTCTCTAATGTACACCGGCTCATTTCTCCTCAAATTCCTCTCACTATGGACCTCGTTGACCGAGCAAGACGGTCAAAGGATAAATCTGTCATTTCACGCCTTAAAGACTCTTCTCCAAAGCCTCATTATCTGGATCCAATCACTCGTTTACAATATTGCATCATGGAGACTGTATATTGTGGTCAGATTTTCTCTTTCACTATTAATATTTTCTAAATATCGATTTTATTATTAAAGTAAATGTATTATAAAAATTCATGTAATTTACAGGCCCCACTTACAGAAGAGTTGGTTTTTAGAGCTTGTATGATACCTTTACTTCTATGTGGAGGATTTAAACCATATACAGTAATACTTCTCTCTCCTGTTTTCTTTAGTCTAGGTGAGTCAAACAATCTTATTTCCACCATTTTTTATTCATTAAAAAAAAACATTTCCTTCACCATAAATAGTTTTTACAACTTTTTTTTTCCTCTTTGCAGCTCACTTGAACCATTTATTGGAGTTCTACATGCAGCAGCAAGATTCCAGCTTGCTGAAAGCTGCCATGGTTGTAGGTATGTCCAAATGCTTTTTTCCACATTTTTTTAATGTTAAATCATTTTATATATTCACCAAATATTTCTTTCTTATTTCTCAGGCTTTCAGCTTGGCTACACTGTAATCTTTGGATCATATGCATCATTTCTTTTTGTCAGAACTGGTGGGTCACAGTCACAGTCACAGTCACAGTCACAGTCACAGTCTGACAGATATTTGTTTAAATTGCAGGACATATAGCAGCACCACTTGTGTCACATATGTTTTGCAATTTCATGGGACTTCCTGCATTTTTTTCTCGAAGGAATGGTAAAAAAGCTTTTTTTTATTATTTTAATTGTTTATTGATTTTTTATGGTTCAATTAATAATAAATGTAAGATCTGAAAATTTTCAGGGATGGTGAGTGTGGGATTTGTGGCAGGGGCAATTGGATTTGTATATTTTTTGTTTCCACTAACGTCTCCGGAGTTGTACAATGATACAACCCACAATTGTAAATGCTGGCATAGATACTGTGATTGGAGCTAGAAAAATATGCTGCTGATTATTAATTCCAAATGTAAACTCAAAAACCATGAAAACGGTCTTGTTTTTGTTTTTGTTGTTTTTTGTTATTTCATTTCTCACTGTTGTTTGATTGATCTTGATCAGTGATTTCATATTGATTTGGCATGTATCCGCATTTCAGTTTAACAAATATATTTTTGATCATTTAGGGGTGGCAAACTCCCATAGAGGACCGTTCTCAGTTTGAAAGAACGATTTATAGATATGATAAAAGTTAGAAAATATAATGATATGCGTATCATCGATCATCCACTTAATTCTTGGTTGATTATTCATAACATGTAAGCTGATATATCACTTAGCACGGACAAGGACTAGAACTAGAGAGCTCATTCTTTTCTACATTTTGGTACTCGTAGAGCCATGAACATATCAAGTAATATCCAAAGTTGATCAAAGCAATAACAGTAAGCACCCAATACACATTATCCATCCTTCCATCATTGATTCCATTCGGTAGCCATCCTGTTGTTTTCCGAAGGAAATCAACAATAGCGGTCCCCAAATAGAATGCTATACCAATAAACATTGCCACCATAGCAGCCGCTGTGCTTTTAAGCGACTTTGGAAACTCTTGATAATACAACGACACATTACCAGGGAAATGAAACGCTTCACCAACACCAACAACCACCAACTGTGGAACCATCCAAAACACAGACATTGGCACGACTGTATTCCCATGAAGGTTATGAGATCGAGCAGTAGCAAGTCGTTTTGACTCAACTATTGCTGAAATGGCCATGCTTAAAATGTTGAGAGCATGGCCAACACCTATCCGTTGCAGGGGTGTGGGGGAGGTGCCTGTAAGTTTTTCGAATGTAGGAAGAAGGAAACGGTCGATGATGGCAAGAGAGATAGAAGTTGAAAGCATAACAAAGACCATCATGGTCCCTGCTGAGATTTGGAAGGTGGGTCCCAAATGACGGTCCATGGCTAGAGCTTGGAGGACGACTAGGCTCATCTGCATAGCTAAAGGGGTGCACAAGAGTATACCAGTTGACCAAAGTGGGAAGATTCTAATTAGTGTTTTGAAATCTTCTACTTGTTGCAATGTACAAAGGTTCCATGGTTTCTTAATGAAGCCATCTGAGGTGGTGTCACCATGGGTTATTATAGCAGCATGATTTAGGAACCTGTAGCATTTTAAATCATTAATTAGTCCATGGCTTTTTTACAATGAAAATTGGATCTGTCAAAACCGGGTTTGTCTTGTATAACAAATGACGAATAGAATACAAGTTCGAGTGTTACATACTTATACTATTCTATTATTCAGTATAAATTATTCTTTAGCCATTTATTGTAATAAACTTGTCAGTTTTTACATCATGTGTAAATGCTATATAAAACGATAAAAAACTGATAAGTTTGTTACATGTAAATGATTACATTACACATAAAATGATAAAATTAGGGTTTGTTACTTTATATAATTGGAAAATATGTTACATGGATTGGTAAACTATTTAATTTGCAAATATGACGCGTCTTTTAATAATTAACTGTAATAAAATAAATTAATATGATCTGGTATTGAATGAGATAAGAGCGTATACATAACTGACTTTTAGACTATGTTTGGCACACCATACCTAGATTGTAAGCTAGTTTTTTTTCGAGGTTTTTTCATTATACATGTTTGGCGTACTAAAACTAGCTTATAAGCTAGTCTTTTAAAATGCTAGTATGAGTAACATCTAAAGTAGTTTTTTCAAAATCTTCCAAATTTACATTTCAAAATATAACTGGATATGGATATACACGTACTAATAAATTTTATGTATGTCATTTTATGTTTTCCAACTAGTTTATACAACTAATTTTTACAAAATGTCATTTATTATCAGCTAGCTTTTTGGCTGCAGCTAGTTTTCAGTTAGTCGTTAGATTTCTAGCTACTCACTAGCTTTTCAGTTAATTTGCCAAAGATAACCTTAAACAATTAATGGAGAAAATTTAAAACCCAAGGTTTTATTTGTAATTGAATTTCATCAAGTCTTTTGGTTTTTTCAAATTGGTCCACCCTTTACACTCGCTCCTTTGCACTCGCTGATGTGCGTTATATATGCAATCATTCTCAGTAACATACCGAATTTGCTGCAATGGTTCAAGGATACTCTCAATTACAAAGGAAGTTCAAAAAAGATAATGCTCGGGATTTTATATGCGACAGTGTGGTTGATTTGGAAAGCAAGGAATGATGCTGTTTTTAAGAAGATTAAACCGCAAGTTCCTCGAATTGTAGATGGCATTAAGATTAGTGTGTTCAATTGGTTCAAGTTTAGATGTAGCAAAATTATTGACTGGAACCTTTGGCTAGAGAATCCGATTACCTGCTCCTTGTAATTTTGCTTGTTCTCTAGCATATTGCTAGTGTCTTTTTTATTATATATTGTTGTTCTAAAAAAAATATATATATGCAATCATTCATGCTTTGCTTCGATTCCAAATATTTCTCTCTCATGGCTAACAACAGATCATGTGAAACAGTGAAAGTTACATTAAATCAATACAACATTGAGATGTACCTTTTAAATGTTATCTAAAAATACTTGAAAGACATATATAAATATTATATAATTTATCTTATAACAGCTTCAAGAATTATAAGATTTCACCAAGTGCCTGGTTATATATGCAATCATTCAAGCTTTGCTTCCATTCCAAATATTTCTCACTCATGGCTAACAAAGGATCATGTGAAAGTTACATTAAATTAATATAAAATTGATATGTCCTTTTAAACATTATCTAAAAGATACTTGAAAGACATATATAAATATCATATAGTTTATCTTATAAGAACTTCAAGAATTACAAGATTTTATCAAATGCCTTTCGAGATGATATCGAGAAGGATTCCTATTATCTAATGCCCTTGACGTATAAAAAATTTAGAATACATTCGATACATGTTCTCGTTAAACATCAAAATATCATATTTGTTAGATCTAATTTTTAATTACTATTTTCATTCTTCATAATTTTTTAAAATATCATATTTGTCCAAAATTCTTATTTTTAACAATTTTAAACATTTTAAATTATATTTTTTACTAATTAACTACTATATCCCTCAATAAATTTAAGTTAAAAATATCATCTATACATTGTATATTTATTATTTCGTTTCAAAAGAAAAAATCAACTATATTTATCTTTTTATAATCATTACTAGTTATATTAGTTTGCTTAAATTTAATCAAATCAACCAGTGACACATCACTTTTGAACCAAAAGACTAAGATAATAATAATTTGACTTTGAGAGTGTTCAAAATTTTCTTCTATGGTGTTTCTAATAAATAGTTTTATGGAAATTAGTATGTGTAATTTACAATGATACAAGTCATACAACTATGAAAGTAAATATGTGGTTGAGGAGCTTTTTAGGTCCTATTATGCTATAAGATTGGAGGTGTTTTGTCGTCAGCATTCTAGGTGGCAATGTATGATGATGAAGAATACTGTCCTTTGATAGCGGCAAAAGTCAGACGACAAGGCTCGAAAGCAACATCTTCTGGATGTTGATGCCGCTGCAAATTCCCATTGCAACTCTCTCTCTCTCTCTCTATTCATTTGTAATCTATATTTGTGTTTCTAGATGGAATCTAGGTTTTTTTGAACGGCGGCAATTATATAAAAGAAAGCAACTAGCAAAGCGCTAGAAACAAAAAAGAGTTACATGAAACAAGCATTATAAGGAGATACAATCCAGTCAAACCAATCAAAACTAGAAAAACGGGATCTAAATTTAACCCAATTAAACGCTATAATCTTTATATCGTCCCCCGTTTTAAAAATAGATGCATTAATGCCCCGAAACACAGCATCATTCCGAGTTTTCCAAATGCACCAAACGACCGCATAGAGTATGGATTTTGTCAACTTGTCTTTATGCTTGTCCGACAAAACCGACTTCAGAACCTCCATATAATGGGCACAACACTCCGGTATAGAAGAAGAGATGCTGCACCATAAAAAAAACCCGCCGCCAAAGCTGCTTAGCGAAACTGCAGCTAAAGAAAACGTGATCTGAAGTTTCAATATCCGATCTGCATAACGGACAACGATCGGTGTTCAAGACAACTCCTTTCTGCAACAAATTTGCAGCCACAGGCACTCGATCTAGAAGCAATCTCCAAACGAAGCAGTTTACCTTCAAGGGGACCCAATTAACCCACCCAAAGTTCCAGTAGGAATTAGAACTATCAGTGTTTTCCTCCATAAGACGTCGCAATGAGCTTACCGAAAAAATCCCCGAGGCCTCCTCTTTCCAAACCCATTTAGCTGCAGTTTCGCAATGAGCTTACCGAACTATCAGTGTTTTCCTCCATAAGACTTCAGATCACGTTTTCTTTAGCTGCAGTTTCGCTAAGCAGCTTTGGCGGCGGGTTTTTTTATGGTGCAGCATCTCTTCTTCTATACCGGAGTGTTGTGCCCATTATATGTGTTGGATTAGGTGTCTAAGCCATGACTAATAATTTGTATTTACCTAATTAATAGAAGTAAAGTCCATTTGGGTTGCCCTCATAGTTGAAAGTTTTGGTAGAAAGTTCGGTAGAGAGAGAGAGAGGTTGGTTTATTATGGGATTAATAAATCAATAGAAATAAAAGATATGGTTTGTTAATATATTAAAGTAATAATATATTAATTAGAAACTATATTGATTGATTAATAATTAATCAGAAATTAATTGGATTAATTTCTGTGGCATTAATTAGATTAATCAGGAGGTCAGGGATTAAAGTCGTACAAATTCAATAGTTGAATTGCGGCGCGCGGCGCGCCAATGTAAAGGCCGCGACGCGCGTACATATTCGTACGAATTCAATAGTTGAATTGCGGCGCGCGGCGCGCAAACGATCTGGCCGCGACGCGCGTACAGATAATCCGGAAAATGGGCTGCGGCTAGGGTTTTTAGCTTTACCCTTTTGGTTCCCTATAAATAGGGAGCCCTAGACCTCATTATCAGTTGCTCAATTCTATTTTCTCTCTGGAATTTTCGTGACCTCCCTCTGGCTCCCTGGGTGTGATCTCATTTGAGGCAGGACACTTGTGCTGCTTAGCTTCAAGATTAAAACTAAAGGTTAGTTTTTCTGATTTATTCTTTTAGTTAATTTTTGTTTGGCCTTTAGGAATTAGTTACATGTTCAAAGAAAGAAAACATAGATCTTTTCTAGGTTGCATGTGAACTTAGGTTTTTAGTTCATGGTTGCGGAAAACCTTTCAATATGGAGGTTCTGAAGTCGGTTTTGTCGGACAAGCATAAAGACAAGTTGACAAAATCCATACTCTATGCGGTCGTTTGGTGCATTTGGAAAGCTCGGAATGATGTTGTGTTTCGGGGCATTAATGCATCTATTTTTAAAACGGGGGACGATATAAAGATTATAGCGTTTAATTGTGTTTCGGACAACGATCGGTGTTCAAGACAACTCCTTTCTGCAACAAATTTGCAGCCACAGGCACTCGATCTAGGTGAAGTGAATGTCAACAACACCATTTAGTTCAACCTTAATGTATGTAATTTGTTTATTATAATATTTATTTTTCAATGACGTAGTTGTTATAATATATTATTTTATATTATAGTATTATATATTTGAAGTTATATATTGAAATACTAGTTGTAACACCCGTGTATTACACGGGATGACATAAATAAAACGTATTTAACGAAAATATAAATATTAATTATTTTAAAAACCAAATTTTCATAAGATATGAGAAATATGGTGAAACAACAATTCGAATTCTCATACCCGTAATTTTAGATATTAAAAACAACAATTCAAATTCTCATACCTTAATTTTTGTAATTGTAATAGATTCTAATAAGTTCAAAATTCGTAATTTTAGTAATTCAATAAATTGTAATAAATTTGAAAAGAAACTGAAACTTTTATACTAATTGTAACTGAAAGACTAAAGCAAGCCAGCACACAATGCATAACAAACTGAAACGGATCTTTTTGGAGTCACCCTTAACTGTCAAACAAATTATTATTTTTTTAAGAATTTCAAAACTATGAGAAAATGACATGTGACCAAATCAATGTCGTTATGACAAGTGTCCTCTAGATCTTTATTTATTAGGATAAGATAAGATTCGAGTTTATATATTCATCTTCTATATCGTATCATATTCTCCGTTATTCAACTTCTGAATAAGAACTTAAGTTATGCTAATAACATAAAAATATTTGTTATACATTATTAAAAAACACACCCATATTTTTAAAAGCAACAATTAATAGTTTTATAAAAATGATTTAAAACAAAGTTTTGATATACATACGCATTTGGTTTGCTATGCAAATGCATATAAAAAGTCATTTTTTTATATTAATGTGATTATTGATATATTTATTTTTTTGTCATCAATATAAACTATATATTTATTTAAAATGTAAATGGTGAACTATTTAAAAAGTAACTCTACATATGTGGCTATATAAATAAAGGTTCCTAATTTATTGCTTTAGTTATGAATTATTGAATACATACATTAAATACATTTAATTCAAACAATTTTTTTAAAAAAATTCAAAATTATGAGAAAATGACATGTGGCAAAATCAAGGAGGAGATGACATGTGGCTTTGAGTTACTTATTTATTAGGATAGGATATATTTTTTAATTATAATAATGTCATTGAAATATAAAGTTAATTTCATTGTCAATTATTGGATAGATTTAAAAAATAATTAAAAATATAATATTATTATTAGATAAGTCTTTGATGATAAGAGATCAAAAGATATAATATTAAAATGAAGATACGACGAATAAAAATATTGCTACACAAATAGTCAAACATTATTGTTTTTATAATTACTCCTGTCCGGTAATTTATAGGTTGATCTTTCTTTTATGCATATTTGGGAAATTGGTTGGTGGGTCCAACAGTTCAACTTGCTATTTCTTTATTATTCCCACTAAGGCTCCACGGAGTAGGAGTGGCCAAACCACTCGCCAAACCTTTTGGCCAACCAAAAGCACTCGCCAAGACTACTCCGGCCCCTCTCGCCATCCTCACTCGCCATCCTCACTCGCCAACCGGTTGGCGAGATGCCAACAGCTATTTTCCTTGTACATCTAGCATTAGCACTTGTACAACTTTCTCCTTTGGTCATTCGTTGGCCATTGGCCACCACTGCCTACAAAATGGTCAACGCCTGCCAACCATAGTCTGGCCCACAAAAACCCCTTGGCCATCCGTTGGCCATTGGCCACCACTCCGTGTAGCCTAAAAAACACAAAATTGAGTTGGCTCCATTCAGAAATGTTCATGATGCCAAATTATTAGATGACAAAAAGATACTTTTAAAATAAAATTAACAAGTATATAATTCAAATTTACTTTAGTAGTTGAATCAATTAGCAATAATACATAATTCTAATGCTCGATTGTGTTTATTTAAAGCCTTATGAAACAAAATATGATAAGAGTAAAAAAAATTTCATAATTTTCTATTGGTAACGTAAACATATCAACTAAAAGGAAATTCAGTGTAAGAAATAAATCCTTTCAGAAAAAAAAACAATGAGGGCAAAATATTCAAAGATAACATTCATACAAAAATTAATATAACACTTCTTTTTCATGGGTTTTCTTACAAAAACACGACAATCATACTTTTAAAAACAATTTTTATTTCAGATTTATGTTTGCTCGTTAATAATGATTACAAGATATTAGTGAGATTGATAACGATCGGAAACTCAATGTTTGTTTAAATAAGAGATAGTTTATGCTTAAGTATAATCACTTGTGTCGTCTATCTTATTACGAGATGTTTATGAACCATACGCTTATATTTCTTTTAAAAAAAGTTACTTTCTAATTTTAGCTATAATCTGGTTTTTACAACAAAAGCGTCTATTATTAGAAGAATCATGAATCTTAATTCGTCTTCATTCATATATATGTTTCTTCATATTTTATCATAAAATAAATTAAACAAACTTGTAGATACTTACTTGAAGCTATTTGTAGGAGTTGTTTTAACAAACTTTGTTCCCCCAGCGTGTGTTTCTTGCCAATAATCCTCACTCTTCGATGACAAAAAAACTTTCCTTTTCCGGAAAGCCGCCACTATAACACAAGCCAACCCAGTAAACGGGCTGGACTGTGGCTTCATTAACCGATAGTAACGTTTTCCCACCACAAAAATTGCTAAACCAATTAGGTTAGCCGCAACACATAGACCATACCCCAATCCCCAACCCACGTTATCTTCCACATAAACAATCCCAACAACACTAACAAGTGTTCCCGCATACATGGTAAAGAAGTGCCAGTTAAAGAAAACTCCTTGGTGCTTAGGGTTATCGAATTGATCTGCTCCCATTGTAGCTAACGTGAACCGTGTACCCGCGAGCCCCATGCTAGAAAGAGCTAGACTCGTGTATAGGATCGCGAGTTGGGTTTTTGATGGGGCCATGCAAACGGTCAAACCGTTTTCACATGGTGCGGGCTTTAATGTGTCGAGTATTGCGGTTAGGTTTATTAGTAGTATGCCTGCTAAAGATATGAGAGATGAAACCGAAATGATTGTGAATGAGCCAAAAAATGAGTCAGCGAGGATGGCTCCGAGGATCGGGAACAGGGCGGTGCAACCGTTGACTATGTTTGCAATTTGAGCAGCGTCGATGCGTTTGATGTTGAACTCGTTGATTAGATAAACGATGATGTTATTCGTCCATCCTCCGGCGGCTATTGTCAACCCCGCCATGGTTGCTATGTTCAAGAATGGTTTTCAGTAATATTTATAAAGAAACTTGAATTTAGAACCTAGAAATCAAAAAAAAAAAAAAAAAAAAAAAAAAAAAGAAGAAGAAGAAGAAGAAGAAAAATACCTATGAGGAAAGGGAAGGTGATCCAGCCACCTTTGGTGGGTGCACCAGATGGTTGTGGTTCTCCAGCCATGGCAGCGAATTTTGAGTGACAATGTGTGAATCATTTTGGGTTTAATATAGTAAATGGGACGATGGACCCAAAAGGTAGGCTCAATCATATATGCTATATATATTATGACATCTAGTTTCTTTTGTTTTATTAGAAGACTTAATGGCAAGTGAAACTGTGAAAGGCATAGCTTATCCGTACACAAAGGCCCATAACTATAAAACACTTCAGAATAAACATTAAAAGTATCAAAAGCTCAAGATGTATTGACTCTTTCACAAAAAGCTTCACAGACCCTTTTCTGAGCGTAAGTTTGAATCGATAAAACATGAGTATCAAACAATGATGTATTGACATGCGTGTAACATGTTCAAGTTGTGATTAACGATGACTGTTGCATAAAATATTGTCAACAAGATGAAGATGTTGAGATTTATAAAGGCATTGCTTAATATCTACAAAAATCACTCAACTGCAAATAAGGTTTTCTTGATTTACTAGTTGGTGAATACAAAGGTGAAGGAAGGAATGAAGTTTGGACTTTGATTTTATCATCTTTGTTGCCCAAGAGTTGGTTTGGTATGGTTACTTTAATTAGTACTTCATCGGGAAATATTATTATTATAATGGAAGGATCTACAATTTAAGCCAATGAGAAGATATTCATCGGAAGAATGGCAGTGAGTGTTTGAGTTCCTTATTGAGTATAGAGGGATGGGGCAGAAAAAATATAATATATTGGGTAGAAGTATAGGAAGATTAAAATCAAGATATATATTAGCTTAAGAACAAGAAAGATATCATATGCTCAATTGCAAAGAAACTGACATTTAAAAAATCAATGCCCGAAACCAACAATAGATAGAAGCAAGAAAGAGATGAGTGTGACAACCAATTTTGATGACATACTAATATGTTGTGTGGGGATTCAAGTTCAATCCAGATTACATATTCTAGTGCATCTTTTCATTCCGGCTATGTATAAAAGTGATGCAGGAGTTGAAGCATTACAATGTTAGGGTAAGACTAGATGATAATAATATTTTGTATTATATGTGGATGGGATGTTTTCCTCAAGATGTCTCTTGGATTGAATTGACATTGAAGAACGTGAGATACATTCCATATATGAATATATTTCTAATACTTTTGTTCTAGTTAGGTGGTGAAGGATATTTTGTTGATTTTGGAGGCCATCCGCAAAAGGTGACCAAAAGGTATTGGTAGTTGCTCGTAGTTGAAAACATGGAACCTTGTTTGTAGACGATGTTACTACAAATACATCTAATGCTTCTATTGAAGTGTATGTATGTCTACTCTATGGTATTATCGATATGGGCATTTGAGTGAAAAAGGCATAATAATGGTAGCTTTTCACTACTAGAAAATACACCTTTAATGACACACGAACTATGACACACACTAGTTTTATGACATACAAAAATGTATATCATAAAAAAAATGTCATCTCTTTTAGAATCTGAAGCATTTACGACATACATAATTGTATGTCATAAATCTATGTCATCTTTTTTAAAATTTATGACATACAAAAATGAATGTCATATTTTAATGTCATAATCCAAAAAAAAAAAAAAGAACACGGAGGATGCTTTTATGTCGTTTTATAAAAAGGTGTGTCATCTCTTATTTCCTTTATTACCTCGACCTTCCTCAAATTTACGCTCCAACCTTTCCAGCTTTTCCCTTCGTTCCCACCCAAAAACTAGGGTTCCTCACTTCAAATTTTCGCTGCCTTGGTCTCCCTAAAAAATGAATCAGAGAAACAAACGAGATGATGATCAGGGCAACTCAGAGAACAATTCATCAGTTCACTCCTCATCTCCCTCTCCTTCTCATCGTTGCTACGCGGTGATCTGCTTCCCCGTCTTGCCGCCGCCGTCGCTGCGTTCTGCCTCCTTCGTCGATGCTCTGCCGACGACCTTATCCGCCCCGCCGACAAGCTTCTGTCGTGCTCCTATCGCGTCGTCGTCCAGCTCCATTGGAAACACCACCATATAACACCCAACCCCCTCCTCTCGTTTCAACTACGCACACTCAACTGATTTACTTATTCACCATACAGAATTCGCACGCACAGCAGTCGGTATCATCGGTGAGTAAAGCACAATCTCTCTCACTCACCTCTCTGCCTCTCTCGCTCCCGCTCTCTCTTGATCTAATAATACATTTGATTATGTTTTTAATTTCATTTGCGGAAGCTTTCTTACAGTCGACTGCTCTTAACGTTTCGATTTCAAATCATGTCAAATGTAATTCATCAATGGCGTTCCGTAATGTGCATTTGTTTGAGAGACAGGGAGAGATGAAATCGTTTGGTTGTTGAATTGCATTCGGCGTTCTTTGTATTTTTGTGCAAATTTTAAAAAAAGATGAAATCGTTTGGTTGTTGAATTGCATTCGACGAGAATATTCTTTGTTCAGTGACTTCAATCAATGTTTTGTTCAATGTTTCTGTAAATCTGTGTATTTTTTGATGGATGCTTTGAGGAAAGTAGCTACTGTGAGTTTGGGTGCTTCTGTAAAATTCGGGTAAATTTGGTGTTTCTATAAATTCGTTTTTGCAGCCTTTGATTTGTGTTTTTGAAGCTACTGTGAGTTTTTCATGAGCTCTTAGGGGCTATTCAGGGAAATGCATTTGGGATTGCGTTTAGGAATTCGTTTGAAGAGATCGGGGCTGAGTTTTTTCATGAGATGTTTGAGTCATCTTGGATTGTTTTGGAGGCTATTGCTGTAAATTCCTTCATGATTAGGTTGACCGAGAAGCTACTGTAAGTTTTTCATGAGCTCTTTTATGTATTATTTTAGCTTGATGTTATTTTAGAGACTTGAAAGTTGTTGAATAATGAAGAAAAATCAAACTTGAACACTCATTTAGATTACTTTTAATGAAAACTGCACTCACCAGGAGTTATTTGTATTGTTAATTTGTTACTAGATTTTGTTGGTTTCATTCCTGGGTATGCTCTTTTAGGAGAAGTAGTTTTAAGAGCTTTCATGAATTGTTGGTTTCATTCCTGGGTTTGGTAAGTAAGGAACTAAGAACTGGTATGAGTTGTGCTAACAATGTGCATAATTTTCGATCTGTAATTGTGTTAATAATCTTGATGTCAACATATAACTCAATTAAATTTGCATTCTGCAGGGATTCAACAACCAGTGCACAAGATTCCAAACATGCAAAGAGTTCAACCAGTAAACATCTAAGAGTCACTTTAGACACTTCAATTAACTTCACATATTTTTCTTATTTTTGTTCTTTAATTTTTAACCATGACATATTTGTTGGTATTTGACTTAAATGATTATTAACTAGGTGGTTAAAGAAGAGACTAAATATGCTACTTTAGAGATATCTCCAAAGTCGGTTATGAGAAATAGAGTGATGGACGATGAAGAAGCTTCTGTTGATAAAGAACCACCATCAAATTAAGAAGCCACTAGAATTGAAAGGATCATTTTATGTTTGTTAAATTTAGTGTACAATTGTTTTGATAACTTAACAATTTGACATGATGACGTTTGTTTGTTTGTTTGTTATATATATATATATATATATATATATGTATATATATATATATATATATATATATATATAGATATATATATATATATATATATATATATATATATATATATATATATATATATATATATATATATATATATATAATATCTTATTTTGTGTTATGAGGCATTAAATACGATTTAATTTTATAATTATTAGATCTACAATCAATATATATATATATATATATATATATATATATATATATATATATATATATATATATATATATATATATATATATATTTATATATATATATATATATATATATATATATATATAAGTCAAAATTTATGACACACAAAATGTCTGTCATAAATATTTGTCTTAAATGTAGGTCATAGATGTAAGTCATAAATGTGTGTCATAAATTTATGACACACAAATGTGTGTCATCTAATATTTATGACAGGGGCTTCCTTGACACACATTTGTGTGTCATCTGTACCCCTAGATGACACGCAATGCGTGTCATTAAAGGTGTTTTTTCTAGTAGTGTTTAGAGGTAAAATTCTAAATCTAGAGATTATGATAGTAGATCACTATGAATCATATGTTCTTGGCAAGTAGAAGAAGGTTAGCTTGGAAAATATAGGAATGTCTCCCAAGGCTAGGATTTTGGGGTTTGTTATTACTAATGTGTAAGACCCTACATTGGTTACTTCAATAGGAGGATCATCCTACTATGTTACTTTTATTGAAGATTAATGAGAAATGTATGGGTTTACTTTTTAAAAAAAATAAAATCGATATATTCAATACCTTTAAAAAGTGAAAGGATGTTGTGGATAGTGACACTAACTTAAAGATCGGGTGTTTAAATCCAAATAATGGAGGAAAATGCAAAAAATGAGTTCGTTAATTATTGTGTTGTGATAGGATTAGTCTATAAGTTACATCGCCCCTCGTGTCTAAGCTTAGGCGTTTATGGAAACACCTAATCTGCTTAAACACACAATGATACCAACTTGTAAGTCTGAGGGGTGTGGTAACCCCTAAACTTTTACTTTTTCTCTGGCAACTCAGCGTCTAGTCATATCCTTACACTTTTTCCTTCCAAATGGTCACCTCTCACTTTTTTTCACCTTTTTCATTAAATATTATTATTAATATATATTAAAACAAATAACTAAAATTCAAATTTAGAAAAACATCCACTACTTTCTATTCTAATATTTTCTAGGCATATTTTTTTGAAGACGTGTACGTTTATTTTTTTTGAAACCGTACACACATTTACAAAAAATATTCAGAAGTATATTATCTTTAGTTGATATATATATATATATATATATATATATATATATATATATATATATATATATATATATATATATATATATATATATATATATATATATATATATATGGAGAGAGAGAGAAGATAGAGTGAAGGAGGGAGGGAGAGAGCCTTCTTTCCATGCGACGAAAATGACTGGATGCGAGGACCAAAGTGAGGGGCCTCTCATGGGGGGGGGGGGGGGTGGGTTGTTCCCTCACTTTGTGAGGTGCCGCCTAGACACCCGCATACCACACCAGGTAGCCTAATACCCCAAATCTTCATGTACAAAGGATAATGAGAAAAAAAAAAACACATCAAAACATCGTCTCTAACAATAGCGGAAACAATAAACAAAACTAAATCCTAGGAGTGTTACGTCTTACGGGAACTCACACGCTGTCTTCACATTGAAATTTTCTCCTTTCCTTTTCCACTACCGCTCATAATAAGACTCCTTGGGTTTCACAAACTTAAAAGTTCTAACTAGGTAAGTTTTCATGCATATTAACGTCAATAAAAAATAATGCAATATTTTCGCAAGTATAATTCTTTTGCATTTTTCTTTCCACAATTGGTGACACACTTTGGGTAACTGCCATCATGTCTAGAGAATTGCTCCATAAAATCCGACTCTCTCTGTCGGGAACAACAGTCGTTCGTTATATACGTGTCATTTTATTACTCACTTGTTTTTTACATGAAATAGTTCATACATTCAAATAGAATATTTCTGACAACAATAATAACATGTAATTGAAAACAATAGTCTTTTGTGTAAACAAACACAAAATTCACATGAAACATAGGCGTTTGGTTCTAAAACGAATCTTGTCATGCTCCTCGCACCCTACATTCCACCAACAAGTTTTTTCTAAGGTCACTATGTTAGCAAATCATCCTAAGTGCTTATCCGGGTTCAACTATACATGTATCTCGTTCAGTCGGCCAATAATAGTTATCCAATTACGTTTCGTTTGTGCTGGTATCTCTACGGTTGTTTCGCTTCGTGTCTGCGCTTTTATCCTACCTGTAAGTTCAAACTTCCATTATCCCCTTTCTAGTGTAAAATTTCTGTTGCAATGGTCGTTGGCAAAATCGGCGATTTGTATCAGAACTATTGAGTTATCGAACCAGTAAATTCTTTCTGTGGTAACAAAACAAAGCTGTTATGAAAAACCTCAAAGTACGAGCGATTAGTTTTGCATCTATTTTTTCGAAATTTCTTCAAAATTGATCGACATTATATTGCCTTTTTATGCGTTTTGGCTATGGCTACAACTAGGTTGTATAAGCCAAATTTGATCTCTTAGAATGTCGATCACTCATTAGTATTATGTGTTATAGGGTAAAACATTGCACAAAACTAGGTTAAAGTTCAAATATTATTAACAAACGATATTTAGCTTACAGTTGGCCAATTTAATTACATAAAAAGTTCCCCTTATTTGTAGGGCATATAGCAGCACCACTTGTGTCACATATGTTTTGCAATTTCATGGGCCTTCTTGCATTCTTTTCTCGAAGGACAGGGAATAAAACAATTTTTTATCATTTCAATTGTTTATTGATTTTTTTAAGGCTCAACTAATAATAAATGTAAAATCTGAAAATTTTCAGGGATGGTGAGTGTGGGATTCGTGGCAGGGGCGATTGGATTTGTATATCTTTTGTTTCCACTCACTTCACCAAAGTTGTAGAGTTGTACAATGATACAACCAACAATTGTAAATGCTGGCATAGATACTGTGATTGGAGCTAGAAAATATGCTGCTGATTATTAATTCCAAATGTAAACTCAAAAATCATGAAAATGGTCTCGTTTTTGTTTTTGTTGTTTTTTGTTATTTCATTTCTCACTGTTGTTTGATTGATCTTGATCGGTTATTTCATATTGTCTTGGCATGTATCCGCATTTTAGTTTAACAAATATATTTTGGATCATTTAGGGGTGGCAAACACCCATAGAGGACCGTTCTCATACCCTTAGATAGGCGTTGTGTTTGAAAGAATGATTTATAGATATGATAAAAGTCAGAAAATATAATGATGCGCTTATCATTGATCATCCGCTTAATTCTTGGTTGATTATTCATCACAGGTATGCTTATATATCACTTAGCACGGACAAGGACTAGAACTAGAGAGCTCATTCTTTTCTACATTTTGGTACTCGTAGAGCCATGAACATATCAAGTAATATCCAAAGTTGATCAAAGTAATAACAGTAAGCACCCAATACACATTATCCATCCTTCCATCATTGATACCATCCGGTAACCATCTTGTTGTTTTTCGAAGGAAATCAATGATAGCAGTCCCCAAATAGAATGCTATACCAATAAACATTGCCACCATAGCAGCCGCTGTGCTTTTAAGTGATTTTGGAAACTCTTGATAATACAACAACACATTACCGGGGAAATGAAACGCTTCACCAACACCAACAACCACTAACTGCGGAACCATCCAAAACACAGACATTGGCACGACTGTATTCCCATAAAGGTTATGTGATCGAGCAGTAGCAAGTCGTTTTGACTCAACTAGTGCTGAAATAGTCATTCTTAAAACATCGAGGGCATGTCCGACACCTATCCATTGTAGGGGTGTGGGGGAGGTGCCAGTAAGTTTTTGAAATGTAGGAAGAAGGAAACGGTCGATGATTGCAAGAGAGATGGAAGTTGAGAGCATACCAAAGACCATCATGGTTCCTGCTGAGATTTGGAATGTGGGTCCCAAATGACGGTCCATGGCTAGAGCTTGGAGGACGACTAGGCTCATCTGCATAGCTAAAGGGGTGCACAAGAGTATACCAGTTGACCAAAGTGGGGTGATTCTAATTAGGGTTTTGAAATCTTCTACTTGTTGCAATGTGCAAAGGTTCCATGGTTTCTTAATGAAGCCATTTGAGGTGGTGTCACCATGGGTTATTAGAGCAGCATGATTTAGGAACCTGTACCATTTTTAATCATTAATTAGTCCATGGTTTTTTTACACTTAAAATCGGATCTATTTAAACCGGTTTTGTCTTATATAACAGATGATGAATAGGATACAAGTTCGAGTGTTGCATACTTACACTATTGTATTATTCCGTATGAATTATTCTTTATCCATTTCTTGTAACAAACTTGTCGGTTTTTACATCATATGTAAATGCTATATAAAATGATTAAAAAACTGATAAATTCATTACATGTAAATTATTACATTACACATAAAATGATAAAATTTAGGGTTTGTTACGTTATATAATTGGAAAATATGTTACATAGATTGGTAACCGATTTAAGTTGTAAGTATGATGCGTCTTTTTATAATTAACCGTAATAAAAGAAATTAATATGATCTGGTATTGAATGAGATAAGTGCATATCCAAAGCTGACTTTTAAACAATTAATGGAGAAAATTTAAATCCCAAGTATTTATTTGTAATTGAGTTTCATCAAGTCTTTTGGTTTTTTCAAATTGGTCCACCCTTCGCGCTCGAGAATGTGCGTTATATATGCAATCATTCATGCTTTGCTTCTATTCCAAGTATTTCTCACTCATGGCTAATGTGAGAGTTACATTAAATAAATACGACATTGATATGTCCTTTTAAACATTATCTAAAACTGCTTGAAAGACATATATAAATATTATATAATTTATCTTATAAGGGTGGACGGTGTAACATCCCAAAATTTTAGGGTAAAATAAAAAAATTTAAACGAATACTTCAATATAAGTAAAGCCACTTAATTAATTTTGATAAAATTCCATAACTTATAAGTTTAATGAAAACATCACAGGATTAACAAACGTTAATGAAATCACAACATAGCGGAACATCCATTAAAGAAAACTGTCCTCCAATGAAGCAGCACAGTGTGTACACGTCACGCCTTGCCATCCATGGTACCTGATGTACCTGAAACAGTAATTTATATAGGGAAAGGGTAAGCACGGAGCTTAGTGAGTTCCTCAAAATACCATACGATCCATCACATATCATACAACACATCATAACCATTCATATGTCTGTGAGACTCGCGGGCTATCCCTGTTCTGCTGAAGACTCACGGGCAGTTCCCGTTCTGTCTTATCGCTCGCAGGCTTCTCCCGTTCCGTCTAATGACTCGTAGGCTATTCCCGTTCCGCCTATTGGCTCGCGGGCTGTTCCCGTTCCGTCCACAAACAATCATTATCATAGAAATAATTCATACAATTATTATAACAGGTAAGACTACCTTAGCCTAACCTATCTTCCTTCCTACGCATGCAATATCACCTATAGTATAGTGAGAAGACTCACCTGATTGTAGTTGACTATATCGTTTATCTTTCTCGCCTTTGTATTTCCTTTCAACTTTAACTGTTAACATAATAATAAATCTATCATTTCTTAATCCTTAACTATATTATAGTCGCATCATTAAACCCTTCAATAATTCCAATATGATACTCCATGATTTATCAAGTAAAGAACGGCAGGTAGAAGATTAGATGGGGTGGCAGGATCCTTTCAGCATTTTAGCCTTTCGGAAAATCCAACAACCAGATCCCATGTAATCGGCCTAGGCACCGTCCTCGTAAGTAAATCAATCAGTATTATTTTCAGAATTACAAATTGTTATAACGACGTTTTTAAGGTTTTTATTTACTATTGTTGGAAATGAATATGTTATACTTATTACATATTCTACTTCTTAATACAAAAATTATTTTACAATACCTAATTAAGCCATAGAAAGGTTTGTAGTTACCTTATGACCATTCGTCGGAATCTATAACTCATTCGTTAGGCTTTCGAGCTTCTTCCGCTCACTTGCTTACTCTCTAGTGCTTAGAAACCTCTATATATTGGATTGAGATTTGTTGGTGTGGTTTATGAGATGTTTTGGGGGGTATTTATACTTGAATTCTTGAATAAAAAATGGCATGACACTTTTGACAAAAGATTTTAATAATATAATTTTGTTGAAATTAAAGGCCTTCTATAATCAGTCTGTTCAAGACTGGTTTAGCCGATCTTAAACCCATTAAATTCACGTTTTTATTTGATATTCAGAAAATTCATCTCAATACCTTTCCAGGGATGTATGGTATGTATTTATACGATTTTTCTATGATTTATTATGATATTTTTGAAAACAGACTATCTAATCTGTCAATTCCGAACTAATCAGTAAAGATTGCATTTTTTTACCATCGATAATGTCATTTTCAAGCTTACTATTATTTTTGGTAATTGTACTAGACTCAATTTGTAAACTTTGTGCACTGGTTTGAGGTCCAAACGATTTTTCTAGAATTAATTATGATTTTTCTAAAAACGACACAAAATGCTGATTTTCATATGAAATTGTAACTAAAGTTTTTCTTAGCTTTATAATTACCAATGACCATATAATTCCTAACACTCTTATTTTAAGTATATGTTATAATCAGGATACGGGTCTTACAGACGGAGTAATACACGAGATCGACGAAAGATTGGGTTGGGTTGGGCGGTACCGCCGGTACCGCTGCCCCCTCCCCTTTGGTTTCATCGGGCTCGAGCTTGGCGGGTTGGAGAATGGGGTCGTGAACTGGTTGATCCCGAAGGTATACACACACGTACATATATATATATATATATATATATATATATATATATATATATATATATATATATATATATATATAATGTGGAAGTGAAAATAGAGACGGAAGATGACGATTCAACAAATAATATATAATATATATATATATATATATATATATATATATATATATATATATATATATATATATATATATATATATATATATATATATTCTTATTTTTAGTATTATATATTTAATTCTAATATTAAAAATATGATGTGGCATCGTGGGTTCGGTGGGTTCAGTGGGTATTGGTTCCATGGGTGAAAGATTGGTGAAAGATGATGAAAGATTGAAGTGAGAGGAGAGAAAAAAGCTGACGTGGCGCGTAGGTTCTGTGGGATGGGAAAGATCTACTCCCCACCCTAACAGCTTCAAGAATTATAAGATTTCACCAAATGCCTGTTTATATGTGCAATCATTGAAGCTTTGCTTCCATTACAAGTATTTCTCACTCATGGCTAACAAATGATCATGTGAAAGTTACATTAAATTAATATAAAATTGATATGTCCTTTTAAACATTATCTAAAAGATACTTGAAAGACATATATAAATATTATATAATTTATATTATAAAAACTTCAAGAATTACAAGATTTTATCAAGTGCCTTTCGCGATAATATCGAGAAGGATTCCTATTATCTAATGCCCCTCACGTATAAAATATTTGGAATAATTTTATATATCTTAAAATAGAAGTGACAATTCTCGACATGACTAGCAACACGACACAAACCTGACACGAAAATAAACGGATTTGGGTTGAGATTTTAGACTTGCCAACCCATTTATTATACGGTTCGTATTCGGGTCAGTAGTTGGGTTTGCAGGATGACCCGCCAACCCGTATATATATACACATATATTTTAATATTTTTTATTTTCAATAAAAATAAAAAAATGAAGCTGAAAATGGTCCACCAATCCACCAATCCATCAACCCGTTTATAACCCATCAACCCGTATATGACCCACCAACCAGAAACTGACCCATCAACCCGTATAATTAAACAGGTTACACGGATCGTGTCCGAGTTACTTGACAACCCGCAACCCGCCAACCCGAATATTTATATGGTCGTGTTCGGGTTGACTTTTCTGACCAGCCAACTCGAACCCGACCCAATTACCACCCCAATCTTAAATATCAAAATATTATATATGGTTGATCTATTTTTAATTTTTATGTTTATTCTTTATAATTTTTCAAAATATCATATTTGTCTCAATTTCTTATTTTTAACAATTTTAAACATTTTAAATTATTATTTTTACCAATTAACTACTATATCGCTATTATAAATTTAAGTTAAAAATATCATCCATACATTGTATATTTATTCTTTCGTTTCAAAAGAAAAATCAATTATATTTATCTTTTTATAATCAATACCAATTATATTAGTTTGCTTAAAGTTAATCAAATCAACCACTCACATATTAGTTTTGAACCAAAAGACTAAGATAATAATAATTTGACTTTGAAAGCGTTCAAATTTAGTTTCTATCAATATTTCTATTAAATAATTTTATGGAAATTATTATGTGTAACTTATAGTGATACAGGTCATTCAACTATTAAAGTAAATATGTGGTTGAGGAGTCTTTTGGGTCCAATTACGCTATACGGATTGGAGGTGTTTTGCCGTCAGCATTTTAGGTGGCAATGTATGATGCTGGAGAATACTGCTATTTGATAGCGGCAAAGGTCGGACGACGAGGCTCGAAAGCAACATCTTGTGGTTGTTGATGCCGCTGCAAACTCCCATTGCAACGCTCCTCTCTCTTCTCTCTTTCTCTACATATCTATCTATTTATCTATCTATCTATCTTATTTCTCACTTTTTCCTACCCTCCTTGATACATGATTCATTTGTAATCTATAGTTGTGTTTTTAGTTGGAATCTAGATGAAGTGAATGTCACCAACACCATTTAATTCGGCCTTAATGTACGTAATTTGGTTATTATAATATTTTATTTTCAATAATGTAGTTATTATAACATATTATTTTATATTATAGCATTATATATTGAAATATATATTTTAATTATAATAATGTCATTGAAATACAAAGTTAACTTCAATGTCAATTATTGGATAGATTTTAAAAAATAATTGAAAATATAATATTATTATTAGATAAGTCTTTGATGATAAGAGATCAAAATATATAATATTAAAATGAAGATAAGACGAATAAAAATTGCTACACAAGTAGTCAAACATTGCTGTTTTTATAATTAATCATGTCCGGTAATTTATTGGTTGATCTTTCTTTTATGCATATTTGGGAAATTGGTTGGTGGGTTCAATTTGTTATTTCTTTAGAGAAATTGTTTTTATTTCTACCTTTTATTCCTATAATCTTCTTATCGAAGTTAAATTATGACATATGTATTAAAATATTATTATTTTTATTAAATGTGACACTTGTCATAATTTTACATGGATATGAATAAATATAATAATAAAATGTACGAATCAATACAATTGCTCATTTTTTTATTATTCCCACTTAAAAACACAAAATTGAGTTGGCTTCATTCAGAAATGTTCATGATGATGCCAAATTATTAGATGACAAAAAAATACTTTTAAAATAAAGTTAACAAGTATATATATATATATATATATATATATATATATATATATATATATATATATATATATATATATATATATATATATATATATATATATATATATATATATATATATATATATATATATATATATATATATAACGGCAAATCTATCATACTCCTACTCCTAAACTACTCATTGTTTGTTAGTGTCAGGGTTTGAACTCATGACCTCCTTGTTAGTATATCACCTTGTTAGTTTAATAGTTGAATCAAATTAGCAATAATACATAATTCTAATGCTCGATTGTGTTTATTAAAGCCCAATGAAACAAAATATGATAAGAGTAAAAATTTTATCATATTTTTTTATTGTATAACGTAAAACTGACCACATACCAACTAAACGGAAATTCAGTGTAAGAAATAAATCCTTTCGGAAAAAAAAAACTTGTGGGCATAATATTCAAAGATAACATTCATACAAAAATGTAACATTTCTTTATTATGGGTTTTCTTACAAAAACACGACAATCATACTTTTGAAAACAATTCTTATTTCAGATTTATGTTTGCTCGTGAATAATGATTACAATATATTAGTGAGATTGTTAACGACCGGAAACTCAATGCTTGTTTAAATAAGAGAGTTTATGCTTAATTATAATTAGTTGTGTCTATATAATATATTAAGAGATGTTTATGAACCATACACTTATATTTCTTTTAAATAGTTACTTTCTTATTCTAATTATAATCTGGTTTTTACAATAAAAGCATCTATTATTAGAAGAATCGTGAATCTTAATTTGTCTTTCATCCATATATACGTTTCCTCATATTCTACCATAAAATAAATTATAAAAACTTGTAGATACTTACTTGAAGCTATTTGTGGGAGTTGTCTTAACAAACTTTGTTCCCCTGGCCTGTGTTTCTTGCCAATAATCTTCACTCTTCGATGACAACAAAACTTTCCTTTTCCGGAAAGCCGCCACTATGACACAAGCCAACCCAGTAAACGGGCTGGACTGTGGCTTCATTAACCGATAATAGGGTTTTCCCGCCACAAAAATTGCTAAACCAATTAGGTTAGCCGCAACACATAGACCATACCCCAATCCCCAACCCACGTTATCTTCCACATAAACAATCCCAACAACACTAACAAGTATTCCCGCATACATGGTAAAGAAGTGCCAGTTAAAGAAAACTCCTTGGTGCTTAGGGTCATCAAATTGATCTGCTCCCATTGTAGCTAACGTGAACCGTGTACCCGCGAGCCCCATGCTTGAAAGAGCCAGACTCGTGTATAGGATCGCGAGTTGGGTTTTTGATGGGGCCATGCAAACGGTCGAACCGTTTTCACATGGTGCGGGCTTTAATGTGTCGAGTATTGCGGTTAGGTTTATTAGTAGTATGCCTGCCAAAGATATGAGAGATGAAACCGAAATGATTGTGAATGAGCCAAAAAATGAGTCAGCGAGGATGGCTCCGAGGATTGGGAACAGGGTGGTACAACCGTTGACTATGTTTGCAATTTGAGCAGCGTCGATGCGTTTGATGTTGAACTCGTTGATTAGATAAACGATGATGTTATTCGTCCATCCTCCGGCGGCTATTGTCAACCCCGCCATGGTTGCTATGTTCAAGAACGGTTTTCAGTAATATTTTTAAAGAAACATGAATTTAGAACCTAGAAATCGGGAAAAAAAAACATACCTATGAGGAAAGGGAAGGTGATCCAGCCACCTTTGGTGGGTGCACCAGATGGTTGTGGTTCTCCAGCCATAGCAGCAAATTTTGAGTGACAAATGTGTGAATTATTTTGGTGTAGGCTCATATATATATATATATATATATATATATATATATATATATATATATATATATATATATATATATATATATATATATATATATATATATATATATATATATATATATATATATATATATATCTATATATATATATATATATATATATATATATATATATATATATATATATATATATATATATATATATATATATATATATATATATAGGGTCAGGATCAAATGAGAACCATTTTTTTCATGAGAACCTAGGAACCTTTTGACTGAAATTTTTTTTTTCAAAAAAAATGACATAATACACCTAGTCGCTTATATTTAAGATCTTTTGTTTAAAAAAAATTGAAAAAAATACATATATACACGAAATATGCACATATGCACGAAACGTGTACATATACACATATGCGAAAAAAATGCATATGTGCACATTTCGTGTATACATATTATTTTTCAAATTTTTTATTACAAAAGGTGTTAAATATAAGCGACTAGGTGTATTATGTCATTTTTTTTGAAAAAAAAAATTTCAGTCAAAAGGTTCCTAGGTTCTCACGAAAAAAACGGTTCTCATTTGATCCTGACTCTATATATATATATATATATATATATATATATATATATATATATATATATATATATATATATATATATATATATATATATATATATATATATATATATATATATATATATATATATATATATATATATATATATATATATATATATATATATATATATATATATATATATATATATATAGAGAGAGAGATGTAGGTTCAAATACATTTTCTAAATATTGTGTGATTGTAGAACTAATTCTGGATCAATCATTTGATAGGGGCAATTACGGGAATACAACAAGAATAAAGACGCTACAGTTGCAACTCTTATGACCTATCTTATATTCTTCCCCAATTCAATTTCATTTGAGAAACCCTTAAATCCTCGTGGGTTTCTTCCTTGGCAAATTTCCAAGGTTTTACGCAACTTCAAATAAAAAACCCACAGAAAGATCGGAGCTCTATTCGATTTATGTGAATCCGAAATCCGCCGGAAAAGCTTCGAATGTGATAGAGCTTGTCGGAAACCACCGTGAAGAAAACCAGAACGGCTCCACCGTGAATCGATTGAAGCATATTCGCGGCGGTGAACTTTCGATTGAAGCAAATTGAAGCACGATCAAGTCGGTTTTGAAGCAATCAGTCTAATTTGCAGGTTTAAAAAAAATCGATCTCCGCCTTTTTTTTTTCTTCTGGGATTTGGAAAGGCATTCTCGGAGAATGAGGATGAATGTCTAAATACAGTAGCATTCCTTCACGTTTATGAGAATGGTTCATATTCATTCTCAGAGAATGGGGCATTCTCATAGAATGGAGCATTCTAAGAGAATGATGATGAATGTCTATGAGAATGTAGTAACATTCCTTCACGTTCATGAGAATGGTTCACGTTTATTCTCACAGAATGGGGCATTCTCAAAGTATGAGGCTTTCCATATAGCAGTTCACAACCCTCTGTAAACATATATAATTACTTCATTCTCCGAGAATGGTTTGAGAATTGGCTTTGAAACTCTTACGTAACTATTTTTTTACGTCAACAACAATTTTACAAACCATTCTCTGAGAATAGACTTTGAAAACTTTTACGTAACTATTTTTTTACGTGAACAACAATTTTACAAGTTTATTCTCTGATAATCAATATGTGGATTTCCAGACGACCATCTTTATCGCCTCCGGCAGCCGCAAACGGCATCAAAAACCACCACCGCATCCAACCGTAAACATGATCGTGTCCCGTGACGCTAGCAATATTCCGTTTTTGATTACGTTTTACAATTTTACTGTATTGCCCTTCATCAGCTGAACACGCGTGTATTTTTATTATTATTTCATTTTAATTACACAAATGCCACTATCATCTAAGCCATTGATTTTATCAATCTAATGGTCCAAAATTGGTCCTATATTTACACAATACTTACCAAATGTATTTAATACTAACTCTATATATATATATATATATATATATATATATATATATATATTATGACATCTAATTTCTTTTGTTTTATTAGAAGACTTAATGGCAAGTGAAAGGCAGCTTATCCGTACACAAAGGCCCATAACTATAAAACACTTCAGAATAAACATTAAATAAGCACACACAAAGGCCCAAAATTATAAAACATTTCTGAATAAACATTAAAAATATGGACCAATTTATACATATCCCTATAGTCTAGTGTATCCTTATTGATTTGAGTTTTTGTTTTCTTCTAGTTTTTTTTTGTCTTTTATCTATTTTTTGTTGTCTTCTCTTTATCTATTTTATTTTTTTTTATTAATACTATTTGATGTTTGATTTATTATTGTTATTATTATTATTATTATTATTAAAAAAATAATAATAATTAATTTACTTTTTATAATTTTACGTTTTAATAATAATAAAAAATAGTTTTTTTAAAGTAATTACGACACAACGAACAACGTTTATAATTTTATAAAATTACGTAAAATTATATCAAAACGATTATGTCAAATTTGAATGAATGTCAAGTTAATGCTTTTATAATTTTTACATTTTAGTAACAATAAACAATAGTTTTTTAAGTAATTACGACACAACGAACGTCATTTTTAATTTATAAAATTATGTCAAATTATATCAAAACGGTTATGTCAAATTCGAATGAATGTATAAAAAATAACAACATAAATAATAATAACAATGCAAAGTTTGGTCCAATATTACAATTACACGATTCAATATCTGGATAGCGAAGATAAACATTTAGTCTAACACTATAAATGTTTCTCATTCAGCAGAATGTTCTGATCTATACGCACGCATAAGCCTGGACAAACAAAGATGGTGTACAAATGGCTCGACGGATAAAAAATAACGGTTTTCGGCTAATAATAACGTGAATTTCGATTACCTATAAACTACATAAACCGAAGGATTTTATAAAGAATAAATTATACATACAACCACTTGCTTTATA
The DNA here is from genome assembly GCA_023525715.1 of Cichorium intybus. Classification (NCBI taxonomy): domain Eukaryota; kingdom Viridiplantae; phylum Streptophyta; class Magnoliopsida; order Asterales; family Asteraceae; genus Cichorium; species Cichorium intybus. Next base: position 27,106,947 of record CM042013.1, on the reverse strand, counting down.
AACGACTAAATAAATTTGAACGGCAAAAAAGGAAGTATTAGATTATCAATAAACACGAACGGTTATAACTTTATAAAAACTATTAATATTAAATATATAATAATAATAATAATAATAATAATATAATAATAAAAGAAAAAACAACAAAAGACAAAAAAAGAATAAAACAAATCAATTAGTCGAATCAAAAGATATTTATAGATTAAAAAACTAATATAATTAAAACTCATTTTGATTTGATGAGTGTTTAGGGGGTACGGAATTTAATGGGGGATATTTATAGACAAACCTAAAAATATCAATATTCACGTTATAATGTCTCTTCAATTTGGGTTTCTTTATATATATATATATATATATATATATATATATATATATATATATATATATATATATATATATATATATATATATATATATATATATATATATGTTCAAATGAGAACCGTTAAAAGATTGAGAACTAAAAGAACCAATTCAAGCCACACAATATTTTGATCTAATGGTAATGGGGTTTGATCGTCTACAACGCGTTCACACTAGTTAAACTGCATATATATACAACCCTCCGATGAATTACGTCAAGGGTAGAGATGGCAAGAATAACCGCACCCGACGGATACCCAAAACCCGAAACCGAATTTAACGGATAAATCCCCGAGTTGATCGGGGACGGGGATGGGGACGGTTAATACCCGATATGAAAATCGGGGATGGAGGCGGGGATGGTATTACCTGTCGGGTACCCATAACCGTAACCGTAACCGACCCCGTTGGATACCCGATATATATATATATATATATATATATATATATATATATATATATATATATATATATATATATATATATATATATATATATATATATATATATATATATATATATATATATATATATATATAGGGTAAAGTTCTATTAGGAACTCAAAAAAAGGTAGGAACCTAAGAACCCGTTTAAATTGATTACGTGCTTAGTAAGGGTAATTCCGGAATTTTAGCTTCTGTCCGTCGTCTTCGTTCAATCACGTACGACGTTCTTTGTAAAGTTTCCTTCTTTCATGTAAAGATTCCTTCTTTAGTTCTTCCATCGCTTACGATTTGCTTCTTCCATCGATTTCGAATTAGTTCTTCCGTTTTCCATCTGTACTCAATCTGAATCAAGTTGATTTTTAGGGTTTTTGATTGAGTGACATTGGATCGCCACTTCAGTTCAGCGCCTTGAATTAGTTCTTCCTTTTTCCATCTGTACGCAATCTCAATCAAGTTGATTTTTAGGGTTTTTGATTGAGTGACATTGGATCGCCACTTCAGTTCAGCGCCTTGAATTGACAGTAAGTTGTATTTTCGATTTGATTATATATTTTGTCGATTTGGTCTTTTTACGATGTATCTGAATAAGATTTCCTTATTTTGATGAGAATTGTTCCTTCTAATTATGGCACCTATCTTCAAATTCTTTTAATTGCTGTATCTTATTATTCTAGTCTGCAATGTATCTTATGATGATAAGCTTTGGTATTTTGAGATGAGACGATTTTTGAGATTATCAACAACCGTTGTTGAATTGGTATTTGTGTCACTTGAAATGTTTTGGCTTTCGTTTTGTGAATTGCAAACTATCTGCAAATCCACTACAGCTGCATTAAGTGCAGTTATGTCTTGTTTGATGACACCTGTTAATTATTGAATCTTCAATGTTGGGTTGTCAAAGACAGAGGTCTTTTTTCCGACTGGAAATTGCATAAAAGATTTAGGATTGAATGCAATAAATAGCAATGTACTTTCGTTAAATTGTTTATTGAAGTATCCTACTTTGAAAATGCACCTAATTGTATCAATAAACACCTAATAGCCTTTGGTAGGTATTATGTTATTCAAGTGATATGAGCAAGTAAGTTTCATCACCTTTCTTGAATAATAAAAAGTTCTGAAAAACATTGATTTGTTAATGAAGTGTTATACTGTCGTATATTATGATATTCAAGTTTTGTTTTGTTTCCTACAACTGGAAACATCAGCCAATATGTGATGATCCCTTTAGAATGATAGTGCATTTTGTTTAAGAAACCCTTGAAATCACAACTGAGGTGCATTATTCATAATTTAAGGCTTCACACTCGTTTATTAAGTGAATGTTTTTAGCTTACAGATGTCTAAATTTGTTTTTTTCAAATTTATAATTGTAATGTCTCTTTATTATATGTTGCTCTGTACAAATTTAGTTTTGTAGCTTGCAAAGATTCTATTTTTTTATAATGTCTATTATTGTAGTTTAACATCCAGAAATGTATTTAATTTATTAGTGAAAATAATACTAAAATGTGAATTTTTTTTTAGGTTCCATTGATCAGAAGTTGGCATCAATATACTGTAGTGACATTATTTTTTAACCTGATATGGAGTTATATCATCCTAATGATGCAGGTTTGTAGATTCTTTTGTTTTTGGTTATTATTATTATTGAATCTGTTTAAGTTGATGTTAATTATCTATTTTAGGTAGTTCCATGATTGGTGAATCATCATTTCAATCAATGGATTCTGAAAGTGCAAATATGAATCCTAAATTTTTGAATGAAGATGTTGAAATTGAAGATAGCAATTTTACTGGTAATATAGCTTTTTTTTTGTATGTATGCATTTGTTATTACTTAATTATTGTTAATGTTGTTTTTTGGTTTATTGCAGATTTTCATTGTTACAATTATAATACTGAAGTTGATGATGTGTATTATCGTGATATAACTGAAGATAATGTAGTTGAAAATATGACATATTTGGAAGGTATTTTGTTAATTATCTTTGTATATTGTAACATTTTCCATGTATATTTTATATGCATATGTATATTCATATGTGTATGCATATGTATATGCATATGTATATGCATATTCAAAGGATGCATATGTTGGTGAATTTGATGATGAATATACATATGAATATGCATATTTATTTGAGAACCTAAAAAACGCTAGGAACCTAAGAACCCATTTATCTGTTTTGATGAATATACATATGAATATGCATATTTATATCATTCTTTGTGGAAGTAATATATTTTAACAGTTTAATGTTTTTTTTATTGTTTTAAATCAGGTAATACAAAAGGAAAGTATACACTTAGCAACATAGAGACAAAAATTGGTGGAAAGTCATATTTTACCCCTATTGTTGATGAATCAGTGGTGCCTTCTCTTAAAATGGAGTTTGATACATTGGAAAAAGCTATTGATATGTATACAACTTATGCAAAAAGAGGTGGATTTGATTGCAAATTGGGTTCTACAAAAAGAGTTAATAGAGTGATAACATACAAATATATGTACTGTAATAGGGAAGGGCAAACATCAAAGCGTACATTAGACACATTAAATGGTGATAATGGTGTTCAAAATCGGAAGACAGTAAGTAAAAGGACAAATTGCGAAGCATTGATTTGTTTTAAGCAAATCGATCAAAGTGGAAGATTTTTAGTAAGCAAATTCATTGATACACATAATCATGAATTGTACACAAATGATACCGTGCACATGTCAAAAGATAAACGAAAGTTGGACTATTATGATCAAAGTGCTTTATACAACTTGGGTATAAATAATATCGGTGCAACAAAAACTCATACTATAATGACTGGATTGAAGGGTGGATATGAGAATCAAGGACCTACATATGTGGATTATAAGAACTGGTCAAGAGATTTAAGTTGTTTTATAGGCGATAGTGATGCAAATATGTTGGTGAATTTGATGATGGAGCGTAAAAAATTGCTCCCGCAATTTTCATTTGAGTACATTTGTAAAGATAATCATCTTCTTGGATGTTTTTGGGCTGATGGAATTGCAAAAAGGAATTACATTGAATTTTCTGATGTTATATCATTTGATGCCACTTTTCGAACAAACAAGTAAGTTATTTCTTATGTTTTCTTTATATTTAGTGCATATTTATCTTTCAAGCTTCTTATGTTTCATCTTTTATTGTTTAATTTTTAACAGATATAACATGATTTTTGTTCCATTCACCGGGATTGACAATCATAAGAAATCTGTGACGTTTGGTGCTGCTTTACTTGGAAACGAGACGGCTGATCTATACATATGGCTTTTGAAATGTTTTCTTAGTGCATTTGGTAAACAACCAAAGATTGTAGTCACAGACCAAGATGCTGCACTTGCCAAAGCTGTGAAAGTTGTATTTACGAAATCAATTCATCGTCTTTGTATGTGGCATATTGGAAAAAAGTTAACAGATAAGGTAATTTTAATTATTTTTGTATTTTATGTAAAAAATATATCAGAACATGCATTATATGTTATTTGAAAATACAACATTATTTTGCTAATCTGTGTATTCATAGATATGCATATAGATATAAATATGCATAAGGATATCCATACAATATGCATATGATCTGTATTCATATGAATTGCTATGAGTATTTGTAAATCTGTATATTAATATGATCTGTATGCATATTTGTATGCATATTGATATACATATAATATGCATATGCATATGAATTGCTATTAGTATTTCTAAATCTGTATATGAATATGATCTGTACGAATATTTGTATGCATATGGATATACATCTAATATGCATATGCATATGAATTGCTATTAGTATTTTCTAAATCTCTATATGAATATGATCTGTATTCATATTTGTATACATATGGATACATATCATATGCATATTGTGTGTGTATCCATATGCATATTTATATCTACATGCATATCAGTTTCTATTAGTATTTTCTAAATCTATATATGAATATGATCTGTACGCATATTTGTATGCATATGGATAAACATATGAGTTGCTATTAGTATTTCTAAATCTGTATGCATATTTATATTTAAAAGGTATTTTTTTTGTTGTTTATTGCAGGTTTGTCCAAATATAATTTTTGGTACTGATTTCAGACAGAGGCTGCAAAATCTAGTATGGAATCCGTGTATTGATTATGATGTTTTTGAAGAGAAATGGATTCGTCTTATTGAAGAATTTAATCTTGGGGAAAATAAATGGCTTAAAGAGATGTTTAAAATACGTGATAGATGGATTCCTGCGTTTTTCAAAGGTGTTAATCTTTCAGGATTAATGAGGACAACATCTTTATCAGAAAGCCAAAATTTTTTCTTCCAGAAATTTTTAAATAAGAAATCAACATTAATGGTATTGGTGATGAAGTTTGATGCTGCTATGGACAAACAAAGAAACAGGCAAGTTACAAATGATTACAATTCAGTAGTGGCAAATCTGTCAACTACAGTCAAAGCATTAACTCCTGTATCATTTGAACTGCAAGCATCTAAGCATTACACATTGAATGTTTTCAAAGTTGTCCAAGATGAAATATACGATTCGGTGTGGACTTGTGCGCCTGCTCCCGGTGTTATTATCACAACAAATGGAAATGAAATATGTACTGTGATTGAAAATCCGTTTGGTGAAATAACAAAAGGGCGAAGCTCTTTTGTATTTCGGCGAGCAAACAATGACAATTCCATTACAAATAAAAAATTTAAATATCAGGTATGGTTTATTTGTTTAATATAAATTTATGTACATATATGCATATGTCTACATTGTAATATTGATATGCATATAGATATGCATATAAGCATTTTTACAGCAATATGCATATAAATATGTATATGCATATTTACTGGGACACATAATATTACACATATGTATATGAATATACATATACATATGCATATAAGCATTTTTAAAGCAATATACATATAAATATGTATATGCATATTTACTGGGATATACATATAAATATGAATATAGTTTCTGGAGTATCATATCTCTTATTTTATTTTTTAAAATTAGTTTTGGCTATTTATTTCAGGTAGAAATAAATCAAAAAGAAGAAATGTTCATGTGTAGTTGTATGGTCTTCGAGCATTTTGGATTATTATGCAGGCATATATTATGCATTTTAAGGTCAAGATTCATTGAAGAAATTCCCGGAAAGTATTTAATAAGAAGATGGCAAAAAGATATTATCAATCCTGAAGATTTGAAAAGAAGTTATTCATCTGGAGAAAGTTCAAGTGGGTGCGAGAAGAATGTCCAAGAAATATATTCCATGCTTGGAGAATGTATAAGCTTGACAGCACATGATCCTGAAGCAGTTAAATCATTGTCTCTTCTAATTAGAGATATAAGGAATAAGATAGTTGCCAATCCACCAAATAAAGATTTACGATCTAAAAGTCAACAATTTGAGTCATTGTTTGGCATCAAAAAACCAGATGTAATCGAGATTTTGAACCCCGAAAACGTAAAAAATAAAGGTTGTGGGTCAAATAAAAGATTGAAGGGACAAAAGGAGATTGCGATGCAGAATGTTGAAAAGGAGCCAAGATTTTGTAATTTCTGCAAAAAGAAGATTTTACCATCAGAGAAACATGATGCAAGGAATTGTCCTTTAAAAAAGAAGTTGGAAGCAGAAGCATTGAACAAAAAGAAGTTGGAAGCAGAAGCGTTGAAGAAAAAAACAGAAAAAGAAGAAACATTGTTACTAAAAAATAGCAGTTGATTTGTTCATTCTTAAATAGATGTTTTTTTTTATTTTTTATAATATTTTGAAAATAACAATTGTGTATTTCCATCTGTTAATAAAATAAGTTTTCACATCATGTTAATCAGAGTATTATATAATCGCAGGTTTGTCTTATAAATATGCATATATATTTATATATGCATATGCATATAAATATGTAACAGTTCATGTTAATGTAATTCATTTCTTCTTACTATTAATGAATTAGAACTAAAATTTTTAAGGATTTACGTATTGTTAATAAAATCACAATTTAGTCAAAATGTTGTTTGTATATAAATATGCATATACATTCATATGCATATGCATATGCATATGCATATGCATATGCATATTCATATACATATGCATAATTGCATATGCAGTTCATGTTAATTTTCTTCTTACTATTCAGAAATTAGTACTTAAATTTTTAAGGATTTAGAAACTGTTAATAAAATCACAAAGTAGTCATAGTTTAAACATAAACAGCTGTAAAATCCGAAACATGAAAATTTTAAACATAGATTCAAAAGACAAACAGTTAAAACAAATATGACCCTTCAAACCAATTTTCCTTAATTCCTATACCACTAACGCCCACTGCACGTGCTTAAGTACCACCTGCTCCACGACTGCTTGAACCACTACCACCATCTCTGCTTGCATATGGCCAACCAGAATCCATGATTTTATGGTACCACCATGTTTCATCACTAAAAGGACTCCAGGTTTGATGAACCCTAATAAGCGCCTTTGGTAAGGTAAGTTCTTCTTCATTATCAAATTTGACAATGTAATGGCCTCTGTTATTTTTTCGTACGACCCTGCCTTTCCACCAACCTCCACGTGCATATGCATCTACAATATCTTGCTCAAAAAATTCACTGAACTTATAATGTGGAGGAAACGGACGAACCCTTGACAAAGGTACCTGCTCAATCAATTTTTTGTTTTCATTATCATGAAGAGTTTCATATCTAACCTGGCATGACTCTTCATAAATTTCAAGGCATTTAGCTGTGTAGTAAGAGTTTTCAAAACCAGGATCTACACCCATAACCTCCACTTTAGCACCTTTCTCAACATTGTCTGCCATTTACTCCTGCAAAAGCATCAAATATTTAGGAACACTATATTGGATATTCATATGTAAAACAGTTTCCCAAAACCCAAAAATTGTAGAATCAAAAATTTGTATGAATGTTTAACATATTTGGTAAATAAGAAATATACCTTGATTTTAAGGATTTGTATGAATCGAACAAAGATTTGACAATTTATGTAAGAGAAAGTTAAGGTTTATTTGAATTTGTTTCTTTGAAAAATTTGAGAGAATGAAAGATTTTATAGATGAAAAAGTCAAGGCTTCAAAGAAAAAGTTACCACATCACAAAAAAAGTTATGGTTCAGAGAGAAAAGTGGAAGCATGCACACATGCTAGTTTGACTGATCCATTCACGAGAGAAAAGTGGAAGCATGCATCTCAAAAAATTTATGGCTTCAGAGAAAGAGTTAAAAGGATCACATGTGCAGCTTTGACCAATCCACTCACCATGTTTTTTATTAAAAAAAACTCAAAATTATGCATAAAGATACCTTTTAAATATAAATATACATTTTTGACATACAGGTAATTTATCATAGAATAACAGATGGCATCCAATTAGATTCAATCATAATAATCAAGACTTTCACATCTACCATACATAGTGTCAGTAAAACGTTGGCTGAATATGTAAGTTTACAAGACCAATATAATGTTCACATTTTCAAACATAAAATTCAAGACTTTCACATCTCTTTCAACCTATCTTCTCTTCTAAGCCAAGCTTCATATTTGATATGTTCTCTCCTTTCTTTAGGCAACTTTGAAAATTCATTAGCTTCTTGTATAACCACATATTTGTTGACATTAAAATCACAAAGTAGTATTTTTGCTAAATACTTCTTCCGTAGCTCCCACAATTCTTTTTGCTGTGCATGAGACTCATATGTTAGATTACAATTGTATTTGGAAGGCTGTCCACCCATGAATGTTTCCATATGTCTCATAACAAAAATTGCACAGTCATTCTCATTAAGATTTGTCTGGCATTTCATCTTCACATATTTGGGTTCTTTTTTCTTCAACTTAGACGCTTTTGGATGTAGAATGTCGAACAAATAACGATAGTAAAAAGAAGCCTGCAATAAAGAAATTAAATTTAAATTTTATTATATAAATAAAATGTTATAAATTTAATAAAAAGTAATAATTATGAAAATCTTACAATTTTTTTTGGTACATCATCATAGTATTCTTCAGGATGGTCCTTCATGTTATCCAAAACTACTATCGATGGAATTGTGGTATCAATAACCACTACATAGTAGTGGTTATTTCTAAAGACAGGAAAAAATACCTGTTCATATATTTGAAAAATTAGGTAATGTGTATAAAGAAAACACTAAGTAATTCAAAAGGAAAGTACATACCAAATCAATGTATCTTAAATTTCCAGCATCTGTGTTACTGACATATTCATGTAAGTTACTTGTGAACTCTAGATAAAGATCAACATTTTCGGCATTTGATTTCAACATTTGCTCGGTCTAAATATAAATAAAATGCAAACAAAATTTTTATTAATGTAAGTATCATACATATAAATAAATATGGATATGCATATATTCATGTTCATAAAAATATGCATATATACATATAATTTTTCATTGGTAGAAAACATAGAAAATCATTTGAAATATTACTCTTATTTTCAGTAGATCTAGATTACTCGCCTTCATCATATTATTTATCTTGAATTCCATAAATATTCGCTAAATATTTTGAAGATAGTAAACAGTGTCTGCTATCATACAGAAACATGATTTTCTACAAACTATGTAGGAAATACCATGAAACTCAAGATAATTGAATATATTAAAGGTGAGCGATCTAAATCTACTGCAAATAAGAGTGATACCTCAATTGACATAAAAGATAAAAAATAGAAAAATAATATAAATTAAAAGATTAATCTAAGTCACATATTGAAAAGAATAATAAATGAAAAACACAAATTAAATACATTGCTGTAGATCAGTTCACAGAAAAGAGACAGAACAGAAAAGTAAAAAAATTTATATGCATATACATATTCATATAAGTACATAAGTTAATATGCATAGACATATGCATATGATTATTCATATGTATATCATATGCATATACATATGCATATACAGATCATATGCCTATATATGAATATGTAACTATACCAGTTAGCAAATATTGATAGACATATGCATATGGATATGCGTATGCATATCATATGTCTATACATATGTGTATACACAAAATATTAATATCCAGGTTTTAGAAATGCATATGTATATGCATATACATATACAAATGCAAATACAGAAAATATGCATATCAATATTTTAGAAATGCATATGTATATATATGAATATATTGATTACCAAATAATTATATAGATGTATAGATATATGTTTACTTACAAATATTCCAATATTAAAGAAAAATCTTGATGGTGAACTTGGTGCTCTCCATTTTTCTCCATAATTCAATACCATTGCCCAAGCATTAATACAATCTGCTGCCACCCAAGTTTCAGGTATGAAACTCTCCAGAACAGTTCTAGTTGTAAAGTTTCCATTTTCGGTTTTGAAAATGGGAAACCTGAAAAATTAAATATTCATTAGAAATTTATATTTGTATAATAGTATTTTTCTTATACAGTTAATCTTACTT